>CADWAE010000197.1:0-1200000 GCA_902982915.1 Phalloptychus januarius | reverse complement strand
TTCATCTTTAGAATGTGCTTTCCAGTTTTTATCAGTTATTCTTTTTTTTTTTTTTGGTTTTGCCAAAAACCCTTAGATGATCTTGTATGTCACATAGCTGAAATGCAAATGGGGGAAAAATGAAAACAATTTTATGGTTTATCAAATGTGTTTTTTCATCACTTCAGTATTTGTCACATCAAGACTTAAACATGTTGGTAAAGTCCATCAGATGTTTTTAATTTATCTTATTTTTTCAGCCATATTTCAGTTAGTTTTAAATTGTCTTAAAAATGATTCATCTTGTTAATTTCTTTTTTAATCACCCATCCTGGAGTGTGCATGTTGCTCCATACTACCTCAGTGGGGACGTGTGTCGTTCTGTACAAACCAAGTGGGGACTTTGACAGAAAAGTATTAGTGTTTGGTTAGTTTTAGCAGTTTGTATTTCTTTTTTTGCACTGTCTTTCTTCAGAGGAAAAAACACCTAAAGCCAGAGAGACTTTAGTTAATCAACATGGAGACGGAAATTTTGGAGATGGAAATTTTGAAAAGAACAAAACACAATTTTATGGGTTTTTTTTCTGATCACATTAGACTTTTTCATATCAAGATTTGTCTTATGTCTTTTCCATTTAGCTTACTTATTTTTTTGAATGGAAAGACAGATTTAATTCTGGAAATGGACTGTTCACATGCAGTCAAACTGCACCAGAGTTCATTTCAACTGAACCAAGATTCAGATTTTTAGGCAGATCAGCATTTGTGTTTTTGATTCGCATCAGAGTTCGATTGCACATTCACACATCCCCAAACAAACCAAACTTTCTAGACAAACAAATCAGAGGCAGCAGACTAAACAAGGCTGGTCTGAATGCCAGACATTTCTTTCTCTCTTGGTCAATGAAGTGACCGGCTATTAATTGCAGAGTTTATGCAAAGGTGTTCCAGCCCTGGTTAAGCTGCTTGAATTGAACTCTGGTTCGGTTGGGGGTGGGAGGTGAATGTGTAATCTAAGATGCATGTGTGAACACCAAGTGGAATGGAGACTGCTCCAAAAGCAGGAAATGGACTATTGTGCAGGGCATTCTGGGTAAATACAACCAAAACAAATAAGCAAATCTAGCACTAGCAGAAGCTAGCATTTCAGTTAGTGGCAGTTAACACTTATTAGCAGTAAGCAGTCACTTCTAATATCTCAAAATATGTCAGTAAAATACTGCTGACCTTACATGACCTTTGAACAAACTGTCCTGTTGCTTATGCAGGTTACACACATGTGGGAACAGAAATCAGATTCTTTACTTGTGGTTTCAGGGCCATTCTGACTTGCTGAAAAGCAGCTTCTTCTGTTACCTGTTAGCATCCCCAGTGCAGCAGACGCTGAGCCCTGCTCTGTGAGATAAACGGTTCTGTGTTAGGACTAAACCTAACCTAACCTAACCTAAGGTACGATCTGTACATTGCAAATTTGCTCAGCTTTAAGACAGCTTGTGAGACTATATTATTGAGATGTTGTAAAATGCAGTGCAAAGGTTTTTACTATTTTCATTTTCAGGTGGGAGACATAATTTTTGATTGTTTTCAATATTATAAACTGTTGTCAGACTCTGTCAGTTGGGAACAAAGAGCCATAGCTCCTGCTTTTTCTGTTAGCTGATTCTCATTTCCTGCTGGGAAAACAATTTGAGGAGAAATATTTCATTCCAAAGAGGAATCTCCAACTATTTGAGCATTTAAATCATCACTCAATTAAAATCGCAGAAGAGTTTAGACTGAGCAATTTATTGTTCAGTCATTTCACATAAACAATGTTATGAAACAATATTTGCTCCCATTACAGAGTTCTTGTTTTTTATTACCATTTTTGGTCACACTTCAATGTTTCAGATCAGCAAATATGTTTTTAAATAAATATTAACAAAAAAACCCCCAAAAAACTAAGTAAATACAAGAAGCTGTTTGCTAATTAAGATTTTATTAATTAGAGGAAAGAGTAAATTATCAAGCCAAATGTTCCTGTTAATGTTAGAGCAACATAATATTCATATGTGCCCAACAGGAAAATTACAGATGACTAAGAAGGATTTGGTTTTGCTTATAGAAAAACATTTATTACAAACAGGTAAATTAAAACAACAATCCAGTGTTAGATGTTTGAAACATCTAAAAGCAAAGCTGGTTTCATATTGGTGATGATGAAATGTTCTGTCTGCTGTGCATTCTGCTGTATTTCAGCCCTCTTTGTATTTCAATAATAATAAAACGTATATATGACTGTAGCTCATCCTTTCCAAGCACCTCTTTTAAAAGCAGTGTGCTGGATTATCAGCTGTGAGAGGATTTTAAAGGACAGGTAGACTGTCATCTTCCTGTGCTGTGGGAGGATTTGTTGATAACCTTTAGCCAGACTACTTCCAAACGCGCTTGTATCGCTGTTGAAGAAATTGGAACTTGCTTTATCTGAGTAGAGGCAACACTCACTTCTCATACATTTCATTTTCTTTCACAATGACAGCTTAGGCGAGAATGGATTCAAAGCATGCCCCTGACCCAGAGGAACAGGTTTCATCGCTGACGTCAGTGAGTGTGTGAGAGAGCAAACACTTTGAAATGATCCTGCTGCTTTCTTACGTTACTGCACCTCATAGCTCCAAGGACTTTCATCACTCAGTAATTTACAGCAATGATTTTTAGTTCAAACATCATACTTCCTGTCCTCATGCTGGTTTAGCTGTGCAAATATCTCCGTTGCTGTATGAAGAGTTACTGTATAAATAGTATGACAGTGCTCATGAGAGTGACCGTGGTGAAATGTTTGCACAGGAAATATGTGATTTTGGATAAATCCAGGAAATAGCATGTCTCAGATTTTACAGAACCTAGAGGAAGTTATTCATATTTTCTACCAAAAGCTGCAGGTTTTTGCATACTAAACATTCCAGTTAAGTTAATATAACTAATGATGCCGCAACTTATCTGCACCGATTAATTTTGGGAGATCAGCAATCAGCCGACATATAAAAGGGAAGCTGATTTTATCTAACAAAGGTCTAAAAATGAGCCACTGTTCTGCTCTGCTGTGTGGCAGGCTGGACTGATGCACCAGGCTCTCTGCATGTTCACAGTTAACAACAGTCACCCCACGATTATCAACTCAGCAACTTTCTTGTTATTTTTAGCAACATTTAATACAAAAAATGTTTGGTATCGGTCAAAATCGTAATCGGCAAGTCAGGCTTTTATAGAAATCGGTGATCTAAAGTTGTAACATCCAGCTGACTCACGAAAAACGTGTTTTCTGTTGCAGTTTTGCAAAATATTACCTAAAGTAATTTCACTTTAGGTCATGAAGTCAAATTACTATATCTTTTTCTGCTTTCAGTTTTTGTGGAACCTGTTAAAATGAAAATCGATGTTAAACTCCAGCTCTTACCTGTCCAACCTCAGTAGCTTTGGGACGGGTGTATTGGGTGAAGATGGCAGACTAAAGCAGGCATCATCTAGTTTAAATGTAGCTCCAGAACAAGCGCAACTTTTATAATTTGTGATTTAATTTTAGAATTTGTCATACACTGACAAGGTTTTCTGTGGTTGTAGTTGACAGTGAGTTGAACTTTATTCCTGTATTTACTGAGAGATGTCAGAAGCAACAGGTAAGCTACAGCAGTGGTTATAAAGCTGTGCTCTGATTTAAAGAGACAGTACACTGTAAACATGGACATTTTATTTTCTATATTGAAGAATGGGTCTGAAGTACAAGTTGGGATTTAAGAATTGTAAAATGTATGTGTCAATGAATATGATTTTCTTAGTAAATTAAACCAGTCTGAAAGACCAAATTTCACAACTTCCTCACATGAATGTATGGACTTTTTTTTTTCAGTTCATGCACATGAGCCGGTGTAATAATTTATTATATTAGTGTGGCAGTATGCCCTAGAGGCTTTGCCACTCACATCTTAATCTGATTGGGCTGTGCGCTGGCGTTGGTATAAATGCTCTATGGCGTTGCCAGCTGCACCTTATTGGCGCTGCATGCCAGCTGCACCTTATGGCGCTGCATGCCAGCTGCACCTTATGGCGCTGCATGCCAGCTGCACCTTAGGGCTGCATGCCAGCTGCACCATGCTATGGCGTTGCATGCCAGCTGCACTTAACAACACTCAGCTCAACCTGCTCGTGGCTGCCTGATCTTCCTTCCCATTAGACTCACTACAAATAGAGCTCAGTGGTAAGTGGAATGCTCATCGCAGGATGCTTTTAAATTCTATCTCTAACCACTTATTCTCCACAGCCGCTGCTGTTTGTCCTTGGCCTGTTTGTCCTGGACCGGCTCTCTGCTCGGTTGCCCTCGGTCCGGCTGATGTCCTGGTGTCCCGCTTGTCTCTGGTTGGCGGGCCGCCTGTCATCGTCTGCTGTCACCGCCTACCTGTCGTCCTGACTGCTGTTCCCGCCATCCCGTCTGCATAAAGCGGATTTCTGCCATCTGTCCAGGATTGTTGGTTTGGGCTGGGGCTCGGACTGGTTCCCCTGGTGCCGCTCGGGGTGGCATCCACGGACGGCGGTGTGGCCGTTTCTCCCGGACGGTTCTTGATGGAACTGTCGCCGTTTGACCATTTTTGATCACGGACTGAATTGCATAATTGTTAATTTTTAATGTATGTAATTTGCTGATTTCTTTTTATTCTGGGCAGGAATATCCAGCTCGTGGTGTTGGTGGTGGACTCTCTGGGTGGTGCTGATATTTTTCTGGTTTGGTGCACGATTTTCTTTATTTTTGCTGTTTTGTTTGCTGTGTTTGTTTTTAGGTCTCTCTCCTGATTTGCACTTCTGTTGAGTTGAGCTATTGGCGTCTTTTACTGTGAGTGGTTTTAACTTAATACATTTATTATTAAACAATTGTGAATTAAATAAAAGCATTGAATCAAGTAAGGGTCTCTAGCCTCATCTGCAGCAGGCCTGTGTGCCTTGGAGGTAACTTTTTAAGTGGAGCTTTTGTGCCCAATTTTAATCACACTGGTCCCGCCGCATTAGAAACTCATAAAACTGAAAAATTTTGTAGGATATCTAGATACCTAACTGAAGAAAAGTTGGAGTGTGATTCTCTTTTCTACTTGTGGTTGGTTTCGTTGTGTTTATTGTTCCAGCCTAATGTTTTCTGTTTTACACAAGGAGTAAGCTAATGAGCTTAACTGTATTATCAGTTTCTAATGAGATTGTAAAATCATGGTGTCTAATCATTAGAGCATCATGATTCCAGCCCACCTGGGTCTTTAGTTTATCACACCTTTTGTTGTCCTACTTAATGCAAACCTGATGAAATACTCTTTCAACCTGTGTTTTCTGGGCAAAAACAGTATTTTGTGATTAAATATGTAAAAGTGAAGAAGTTGGGTTGGAAATTGCGTCGCACTGCAGTTACCCAGATTTCATGTGAATAAACTAATCAAGACCTATTTTAAAATGACAGCAGATAATTAGAGCTATTTCAACTTCAGCCGGCAGAGATTAGAGCCGTAAGGTGCGACCTAATTACCCCCAACTGCTGCAAATGACTGAGATTAATGAAGGTCTGGAGGAGAGCGAGGCCTGAGACAAAGCTAAGTATGTTGGACATTCTGACATCTGTCCTTAGCAGGTAATGACTGAGTCATGAATAAGAGAGACATTCAATGTTAATTCTATATTGGGAAAATGTATTTTGGTAATCCAGTTGTTGACATTTTGGTGTAATATAAAAACCAACCCAAGTGCTAATTTTGTAGCGTATTCATAAATATCTTCTAAGCTTTTCTTTTTCTCTTTCTTTAGTTTTGTTGCTTTCTGATAACGATTTCTGCATTTATTTACAAATAAATATTACATATATTTTAATATCCTTAAATATTCCAACATATTTATAAGATATATAGATAACTAGGGAAATAGCTGAAGCATTTATTTCTTGAAGTTCACATGGTTATAACTTACATTCGCTAATCGTTCCATTTAAATTAACGAACAATTAATTTAGTATTTTACAATGTAGCTTAAATGAGACAAAGACTTATTGACAGAATATTAAAAAGACTTTGAGAATCATCAACATGGTAAGGTTTTAGAAAACAACTTTTTCTTTGCTAAAATAATTGAATCAGATATATTGTTGACAGGATTTCTCTTTTCCAGGTTCCCAGATTCTGCTATTGTTTCGTCTCTCTACCCTTTAAAAACTAGATCATCTGTCAGTTTAGCCTCCCCCTCATATCTTTACTCAGATTTGGTGCAGCGGTGAGCTGGCAGGAGAGAGACGGCTGAATGGAAATGACTTCACTGAGCCCTGCTGCTACCTCGGGTCCTCTGGGTCGCACTAGCATGCCCTGCAGCAGCAGAGTTAATGGGATAGCAGCAGGACTGCTGATCAAGCACACTGCTGATATGCACTCCTTCACACACACGCAGACACAGTAGCAGCAGGAGTGCCCCAAGATTCATCTAGATGTTCACAGAGACACACCTATAAACCAAAAAACATATCTGACCGTAGACATTGCACAGATGCATAAGAATCGCAGACGGAGACAGAAAGACATCAAAACCTCCCTCAGGAGCTTTCATAGCAGGTCTGTGGAAAAAACCCACGTATGCTGCAGTAGGTTTACTACACACCGAACAGAACATGCTGAGGCTTACAGTCATTTCCACCGACTGATACCAGCAGTGGAGCATCCAAAACCAACACCTGCAGACTGGGAGGGCTCTACAGACACATCCAGACCCATATGACTCAATTTTTGTCTCTCGCTAGCTCTGGGGAGCTAAAGCTTCCTGTCGAGGACAGTCAGAGTGATTTTGTGGTTTCTGACTGAAAACAGTTTGGCTGCCCTCATTTTGGGTTTTAGGTTGTTTTTCTTTCTACTAAAACATCACAGAGGATCCTGAATAAGCAATTTATGTAGAGTTCAACTGTAAAAAAAAACAACAAAACAAAGAAAATAAATGGATTTTGATCTACTCAATTATCCTAATTGCGCATTAGGATAATTGTCAGAAACGGTAACAAGCTGAATGTTTCTGAGTCTCTTGCCTTGTGTATTTGAGGAGCTTGAACATGTTACTGTTTATCATATGTGAAGCAGAAAGCTGTGTGCTGCTATAAGACCTCTGCTCTGCAGCGGAGCTGAGACATTGTTTTCATATTTTATATTTACGTCGAAGATTGGATGCTTGGTTCCTGAAGGAAGTGCTTCATTATTGAGCGGCGGCGTGTTTACAGGTGGGCGTTTCAGGTTTCCAAAGCACTTTCTTGAACATCTTGTAACACTTGCTTTTCACAGCGGCATTGTGGATTTCATTATCTTTGTGTGGTGGAATAAAACCCTAGTTTATGTAAAATTGATGCTTTGTGCATTATATTTCTCCAGAGGTGAAGAAACACTATTCCTATTACTCTGAGAGAAATTCTTTCAAACGATTTTTCTACTGACTCAGAAATTGTTTATCTAAAGTTGTTTGTTCTGCAGGTACAGACATAGCCATAAGAACAACTGAATATATATTTAACGTCTTTTATGGGAGTAGATGAGAGCACTGGATGATTATGTGTTATCAAAAAATTGTTTTACCCTGCTCGAATATAAATATCACGATTTGATGCGCTAAACCAGAGTAGAGCAAAAGCTACGCTAATTCACACCTGCAGTATTTCCTGTGAACGACTTAATTATACCTCATGGTCGGGATTTAAATAATAAGCATGAGATATAAAGTTGTGACCACAATTATTTTTGTTTTCCTTGTCACCATTTGGTCTCCATATAGTCCTTCCTCCATTAGTTCTTTGCCCAGAAAGCATAAATTTTTTTTTTATTGCTTAAGTCATCCGAGCTCTATAATATTTGTTTGGAAAAATGTATTCAGCCATGGTACACCTACAGGTTGGTTGAGATAAATGCTCCATATCAAAGTACAATCATACATACTTTGAAGGAAACTGTTGAATTCATGCTGTTTTTAAAAAGTGTAGATTGAACAGAAACAATTTCTTACGAACTTCTGATTTGTAGAAAATACATTAAGTCAAAGGTTTTATTAGCGGATGGCCATAACCTTTTCCATTTATCGTTCAATCAAATATTTGACTGGTCCTTTCAACTCCTTCAGCCTGTTTGAAAAATACTGAAATCTTGTTCTTTGTTCAAGTTAATTGCAGGTTGATAAATTCGTCTTAATTTTGTTTTATGTGTTTGTTCTTGAGATATCAAGAAATTAAAGCACTCCTCACAAAGGTTAATAGAGATTGCTTTGGAACCCTGTTTGATGGAAATTTCTTTTCACTAGATTTGCTCTGTGCGTAGGAGGCACATCCATTGTCCCTTCAGAATGACATGAACCAAAAAAAGCTACGTTTCAAACAGAAAGACTGGAGGCCTGCAGTCTACAACATGGCAAATATTTAACACTTTGTCATTTGAGGGAAACATTTATCCTCTCCTTGGGCTGCCACCTTCTCACAGTGGAGGGGTTTGAGTGTCCCAATGATTCTAGGAGCTATGCTGTCTGGGGCTTTATGCCCCTGGGAAGGTCACCCAAGGCAGACAGGTCCTAGGTGAGGGACCAGACAAAGCGCGGCCCGAAGACCCCTGATGACGGATAAAAACTTTGGATCTGGTGTTCCCTCGCCCGGACGAGGGCCACCGGGGCCCCTCCCTGGAGCCAGGCCTGGAGGGGGGGCACGATGGCGAGCGCCTGGTGGCCGGGCTTTCGACCATGGAGCCCGGCCGGGCTCAGCCCGAAAGGAATACATGGGTCCCCCCTCCAATGGGCTCACCACTTATGGGAGGGGCCACAGGGGTCGGGTGCATTGTGTGCTGAGTGGAGGCCGAGGGAGGGGGCCCTGGTGGTCGGACCGCCAGAAACTGGCTCTTGGGACGTGGAATGTCACCTCTCTGGTGGGGAAGGAGCCAGAGCTGGTCTGTGAGGCTGAGAGGTTCCAACTAGAAATAGTCGGTCTCACCTCGATGCATGGCTCTGGTTCTGGAACCAGTCTCCTTGAGAGGGGCTGGACATACTTCCACTCTGGAGTTGCCCAAGGTGAGAGGCGTCGGGCAGGAGTGGGCATACTTGTTGCCCCTATTGAGAGGTTAATGATTAACACCTGTAGCTGGTTGTCTCCTCTCTCGTTCCCCGGGTCGAGGGTCCTCCGTGCGTAAGGGCAGTTCACAACATTCACGGTTCAACTTCAAACATATCCAAAGTTTATTCAGACAAGCAAATGCATCAAATCACACCAATGACATACCAGAATCAATCAAAAACTCAAAACCACAAGACAGACATCAATCACCTGAAAGAAACAGAAAAATGGACAAATACAGAGACCAATACGGAAACGCAGCGTGTCTCTGGAGAACGCCGGCGCCGCCGCGCCCAGCGATCTGATTAATTCTTTCAGGTCTGAAACTTTCAAAGGAAGGTGTGTTCTCTTTAATGTATGCAGTCTGGGAGGTTCCTGCCCTCTAATTAGACTAAGTTCTAAATTTCAAAGGGAAGTGCTCCAAATGTTTTATGACTGTCGTTGCTGGGCTGGTGAGTCCTGAGACAAGCAGCATTCCAACACCTCTGTGTGAGATCCTATCTCTCTAGGTGTCCTCTCCCTCAATCACATAACAAAAGGCCATCCTTCTATGGGTTCAGGAAACAGTTATCTCTATGCAGACCCCCTCCTGTTGTCCCACCAAGTGGCACATCAAGTAAAACAGACTTTTGCTGCAAACTTACAGAGCCTGCTGGAGGAAGATAATTCAGCACTCTTTCCCGGGCCGTTAAATTACACCACTGCTTTTGGATCTTAGTATTGGCACATTTATCTTCCAAAACTCTTTTATCATATTCCTGAACAGTTTTAATACTACAACATTAATCTCCTATTATTTTGATTATAATGCATTAACACACCCAAGTTAGTATGACTTAGACACTAATTAGTACTATTAAAACGAAACTACAAATTAGACAAATTTTATCAAGTCTGCAATTATGTCTAAGAAAAATTTTCTGCTGATCAGACTGTTGATTGAGCTAAATCTAACTCAACAGAGGTCCAACCAATTGGTGCCAGTAGTCTCACAATGAGTGGCGATCAGCTACACTTGAGACACCTGGTGAAGGTCCGTTCACTGGTTCATCAGTATTCCTGGCTACCATTACAGCATGAAGACTAAAGAACACTCCAGCCAATCAGAGATAAGGTCATAGAATGTACATATCCAGGGATGAATACAAAAAAAAACATCTACTGGAATTTAGTTCAATCCATCATCAATCTGCCCAGATCAGGCTGTCCTCCCAACCAGGGGGACCATAAAGAAGTTACCTAGTGAGAGACGCCACCAGGTCACCATGACAACGCCGAAGGAGGACAAGCTTCAGCAGTTAAAATGGGAGAAACACAAGAAATCCTGGAGGACTGTTTGTTTACATCTGCAAGAGAATTACAGCTTGAGAAAAAATGATTCGAGGCCTGGTTGGAAGCCAACAAAGTGGATTTATTGGAGTGGCCTAGTCAAAGCCCACACCTCAATCCCAAGGAGGAGAAGCAGGACTCGAGCGCCCTGCAGTTCTTGTAGCCATTTTAAAATCAGCCAAATAAGCTAATGAGGTGATTTGATCTTAACACTTTGAGGATTCATGAACTTTGTTTAGATGGAACTAATAACAGTAATAATTTCACAGAATGTCACTTTAAAAACCTACACCCATCTCTTGAAATATAGGGAAGGTATGTAAAGGGAGAAAGGAAAAGGATACGACACAATTTACAAGACAGAAGGAATCAACAAATACTTTATAGACATGAATGAACTCTGTATTTAAAAAATGCACACAATATTTATGTTTAGTCCCTTATTAAATACACCAACATGTTTGTCAACATAAACAGCTGTTTATGTTCAAGCTCTTATTGAAAAGTATAAATGTTTCCATCCATCCATCCATCCATCTTCGCGGGGGTAGCAGCTTAAGGAGGGAGGCCCAGACTTCTCTCTCCCCAGCCACTTGGGCCAGCTCCTCCGGGGGAATCCCGAGGCGTTCCCAGGCCAGCCGAGAAACATAGTCCCTCCAGCGTGTCCTGGTTCTTCCCCGGAACACCTCACCAGGGAGGCGTCCAGGAGGATGGAGCCTCCTCTCGATGGCTCCTCTCTCCATTGAGAGGAGCCACCTCAACTGGCTCCTCTCGATGGAGAGCAGCGGCTCTACTCTGAGTCCCTCCCAGATGACCGAGCTTCTCACCCTATCTCTAAGGGAGAGCCCAGCCACCCTACGGAGGAAACCCATTTCGGCCGCTTGTATCCGGGACCTCGTTCTTTCGGTCATGACCCAAAGCTCATGACCATAGATGAGGGTAGGAACGTAGATCGACCGGTAAATCGAGAGCTTCGCTTTTTGGCTCAGCTCTCTCTTCACCATGACGGATTGGTACAGCGCCCGCTTCACTGCAGACGCTGCGCCGATCCGCCTGTCGATCTCCCTCCTTCCCTCATTCGTGAACAAGATCCTGAGATACTTAAACTCCTCCACTTGAGGCAGGACACCCCCCCCGACCCGGAGAAGGCACTCCACCCTTTTCCGGCTCAAGACCATGGCCTCGGATTTGGAGGCACTGATTCCCATCCCGGCCGCTTCACACTCGGCTGCGAACCGCTCCAGCGAGAGCTGCAGATCACGCTCTGATGAAGCCAACAGGACCACATCATCTGCAAAAAGTTGAGATGCGATCCTAAGGCCGCCAAAACGGATCCCCTCAACACCCCGGCTGCGCCTAGAAATTCTGTCCATAAACGTAATGAACATAATCGGTGACAAAGGGCATCCCTGGCGGAGTCCAACTCTCACCGGGAACGAGCCCGACTTACTGCCGGCAATGTGGACCAGACTCTGGCACCGGTCGTACAGGGACCTGACAGCCCGTATCAAAGGGCCCAGTATCCCATACTCCCGGAGAACCACCCACAGGACTCCCCGAGGGACGCGGTCGAACGCCTTCTCCAAGTCCACAAAACATATGTAGACTGGTTAGGCGAACTCCCAGGACCCTCCAGGACCCTGCTGAGGGTGTAGAGCTGGTCCAGCGTTCCACGACCAGGACGAAAACCACACTGCTCTTCCTGAATCTGAGGTTCAACTATCCGACGGACCCTCCACTCCAGGACCCCCGAATAGACCTTGCCAGGGAGGCTTAAGAGTGTGACCCCCCTGTAATTGGAGCACACCCTCCGGTCCCCCTTTTTGAACAGGGGGACCACCACCCCAGTCTGCCAATCCAGGGGAACTGCCCCCGATGTCCATGCAATGCTGCAGAGTCGTGTCAGCCAACACAACCCTACAACATCCAGAGCCTTAAGGAACTCCGGCCACCGAGGAGCTTTTTAACCACCTCGGTGACCTCGTCCCCAGAGATTGGAACCCTAACCCAGAGTCCACAGGCTCAGCTTCCTCAATGGAAGGCATGTTGGTGGGATTGAGGAGGTCTTCAAAGTACTCTGCCCACCGGCCCACAACGTCCCGAGTCGAGGTCAGCAGCACACCATCCCCACTATACACAGTGTTGGTGCTGCACTGCTTCCCCCTCCTGAGACGCCGGATGGTGGACCAGAATCGCCTCGAAGCCGTGCAGAAGTCTTTCTCTATGGCCTCTCCGAACTCCTCCCACGCCCGAGTTTTTGCCTCAGCAACCACCCGAGCCGCATGCCGCTTCACCTGCCGGTACCCGTCAGCTGCTTCCGGAGTCCCACAGGCCAAAAAGGCCCAGTAGGACTCCTTCTTCAGCTTGACGGCATCCCTCACCGAAGGGTTCGCGGGTTGCCACCACGACAAGCACCAACAACCTTACGGCCACAGCTCCGGTATGCCGCCTCGACAATGGAGGCACGGAACATGGTCCACTCAGACTCAATGTCCCCCACCTCCCCAGAAACGTGTTCAAAGTTCTGCCGGAGATGGGAGTTAAAGCTCCGCCTCACAGGGGACTCTGCCAGGCGTTCCCAGCAGACCCTCACAACACGTTTGGGCCTGCCAGGTCTGACCGGCATCCTCCCCCACCACCGGAGCCAACTCACCACCAGGTAGTGGTCAGTGGAGAGCTCCGCACCTCTCTTCACCCGAGTGTCCAAGACATACAGCCACAGATCAGATGAAACGATGACAAAGTCGATCATCGAACTGCGGCCTAGGGTGTCCTGGTGCCAAGTGCACACATGGACACCCTTATGCCTGAACATGGTGTTCGTTATGGACAATCCATGATGAGCACAGAAGTCCAACAACATAACATCACTCGGGTTCAGATCAGGGGGGCCGTTCCTCCCAACCACGCCCCTCCAGGTCTCACTGTCATTGCCCACATGAGCGTTGAAGTCCCCCAATAGAACGAGGAAGTCCCCAGGAGGAGCACTCTCCAGTACCCCCTCCAAGGACTCCAAAAAGGGTGGGTAATCCGAACTGCTGTTCGGCCCGTAAGCACAAACAACAGTCAGAACCCGTCCCCCCACCCGTAGGCGAAGGGAGGCTAGCCACTCGCTCCCCGGGGTAAACCCCAACGTACAGGCGCCGAGATGGGGGGTGTTGGAAATGATAATTCAATTATGCTAGTTTTAATTTTAAGCACATGTTTAAATATTTGACAGATCAACATTATGTTGAATAGGCCTCAAAATTAAGTTAACATTTAGTTAGGTCAGTCACTTTAAAAAGGATGAATATTATTTATGAAATCACAGATTTTTTGTTGCATATCTTCATTTAATTTGAATTATTTTGTGAAAATCAGCATTAACATTGAATTTGAAAAGGTTTAGTTTTGTATGTTTTTCTCTTTTTGTCAAAGCCTCATCTTGTTGATCAAGATTGATTAATAAAAGCAATAAAAATGGTAAAACATCCAAGAGAGTAGATTACCTTGGATGTTGTTCAAACTATTCACACCTTTGACTACATCCAAGGGTTGTAGTCCAAGGCTGACTACACCCCTTGGACACCTTTTGGGTGTAGGACTGTCTCATCTCTCAACTGTGATTGGGAGAATTTAAACTAGGGCTGAAATGATTAACTGGGATGAATCGATTATTAAAGTAATTGTCAACCAATTTAGTAATTGGTTGACAAAACTTGAGTACACAGAATCAAATAATATTTTTAGACAAAATGTTTGTTTTATCTTTTAATATATTTCCAATGTTGTACTTGATAGGCTTACTTGTTTAGAAATTGCATCCTAAAGGCTCTCATTTATATTTCCAAACTCCCTAAAGAATATGAAGTAATACTTCTGACAGAAGCAGTAAAAGTTTGATGGTTATTGTCTAATCCGCACCATAACAGCAGTTTCCATAATCATCCTGGAGGAGAATTGTTCTAACTTACTTCAAATATTTGTGCTCTGACGTTGATTTACTTGTCTTGACATTTTGAGCAAAACGACTGGTGAAAAACGGATTAATTTACAAAACAAAAACAGCAAATGTCTAAACCAAAGTGACAGAAACATAACATTCATATCATTTGGCACCGTTATCGATTTTAAACGGCGGCTCTAATAGCTGCTGCGTACCTGCAGTGTCCGTCTGCGCTCTGACAAACAACTCCACTTGCATCAAGCGGACACTGCTGTCATTAGTGGGAGAAACAGTTTGAAGCATCCATCACGGACAGGATAAGAGAACTATTATGTCGTCTCTTTTCTCCCGCTGTCATCACTTCCTGTATCATTTCACACATTCTTTTCTGTTTGATTCAGTTCAGCTCTGCCACAATTCCCCAAGTCCCACTACAGGAGATAAGGGGATCAAGTAATGGACTTAGAGTTGACCTAAAAAAAACCGACAAAAAGGTTTTAGAGCAACTCTAGAACTTATTGTTAAAAAAAGAAAAAGAAAGTGTGACATTTTGTTTGCCCCCCTAGGATGCACTATTTGAGTATTGGCTTAGTATTTCTGGTTTAATAATTCAGACGCATCTTATTCTAGAAGTGCTGCTCATGGTTGGAGTAACTCTGTTGTGTCAGGTCTGATTTGTTCTTTTTCATATGTTTCTTTTTGGTTGAGATATTAGTTTTCTGGACAATTATTTCTACTGATTTTAGATGCCGTGCAGCTGGAAAGATTTTTCTTTATGATGCGTAACTGTGGCAACAAGGTTTTATTTTTACAAATGGGAGCAGCTGATTAGCATCTCAAAAGCTTAAATAATACCTGAACTCCGACCCCGAATCCCAGAGGAGTTAAAAAGGAGGCTTCATGGACGGAGAGCAGAGAGAGGAGGACGTTCAAACCATCACCTCCATCAGATGTATTGGGAAAAGATCGGATTCTTTTCTCGCCGAAGTTAACCCAACATATACATACAGATTTTACTGCTTTTGTTTTTCGTCTATATTTGAGTAAGGAGTTTAATTTCTCATGTTTCCAGATTTTCGACCAACATCTTCCAGCTCCATCTTGATGCTTTTTGTAACTTCTAGGTGAGTCCAGTGAGATTCTCCTAGGATATGTGTTGGATAGGAGCGGAACAGGGCGGGGCTGCATGGTGCTGTGTGCTCTGCTTGTTAGTCAAAATGACTTCTGCACCTTTGTTTATTTCTTTCCTCAACAGGGTAAACTACCTCCTCCTTATTTGGCCATTTAGCCAAATAATGCTACATAATCAGAAGATTTGTCACATTTTATTTACTTAATAGGACTCATCTGAAACTTCTCAACTCAACAACTTCTTGAGTTGAAAGCAAAGTTCACCTTTGCACCAAGCAGTGTAAAATGTGTTTGTAGATATATATCAAGATCATTTTTGATTTCAATATTAATGTAAGAAAAAACATTCCATTTCTAATTCTTTGGCATGACTGGGAGATGCCAAACAAATCACAAAACATATCCAGTGCTTAACCAGACCTGATGCTAGAACAGGTTGTGGAGGTTTGGTTTCCCACAGCCAGGAAACCAGCTCAGCACCAGGTCATTACATCACTCAAACGTTTGGTTCTCCTTCTGTCGTATCCTGAGTTTCAATAGAGGAGCACAGCCTAAGCAAACGGTTGAACAGCAAAAAACTTATTGTTCATGCCTGCCTGGAAACAGATGCACTAATATTCACCAGCTTCATTTATTGAGACGCAATATTTGTAAGTGGTTCACAATCATATCCGATTATATCTGATAGGCACAAGCAGGGCTGCAAAGAGAAATTAAACACGGCAATTAGAGCATGATTTATTAATATTACCTGGCAGCGAGTCAGAAATGACGTTCACCTCGACTCTGTTAGGATAAGAGACAATCAGCTCATGCTAATCCACTGCTAATCTGACTTTTTAAGGAATCTTAAATCTCATTGATTTCACTGTTTGGTTTTAAATCAGGCAAAAGCAGTACTAACATTGGAGCTGTACAGTGCATTCACCCTAGTTATTTGCTCTGTGAACGCCAAGCGGACTGCATACCGCTCCAAATGTAGGGAGCGACTACAGGGCAGGGCATTCTGGGTGAATGCAGCCAAAACAAACACGTATCTAGCAACGGCGTGTGAAACGGCTCGGTGAGCCTGTTCATGAAGAGTGTCTGGCACATGTATCAAAGAAAAAAAAGAGAAGTCTTACATCTAAAACCTGAAACCACTCCACTGTTGTTCACATTTTGTGAAGAAGAAAGTTTCACTCTAATAAACAGAAGAGACGTCCTGCTGTGTGTGGTGTGCTAAGAGTGATCTAGTTCAGTCTAGTCCATGTAACAACAGGCTGATTGAGTTTATTGGCCAGGCTGGAATAAAGGGCTCTTAAAGGACTCAAAGCACTGCTATCCAATGTTTCCACATGGCTTTCTCATTCTGTTTCACTGCCAATGGTACTAGTCCATTGCCATCCAATCATTGTTTTGAAAATTCATTGTATTTGTATGTTGTCTCAATCCACCTTCGCTCAGCGACACCATCTAACATGAAGAGTGTTCATGGTAGACGCACAGGCCCAGGTCTCCATCCTTACAACTGGCACAAAGTTAGGATTTGTTCAATTCAAGCTCTGAATGTCTTAGTTCTTATTTCTGTTTCTTTACTACCGGCGTAATGTTTGTGTTGTTTGCTGCGTTACAAACCACAACAGCTCAATTACTGAAACCTTTTGACAGTTGACTTGCTCATGGAAAAGCCGAGCTTAACTGCCATATCACGGCTTACGTCTGCACTCAGTCTCCGTCTCCGAACACACAGACATTAATGATATATATTAAGAAATTCCTTTCAGAGATGGGGATGAGGGTATTAGAGCACACACCGAGCTCAGTGGCAATCATATTAACATAGTTGTGTGGGCTTGGCACCATTGAGCCCATCCTGCACCGAGTAGATAAGGATTATACAGACAGCACAACGTAAAGGTCTGCTCTGTCCTCCCACCAGACATATTTTCACCTTCTCCCAGTCCTGCTGACACCGAGACATCCAGCAGGCCTGAGGAGAGAGGGCAATAGAAATATCTCTACAATTACAAACAATAAATAACATCCACACAGGGGTACTTGTGCATGAACAAACACATTATTTAGACGTCTGTCTTTACACAAACACACACTCTACCAAACACCATTACTCTCCATAATGACTGGCAATCGATTGGAGGAAAGGGGCTGCAGGAATCTTGCTCTTAAAAGGGCTTATTACTGAGCTTGATGGCCTGTAAGGGCCTGTAGTTTTACAGCTGTGGCATCATATCTTTATTAAGGTACCAGCTGAGACCCCAGCCAATGCTAATTGTATAGCTGGTATCAGCACTTTCTAAACTGAAGTCTTATTTACAAGTTTCCTGGAGGGCAGCATCAATATGCAGTCATTTAGCACATGACCCATTCTTCAATAATGGATACATTTTTGGCTCTGTGTTCAAATTCAGAATCATCTGGACTAAATGATTCTGTATTTGAATCATTTAGTCCAAATTTAATTTAAATTAAATTAAATTTCCTGGTCCTCTAGTACCAGTTTGGTGTTTTTAGTTTGAGAATACGAAGGTTTTTTATTCACTAAATTCTTAACCTAGGTTCTTTTAGTTTACCTTTTTGATAAAAACTCAACTTTTACTTTATATGTAGTCAAATCTGTTTTCTTTAGTTCACTGTATCTTAATTTTTTTTTTCCACATTGAGCGGTCCTGACATTTTCCTACACAACTTTGGGCAAGACATTTTTATTACAGCAATAAGACATACTGGCCAAGATACACCACAAAGGCCCAGATCATGATACTACAGCAGCTGCACAATGGCAGTCATACAGCTGCCACATCATCTGGGCCTTTCCTAAATGTTAGAGAAAAACTAAACAATGTCAGTGAATGTAACATGCAGAATCTAAAGACAGTAATTATGGTTGCCCAGAACGGTCAACAAAATGCAAAAGCCACAACAGAGTTATGTTGCCATGCAGAAGCAGAGTTTCTGATAAACCTGCTATTATATCTTCCATTGTTATAATGGAATAATTCCATGATTAGCCATAATGGTGTTGGGTTGGGCTCTTGTTGTGTTGTCTGCTGACTGGTGTTGTTGTAGTTTGTCTTGTGTCTTTTTTGTTGTTGTTTCGTCTGGTGGTGAGCAGGGAGAAAATGCAAATGGCATCCAGAAAGGCCCCAGTCAGGATTCAAACCAAATACCCCCTTTCTGCAAAACTGCACCAGAAAGTGGTAAACTAGCTTTTACTGCCAAGGAGAAATTTGTTTGGCTTTGTTCATTCACTTGCAGGCGGATCCTACTGTGATCCGATAGCAGCACTGAGGGATTGACTCTGCTCTGAAGTGAAGATAATCTGTTTGTTACTTTGTAAATTGTTCCCCTCTCAAACATGTAAATGTGATCCCTCTCTGAAATAATATTAGGCTGTGTGCCAACCACAAAATGTTGCATGTGTGTGAATCAAAACAAAGAGACTTAATCCAGCCTCCCCTTGCTCTGTCAGGAAATGCCTCTGTTATGCTGAAGGTTTTGATGTTTGTACGTTTTTTTGGACCATGTTTGTTTTCTATGGAGTCAAAATAAGTGGTTCTGTGATGCTTGTATTTTAAATTCTGGTGGTTTGTCATTGATTCAGTCGAATCTATGGTCAAAAACACTGCAAGTTTGTTTTGTCTTCATGTTTATTGGCATAACAACAAAACAACACAAAATATTGTGATGTAATTTGAAGTTCTTGTTTCAGTCATATTGCATGAAAATAAGATTTAGGTTCCATTTGGCGAGGATGTCTGATGTTGAGATGCGGGTCAGCAGCTTGAGGCCTGACCAGCCTGAACAATCGAAACATCAAAGAAAATAAACAACATTCAAATTGTTCTATCCAATTAATTGTCTCTGTCCAGATACAACCACTTACCATTCTGAAGGAAAAGTTCAGACATACACATTCATGCGCTATTTTAGTTTTACATAACATTATAAATTCCAACACAATACATTAAAATTTGTAATTTTAATATTATAAAATGTGGAAGTGTTCACACTAACTCAGTTTCCCCCACCGATATCTGGAATATCAGCAAACATTATCTAAGGAGCTCAGATAGATATATGAAAATGATTCCATAATCCTTTGCTTTGTACAACAAATATGCTGTTATATACAGCATATAATCCCAAACAAGCACAAAAGCATAAACAGGCCGGATTGAACTGCTGGGATTGTGGGTTAATAGGGACTCAGCAGCCTCATTTCCACTCATCGACCACCCTTGTGAGATAATCCTGCACTGGCCTAAATCACCAACACTGAACTGGATGGTTTCATAACTTGAACACACACTCCTCAAGATGTTCCCTCTGTGGCCTCAAGTCCAGCTGGAAACGTGAAGGAATCTGGGGACAAACTCAATTCCACCTGCTGTCTGTGAGCGGATGCTTTTATTCATTCAGTGATTAAGTCTGTCTGTGTCCGTGGGAGAGTCTGAATCACCTGAGGAATAATGACGCCGTGGATCACGGTTCATTGTTAGGACAGAGCCCTTTTTGGCTGGGAAATAATTGGGTAATGAGTTAATGTTGTTGGAAGGAGATGAAACAGGAGATTTTCTTGCACTCAGGAAGCCGAGGCTTAATTGGCTGAGTGCGCTTCTACATATTTGTACCTACGTCGAATTGAAACAGTGACACTTTTCAGCATATTTCAGTTATGGTCTGTTCTTTTTAAAAATGTGTTTTCGACATTTAATGCTTTTCATCTTATCTCAGGTTTCCTTTAACCAACTCTGAATGGTGGGCCTGGTCAGTTTGATACGGAAGAGTTTCAGGACCACTGAATAAAATAAATCACTATATTAACAGAATTCTAACTTTAATCTAAAAATTTTGATTAATGTCAGAATTCTGACATTTTCATCAAAATTCTGTTTATTTAATTGTAGGGGCCATGATCCTCTTCCATAGTGCTGGACCTGACATATTTTGCAGTTTTTTCTAGTGTAAACCACAAAAGGAATCAAAAGCATCAAATTATGCATAGATGGCATAATTAATAAGTTAAGCAAAATAATTTTACAAAACATATTTCTGCCAGTTCATTGATGTTGGTGAGTTTCTTTATGCACAGACCCATCCCAGTATTCAATCAGCTTGATGTCTGGGATTTATGTGGGCCATTAATGGACTTTCTTCATTTTCTAACAGTGTGTTGTAGATTTGCTGCTGATGACTCTGTTTTGTCTGCTGGAGAAATGGCCTCACATTTTGCTGTAGAAGATTAGAAGAAGTCAATCTAATATCCGTAAAGCTTTTGTTGCTGCAAATACTCTCAGCCCAGGTTCACTTCCACCACCAAGCAGCTGTTGTGGGTCCTTGACTGCTTAAGCTCAGTATTGGCTCTGTCCTTCATGACCAACCGTCTCTGTTTTGGGCTCCTCTGTCTCCTCTCCTCAATCTCATGTTGATCCAAAGTTACTGCGGCTCAGACGGAGTTTTGCAAATTCAAGTTGTGCTGTAGGATGTTTTAGTAGGAGACACGCTCTGTGTCAGTCCAAACTGTATTTCTTCTACTGTTTTCTGGCTGTGTTGACAACATGCTGACCGAGGCATGTGGAGTCTGACGGAGCTCTTGAGTTGATTGCAGTTTCTGTTGTCAGATTTAGTTGAGACTTTCCACTCCTGGAAAAACTGGCAATATTTGGGAATAATTTTTCTTAAAATAGGATAATGCATTTTCAATTGTTTGAAATGTTATTGAAAACCTTCCAAGATTGATGGGAAGCAACAGTTGTGGGAGAAATACCTCCTGTTTTTCCAAAATAATCAAGGCAAAGAAAAATTGTTTCATTCCTTTTTCAAAGAAAACAGCACCTACTTTTCTCATGATTGTTCTGACAGTTATAAACAATTATTTTAAGCTTCAATGTAACAGTCAAATAAATATTGTTTCTTAGTAAAGATCTTCAATGATTACAACCAAAGAATTTGATGCAGAAGAGGAAGACAAAGCTCTTCTCGTACTTTTTCAGTTAAAGAAAAGTTATGTAGTATTATCTGCCATTTGCCTTTATATATACCAAATGTAAAATATGAATTACTTATTCTAATCTTCTAATCTGAATGACATCAGACACTACAAGATTACTTTGGTCATTAGAAATAAACCAGCGTTGTCATGGTGAGGTGGTGAGGTAGACGCGGTGGACCAGGTAGTTGAAAAATGATGATGGTTTTAATGATGAAACACACAGTTAATCCAGGCAGCACAGGTGAGCAGAGACAAAGAACTGGAACTCTGGTAGCAACTGGTTTTAAATCTCCAAGCAGTGCAGACGAGCAATAGCAGAGACTCTCACACTGGTTCAACTTGAACAGGTAACACGGCAGACGAGACGTAGACGAGGATCCAACAAGGAAACAGACACAGGTGGGATTAAATACACAGGGGAGAAATCAAGGAAACAAGACACAGCTGGGTTCAATCAAGGGGCAGAAGGGGCAACACAGAGACTCACCTGACACAGAAACCTAAATAAACACACAGAAAACTCAAATCCTCACAAGCGTAGTCACACAAATCTAATCCAGTGTCCATTACTGAAGCTTTATTTATGGGTTTGACTTTTTTAGGTCTTGCTTTGAAATAAAATAAGACTGACAAATTGTGAACAACCACTTATTTAAAAATAATATAGCGCTGTCCAGTTGATTGTTTTTATTTTAGACTGTTTACAATAAATTAGAATTTATTTGGTTTGTTTCTTAGATGAATCTTTTGACGATAACAACCTTTGACCAGGTTTTATATCTGATGTAATATTCTAATCTTAAATGTCATGATGTCATTCGCTCTAATCAGAAAATCATCATAATTATCAAAATAAGGATATATAAACGATGGATAATTAATCTATAAAATGTTTCACTTCCTGTAATGAAGTTTTCAATAATATTTCAATTTACTGAATGGGTCTGTGGATATGGGCTGCCCAGTGGTGCAGCTGGTAGAGCTGTTGCCTTGCAGCAAGAAGGTTCTGGGTTCGATTCCCGGCCCCGGTCTTTCTGCATGGAGTTTGCATGTTCTCCCTGTGCATGCGTGGGTTCTTTCCGGGTACTCCACAGTCTGTGGATATTTAATAAAAGCATAACGGGCTGGCTGAGTTTAGATTTACAAATGTTGGTCTGTAAATCATCGGAGGAAGCATAAATAGAAACTCAAAGGAAGATTCTTTTGATTACATATGAATAATAATCAACATATTGCAGGAATAATATCAATGTGCACAAAAGTATTATTTTGCTTAGAGCTATTGAGAGAGCAGTAGTAAATATGATAGATTTACATAAGTGTAATGCATTGTGGATGAAAACAACACATAAAAATCTTAAATCCATAATCTCTCTTCTGAAATCTGGGTAAAGCATTTGAACAGTGCACGCTGAGTTCAGCTGGTTTCCATAAAGAGTTTTATGTGTTTTTGTTTGTTTTTTGCAGCAATACTCAAAATATGAATGCACATTTAAATGTTTTAATATGATGTAAACCAGCAGGTAAATATGTCTGTCTGTAGACCAACCGGAGGTCATTACACTAATTCTTAACTTTTTGACTCAGCAAAAATTTGTCCTCATTAACATTTATATGAAATATCTGAAAACACTCCCAACAATAATTCACTCATTTTTGACCAAATGTGTATTTATTTTAGCCAATATGCCAATAATCTGGTTTTTGCAAGTAGTGCTCTGTAGAGCGGACCTGAAGGTGAAAGTTCAAACTGATGTCCAGGATGTGTGGGGTCTGCAGAGATGTTACCTGACCCATTAACCACAAACCTTTAGATTATTGCCTGTGGTGATGATGTGACTATGTTTCTTTTTTTTGTTTACAGATGCAAAGGGAGGAGGTTTATCTAGACAACAAAATGATGATCAAAAAGAAGCGATGCTGTAAATATGAGAAACATTAAAATCTGCTGTGTGTGTTTGGTCACAGCAGGTCATCAGGTTAGCATTTCACTATTAAAATATTACAAATTAGCTGAATTCTATAAATGCTTCTTAAAATTTAATAAAATGTAATGTCTTTTCACATCAATCAGTTCCTCTAAAATCTCAAAATTGTCTTTGATTATTATATATTTTTTGCAATGCCACTAATTTGTATTTACAAGAAAAGTTGCAATATTTGTGCTTAAGGCAAATGTGGCATGCTGTTACTCACCACATCACTAATGGACTATGACTTAACATCAAGTTAGGCTGAAACAGCAGTGTAGCAGAAGTATGAAAAACTGCCGCCTACATGTGGGGGTTAGCATTGACTTAACCCCAACACCCCAACGTTGTTGATCATTTTTGCAGAAATTTAAGGACAAACTCACAATTACGCATTAGCGTGAAAAAAAAATGCAGAAGTTGAGTTTGCATGAACTGAGACCCTCCAGTTGAAACTGAAACACTTAAGCACACAATTAGTGTCTCAAAGATTCTGCATCCTTCTGGAGTCTAGAGGGATGCAGAAGAAGCTAGGTGGTCCAGATCTGGGGCCTTCAGTTTGACACATGTGAGTCGTCCCAGTTAAAATGGCCAGATGGTCCAGAATGGTCTGCACCAGAGCCTTTGCTAACACTTCCAATCATCAAGCCTTAAATTAGAGGCTTCCATTAGCGCTGAGTGGGAGGCAGAGCTTCTGCATGTGTTGTTTTTACACAGAGCTGGTCAGAAGTTTACATACACTCATCACTGTCATAGTAATAAACTTGAGCCATCAAATGGAGTGGAGTAATGATGCATCATAGTTTCTATGATCTTTGAGAAAAGTAACAATTCTAATCAAAGTTTTAATTTATTGCTTACCGTTCATCCACTTGAGGTAAAAGAGTGCTAGCTCAAACAAATCCACACCCCTCTAATAGTTAGAGAACAACAAGCTTGTGTGTGGATGTAAACTTCTGATCTCACATTAAAAAACTGTTAAATTTAAAACACAAATACAATAAACCCAAAGTGAATTGTCGGAAGAAAAAATAAACCTCCCATCTAGTTTATTTTTGTCACTTTTCCTCCTGCTCCTTCTCTGGTGGAAATAACTCAGAAACACAATTGACGATGTTCAAATTAAAAAAAAAAGTTAGAGCTTGAAGTTTTAAAGCCAAGATGCTGCCGTGTTAAAAGAAACTTGACTCTTAACTGGAAAGAAAAGCTGGGCTTGGAGGCCTCAGAGTGAAGCCGGTTTTCTCAAAGGATTTGAGTGAAACGTCCACAGAGGTGAAGCTCATTTTCAAACACTTCTACATGCAAACCAGCCAGTGGAATCCACTGATTCATTCAGGAAGAAAACCAGCAGAGACACTGATCGCCCCACAACAGATGCTGCATGTTTTTACT
Organism: Phalloptychus januarius; assembly: GCA_902982915.1. NCBI lineage: Eukaryota > Metazoa > Chordata > Actinopteri > Cyprinodontiformes > Poeciliidae > Phalloptychus > Phalloptychus januarius. Next base: position 1,175,158 of record CADWAE010000197.1, on the reverse strand, counting down.
TATTGGACTTGTACACGTTGACGCTGATATTTTGGACGTATATTACACATGTTTAATGTGTAATAATCACCATTTAGATACGACAGACACCACAGGGCTTTGAAGGACATTCATAACCTTTGACATTCATTCCATATTTTACATTCTACAACAAAATCCAGTAATTTAGTGACAGTGACGTAACATTTATTCTTATCCAACATTAATTTTTTTTTTTACTTTGAGTTTTATCACTATATTTGAGTCTTGGGGATGAAAACAAAACTGTAGAATATTGGTACCAAGTGATGCTGAAAAGTCTTAAATGATTGTTTAAAACATTATGCATGTTTGCTCACATTAAAGATGATTTGAAAATTCAAAAATCAACACCCTTTGTTGAAATTTCTTAAACTAACTTTTAAAATTATGTTTTAATTCAAAAATCATCAGATTAGGTGAAGTAAATGTCACCAAATACATGAAGGAAAACAATCCAAAATATCTTCATTTCTGGTGTATTTTGATGATCTTCATACAGTGGAGTGAAAATATTTCAACCTGGAAAGACACACACAGAGACAGAGAGAGAGTGGTCCCCCTTTGGGCCCAGACACTGGTGCTGGAGAGGATGGGGAAGACTGAATGGGTGTAGAAGAATCCATGAGCTGAAGGCGGAGGAGTGTGGAGGAAGGTCGAAGGTCTGCCAATTTACGGAACAGCTGGACGTTATCAAGGGAGCAGCGCTTGACGATTGGAGGAGGAGACCATCACCAGCGGGTTGGAACTGAGGCGCATGATGAGATGTTTGGCTGAGCAGGTGAGATGAATAGAGTCTTCCAGATTGAATTTTCGCCTAGGCTTCATGTTTGCCACCTTGCAGATTTCTTCTGTTTTTTGCTTTTTTTGCCCCAAATAAATGCTACAGATCATCAAACAAATGCTATCATTGGACAAAGATAACCTGAGTAATTACAAAATGATATTTCAATATGATTAATGGAAATATGTCAGCATTGTTTTTTGTGAGAATATAATTATCCTTTTTGCTAAGTTATAAATGAAGTGTGGCTAACCACATTCCTTTGGTTAAATTTGACCAGCCACACCCAGACCTGATCAAAGGTAGAATAAAAAAACACAAATCCACAAAGCGAAACATTCAAAAGGAATGGTGGATGGAAAAAAATAATTCAAATCTGTCAGTCTGGAAAAGGTTGAAAAGCAATTTCCAAAGCTCTGTGACTCCAGCGAGCCACAGTATGTGCCATTAAGTTACAATAGTAGGAACCATGGGACAGCGGGGGGTTTGTGTGGTGTAGAAGTAGAGCTGGCGCTCCGTACATGGAGACTGTTAGTCCTCAGCAGAGCTAACTGAGGTTTGATTCCCGAACCTGGGGCCTTCACTGCATATCTTTCCTCTGTGTCTAAAAACTGCAAAAGTAAAGGAATTAGTGTCACAAAAACCTTCGAAACAAACATTAAATTGTGTTAAACGTTAAAGGTGGCATGATCTATGGGAAAGCTCCAGGAGCAAAACTATTACTTTTCATAAAAATCTATATAGATCTTAATGATTCCTGAATCCTCTGGGGAAAATTCTGTGGGCTGATGAGATTTCTGGAAGGTGTGTACAGAATAACTTCTGGTGTAAAACTAACACAACACTTTAGAAATAGAACATCACACCAGTAGTGTTAAACATGGTAATGTGATTTTGTGGTGCTGCTTTGCTTCTCCTGCATCTGGAGGATTTGCTGTAACCATGAATTCTGTCCTTTAGAAAATCATGTAAAAGATTAGCTGGTCATCAGACTGTGACCTTGAGCTCAAGGACACTTGGGTTAAACAACAGAACAGTGACCTAAACAACAGCAAGTCTAGATTTCGATGGCTCCAATTATGTAGGTTTTGGAATGGCCTAGTAAAAGTCTAGACTTAAATCAATATGAGATGTTCTGACATTAAACCGGCTGTTCATGCTAGAAAACCCTCTGTGGCTCAGTTATGCTCCTCCAATATAATGAAAAAGTCTCAGTGTCATTTATCACAAACAGGACTCGATGGTACAAACACTTATTAGATTTAGACAAAATTCCTTTTTCCACATATGTTCAGTTTGGTTCAGACAGTTTAGTTTGAAATAATTAAACCACTTGAAAATATATTTTTTTAAGAAGTGAGTCACAGACAAAGACCCAAACTCTGTTCATCGAATAGATAATTCACAGGTTTAACACAACCTTATGTGAAGTTCTGTACCATCCATCTCTGAGCTTCAGCCATAAATAAAACAAGAAAACCTTTCTGCTGCCACAGGATGAAGAGTGTTTTTAGGCAGTGCCAAGAATGGACACCATTGATATTCTCCTTTGCAACAGAGGAACCTATCAGCAAAGGCACAACTGAGAAAAGCTAGACTGGAGGAAAGAGGCAAGAAACCTTTTTCAAAATGCTAACTCTACCATCATCAAATAGGCATTTTTCATCTTTCACCGACTTTACTTTGGCAAGACATTCATCAGGCAGGACTGCAGAGGGGAAATGTTACTCTGATGGGCTTATAATAGGACCCTGCATTGTTCCGCCGGCCAGTTGCACAAGAGCTATTCACATTTTGAACAATGCGGGTCTGTAATGATGTATTATTGCTGAAGAATTCACATAACATGATTCACTTGCTTAATTACTAGTGAAGCAATTTGTTGGCTCAAGGTCTTTTTTCTGTCTGGAAGTAGTTGGATTTTCTGTGTTTAATATGGTCGTGTTTAAATGTGCAAGTGACCTTTGACATATTTTAAAAGTAAACCTTCTCCAGACTTTAGCTGCTTATAAGAGATACATAGGAGACCTGGAGCATTGAAAGTAAGGGGCATGTGAATCCAGCAGAGCGTCTCATGACACACAGTGCTCAGATGTACAACTTCAACTTTGAAATACCAGGATGTGTGAAACACACAAAGAAAGTTGTCAAATGTCAAGAGCAGTAAGTACAAAGTACTGGTTCACTTCATGCCCAGCAAACATGAATAACACAGAAATGAAAGTCCATAACATCCTCAAAGTTTAAGGAGGGGTTGAAGAGACGGGGATGCTCTGTGAGCCAGACGGTTTATTCCAGTGACAGTGTTAATAATTCATCAAACACAGAAAGGCCAAAAATAAACAAAAGCTCTTGATTCTACTCAGCAAAGTTTGACTCTGGAGAGGAAACTTTCATTTTGATTGGAACAAAGCCAAGTATATGATGACCTGGGGGATCATCTGCTCTGACCATTTACAGCTTAAAGGACAGGAAAGACACAAACACATGCCAATAGAATACATGTAAAATCAGTAATTAGATTTCTTAATGTTTAGAGTAAGACATGAGGCTGATAGCAGCAGACCTTTGTGTGGTGGACTAGTACCAAGGTTTCTAATTCCTCAGTCAAAAAGTAGCTACTAGCTGACCTTGAAGTTGTTAGAACAACGTATTTTAATAAATATGTTAGCAAAGCCAAAGATGCTCATTTTGGGGACTGTGAGACGTAGGCTCTATAGTTCCTTTAAAAAAATTCCCACCCTTTGAACTTTGTTACATTATGATTTCCTACAACCACAAATGTCAATGTTTTATATTAGAAGTGAACTGAATGGAAAATAATGTTATTTTTAGAATATCTTGCGTTTTTCTAATCTGCAGTCACCCCCAAATAAAATCCAAACTGCCTTAGAAGTGACAGATTTGGTAAATGTCTAAAGCTTCTCCTTCTACTTCACATCTAAATCCTTCTACTTCATATGTTGGAAGATCTAAAGTCACCTGCACGTGTCCCAAATATGTTGCAGTTTGGGACATGAATCTGACAGAAAGAGAAGGTTGAGATTTTGTACAGACACAAAACATCAAAAATAGAAATCATTTCTTCAAGCTGCTCTTTCATTTAAAATCAAAAAGTTCTCTGTCCTCTTCCTGCCTCCTCGTTTCATTTCAAGAGTGCGTTGCGGCTTCTTGGAAGATCAACATCACTGATTGGTGAGACGAATCTAAAAAAATTGAATCGCCTCATTATTTCCTATTGATGACTTTGAATAAGCCTAACCTTAAGCTAATTAAAGAGCAATACCTATAAAAAATACTTTACTCCTCCAAATGAACTGCAGTGATCGTGGCATGTCATCACACACAGGTTCTATCCGCAAGTCTTTTAGTATCGACATGTAAACAGCAAAGGAGCGATTACTACACACAAGTTTGGTCAATTATGCATATCCTGACTCAGTGAATAACTGAACTAAAGCGGAGTGATTATTTCCACACAGAGTAATCTTCTCAAGTATATTAATCCAGCAAAAATAAATAGACCCCGCTGCCTTCATTTAGCGGCACAAAGCAGATTCCTGGCTTGGGAAATCATATTTGGTTTCATCACCAGAGTAATTAACACAACGCATCGCAGCGAGGCATCTGTCTTGGCGTGTTTGGCAGAGAAGCTTCTGTCGTCATGACAACCCCAGCCCTCCAGTTCACCTGCAGCAGCTAGCTAACCAGTCAGTTGTTCAGCGGCCTGGCCAGCCGTTTCACACTGCCCCTGCTCCAGAACACCAACCCCTGATTGTTACCCAGACATCAAATCCTTCTGCAGTGTGTTGACAGAATAATTACCTTACACACATACACACACCCCCACCCGCAGAGACACCAACACACACTTAAGCATCTGCAGGAGCTTCCTCCACTCCCTCTCAGCTCTTCTCTCCCTTTTCTTTGCTATTCAGCCGAGTCGTTTCCTAATGGAGGCTTTTGGGCGGACGGCGCTGCAGTTGCAGCCCACTCACCTGTCTGTGTCTCACATTATTATGTTTGAATTTTTCAAGGTGAAATGAGTCAGCTTGCTGACACATTGACAAACACACCAGTGCTCTGAAAGGCATCTTTTGACAAAAAAATATTCTACATAAAATTTATTAGAAGATTTGGATGATTTCTCGTGAGACATAAAATGTGATATATTTGAAGAAAAGCAAATCAGTTTTGCTGAGAACTATGGTACTGTAGCTTAAACCTGATGAAATAAATTTGATATTTTTAAGAAAAAATGAAAGAGCATTCAAACAAAACAAGCATTTAAAAGCAACTCATAAAAATGATCTCTTATCTAGAATGTGAAACCTATTCAAACAAAAGATATTGAACATTAATAAGTATATAAATATTTATTGAGATTTATAGAAATCTTCAACAGGGTGAGAGATTTGTGGATATCTGACGATGTAGAAGCAACTGAGTGTCAACTTGAAATGTAACCAACATGTGTATTATGGTTTACCTGATGATGTTTGAACTGACAAGCTAGAAGATTTGAATGGATGCTAATACCGACAGCTTTAGAACAAATCATGGTCTGATGATGCTGGAATTCACACGAAATGACTTTCGATGGAATGTGTACATCTGATATGTATCACTGATGCTGGTCTGACCGGAGCTGGTACGACTGGATCTGGTCACTGGATGATTTTGATACCGACTGATGTGCTACACTGGATACTGTACCGACTGATGCTGGTCGACTGGATGCTGGTTCTACTGGATGCTGGTTCTGACTGGATGCTGGTTCTGACTGGATGCTGGTACCGACTGGATGCTGGTTCTGACTGGATCTGGTACCGACTGGATGCTGGTTTTTTTTTTTTTTTTTTGGGGGGGGGGGGGGGGGGGGGGGGGGGGGGGGGGGGGGGGGGGGGGGGGGGGGGGGGGGGGGGGGGGGGGGGGGGGGGGGGGGGGGGGGGGGGGGGGGGGGGGGGGGGGGGGGGGGGGGGGGGGGGGGGGGGGGGGGTCTGGTATGGATGGGTTCTGACTGATGCTGTTTCAATGATGCTGGTTTGAGGCTGGACGACTGATGCTGACGCTGGTACCGACTGGATGCTGGTTCCGACTGGATGCTGGTTCCGACTGGATGCTGGTTCCGACTGGATGCTGGTACCGACTGGATGCTGGTACCGACTGGATGCTGGTACCGACTGGATGCTGGTCTTAGTTGTGGACAGAGTGAGGCTTCAACATCTTACACCACAATCTTACATTATTCTTCCTTGAAAAAATGTTCAAGCTCTTTATTTAAAGTTTGAAAATCCAAAAAGAACATTGTTTTTTCATTGTTTTTTTTTGGGAGCACCACTTCAGGATTGAGAATTGACAAACTGCAATGGAGACAGGTCAAACCTGGAATGATTTATTCTAAATTCATTCACGGTTTGATATTTATGAAACTCTACTTTTGGAAATAAAAGACTCTTCAGTTTTCTGATCGGAAAAAAAAAGTAAAAGTTTTGTCTGGATTATACGGAGCCCCTAAGGGGACATGGAGGAAAAAAAAAAAAAAGATCCTGAGTTATTATCTCGAGATCTCGACTTTGTTTCTCGGGATCTCGAGAAAGTAAGTCGGGATTTCTTTCCTTTTTTTTCTTTTCTCCATGTCCCCTTAGGGGCTCCGTAGGATTGTTCCACCTGCAGTGAATGGATATACTAATGATAACATGTATGTTACCGATGAGCAAAAACACCAAATCAAAGTGCTGCATAAAATACATTTCCCACAATGCATCCTTGCTGTGATTTCTCTCTGAATGTTTTAAACATTTGAACAAAGCATTGGTTTAACAGGGATTTTTGTTAAGATTTTAGTTTAACATGCTAAGCTAACTGCATAAACAAATGAGAATATAAATAAGAAATAGTTTTGGCTCAAACAGAAACTGCCCCCAGAAAAAATAAATAAATACATTTTTCAGGCACTTGTGAAGAGTGTTGTGGCGTTTAGGTCACACATCTATCTTCATGCTGAAACTGTGACTGTGTGTAAACCACAGAAAGTGGCTGACAGCTGATTTAGAGGCTGGGCTGTGGTAAATGAACCATGGCGCTAATGGTCCTCCCAGCCACAGCTTTAATGGACATACCCACAGAGCAATGGGCAGAGAGCATTTCCAACAAGCTCTGGGTGGGAGGTGGATGATCCGAGCCAGCCACGCTGGGGATTAAAGACGAAGAGAAAAAAAGAGAAAAAAAGGTGAGTGAGATGAGAGGATCTGCAGAGCACACACATCCCAGGGTTTTTTTGGCTGCCATCCTTTAAGCAAAACATGCCAACACACAGAGGAAGTCAATCTGCTTTGACAAACTGGAGAATAATACCTCACCCACTCTCCTTCCCGATCACTCGTGACCTCTAACAAAAATCATTTTTGGAACCCAGGAGGATTTTCCTTTTGACAGGAACCATTAATCCTCACACTGAAATTCCTCCAAGTGAGGAGGAATTTCCTCACTGAGGAATGAAGGCACTTGTGAAAGGCACAAGTGCTTTTCACACTTGTGCTTTTCACAAGTGCCTTCATTTTGTTTGAAATAAATCAGCAAAACAACGACCAAGTACATAAAAATACATACTTTAGGGACATCTAACTAGCTGTATAACTAGCTGTCTGTCTTCTAAATTCACTCACAATTAATAAATGACTCCTGCATTTATTAGTTGCTCTTCTCATCTCCGATGGACTGGTGGCCTGTCCAGCTGACCCCGCCTCTCACCTGTTGACCTCTGGAGATCAACACCCCCTCATGACCCCACTGGGGATGAGTGGGTTGGATGGATGGATGAATGGATGGATGGATGGATGGATGGATGGATGGATGGATGGATGGATGGATGGATGGATGGATGGATGGATGGATTTTTGAACTTGTTTTTTCAGAAAATGTCACAATATTAGGAAGACATATTTTTCTCACCAAAGTAAAGCTGTGAAGCCCAAATCTGAAGGAAACTGATAATTCTATATTAAATATGTATTATTTAAAGCATAGTTTGAGATTTATGAAACAATTATACTTGTAAATACTTCACTTATGTTCTTCCTTTTATTAATACTCTTATGACCAGCTTTAAATTTAATTTAAGAGCATAAAACAGAACATATGGCTGGTTAAACCTGAAGTGGAGTGTTCTACACCTAAACACAGAATATTTTATGTTATATAAAACATTGACTTTATTTGTGATAGTAAAAGTTAGGATTTCTAATTTTGACAAAAATATAACTAATACCTCATCAGCTTGTTCCTATAATAGAAGGCTGACTTTGTAACTTTCTTTATGTGGATCTGAAGTTCATGTAAGTGACCAGACAAAATCAAGAACAAAGGTGTTAAAAAATTAGGAAAAAAATTCAATTCAATAATTTAAAAAATAGTTAACAAAACATCAAGTTTCAACAAAAAAGTAAGTCAAATGATAAATAAAATATCTGGGCCCAACTCAAGTAAACACTAACTGAACACAAAAAAATGACCTGCAAACAAAGAACAAAAGGCTTTAAATAGGAGTGGAGGAACCCAAACCTGCCACATGAGGGCGACACAACATAACAAGGAACAAACAAATACAAAGTTAGCTAAAGCAACTACGAAACAAATAAAGCAAAACTAACTTCAACTTAGCACAAATAATAAGTGACAAAATTAAATAACTTTAACAAATAAAGTCGCTCGGCCTGGAGCAGACCGTTAGGAAAACTAACGGTCTGCTCCAGGCTTCCTCCTCCAGCTGCTCTGTGTTTACACAACCTCAAAACTAAAGAACAAGTGTGAGCAAACCATTCAGACAAATATTAACTAAAGTGTATATGTATATGTTCAATAAAATAACTTTAACTTAAGCACAAGATAAGCTATAAAAAATGATGTGAATTAAGAAAAATAAATAAATACTATGTGGTGGTGGGAGGGGCATCCACCACAGTTCAGGTCAGAGTTCATCCGGATCTTTAGTTTCCAGCTGTAATAAATGAAGTGGTATGTTGAATCTAGATCTAAAATTCTAGATCTATAACTCTAGACTGTTCCTCTTTTAGGTTTAAAGACAACTTCAGGTTCAGATTCACTTGGTGACATCATAATGTAGAGCTGTGTATCATCTGGGTACTTAAGTTAGTTTATCTTATTGCTTGTTATAACCTGAGCCAGTGGGAGCAGAAAGATACTGAATTGGAAGGATCTGAGGATTGAACCTTGAGGTATCCCACATATGACAATTAGAGGTTACCTGTTGACACAAAGAGGTTCTAATGCACCTTTAGGTCACAACAAACAAACTTTTGTTTTCTGCAGAAGTATTAATAAAAGACTATATTTAGAATCTCAAGCCAGAATGTGACTCCAGTTTCATGTGATGGACCAACATGGATCCTAGGAGGGAAACAGTCCTTAGTAGAGCCTCGTTTGGCTGCCAGTTGCTTGGGTTATGTCTCTACCAGCTTTGCAAGCCCAAGTTTCTGTGATCACTTTTACTTTCCAAGTAGTTTACTCTGAGTCAGACTGGATGGAGAGACACTGTGAAGAATGATTTTTAAAGCTACACGTGGATTCTGAGTTTGATTTAACTCTACAGAATGACCGAGCCATTCAGACACTGGAATATGCTTCGATCTGAAACGTTCCATTGTAACTCTGGCTTAATGTTTATGAAGTTGAAACTTCACAGCAGTTTCAGGTTTTTTACAGCCTCTGATGGGTGGTTGTTTTATTAAGTATTGCACTATATTTAGTTCCATCCGTCTCTCTGGACCAGTGTCCTTTTCTCTGCTAAATAGAAAATTCCCCACAGCATGATGTGTAAATGGAAGTGTGAATGGTAGATCAGAGTGGACCTTGTATGTGTGCGTTCAGGTTGGGAGGTATTCAGAGCTTTTGAGACAAACAGTGATTATAAGAATTTATATGGTAAACTCTCTTAAAGAGCACATACTGTGCACAAACATCAACTGCATGGGGCGCTGTGTTAATGAGGTGGAGAACAATGACCAAGGCCAAAGTCTCATCTCTTCAGCACATTGATGGACGATTCCCACAAAAATAAACCTCATTCTTGGTTCTCATACTTCCTTTTTACTGCTGCTCCTGGTAGCATCTTCAGTAGCTAAGCAAACATCTGCAGCTAATCACATAAGTTACTATACACATTTATGTGGCCATTCATATAGAGAAATATACAATTAAAATATATTGTTTTGGTCAGTTTTGCTAATTACATGTTGGCAATATGCTAATATTCTATTAGCATTCTGCTAGTAGCATAGTAGGATCATGTTCAAGCTTCCCCAAGAACAGGATCCTGGGTAATTTTGGTTTGATGTTATTTCCAATGCAGCGCAGCATAAGAATCCACCGGCGCTTGTTACTGGTTCCCTGTCATCCTCTGCTTCCTAGTTAATCCATCTGTAATTTCCAATAAGTTACACTGAAGTATTTTGTGTGTTCTGGTGAAGGTAACCAAAGTACTGCTGGTGGTACAGTTTTAGAACATGTGCTGCAGTTCTTCAAGTAGTCAGACATTATTTGAAGAAGGTGAAGACTACGCAGAAAGTTCATTTCCTCTCCTCACATTTCTACCCTGATGCTGTGCAGCAAATGATGTTATTAGGGTGACGGTTCCTCAGGAGGGAAAAATGTGTACAGTAACTGTTGGGTTGCCAGTTCAATCCCGCCATCTATCTCAGTCTTTACGTCCTTGGGTAAGACACTTACCACCATCAGTGTGTGAATGACTGACTGTAGTGTGAGGCACTATGGTCCTAAATAGATAAAGTACAGACCATTTACCATTATTATGTACCCAGAATGCATTGCTGTATATCTACAGCCCGTAGATCAACAGTACGAAGTTTTAAATCTACTACATGCTTTCTGACCAAAGCAGACTGACATTATTTACTATTTTGGTGCAATAATAATATTACAGACAATAATAATATTACAGACAATAATCTTGATATAATATTATGGTTTTTCCTTGTCATTTCTGGATTAGAATATTTTGCTTCAGTCTGTTTTTATGCAGGTTCTGACATGCTAGTCCTGCAGAGTGGAGTGAAACGGACAGAGGAGAGGAAAAAGGTCCAAAGAAATATCAACACTGTTGGAGCTGAAAATGAACATTAGTGCGAAGCAGAAGGCTTCAAAATGGCGTCGAGGGAACTGGCTGATCTCCCAGAAATGTTAAAAGATGATATTTGTGTTAGATGTTCCTGTGATCCACTAATATTCAATAATAAGACATGTTTTAGTTTGAAAGGCTTATATTGAGAAATTTAAGTTCATTCAAAACCTCTGCATTGTCTACTTTTCATTTTCAAGACCATTCATTTTCTATTGGTAAGTCTCTCTTTGCTCCATTTGTGTTTTTTGTTTAGTGTAGTTCAATCCTAGTATGTCCTCCACAAGTTGGACATAAATTGTTTCTTTGCTGTCTTTCCTGAAACCATCCCTGCGCTGAAGACTCCTGCCTCCTGAATACAGACGCAGACACTGATGCCTGCTGCCATGCCACTGATGTCACTCCATCCCTGAATTAAATCCTATTTAGAAGACAGTTGTGGTAGAGCTGAATTTTCCCAGGAGCTCCTTACACCATCTTCTGACCAACTGAAGCTCTCTCCTTTAAGTTTCTGATGACTTAATAAACGATCAATTTGGGTGCTATCGTCCGAGCAGCAATACCTTCGGCCGTGTTACCTTTTGGATGCAAAGTGATGATGACAGCCCATGTTTCCATGGCGGAAACAGTGGTTGACAAAAGAACAATGATTTCAAGCACCATTAACTGTTAAAGCAACCATTTTGCTCTTGAGATTCAATCTGATTGACAGAGCGGCATCAGCTGCCCTGCCCTCGTTGACCTGTCCCCTGGGCTGATGATCAGATCACTGAAATGACACCAGCAGGTCACTTTGTGGCTCGGCACAAACACACTGCAGATGAGTTCATTTTGGTCCTAAAGTTTTATAAAAATAAAATTTCTTACATTTTCATCTGATTGTTCTTTTTACTAATAAAAAACAGATGGAGGACATCAATTTTCATACCCATTCGGTTACAGGGCATTTAAAAAATGACCTAATTTCATTTGTAACCACACAAAGAAGCAGTTTTAATTGATGTCAGAATTTGTTTTTTCAATCTTATTTCATCCTTTGTTCTAACTCTTGTCTTCTGTTTTTTCTGTTTTGTAAAAGAAATCAGTTAACATTCATTTTCTTTAGGCCTTTTAATTTTTAAAACAACTTACTATCACAAATTACCATGCAAGTGGATTACTAAGTTTTACCCAATTTCAGATATTAAAGATATTAATAACGAGTTTGACCCACATGTTTGAAAAAATATGAAACTGAAAAACTCAATCGGCAGGAAGAAACTTTTCGATTTCCACATAAGCCTGCATTCTATCCCATCTAAGAACCTCTATTTACATACAACAGTGTTTCAAAGATGATTTTTGTGACATAAATGCAAAAGATATGAGAAAATAGAGGAAGGAAGAGATTGTGTGCAATCAAAGGAAGACATAATCTCTTTCACTGTTTTGCTTTAAATTAATTTTGTTTTTTATTTAAATAAATTCCTTATTGCAGTTTTTTTGGAAAGATACTGACAATTTGTTATAATTACGTTTTTTTATGTTGTTTGTGCTTTAGAAATGTGTGAATCTCAGTGCAACAGCTGTAAAAGTTTATGAAGCAGCGATGTTTCAATCAGCTTCTATTCATGTCTGGAACATTTGATCAGTTCTCATAATGTTCCCAAGATCTCAAGATAGGTGAAATCTGGAGGAAGAAATGATGATGTCAATCTTCAGCCCTTTTAAGTCTTCAGTTTTTTAAGTTTCAAAATATTTGTAGCTTAAATTAATGCTGCAGTATGAATATTTACTTATTAAAAACAACAAATGGACATTGAGACTGCTGTTTTTCTGTCCCATTTTGAACATGAAACAAAATCTTACACATAGATCAAACAATCATGCTCTACAGATCATTTCCCTTCAATTGAATGACCAAGTTGCTGTTTCAATTGACTCAGCATATCTTAAAGATACTTTTTGTTGATACCAGTACAGTGGTAACTAAGGTAACCAATGAATTGCTGAACGCACAAATGTTGGTGGAGCCGGCTGCGTTTGTCCAAGGAGGCCGACACCTGCAAATAGACACATCACTGCTGTAAACAAAGTGTCTCCACTGCAGCTTTGCACAAGTACTCAATTTTGAAAAAAACTCATGTTTTCAATGAAATGTTTCAGGTGGTTTTTCAGCTGTCTTGTTTCCATTAAGCAAATTTATTTTGGTCTTTTCAATTTGTGCAATTCTATGGTTGATGTAAATGCAGCTACGCTCATGAAAAATAAAGGGTGTCACTGGACTTTCTGCTTGGAAAGCGCTAGCCTGTTGTGTGTCAACTAGCATTTTGCCTAGGTATTTTCTTTCAAAACCTTTAGAAGAAAATCAACAGAGATCCAAATTTTCTGCAAATAATTTGAAGTTATGCTCCATGGAAAAGTCCAACAATACAGAACCGTTAACAGGCGGCTCACTGTGTAGCACATAGTCGTTATATTTGGCTAAATTAACAAACAGTAGCTGTGGTTGCATTAACCACATAATTGCACAATTTGATCTTTGAGAATAAATTTGCTTAATGGAAACATGGCAATTTCAAACAAACTCATTTTTGGAAAGATGCCAACTGCAGATTTGAGCAAATCTGAAATTAGGTTTGATGAAAGATGTATTTCCCTTTTGATGGGAAACTGTGCCAGATTGTCTGTGATTCAAAGTTTCAAAGTTTGGGTTGATGAAATCTGTGATGAGCTACAAATCATGCGTTTTCTACTACTTTGCAATTATTTTTCTTCTTGAGAGCAAAATTTTAGTAGAACTTTAATACTTCAATAAAAGAAGTGATAATTTACTAGTCCTTTGTTTAACATCCCATAATGCATCTACAAAACCTCTTTAAACCAAAGTTGACATTAATTTAGTGAAACAGACTTTCAGTCTGTGTAGGAGAAAATGACATTTTCTAGGACTGAATATCTGATCCTTTTTAAACGTTGGATTTACATTTTATGAGCATATCACACTTTGGTCTGATTTTCATTTACAATCTGTCCTGTGATTTTCTGCTTGCAGCTGTGAGTGCAGACTCAGGAGACAGGACTGTTACACTGAATGCAGCTGCAGGACTGAAACTCCCACAAACTCCTGTAGACCTCACCTCCCCGTACAACCCCCCCGCCTTTAAACCCCTCCCCCCACCAACACTCTCCTCTCAACCTTCCTGTCTTTACACTCCCCTCTTAAATAGTATATGTTAGATATGCTATTTAATATTTCAATGTCTCACCGTCCTCTCTCACCCCAGTACCCCCAAGCTTTCCCTCTTTACTCCTCCATTAAGTAAAGAGGGGAAGTTTCCCCCCCTCGGGTCAGAGGAGCCCCTCCTTGAGCTCTGCACTGCTTTGTACTGTTTCCCTGGTTCATACAGTACAAAGCTTAAGCTCATGGATGCTGTTCTTCCATAGACAATAGACTGTTGTTCTGGCAAAAAGGAGTCAAATATGTTGCCATGTTGTCATTTTTAACCTTTTCTACACACATCTTTGGAGATATGTTAATGTTAGATAATTTTGAACATGTAAGCTGGTGTTTAACACCAGTGAAGAAACTTTTAGTGGGAAGTTATGATGTAGACCTATCAGACTAAAAAATGTACATAAATCCTTCAATATAAAACCAACCCCGTGTAGGCAGATCCACGTTCAAATGATGGTTGAATCAGCATTGACTCAACGTAAAATCAACACAAATCTGCATATAAATTGACATACAGATGTTGCTTGAAACAACATTGATATAATGTCAGTTATGGTTGAAACCCTAACGTTGATTCAACATACAAGTCACCGACCACTTTCAATGTTGATTCAATGTCTCAGCCTGACATTGATTCAATGTTTCACTCACATTGTTCTATCATGATGGTCGTCGTCGATGAGCAGCTGTTTGCCTCCAGCAGGGAGGCGCGGTTTTGTGCCTGGACGTTACACTGCAAGGGCTTTAAAAGACAGTTTATGCTGATGACTGCATATTATTGCTTATTTTGCTGACATGTTCATTTAATGAGCTCTATGTGCCTCTCTGTGTTGAGATGTTCATGATGACAGTTAATGAAGCTGAAACTAAACTCAGGTTTAACTCAGGGTCACCAACATCCTTGTTGAAAACTTTATTAATTACACTGTCTTACTGAACAACATTCTGAATCCCCTAAAATATCCCAATATTGAAACTTATCACTCACGCAGTATCTGTTAGTTATAAATAGAGTCAGTTCAAATTGATCTGTTTTTAATCATCTCCCAGATGAACTATTGGCAACTTTTTTTTTGTCTTTCTGTCTGTGGAAAATTCTTCTGTGGCTGCACAAAGTTGATGCAGACCTCATCATTTCTGCCTTCTCTTGCTTTTTGCAGTGGAAATAATTCAATTTTTTTCACTTTGTCAATGTAGCTATGAGATTTGTATTGACAGGGCCTTTAGGCTTAGGGTAGCATTGCTGGGTCTGCTATTCAAAAATCAATACCTGGCAGGTGGATAATCACCATGCTACAAGTAAAGCGGAGATGGTGGCTTTTTCTCACTGCAGCCTCCTGCCTGGTTCTCCTCCAGAGCCGTGACTTTAGCACTTTGCATGCCTCTAACAGGCTGCGGGAAAATATTTATGCTCACTCCATGAATGTAGCTTCAGAACGCAGGTATCTAAAGGCAAACATGGAGAAGAATGAAAACGTTTTTGAACTGTTAACATTAATGCAGTAATGCATGTAATTTTAACACATTAATTTTACAAAATGCAGATTGATCTCTCCTGTGCAGAGTTAGCTACTTTACAGCAGTTTGCTACAGGAGCAACAAACAACAGCGAAACATGAACGTTTTCTGCAAAAGCAAACTGCAACGAACCAGCTGGCTGTTCGGCTGGATGAGGACTGACTGTCGCCTCATCACGAGTTGCATAAGTAATGAACGAAGACGGATGTTTCTAAATGAGCCTTTAAAACAAAGCGGCTTCCTTTAAATCTTCCTACATATAAAAGCATGTAAAACTATCTTGACCATTTCTTTTTTTCTGCAAATAAATACTACATTTCTGCTTGGAATGTCGGAGACATGATGTCAGTAGTTCATAGAATCAAAGAACAATGTTCACTTTACTCAGACATATACACACAAAGAGTAAAATCAGATATCTGGTCATTTTGCAGTGGTCTTTTATTTTTTCCAGAGCTGTTTATATACTCAGTTAATTAGAATAAGGTGCTAACCAGAGGCAGCAAAACCATACAGAACACAGCTCTGCCTTTGGGTCTGTTCCCTTTATTTAACTGCTGAAACACATAAGTAACACATCTAACAGTGCTACTGACAGACGGAGCTTCTGAGCCACAGATTAACTGGAGGCGATCTGCTCAATGGGCTGTCCAGCCTCTCAGACGGATCTGGCGAGATGGACGAGGAGCGATCGGCGGCACCTGGCCAAGGTGAGAGCAGGCTGGGGATTTATGGAGGAATACGAATAACCTCGAGGTGAACTAGCTGGTAATGACACTATCTCCACGTCCAGAGCTCCCTCACTCATCTTCACACCTCCAATAAAATCGAAATGTGCCCAGAATCAAGGATCCTGCCAGCTGCTGCCACATTTTCAATCTGACTACAGCGGGCCTCTTTTATAGAGATGTCCGCTGTTCACACTGAACGGCCTTTAATGCTGTCCAATCACTCCCAGAGTCTTTCAGTTGTCGCTCGCAGGCACCTTTAAATCTCACAGTGGAGAAACGAGCGTCAGTTATTTGGGATGCAACCAGAGAGAGAGTTATTGATAAGACAGAAACACATAAAGTGGACTGATGACCAGTCGTCAAAGTTGCACTGAAAGATAAAGGGAGATATAAAAGGCTTCTTATGGCTTACAGGGACACAAGCTTTTCACTTGGTGGCTAAGTTGTGTTTATGTGGAAAAATGTGTGTGGTGATAAACTGCAGATATTAACTATGAAGGCCCGCTACAGACCGCAGGAAGAAAAGGAAGAGTGAATTTCTGCCGAAACATTATTGAGATTAATCTCAAGAATTTTCTATAAAAAAAGAAAAAATGAGAAAACTAATTTGCTTAATATTTTGAATTGCAATTGTCATTGTAGTTTAAGTGGGCCAGTTTCCATCAACCTGAAAATTGTACAATTTGACATTCTGAAATTAAATTGAAAGATGAAGAAGACGATAAGAAGTGGTAGTGGATGATGATGTCATGGCAAGTTTTCAATGACTTATCCATGTCTGAGTTTAATCACATTTCTTATTTAATGGAAACACGGGTTGCAAAATTGTTTTTTTTTTAACATTATGGGAATTTTGACAAAGTTTGAAATGAAAATGCAGCTACTGCTGTCCATCCCCCAGTTTGAATAGAGCATGTCTACTGGGATCTTGGGGTTCATCACTTCTCCCTCGCTTCACCGCCTTGTTTCATTATCATCGACAGAATTAATCAGAAAGAATGTTAGGGTTCTGATTTTACTTCCACTTTCAGACATCTGGCTCGAGGATTTGTCAGTGGCAGTCTGACCTTTCTGGTCAGATTAGTCAACAGATTGTGTCTCAGTGTCAGATGCATAGAAAGGCGACTCTGGAGAGTTATTCTACTGAGACATTGTGTCTTTGCCACTGGAACAAACTGACATGCAGTTGTGTATGGAGCTAAAACTGTCTCATATTGAGGGTGGAACATCAGTGATTGCTTGGACCCTAGAAAAATATAATTATAACTCCAGCTTTCTTTCTCCTGGATGCTGATAAAAACAGAAGTAAACAAAGTTATCAAAGTAGCTTTTATCAGTCTCTGCCATCATAACTAGAAACATTTTACAAAGCCGGATAATGAGCACTGGTCCAGTCCAAGATACTGAACGTTTTGACATCGTTTTGTGATGAGTGGATAATTGGGCCCATAAGCTGGCACACAGTGCAAACATACAGTATATGCACATATATTTACTGTAAATGAGCCGTGTTTATTCAGCGTGGGCTGCTCATGTTCAGATATGATCATAAGTCCTAATGTTGAGGTGAACTGGTTCATGTTTCATTAGGCATGCAAGCAATAGAAAAAGACAGTTAAGGCTACGGCTCTTAATTTGTTTGTGGAATGAAAACTAACTAATCTACCTCAGCATACACTTAATGGAGAGCTGGAAACTAATCAAAGTGAAGAACAGAACTACTCAAGTGAAGGAACAAAGTATTTACTTTCCCAGGAGAGGACAACACAGACATTAAAGAGTCGCTTTAATCATGGCCACTCGTTTCCATCAACAGCCACCAGGTTTATCCACAGCTGAGACCTCAGTGTGTTTAGACCAAGATTTAGACCAGATCAGTTTTTTTTTGTTTCTATCTTGAAATCTTTTTATTGTTGCTTATATAATATTACAGGTTTATATTATTCCTTACCACCAATGGTTAACAAAAGCTCTCATTTAAGCTTGTCACTAAGGAATCCTTTTTCCACATCTTTGTTTGTGCAGAAGGTATTTAGTTCATATAATATTTTGCAGTTATAATAGACTTCAGTTTCCATTACAGTACATTAAAGTCAGTGGCTGTAAGACGACAAATACATCTATGATACTATATATTGTAGCAGTTTTTCATTAAAAGGAAAAAAAGAATTTGAAATACTTCCAGACATTGTTAACTTGAGAATTTGTTGTTTTGTTCAAACTATCCACTGAGCGCCAAGCGATTTTATCATGAACTTATTGCACTTGGCTTTATTGTTTTCATATAGAATAAACCTTCGAAATATGCCCAACTCCAGCAGTTATTGGTTTGGACATGGACAGGCTGCCGGGCCAGCATTGACCCAAACAGGAAAATTGATTTTAGAGAAACCAAATAGCCTAACAGTCATGATATTGGACTGCAGAGGTAAGTTGGAATACCCAGAGATTTTAGAAGTTATAAGGAACTTCTATTGTTTTTGGCAAATGACCACAAGCATTTTCTTGTGCTAGGGCTTGAACCATGTGTTTGTTTTGGTTGTATTTACCCAGAATGCCCTCCACTACACTCCACTTCCTTCCTCCGGTCCACTTAGCGTTCACATATGCATTCAAACCACAGCAGGGTTCACTTCACCTGAACTGAGACTGGGGCAGACCAGAGTTAAGTTTTTTGGTTTGCATCAGAGTTTGATTCTCTAAACAAATCGGGCTTTCTTGGCAAACGAAGGAGCTGGATTAAATCGAACCAACAGAGCAGGTGTGAATGCAGCCTTTGTTTTCTGTTTCTCGCTGATGGAAGTGATTTTTGCTGCTGTTGCCCGTCTGCCTGACTGTTCAATGTGTTTCCTTTTGGAAGATGTTGTTTTATGTGTATGTATACTTTGGCTGCACCAGTACATCAAGTCTTCTGCCATGTGACTGGCTGTACACAGTAGTAACCTCAAAGCATTCAGGTATCTAGACCCATTCTAGATACCTGAATGCCTTGAGGTTCTGTCACATGATTGGCTGTACCAACAAGTCACTGAACAGTTTGGACTGACCCATGAAAAAATGTCTGCAGCAGAAACAGTTGTAACTTTGGAAGCATTGGAGGTTTTTGAATGCTAATAAGAACTCTATACATTTAAAGAAATTAAAATTAGTAGCAGGCTGGTTTTGAAATGTCACTATTTGTTAATTTTATTGCTCAGTCATTAAACATTTTGAATGTGAATAACTACCGGCAGGCTCCAGCTAAGTTAAAACTACTTTGCATGTAATTATCATAACTTAACATAATTTGTCAGAAGTAGCTTAACTTGACGCAGCATGGCCTCCCCTTCATTTTGCTGATCTCAGCTTTTTGTGTAGCTATTGGTCTTTCTATAATAATCAACCCGAATATGATTGAAAACAAATCAAAAAAGTCTTCAGGGTTTCTTCTGTGTTGCAAGCTGCAGCATTTTAAAAACACAAAAAAAATTGTCCTCTTACACGTTTATTTTTCTTTAGCATCGTTTTCTCAAATCAAAAAACAGCTTGGAATATCAACAACATAGATTAAATACAACAAGCTGTTTTTGAGTTAAGGTTTGAGTTAAAGAAAAAGAGGCTATCTACGCCAACCTGGACCAGGGGGGGAAAAAAAGTAAAAAATACCCCTGATGTCAACAAGCAACACATTATATGTATACATCTTTAAGCCTACTTCATGTTGTCAGACAGGTTCCTATGGTGATAAACTCGGTGCTTTTTGTGGTTTAGTGACCAAACTGTTGTGTGCACCTCTTTATTTTTAAACACCGTTGACACTTTGCACAGCTCTCAGAACGTGATAAGGAGCAAACAATTCCAGTCCCTGCACGTCCCCTAAAGGCTCGCGCATTAAAGCAGTTCCTGCAGTTTCTAACCACAAACCTGGAGCTCAGGTGAAGACTGATGACTTGGGAGATGGCGGTGCGGCCATATTTGGATTCGTTGATTGTTTGCATTGTGATAAGGATGGAAATTCAGCTGAAAAGGAGTGCTGGTTTGTGTCTATGCAGCAATGCCGCGGCAGTGACAATGAAGGGAGGAAAAGACAACATGATTGAGTGGGACATTTTGTCTGCCACAGTTGGGAGTAGGAACCGGGATCGTGTGTTGTCACTCTTCACCAATAAAAGCACAAGGACTTTGTTTTTCTAGAAAGAGTAGTTATGATTTCTGGACCACTGACATCCAGAGACGAAGCCGTACGTTTATCGTTTGGAACTGTGCCTTTGAAAGAGAAGTGGACATGAACCAGTGGTTTATTTAATGGTGTTTGAGGAGAAACAAAGCTGATGTTTCTTCTAAGCGGTGCCACTTAGACACTAGAATCAAAGGGATTATAAAATGAAAGGGGCTGAATGCCTTGTGTCAAATTAAGCAACAGGCATGAATACAATGTTTGCACACACATCCTGTCAGAGGACACATGGCTCTCAGAAACACACTTCACTGAAACACTGACACCTCACATCGATTTTAATTTGTGCAACTATACATTGGTAATGCTTCACATGCATAATATGTAAATTTGAAATAGCAATTTAGATTTTATATCCATTTAAATGCATCCATTTAAAGCAAGTGAATCTCTTAAAACATTCCTTATCTGATAAATATCTAACAAAGTTAGATATTTAGTGTCTAAATATCTTTAGGTAGTGTCTAAACTACAGACACTCAGCAGATGCAGGTTGCTCACGTAGTTAGATGAATATTTATCTGACTGGCCCCAATTTAAAGAGGAGATCATCATCTATCTCAACATGTTGTCTTTTTCAATTTTTCTACAATAGTGCCTTGGGATAAGCTAAGGCATGCTAGGCTCTGGCCTCTCAATGCTAACAAATGTGCTCAGAGATCAGTTTCAGCCCGACATTCATCATTGATCATTGATCAGGTCAGGTGAATGGACTTAGACACCGCTGGGGCAGCAGTCCTGATTCTGACTGGAATACTGTCACTGAACCAGGAGCCACTTCTCAGCAACTCCACTCAAAGCTCTTCACAAAAATAATTTTAGCAAAATGTATTTGTAATCATAAAAACATGACAAAGGTCAGGCAGGTGTAGATCATAAAAAACGTACCAAAGACAGACCTGCTGTATTTCTGTTTGCAGGACTTTGGCAGTGGAAGCATCACAGACCTAATTAATGCAAAACGCTTTGCTCATTATATACATGTCTAATGAAAAAAAACTTTTATATTCCATCCATTAACACAGATTTCATTAATGTGAATCTCCAGTAAATGTACAGCCCAGCCTGAACTAAAAATTCAAATGGACGTTAGATCATTTAAAATGGTCATTTAACCAAAATGTTGGATTCTTATAGGAAATAAGAGGCACATATCAAAAATAATAAAACAATGTGAAAGGGACATTGGTTTTAAAAAGAATTCCTACACATTAATACGTCTTATTATGAAAAATGGAATATAGAAAATGATTTGCACCCTTCTCAGTAATCTAAAACCTCTTTTTAAAATTGCCAATTCAAATTTTAAAATATTTTTAAAATCCCCAAAGGGATATTAAATGTTGTAACTCATTCCTCAAAGAGTAGCAGTAGTAGCAGCATGCATGTCTCAATGCGTTTATTGAACATTTATTTTATTTATTTTTGAGCTCCAACATGCACTGAGTCTTTAACATTTTAGAGAATTTTCTTTGTCCTTTTTAAGTATTCTCCCATAGGGTAATGCTCAACTTGCATCTCATTGTTTGGATTATGTTTCTAATGTGTGTTAAACCACTATGTGACTGAACAAGCAAGCTCGGAGCCATTTATTGGATCCAGTGAAATCCAAATATACAAGTGTGTGTGGCAGCGTTTCCTCTAAATCCTTTTCTCTCTGTCCCTGGGCATTGGTTTGCATCCAGGCCCAAGCTTCCTGTGTCTTGCTCTACATCTTGTTTTTGTTTTTTTTACTGTTTTCCCTGGTTACCAAGCGTGCACAGTGTGAGATGAATGTGCTTGTTTCCCTCGGCAATGTGTTTTCCAGACAAAGGAAGAGAGAGTCAAGCATGAGCAGCTTGTTCACACAGATTTAAAGAGAGAGAGAGGAAAAAAGCGTGCATTCAGAAAAAAATCACTTGGGTTTGCATCATAGTATAATGAGTATGTTCTTAGTGAAAATGTCAAGAAACTGAAGGAAAATTGCTCTGAAAATCACATGTTGGGAACTGGATTGAATGAGCTCAGAAGGAGAAAGCAGATGGCGGCTCTCCGCAACATTTCTATTCAAACTTAAACCTTTTAATTGTACCATTCGCTGTAAACACGGGCGTTTCATCTGCGATGCATTCAAATACTGTAGAACATCAGAGTGGAGTCTCAAAAGAAAAGATGTCATAGGTTAAAAAAAGAAATTAGCTGCGTTTTGTTCTACAATCAAAACAAACATCACTCTCATAAGCAGACCCCAAACACATTCATGTCTGTTTTTCAGTTTTTGTTTGAGACAGCTACGATGTGACAACCAGGACACTCTGCTGTTCTACGTTTTTGCAACATGGGAACCATGAAATGCTCTCACACGGTTTATTACTTTGCCACATGCTATATGTTGGCACATTAAGGCAAGCTTTTTAGAGTGTAAAGAAGCATCAATGGTGTCTATGTGCCACTTTTGATGTTTCACTGTTTGGTATATTGTAGGTGTAACATTTTGATGTGCCACTTTGCCAGAATGGAGTCATTTCTTGTCACGATGAGCAGTTATAATCTTTAAAAAAGTCACATGCACTTTCAGCTGCCCTGCTGCAATGTGTGCCCAATACCTGGAGTTTTATTCATATTGAAAAGACGGCCATCTGTATAAGCCTCACAGCAGTTCTTTGAATTCAGCTGAAATCCAAGGCCTGTCTTTGAACAGAGACATGTTCTTTTACTGGAGGTCATCCTGAGAGACACCTGCAGAGCCTCACTGATGACCCACAGAAGGCGCTCTACACTTCTGTGAAGTGCTGCAGTGGAAGCTGGAGGTCTGATGAAGCCAACACAACCACTTTATCTAAGAGTCGATCAGGAGGCCACCAAAACGGATTCCCGTGACCTTTGACCACTCCTCAAAACTCTGTCCATAAAGGTTATGGACGGAATCTGTCAAAAGGCAACTCTCACTGTAAACGGATCTGACTCCCAGTGGTCATACAGAGAACGAACAGAGTCACACACCGAGGCTAATGTTAGATAAACCTGAGGAAGGGCCCCAACGACAGCATGTTACAGTTAATACAGTTCCTGAGCCAAGACTCAGTTAAATAAGAAAACCAAGACCAGTAGTATCAGATTTTCCAGCTTATAAGTCACTCTGGAGTATAAGCCCATCAATCAAAAGTGGCCCATGAAGAGGAAACAAATATACATAAGTCACATTTATTTATAAATTATAAAACATGCGGGGCACCTCATGTGTGTCGATATCATCCATATTGATATATTATTCAAAGAGACTTTGTGTTCAGTTTCCTATTTTTCAACAAACTTACAGACACTGTCACCGTTGGCTTGGAAGTCAGCCGGCACAAATCTGATAGAGGCAACAGTGCTGCACGAAGCACCAACACCAAGAAGGCCCACCTGCAAAGTTATTCATGTTCATTTCGTTGGCAGCTGTGTGAGCGTGGAGACGTAGCTCGTGTGTCCCAGCAGCACGTCCTCAAAGCGCTGTCTGTGGACTCGCCCTGCAGCTCTGGCCGTCCTGGTTTCAGATCCCATTACACACGGAGACCGATGGATCGATTGATTAACAATGGGGACGATTTAGTTAAATAAAGAAGTTAATTTGCAGTTTCAAAGCATCTACATTAAACCAACAACTTTTAATTTAATTATATGATGGCACGTTTAAAGTCAACTTCTTTCAGCTTTATATCATCATGCTATACTGTTTTTCCCTCATCATAAACAAACCTGGAGTGTTGTCTTAATTCTTACATGCATGTTTAAGAAATCCTTTAATCTCCATGGCAACCATTCAGCTATGCAAAATGCCCGGATGGGCCTCGTTCCCCCTTTGTGGATGCAGCTCCTTCTCTGACTCTTACAGAACAGCTCTCCCCCTCAGCTCCTTCAGACTAGCTCAGCACATCTGCTGAGCTCATTATGGGAGCTACTGCTCAGAGCAACACTGGTAGAGATGTTGTTAAAGGGTTAATAGAGGAGCCATGTTATGATGATGACTTCATTATCATAACATAACTTCCTGAAGGCAGACTTTCGGAAAGAGCCGAAGTTTCTTAGAGAGACAGAGGCCCAATTTCAAGGCACTAAGTTACCATAATCAAATTGCTATTAAGTCATATTTGATGCATTTTAGGTTAACACATTTTCTTGATTGTGCTATATTGTGCACTATGTGCCTGGAAAATACATAATACTGCCCCTTTAAAATAGGTTTCATTCAAATGAAGAGCTTAAGTTATTTGTTGCAAACTGGTGAAAATGTGAGCTGAAAAAGATCCCATACAAAGAGAAGTCAAGAGAAGGACATTTAGAATGAATGTCACATATGAAGCTGTTCTGACCCAGGTCAGCCAGGGGGAAGGAGAAGTAACATTAAGAAACCTAGATGTTAAAGGTTTGGGGTTTAACAAAATAAAAAGGTAAAAATCAACAATACTCAAAAAGCAGGGGCTTACAACCAAAAGTACTAAATAAAACAAAATCCACAACACAATCAGAGTGTTAAACCAAAAATCTTAACAAAGCAAAACTGCACCTTTTGTCCAGGCTAACAAGACTAAACAAAAAGCAAACTACAAATCTCTAGAAGAGATACAAAAACCCCACAGGGAGAAAAGCTATCAAGGTTTACAAAAAGCTCACAGAAAGACAAAGTTATTGACAGCAGTCAACAAAGTGGCAAGCTGTCTGAACAAAGAATCAGCCACACCTTCTCCCAGGAAGTCTTGATTTAAAAAGGGAGGCCTCATCAGGGATTGGTGGAGCTGACAATTGGTTAGCCAATCAGCTCTGCTGTAGACCTCAGGGTGTGGCACAGGAAGGTGAGGGCTGCATCCAATTCCCAGTGGAGTCAATTTGATTAGAAAGCTGCAGATATACAGAAAAGGAAGAGAAAAAGAAAACAAACTGGCCATAACAGACGTTAACACATTGATATTGTTTGCATCAATTATTTTAGCTGGTTGAGAAAACTTTATAAAATGTAAATGGTAAAAGACCTATATCTTCTTATTATGTTGTTCAATTTAATATTCTGAGTTACATATTCTATTGTTTGTCATTTTTGAAATGCAATTACAAGTTGAGCTGACATAATTTGTTCATTTATTTATAGCTAGTAATAGTGTAGGTGTTGCTCCAGTGGGCAAATTCACAAAGCACTGAACCAATTTAAATGACCTAAAATCAAACACACACACACACATACATAGAGACCTGTCAGTTTTTTTGTTTCCATGCACTAGTTCCCATTAAATAGAAAACAATTGAACATGTTTGTGTCTGGCAAATATCTGAGTCCCAAATGGTTCATTCAGCCACTTTTGTTGACATGTTTGAACAAAACCAACTCTAATTTCTCTGTAGTCTTTATATTAGTGTCACAACTTCTGAACAGATGGCTGATTTGTCAGGATATAAAAGAATAATTAAAAAGGTAGGAGGATGAATGCAATATGCCATAATTTGGGAAATGATTTTAAGCCATGGTAATGTTTTTATTACGTTTTAGGAGTTGAAATAAAATGAAGTGTGCAGTAGCAGTTAAGTGTGTGCCACCATATTACTGTGATGTTTCAGACAATAAAACAAACTAACATCAGAAAAAGACAATTTGAGTAAATATAAAAAGCAGTTTTCAAATAATGACTTGATTGACTTGAAATTGGCCCTTAAAGCTAATTTCATATATATATGCAACCAGGTTCTGGGACCTTCCTGCATGGAGTTTGCATGTTCTCCGTGTGCATGCGTGGGTTCTCTCCAGGTACTCCGGCTTCCTCCCACAGTCCAAAAACATGACTGTCAGGTTAATTGGTATCTCCAAATTTTCCCTAGGTGTGAGTGTGTGTGCATGGTTGTGTGTCCTGTCTGTCTCTGTGTTGCCCTGCGACAGACTGGCGACCTGTCCAGGGTGACCCGACCTCTCGCCCAAAATGTCTCGCTGGAGATAGGGACAAGGAAGTACAGAGAATAGAAAATAGATATATCTCAAAAATGACTTAACAGAAATTTGACTTTGTACTTTAACGCCTGTCTCTTTAAGAATCTCCTCATCTTTCTGAAAGTCATCCCACCATGGCTCCTCTATTAACCCTCTACTAACATTTTTACCAGTGTTTCAGAAATAGCTCCAACAATGAGCTCAGCAGATGCACAGTTCCTGCAGGCGTTTGCTAATTGCTGTTGGCTAGTCTGAAGGAGCTGACTGGGGGACTCGCAGCTGGAAAGCTGCTCTGTTAGATTGAAGTCTGGAAACTGATGGATTTAAATGACAGTTTAGAACAAAATATCAATACACACTGCACAACTGATCTTGTTGCATTATGGATGACAAAATAGATCTAAAGTCTTTTTACAGAAAGGTCTGGTTATCAGCTTTACCACATAATCATAGAATTACAAATGTTACATGTGATTTTAACCAGCATCAGCAGTGACTCTGCTGATGCTGGTTCTGAGTGATAGAGAAACTCCATCGAGCCGAGGTGCTTTTAACTGAAACCAGCCCCAAGTGGCATTCTGCCACTTTAATATGTTGACTTATTTATTGTTATTAAGCAAACAGACGCTAGCGGAGCAGCTGGGTCTTTATTGGTTAGATAAAATTTCGACACGTTGTCTTTCAGATTGACAAAAGAAGAACAAATTTGATTTTGAGTCCCTGAAATGTGCCCAATAAGTTTATATGAGGAACTCAAATTGACTGAATTTGCTTATTAATTACTTCCCCTTCGGCAGACATGCTGCTGTTGCTTACACACACACAAAGAGCAATGAGTGATTGATTATGGTTCTACTCAGCAGATGAGCAGCAGCTGCTTTCCTGGTTTCAGGAGCAAGTAGACAGATGTTAAAAGAGCAGGGGGATATTATGCTGCAACGCGTTCTCCATTCATCTCTCTTAACCTGTTCTCTCGTCTCTTTCTCTCCTCCCGTTGCCGTCTTGGTGTTATCTCACCTTTCTATAACCTCTTTTATTGAGATTCGCCTTGGCAAGGTGATTCCCTTATTTCAACATTTTTTTGAAGATTGCCTTATTCATGCTCAACATGAACTGTTGCTTCTCTTGTCTGTCCGTCTCATTCTTTATTTTCACCGTGTTGCCTCAGCCAGGTCATGTCTAGCTCTCAGAGTCTTTGATAAAGTGCAGATGAGACAGATTTCTTTTTTCTCCTAGTACTTGAAAAAATGTGATTATTAGAATGAACAGCAGGAAAAAACTGAATTCATCAAATCATTTAGTTAATTAGTGTAGCTCATTTATCCCTCTACAAAGGAGTTAACTAATAAAAAGAGTAAACAGCCATAAAGAACATGACTGATGGCAAAAGTTCTCCCTGCAGAAAAAAAACATCTTTTAAATATCGTGAATATAATTCCTCTCTGGACTTATTTTAGAGTTGAGATATCTTTAACTTCCACATTTCCTCTGGCTGGCATTTCTTGGTACTTTCTACTAGTGATTACTGCATGTAATTGATCATTTTACTAGCAAAAACTTAAATTTGACTGTTTATAAAATTTGCTGATATCTGTTTATTGAAAATCATTTTAGTCTTCCTCCACTGTGTCCTTTGAAAAAATATTTATTTTAAACTTCATGTTCTATTTTAAACTAGTTTTAAATGAATTTCACTTCATGTGATTAAGAGCCAGATATGGGACATGGAGGATTTTTAGTTTTTTCTTTTGCATTCTCTTGCAATAATGTACTGATCAGTTCATGTGACATAATTGAATATTGTAAGCCCTTCTTATGGTGGTCATCGTACTTTCTGCTGTAAGGTTTTTCCATGTATATTAATATCTCATTGTGAAATATCTGACGTTCTATATCTTTTTTTAAGGATAGAAATGCACCACAAACAGAAACTTTCCATAAGAAGGAAAGAAATAAAAAAATACATCCAAAATATTTGGACTATTTCTGAGTTATTACCACAAGGTAATCAGTCATCTGACAGTTTTGATTGTGTCTCTTTTTTGTCGGTTTTTGCACCAAAGAGTTAATCATGAACATGTTTTCATTGAGGATTTAATATATATATATTTGATATATATATACATCTAATATGTATATATTTGAAATTTTAAATTGACATTTATGTCTGCATACAAAATAGACCAGCAAATATTGCAGTAAGAATATTGTGAGGGAACGCAAACATTGTGCGAGGTAATACAAAATATATTTTTTCCCTATGTCCTTTAGGGGGCTCCATAAGGTAGAGCATGCTATTTCAAAAACATTGAAATAAAATAAATCAGAATAACAGTAAATAACAATAAATACATGTTTTAACCCCAACTGATTTCAGGTTTCTCTGCTATTCACTTCTTTCTAACAGAATATCTGTGTGTATCTCAGTTTAAATTAATATTTCTTACCTGGTATGGAGTTAAGAAAATGAACCATGAATGGTAAAATGATGCTCTCATCCACAAAGAGCCGTTCAAGCACTACAGAAAAATCTACAACTGTCAAGCATTCATGTCCATAATGAGTGCATGAAAACTTCTGACCTCGGCTGATTTTAATGGCCACTGTTGAGTGTGTATTGTCATTCTGGATCACAATACTGCTGCTTGCATCAGAAGATTGTGTTGGATATTCAAACCATCCAACACAATCTGTGTACCTCCATCAGTATTCAGTAAACAGAGGCCGGTACATCATGGAGACCGGCTGACCCGGTGCACTCCATCCAGGATGAGCCGTCCTCAAGGGTGTGAAATCTTTACACGCCTCAGATAGAGCTACTGGATGAAAACACTCCTGGGAGATTTCTAGTTAAATCAACCTGTTTCCTGGAAATCAGAAATACATTACTGATGTAGCAATGAGTCACAGGTTTTTATGTCTTTTTTCTCCAGTAGTCGTGGTAACTCCACATCCAGGAGAAAAGTTTCCATTGCTTGTTGATGCTTTGGTTAGAAATGCTGTTAAAGTCTACAGTAATCTGTATGAATGGAGAGGAACCAACTTGTATTTCATATATTCTGCTTCAGTATGCCAGGTGTTGTCCTTTCACTAGATATGTTCACTATTGTAAGGAATAGTTATTTTAGCAGCTGCAGCATTTCTGTCTTGTAGGACTAGTCTGTGTATTTGACAGTTCCTCTCACAGGTCCCACTACTTTGGTATGCTGGAACCGTTTCAATGGCACCGACAGCCATGCAGGTTCAAGGTCATTAAATCCCTGACCTTCCCACATCTAGCATTCATTTTTTCAATCTTAGCAAATTAGCGTTGACGAGTTGCAGCCTTGAGATTGTCAAATTGACTATTTTTGTTAACAAGCACTTAAAAAGGCTGCATGGCTGTGGATGGCAAGTAAAAGAATCATGTTTTTGCCCTGCAGCATTGGGCCCAAAATTTCCACATGTAAACAATAATATGCGACAGGTCTACAGGTCTGAAGTATGACATATTTTTTCACCAAAGGGAGAAGCCTTTGTGATACATGACTGAAGGAAACTTTCTACTTAAATGGCGATTATTATTTAGATGTGTTGTTATTTCATGAAAGAGATGTAAAAACATGTGACCATGGTAAAGGTTAAACAGGACCTATTTACCAAAAGTCTGTTTTTGCACATTTGTACTTCCATTTGGATCTCAGCTGTTTTTTAGCAATAAGCTCATGTGTTTTGATGTCTAGAGAAGGACTCCTTTCAAAAACCTCCCGATTGTTGAATTACAATTGACAAGCTCTGCATCGTTACCAAGCAACTGGAGCCCAGCCCAGCCTGTCACCTAGCAACTTCAGCTGAGATCCAGCATGTTTGGGAGCAATGCGCAATGGCTGCTGGAAACAACAAGTGTTTTGTTGATGACTTATCATACAGAAATTACTTGCTATGTCCTTGTTAGTTGTGCAGGAGACTCCATTTCTGCTTTTCTTGAAAAGAAGAGGCTCCACTGATTGTTGTTTGCAGGCATTTTTACATAAAAGAGTAAACATTGAGTTTCAGGAGCAGCTTATGTGGATTTAAAGTGACAGAGTCCCTAAGACAGCTCGTTCTGGAAGTAGCTCAAAATAGGCAGAACTTAACAGATTAAAACCTCTTTATCTAATGTCTATGTCCAAAAGATGTAATGAACATGTTTTGCATATGCCATAGACCTGTCCTAACCTGCTTACGCAGGCATGATGGTCACCTTTAAGTGTTCTGAGAAATGAACATCAAGTACAGCATCATGTATTACTGATTTTGTGCAGAATGCCTTACAGAACAAACATGCAGACAGCTGTGCATTGTTTTTACATTGTTCCAATTTAATATGAGTTTGTCTTTTACGTATTTATGGGACCCATTATGGTACAAAACACATGTTAGCATAAGCCATCAACTTCTATCACCTCTTACAAGTTAGCCAGATGCTGACCCAAACCACCACTCTGCTTTATCAGCTCCATTTTTACTACTGGAGTTAAACATGACATAAAGCCGACAGCCCTGTGGGTACTGTCAGCACAATTGCTGTTTTTCAAATATACTATGAAAAATATAGTATAGAAATGCAGTATTGCCCAGGGATGTGAATGCATATTAATAGAACAATTATTAACTAGTTAATTATTAACTAGATAATACATTTTTTTTTACATTTGGAATCTCCTCAAATGCCCCTCATTTCATTCAAGGCTTTAGGAAAAATATTTAAGATACAATGTGTTATATTCTTAATCCTGGAGTTGTATTTAGGTTTTGAAAGCACTGGAATAAAATTACCTTAAAGCATTTTTATTTAAAATACAGATTACAAAGTAAAATTGAGGTTTGGACAAATTATTCCTAACATCCGTGTGAATCTCCCTTTGAAAGAGCCAAGCGGTACTAACAGGAGTCTAACGAGTTCTTGCATGGCGCTCACCACATAATATTTTATTCAAAAAATTATCTGGCAGCTGTTCAATGTCATCAGTGGGCGGCTGCCAATTATCACAGTGAGAAAGATTCACTGGGCAGAAGCTAAATACTTTTACAGCACATTAAATCATAACCTTTAGAACTTGCATAGACATTTCCCTTAAATAGAAATAAAAGAAATGGTATAGTTTAACGCAGCTCAGCATAAACTGAAACTGAATGACTTTTCTATTAGCTGTTTTTTTTTCTGTACAGGCTTTTTAATTTTCTGTTTCTGCACCAGTGGAGAGATAACACTGAATGCACTTATATGTTAATAGGAGAAGTGAACTGGAGAATTAGCCGAACGACTTGCAGGCAGGCAAACTGTCAATGAGGGGTCAAATGTGGCGGGTGGACTGGGGATTGAGAGTAATTGCTCTTCAGCATCAGTATCAGTGTCGAACACCAAAGAAGTGTTGAATATTTATGTTTACAGGAACATGCCGTTCCACGTGCGCTGCATGCACATCGCCCCGAAAGATTCTACGTTTTGGCCCCAACCCCAATCTGACATGGATTCCATCAGGATTTGTTTCATTTTTAGTTCTTTTGTGGGGTAAAATTGAAAAAAAATTATTCAAATTTTTGAACAGTTACAAATATGACAAATATTGCGTTCAATTGCATTAGGTTTGTGTGAGAATCACTGTTCCTATGGGCATGGTGCGGTCAGGGCGCCAGAGAACATTCTTCTATCTGTTGTGCCTCCAACCAGCTTTGGAAATTTAAAAACTAAGATATTTCAAATCCTCCCTCATATTTTCTGGACTTTTACTAGACCATTTATCATTTTTCAAAAAGAGCTAATCTATTCCATTCTAGCTCATGCTTAGCGTCGTTGCAGGCCTTCACAGAACAGCTTCTTTAACACTGAGTTAAAGGTGTTTTCACACCTGACAGTCCAGTAGACTTGGTTCCACTGGGGTTTTTCCAAGGCGTTCTTCTGTTATCTTTGTCATATTTTTGTAAAACCTTCAGAGTGGAATAGTTGATATTTCTTGTTTCTCACTACAGTTTTCACTGTGAACTCTTATTATAAAGTCTCAAAACTCCATAAAGATTATGTTCTTATCCTTAGTTTTGTAGCTGTTTTTGTTAGATTTTATTATCCCAATCCAACACATTGACTTTCTTCAGATGTGCCAGGACACCTGCCAGCTTGTTGGTTGTCGTTTTGCTTTGTCCTAAAGAGTCTTTTGTGCCGATTATTTTTAATCGTCTCCGTGTGGATTAGTCCACGTCAGCGTATCTGAAGCTCCCTGTTGGTGGCTGCGCTCCGTTCCATGCTGCAGGCGCTCCAGCTCACTAGTGATGATGAGCATTGAAGGAAGGTAACAGATTTGCCGCTGGGAGGACGATGGCAGGGAAAGCATGTAGGTTAATAAAAGGGGACAAGCACCAGAAGTCACCAGTTGGGTGAGCGGCTAGCTTGGTGTGCTACATGCTCAACATTTTTACTGATCACTTTTGTGTGGCACTAAGTTGACTCTAGCTGAGGGAGTAGTGTGATTTCTACCTTCAGGTTTTATCTACCTGTTCGCTGGACTCCCGCTGTTTCACCTCTAGGTGAATCCTTTGTTTTTTGTTTTTTTAATACATTTATGCCATTTGCCTTGGGCAACATTGCTGTTCTATCTGAAGGTTTTACATTAGTTTCACCACATATCCTGTAATATAACAGTCCGTGGAGTCAACCAGCAGTCCTGGACGGAACAGGACTGGATAACAAAAACAACAATACATCCATGGAGTTTATAATTTGCAGTCCAGAGACAGCTCACGTAATACTGACCACCCTCTGAGACACAATACCTCTCATTCAGACAAACTGTTGTCCGTCCACTAGGCAATAATACAGCTTTTTGTGTAGTGAAAGCGAAGGCCTCAACTCCTGTCACTTAGAGGCGTGCTGTCGTTTGAGCCAGTCGTGCATGGCCCAGTTTTGAAAGGTGGCTGCATGCGGCACAAGTGGCACTCACCAAACAAGAACAACTAGAGAGTCTGAAAGCAGATGTTTTACAACATGAAACAACAGAACTTCAACACAACACTTCCTGAACGTTCTGCTACCTGTCAGATATCAATTAATTTTCATGACACCTTTTTTTTAATTTCATTTATTTATTTCAAACAGGTTTTTAAAAACAAGAAAAAAAATTATGAGTATGACAAGAGAGAATATGTGCATTCATAACAAGAACAAAATGATTAGCTCACCACTACTTTTCTGTTTGACAAGGAGTAGAAAAAGGTGAACACTTAATCCTTCCCCTTATCTCAGTTTAATGAAATATATTACTAAGTCAGTAATTATCAGAAATTTGCAATTAAAACCAGATTATGGTTTTCATATCTGTTCAATTTACTCTGCTAGAGAACCAACAAATAAACTACATTACATAAATAAAATGTTTACAAACTGACTCTCCTAACAAGACAAAAAATCTACAGATCCATCAAAATTATATTAATATAATAATGACAATTGTAATTAACAGCAGGATATGCAGCATCAGAGTAATTACCAAATTCTGATCAATATACACCATATAGATTATTCATAATCGGTTATATAACTACAAAAAGAAGTTTGTAGTTATATAACTACAAAAAATAACTCAAAGCAGTAGTTACTGAGTTAACTACTGCAGTAGTAAATAACTGCAGTAGTTATTTTACTACTGCAGTTATAGAAAATAACTGCAGTCTGCTAATAATTTCCATACAAACACAGATAATTCCCTTTGCAATGTGAGTATCATAGTTTTGTGTTTATTTTTAAACTGCTTGATGTTTGGACGTGTTTTTAGTTCCATATTCAGTTCTTTCCATTGTTTGATGTTTCATAATGTCCTGCAATTTTAATACATTAGGTTGAACAAATAGAGGATTTGTGTGTGTAAGAAAAGTTGACTAAACTTGAGATCTTTTTAGCTACAGGCATGTTTTCTCTTCAGGTGGAGTTTGGTTTGGACAACTTTTCTCTTAACTTATGTCACTGACTTTTTGTAATAATCAGTAATGAGATTTTGATTTTGTTTTGTTCACTTATACTGAATCATATTTGATAATCTGAAACATTTAAGTGTGAGAGAAACAGAAGAAATCTGTAAAAGACACCTGTGTCTGATTTTTATTTTCTGGGATATTTTTTTGACAAGGAGTTGAAATGTGAAAAAACAAAGAAGCTGTTGAAATCTTTAGTAATCGTCATGACTGTTTGTGGGCTGTGTTTGTAGCCTGGCAACACACTCAGTGTCAGAAGCTGAAGGCGTAGCATCCTCTGTCACCAGCAGAACCAGTGAAATCTCTCAATAGATGAAACAAATGAATTCTTACAAATGAATGAATGAATGAATTCTTCAGATGAACTCATCTTGGTTTGTCCCTTTTCCAGAATCTCATCAATTATTTTCCTATCTAATCTAAAAAAAAATTAAAAAAACTACTGCCAATATCTGCAGCTATGTCTTGATGACAAAACAATTTCAGAATTCATAATATTTAAGTTATGTTCTCATCAGCACTCCCAAGTGATTTTATGTTCGATGTGAGGATGGCTTAAAACTTTCTTCATATGCAGCCCTGCCTCTTTAACTCCAGCCTTGGGAAGTTTAATCATCCATTCTTTAATGTAAAAATCTTGTCCTGTTGCCATGGCTACTCATTATAGCAGATACTACAGTGCCACAGATGCTTACAAAAATCACCAAGGCAGCACAACATATAAAACAAAGTGAGCGTCTCACTGAAAATACTCTAAAGTACAGTGATATTCTGAAACTCAGTTTGGTGTTTAGATTCCAGTCCACAAGCAACGTCAGTTCCTGTTCCTTATCCTGTTCCTTATCCTGTAAGCAGGTCATTAAAACAGGCCATTATATTCATGCCCGGTCAATATATCACATCATGTGTTCTGTACAGTACTTATGATACTTTAATGCAGCAGATAATGGAGGCAGCGTCACAGTAAGTCCACGGTCAGTCGCTGTTATCAGTTCTGCTGCAAAATGCTGCCCACTGAAAACCTTTCAGAAAAAAACATCTCTGACTTTTGGCTACAGCATCATAAAGCATTAGTCGCAAACTTTCATGCACTTATCAGTACTTTAAAAGTATCAAAATGGGTCTACAATCATTTAACGAATGGAAAAAAAAAACACTTTCTTACAGTCTACAATACTTGCTTTTAGTTTTCAATCCTGTAAGCTTGAATGAGAAAATAGTTTTTGCAAGTATTTTTCTCCCACACCAAGCATGACACATTTACACAGTGTCTGCCTGCATGTAGGTAGGCGGATATATGTGTGACTATATTTGGAGCTCGTGATTTTTCTAACTTGTTACCACTTCAGACCTCACATCAAAACATCGGCACACATGGATGCCATAGCAACGTTGCTGGAGAAAGAGAAGCATTAGCTTAAAAGACTCCAAAATAGTCATTTTTATTATATTATTGGAATTTTTCACAATCTTTGCAAGATTTTATGAAAAACAATGGACAGGTGTATTTTGTAACTGTGATCATTTAGTCAGAGGACAAATAGTGACGATATTCCTGCTACCAGAGATTAACGTTATTTCACATGGCTTGACAAGCTTTTTAAAGTATATGAGAAATTGTTCTACATACAGTATCACTTAAATTAAAAACACAGTTTGTACAGAGTCTTTTGGCCCAGCAGGAAAAATATTGTCCAATGTTTGTAGTTGGTAAAAGTATTCTGCTGCACTGAGTGGGTGATGAAAAACTTATTGCTAATGCTGTTAACTTCTCCTGGATGACGTTCAGGGGCCAAGCCAAGGAGAGAGTGGCGCCTGATTGAGGTGGAAGTTTTAATGGCTAAGAACAACAGGGAGGCAGAGAGTCAGACATCTGGTGGGAAATTATAGCTAGCAAGTTAATTCTCCCACCTCACATCATTGAGATTGTGTAAGAGATAGTCTGAATTTTTCCCCACAGTCGGATTGGACATTAATCAGACTCTTCAACATCATCACAATCTGTTGATTGTCCAGTATTGATTGGATCTGAGTTTACAGTCAGCTAATTCACATTCACAACACAATGGATTAAAATTATTTATTTTTAGAAATAATCCATTCTATTCAAAAACAAGTAAAGTCAAATTTATGTCAATTTTTACTAAAAGCTGTTGGTCATTTCAAAGTATTTTTCTCAACAGATGCACCCAGTGGTAGAAGACTACGCAGATGTTGCTTTGTGACTGATGCCACTTGTTCAGTTAACTGTGTTAGCACACATGTCAGCATAAGATGGCTTTAGTAAGGCCACTGAAGCATTTGTATTTTGACTGCTAGTGTCATGATAAATTGATACTTGTTGATTTTGCAAGTTTGAGTCCTTTGAGACTTTGGATCAGTCTGTCACAAAGTTACATAAAACTGGACCCCAAACGAGAATGAGAAAGTCAGTCTGGGTTTATCGGCAGACTTGAGTGGTGGAGATTTAATGTCAACCTGAGAGAGATTCAGGCAGCCATTCTTTTGAAGACTTTCAGATCCAATGCCAAGGGCAAGTTGGCTGTTTGTGGCAAAGCTTAGGAAGTAACAGCAGCAGCTCTGCAAAATCTAATTCAGACAATCAAAGGGTGAAGTGAAGCCATGAAAACAGCCAGAATTCAACCTGGTTGTTTTGCAGCTTCTTCACCTGTAGCTGTTCCTCCATTAACTTTCAATCCATATTTAACATGAGAATATATTTATCCATATTCCATTTATCCAAAATTTGGTCACAGAGGAACAAAGTATTCCCAGGTCAAAGGTCTTTCCAATGAGTTCTGGGTAAACCTGCTTTGGGATCTTACAAAGAACAAACGTAAATCAGGGACTTTGCTTTCTGGCTCAATGCCCAGTAGATCCATCACTCGCTTCATACGCCTGTCACTGGTGAACAAGACCAAAGTATTTGAACTCCTCTGCTGGAGGCAAAGACTAACCTAAATCTGTTATAAAGTCACTCTTTGCTTGCCTATATGGTCATCTCAAACATCTTTCCAACCACATTTAGAGCCGAGTAGACACTTTTATCAGGATGCCATTTCTCTGTGCTTTTCTAAATGTTTCTGCTCTCAAACAATAATGTGTGTAATTAGTTTTTAAATTGTATTAAGCAGTATTATAATGTTCACCCTATACAGTACTCCAGGGTACATGTTGCATAGGTCTAAAACTGTGTCATACCATAAGTCACTCCAGAGTACAGTAAGTTGCATTTAATTAGAAACCATCAAACGTGAGGGGGACCTGGTCCATGTTGATGAAAGGTTGCAGTGACTCGTTGTGTTCAGTTGCCGACTTTTCAGCAAACATATTAAAACTGTTGGGTTTGGCTTGTTAGTCTGCCGGCCCATATTTGTGGTCTAAATCAGGTTGAGCAGGAATCGCTCCACTGGTGTTCATGTGATCTATGCTTCCTGGTCAAGTTTTAGTGCCACAGCTGGTTAAGCAGAGCAGAGATGCCTGCATTAAATCCTGAGTCATAGAGAGGCCATTACATTTACTGAAACTGTTGCATCAAGAAGGCCCACCTGCAAAGTCATTCATATTCACCTCCTTGGCTGTTACTAGGACTTGGAGACACAATGGCACCATGTACGAGCCTCTCAGTGGGCTGCCATTGTTTAAGCTGCCCTCTGTGGCGTCGCTCCTCCAGCTCTGGCCATGAGGACATTAGATGTCCTCGTGGCTAATGTCTAACCCTTGGTTCATGTTTGTCATTGCGAGTTACATTTAACACATCAGTCAAAAAAATGTGTCATGAAGAGGAAAACACACATATATAAGTCGCTCTGGATGATTAGTTGCAGGACCAGCCAAACTAAAAAAAAACACGACTTAAAGTCTGGTAAAATGTGATATTTAGACCTGAATAGACCTGAATATTTTATTGAAGTGTGTTCAGATCCAACAAGAAGTATTTAAATATCCTTCCCTGTTCATTTTCCATCTTCTTCTCAAAGTCCAAAAAATATTCCTCGGACTATTGGGCTCTCAAAATACCTTAGCTTATGTAGGTTGGTATTTGTCCTTTGTGTTAGAGGGACCCTGAATGCATCATTCCTTCTGTATCATCACTCTGATTTATTTTATGTTGGCTTGTTGACTTAAAAGGACTGCAAAAAATTGCAGTACAAATGTCTGAATAATGCATTAAGACAATCTGGATAATGTACAAGAGAACTGTGTGCATCGTTTCTCAGAATATCCTGGGTCTGTAGGAATGTTTGTATGCGTGTGTGCATGCCTGCATGAATGTATGCCAGAAGGACATCACAGAAAAGCATAAATATTTATGATCATAAGAACACAGTAAAACAAATTGGAACATAGCCTCACAGAAATGCTTTTAGCAATCGCTCAAGTAATGCTTGTGATAAAAACAAATAAACAGAAGGACATTTTCAGAACAAATGTATTGCAATAAATCCACTTCTTTTCTTCATAATTGCTCAGGCTTGCTTTATTATTTACCATCTTGTGGAAGGTGAAGTGGAATTTAAATTTATGTTCCAGTTTTGTATTCTTTCAGAACAAAAGAAAAATATATTAGCCGAACACAACCCAGAGTGTGTTTTGTGAAAAAGCGCTCACAGGGCTATTCAAAGTAGCTCCCCCCCAAACACACACACACACACACACACACACACACACACTTTGTCTTTTTATTACTTTTGAATGTTTCAGCTCATTGAACACATTTTTAAACCAGACAAAGATAATTAAGATTAAGGCAAAAACACTATCTGAACAAGCTTGGCTTGTTATGAAAAAAAAAAGCTCACTAAAGCAAATAACTGTTTGTGACACTCTTGGCAGCAACACCGCCCATCAAGTGTTGACTGGAAATTAGTCTTTCACTTCACTGTGGAGGAACTTTGGCTCACTCCTCTGTAGATTTGTGTTAATTAGTTGCATGGTAGAACTTTACAGCAAGTCACAGCAGTTTAATCGGATTTTTGTCAAGACTTTCACTAGACCACTTCAAAACCTGGTGCTTTGAGTCATTGTCCAGATCTAGAACCAAAAGACTGTGTGTATAAACTGATAGCTGGACATTTTCCTTCTAGATGTCAAATGCATGGTTAGAGTAAATATAAATGATCTAGGTCCATCAGAAGGAAAATACTCACAAATTACACCACAACTGCTATGCTTGCTTGACTGTAGGTATCACAGCATACCTGTTGATATGCTGTCTTGATTTTATGCCAAATATGACATAAACTTCTTCCAAAAAGTTCTTCCTTAGACTCACCGGTCAGCAGAATGATTCCCAAAAGGCTTGGTGACCAAGATGTTTTTTTTTCAGTATCTTGCTTTTCTTTTGTTAATGACAATTTATTAATATAGAACATAAAAACAACAGATGTTTACCAAAGTGCTGTACAGTTCAATAAAAGAAAGCAAGATAGCATCAATAAAAACAAGGTCCTATCAGACCGTCAGTTACAGAAACCACACACACACCAAAAAAGACAAACCTGGTAGAAGCGCACAGTGAGACCCTGCCGGACGGTGCAGAGATCCAAATGACCCGTTCTCTTAAGACTGCAGGAGGGAACAGCTTGTTTCCCTTAAAAAACTTAAATCAGCATTGGAAAAGTGCATTTTTACATCTACTCCGTTGTGCTTGATGTTAGAATTTATGACCTGTAACAATGGTCTCATTAAACCAGCAGTGTAGGAAATAAAAAAGTAGCCCCCTCTGATGCAAAGCTAAAGATTGAAACAAGGAAAGTGCAGATTGTAACTTATCATGCAAGTTAGAATTTGCAACTTTTGAAATAAAAGTTATTCTTCTTGGGGAAGAATTACTGTCTTCCTCAAGAAGCAATCAGATTAAAATCTTTATATTAAACAATTACTGGTAGTAGAACTTTGTGGGAAAATAATAAAGTGTTTACTTTTGGTCCATCTATATGGGGATTCTAGCTACTGTCATTGAACGAAGAGCTGATGCAATGGAGGAAATCCCATTTCTTTACTTGGGGTGGGGGCAATAAACAGACATTTTTAAGAGCAATTTTGGGGGGTCGGCAAAGTTACAGTGAAATGTAATGTAAAATGTGGTTTGAAAAGTTTTTAATGTGTTCAAGCTGCAATACCAAAAATAACTGGTAAGTGGAAATTCTCAAACATGAGTTGTTCTTAGTAAGCAAACTGTTGACACCCATATGTATATATGTATATATGTATATATGTATATATGTATATATATCCTTGTTCCATCCCTTCGTGGGATTTCCGCCCATGAACTGGTGGATTCATTTCCTGCCCTTCCCTTCTGTTTTCCTTGACCAAACTACAGAAATGTTTTAAAGACGCCCGCAACTGTAAATGCTGGGCATTGTGAAGCAGGTAAAAAGCCCTCCCACATTAATCCATATACCTGCATCCAATATAGATTTTTGTGTGCTTGCAAAGGTTATGCATCAAAGCTTCTTTGCAAATGACTCATACAGGAGAACAAACATGCGCTTTTATCTCAAGGCCGTGTCAGTGGTTATTATTGTTTGCAATGCATTTAACTGAAACCTATTTAACAAGTTTAAAGTGTTACGTTTAAGTACAGGATGGCTATTAACTTATTGTACCCTGGCCAGTACCATTTAGAAAAAGTGAAAGAATAGCTCGATGTTTGTTATTGGCTTGTGATTTAATCACATTAAAAGATTATTACCACATTATAAATGTCATGAAATGCAGTAGTTGAAGTTGTGAGGCAGGCGCTGAGGACCCAGGTTGGAATGAAAGGATGATGTTTTAATGATATATGAACACAAATAATCCAAAAGTCCAGGCAGCACAGAATGAGCCGAAGGCTGTGGCTCAAAACTGGTAGCAGCCAGTTACTATCAAAAAACACACTAACAACAGACTTGATGGAAAACAAGATGAGAACCCGACAGAGGAAGGAACACAGGTGGGTTCAAATATAGAGGGAGACAACCAGGAGAAACAAGGGACAGCTGGGGACAATCAGGGAGTAGACAGGACAACATGGAGACCTCTGAGGTCTTCAAAAAACAGCTGAATTTATTGTGAGATTAAATTACACACTTTATCAATTAGAGTTTAGTCGGAAACATTGGATTTCAAAGGTATCAAATATAAAGGGCTTTGATTGAGTTCAATTACACTATTACACAAAATAACACAAAAACTTCACCATTTTGAGTTTTTTTGGGGCAATAACAATAATACAATTAGTTTTAATCTTTTTCTCTATTTCTCATCATAGCTGATGCAAAAAATCTAGTTAGCTAGTATTAAGAGGATAATGATTAACACCTGTAGCTGGTTGTCTCCTCTCGTTCCCCGGGTTGAGGGTTCCAGTTCACAACATTCACGGTTCTACTTCAAACATATCCAGAGTTTATTCAGACAAGCAAATGCATCAAATCACACCAATAACATACCAGAATCATCAGAAACTCAAAACCACAAGACAGACATCAATCACCTGAAAGAAACAGAAAAATGGACAAATACAGAGACCAATACGGAGACGCAGCGTGTCTCTGGAGAACGCCGGCGCCGCCGCACCCCAACGATCTGATTCATTATTTTAGCTCTGAACTTTTAAAGGAAGGTGTGTCTCTTCTCTAATGTATGCAGTCTGGGAGGGTCCCTGCTCCCTAATTAGAATAAGTTTCAGATTTCCAAGGGAAGATGCTCTAAATGATTTAATGACTGTCGTTGCTGGGCTGGTGAGTCCTGAGACAAGCAGCATTTCACACCTCTGTGTGAGATCCTAGAATCTCTCCAGGTGTCCTCCTACACAAACACATGACAAAGGACCCCAACCCTTATATGGGTTCAGGAAACAGTTATCTCTACGCAGACCAGATGCCCTCCTGCTGTCCCAGAACAGATGTTTGCTGCAAACCAAGAACAACAGGAGGTTGATGGTTCAGAGTTGTCCTCTAACCCAGAATATCAATAAGGCTGATTTGGATATCAGAACTGGCACAATTATCTTCTACTGATCAGATTATATTGATTAAGCCATGAATATAAATCCAACTTAAAATTGAGGCCTACTCAAGGCAATGTTGATCTGTCTAATTTTAAACGTGTGTTTAAAGTTAAAACTAGCATAATTTAATTATCATTTCCAACACTAGCTAGCTAGCAAGTGTATATTAGCAGGTAGTTAGCATTAGCTGCAACCGCTTTGAATCACAGAATGCAAAGATGTCTGTCATGACTCAAGCTTTTTCCTGACAGAAACGTCCCACAAAGAAAAAAACAACTACATAATTACATGTGATCAAATAGTCCTGCTGCCACAAAATTTAAGACCTCCAACCGATTTTAAGTTCTTAATTTTAGGCACATGAGTTTAAGGCTTTTCAGGATGTGTGGAACTAGAATGCCCTCTGTTGATCTATCACATAAAGTCCAAGAAACAGTATTAAAAATTGTAGAGGTAATGCTACGATACATTTTTGGTTGAAATAAAACAAAAAGCTACTTTTCTTTACCGTTTTATGAGATGTGAGCACATGTTGGATAGTTCATCCTAATGAATTGTTTGCAGAAGTTCCTGTGTGTTAGCTGTGCTGGGTGGAGGGTCAGGGCTGTCCTCATCCTGTATGCATGTGCTCCACATTACGCTCAGCTGTGCTGCTGGACGCTAGAGGAGCTGGACTTCACAGTGGGATTAAAGGCTTTACCAGCTATGCTGAGCTACAGAAATCATAGTTTGTGGTTTCAAATCAAAAAGATGAATCTGTTCCAGCCCAGCTAGATCACCATGGTAACACAGGCTGTCCTCCCATCTTGGTCTGCTAGTTGTGATTCAGTGTCTCTTTAACTCATCTGAAAGAGCTTCTACCTGTTTGCAAATCTGTTTGTGTATTTTCTAGCCAGAAAAATCAGCCTGAACCTTCATCACCACATAAAACGTATTGTAACCTGTTTAAATTCCCTTTATTGGTACTTAATAAGCAAATGGAAGTGAATGGAACTCCTGAATTGAATGATTTGAATGATTAATATTTTTGGTAACATAGTATACATATAAGTGTATTGAGGCCACTGTTGACAGGAAAAAAAGAGTATTTTCCCCTGAAAAACTTCTCAAATTTAGAGACTAATCTCATAACATTTCAAAAAAATAATTGGAAATTTCTGAGTTTGAAAAGTAGAAAATTAGCGGGAACAAAATCTAATTGCAATGTGTACAGAATTTTATGCACAAACCAAATGTACTTAAACATAAACAGGTGGAATTTGACACCTTATGGAACCTTTTAGATCTGTTGTCAAATGAACGTTCTTTGCTCACATTGACTTTTCCTCTGTCCATCTGTCCATCATATCAGTTAAGCAGAGTCTGAAGAGAAAAACTGGTTTCAGAGACGAAACTTTAGACATGAAAGACGAGCATTCCTACTTTGAATTAAAGACAGAAAAAGTATTTTTTCAGGCAAACAACAAAACCTTTTGCTTAACTTTGTTCCTCATGTTTCACAGAAATTCCAGCTGGTTTTGGACGATTCTTTGAAAAACGCAGCTTTTTTTCCTTCAACAGGTTTTTAATGTTGTGACAGCTTTTTACTCAAGCCGTGACAACATACATATTTACATGTAGTAGAAACTAATCAGCATTCTAGTTTTACATGTGTTCTCCAAAAACTAAAATAAACATCGTTTGGTGAATAATTGACATAATTGTTGACATACTGCTGATTATAATTTCACCGCCGTCTGGATTGCTAATAAAACTCGACAGCTTTGCTTTTGTTTTTTGGGGTTTTTTTTCACTTCTGGGCCTGTTTGTCACCAGGACTTACATATTTTTGGAT
The DNA here is from genome assembly GCA_902982915.1 of Phalloptychus januarius. Classification (NCBI taxonomy): domain Eukaryota; kingdom Metazoa; phylum Chordata; class Actinopteri; order Cyprinodontiformes; family Poeciliidae; genus Phalloptychus; species Phalloptychus januarius. The sequence continues at coordinate 1,130,767 of CADWAE010000197.1, read as the reverse complement.
GTGCTCCAGGCTTGAATACATTAGCAGCATGTGCAGAAATTACCATGACATTATCATACACAACGAGACTGAATAGCTGGAGTCACCTTGCTGTCCACAAGCTTCAATTCAGAGGGGCTGCACAAAGCAGTAATTAGTTCTCCATCATTTTTGAGCTGAAAATGAGGAAAATTAGACGCCACAGAGGAAACGTTAATGTCCAATTGCAAGAACGCTCTTTAAAGCAGTTTACTAATACTTTGCTTATGTCTATTGTCATAACTTTGTAAATTTATTAACATCCCAAATGTGTTAATCTCTTTTTACAAGAAAAGTTTATTGTTGTAATAAACATCTCAATGCCACTATATTGTATTTCTCACAAGAGTGAATTAAATCTTTTTAGTTTGATAAACTTTATACCTCCAAAAAACAAAGAATAAAAAGAGCAGACACTCTGGCTTCAAAAACATTTCATTTTTTGCAAATGAAATAAAAACATTTCATTTGCAAAAAACAATTTTTACTTTTTGAGTTATTTGTAGATAAATGATCATATATATGTCATAAATCTCTAATCTAATATATTTTTATACTTTTCTGGTCTTGTATTGCACCTTATTACAAAATTTTTTTTGTTTTTGTTTTAGACTCTTAACTCTAATCTTAAAGTAAATATAATTGTATCAATCAAATTAAAGTATTTATTATCTGTATACTGCCAAATTGCCTCAATATAAAAATATGTTCCATTTTAACTTAAATAAGTACTGATCGAAAGCAAGGACAACTTTTTATAGATAGAAAGTGTAAACAGTTTGTTAATGGATAGTTTTATCAATACTTTCTGCCCCAACCGGCCCTTTAAGGACATTTATGGTTTCAATATGGCCTAAAATGAAAATGAGTTTGACATCTTTCATATAAACAAACAACTGTAGCTTCACATGTTCTTACACTAGACAGTGAGTAAATTGTAAAAAGATGCTTTAAATCACCAGTAACTAAAGGAGTAGTCAACATCAACATATTGGGGAAGAATTGATGCTTCCTCCTGGTGCAGACACTTCATTTTTGGGTACAAAAAACAAAAATATCAAATAACTAATGTTGTAACTCGATTAAGATTTTTAATAGTATTTTAATTGAAAACTATATATCAATAAAGGAAGCAAGATTTTCAATTCCAAAACTTTTTTCTGCTAAATTATTCAATACATATACATATGAGCTCAACAACAAAGATATGTCATATTTTCAAATTGTTATTTAACCATCAGTTTGGCTTCTTAAATATGTAATGATGTATTTAATCAGATGTGTTAGTTTCTTAGTAGTCATAAGGTAAATTAATTTCCACTGGTTATGTTGCTTGGATTTCATCTTTTCTTTTTTTTACCTCGGAGTTCATGTGAGTTTTTGTGTTATTTTTAATGCTTTTTTTGCAATCTGCCGTGAAAACCATGATATAAATTCAGTAAAACAAAAGGTCTGCGAAGGAAAGCGAAGGATGCTGACATGGTGTTGACGGACATCTATTTAATGCAGTCTGGCACCTTGTTCTACAGCTGAGCAGTCATGTGGCGATGTGTCCCGCTATTTCTGAGTTTTATGCGATTGTTAAAAGAAATCCATCTGTGGCAAGTGCCAAGTAATGTTAAAATGTGTAAAACTGACTCACAGCTTCTGGCTGCGGTTCCCAGAAGGGAGTTGGGTGGAGGTGTGGATGGGGGTTCTCTGAACTGTGTCATTCCTGATCAGCATTTAAAAAGCCCTAAACATGCATGCTTGCAGCGCTCCAAAATGTTCTGTGTGAGTTCTGTTTCAGGGAGACAGGTGTTGGCTCAGCATGACAACAGATGGTAACCCCTTGTCTCCTGGTACCTAGTGAAGAGGATAACTTCTCCACACGTAAAATATTTACGATACAACGCTAGAATACATTCATGTGTTGTGACTACATGATCTGATGATGAATAAAGTTGAATCTTTAGGTAGCATGTGACACTAATAATCCAGGTAAATCTAAAATGAAGTGGCTGTAAAATAAAGGGCACATTTGCGTTACTGTAGGATACATGGTGTGTTCACTCTAAAGCATTTCTGTAAATTGACAGAAATTTGCTGGTTCTGTTCTGTTGTGAATGTCAACAATATCTTACTGTATTTCATAATAACAATAAGGTTAGTCCTGATAATAGTTATTTTAGTATTATTGTGATTGGCTAACGTAAGTGACTCTATATGCCATTTCTGTTTCTACCCCAACTTATTTTATTACACTACAATTGAAAATATATTTTGTTGGTTTAAGTAGAGCAAGATGACATCATGTACTGTGTGCTAAGACTTTCTCTGATACATTAAGTGACCCACATGCAGACCCACAGCAGCATGCTTCACGATTCTTTGAAGTGTTTTTATTCCGGGTTGTCATAAAACTTTCCAGAAGTTCAGAACATTTAAATCTCACCTCCGTGGTCAGTGCAGGTCAGCACTACATCGGGCTGTGGATTTAAATCGTCAGTCCAGAATTAGGTGCTTATCATAATACACCAATGCAGAGAAACTACTGCTGTATAGCTGCTGGGGATCTACTCCACTACCCTTGCAGAATGCACTGTTTGGGGAATGTCTCGTCTGATTCTTCATCATTCTCTCCCAGCTTTTTAGAGGAAGGCCTGCACTGCAAGAGAATCTCAGGAGGATGATGTTTAATACTTTATCTGGTATCAAATCTGTGGATGACTTGAAACATGTTAAACAGGAAAAGCTTAAAGATCTGCTGCCAGTTACACAGCAGAGAAAATGACTGGAAGCCTTGAGGTCATTTACGTCTTCCCAGCCCTAGATTGTTAGACACATTCATTTTTATTAATACAGTGTTATCATTGATGCAAAATGTCATGCCAATAATGATTGTCCTTTTTACGTGTTATATATTGAATTAATTTAAGGATTTGTTGTTTCAGAAACCAAGCCTGTGACTTCAAATCTCCACGATATTCAGAGTGACTCTTCAGATTCAAGCTCCATTCGTCCCAGTTGCTCACTGTCGTCCAACTCGGCCTCACTTGCCAGGCCCAATGTTGCATCCTGGACATCAGCACATTCACTCCAAACTGTGTACGTCCACAAGACATGAAGCGACCTGATGTATTTGAAGTGCCATGGAACATTATGGTAGTGAAACCTCCCCTGCTCTGCGCCTGGGAGAGAGCGCTAAAGGATGCTGACAGGAGGCAGGGGGATGAGCAGGAAGTGGCGGACATGAAGATGCTGAGATTTTTCTTGGAAGTGAGCAAGATTAGAAATGAATTGATCATATAAACAGAGAAGGTGGAGAACTTTTAAGACTGAGGTAGAGACCAGGTTGCGATGACTTGGTCATGTTGAAGATGGGGTCGTCAGGCAGGAGAGGATGAGATGATGCATCAATGTAATGTTTTCTACAATGCACTTTTGTTGCTGCCATCTAAATGTTTCACTGTTACAACTATTTTACCTCAACTTCATGTTATTAGTTACAATTTTTTTCAGTAAAGGTTTATGGTCATAATCTCACTAAAATCTAACATTACAAAATCTGTGTTCTGTGAATAAAAAATATTCAATTGAATCTGTTTTTTCCTTTTTTGTACATTTATGGAAATTTGCTGATGCACATTCTGCAAATTAACAATAAAAACAACAGCTTATTATAATCCAATGTACAGTAACATGGTGTCAAAATTAATTGCACTACATGAACTGTAAGACAATGAAAATATGCTATTTTCTTGCCCAACAGTAGTTCACTGTTTTTTAGTGGGATTTTTTAGTAGTATACTATTAAAATTAATTACAATAAATGAACTTTAAAAACACAGTAAATTACTGGTGTTCCTGCTGCCAGTAATTTACTGTTTTTACGGTGAAATCCTTCACAGTGTAGCTGGTGTTGCATTATAAAGACAACAGCTTCTTCACTTGTCAGCTGTCTAACATCAATGTTCCTGTGCTTTTGCTGTAAACAAACCAACCATGGATTTACCCTTAATTGAATAAACCGGGATGTTTTCCTTAAAATTGTAGTCAACGTTTTTATCTCTGGTAAAGGTAACTAAAAAAATCAGCAGTCTTATTTAGGCATACATAAGACAAACATGTATGTCTTATGTTGAAATGTTTTATTTCATGTTTTAGAACACATAATGAAAATGCAACAAAAATGTACACTCTTTGGCAAGGATGAGAATTTGACACATTATCATTTGTTGTGATAAATTTCCTAACCATTTGATTTTCGATGAATTCCAGTTAATGGTGTTTTGTGGGGACTGTTAGCTTTAGTACATGAGCACAATGAGAACATTGTCACATGTCAATAAGTTTGGAAATATGATGAAATTCAGTTACTGCACTGTTTCGTGATACAAATCATTATCTCATTAAAAATGTTTGGGTCTTGCTTTAGACACCATCATGAGGAGTCTCCATCCAAACGATCTCTAACGGATGGCAGCAATTATAATGTGAAAGCAAACCACACCAAACGAAGATAAAATCTACTTTTACCAAAAGACTTGATCTGAATCACACAGCGGGAGGCTGAATGTTCAAAACAGCCTGAATTTCACATGATTTTTTGGTATAATTCTGTAAAGATGGTATTTTTTTTCACATTTGAGTCCACAGTTACAAAAGATGTAAAATTACTCCTTCCAATTGCTCGCTCAGTTGCCAATATGACTTGGGTGCCACAGTGAAGGCTTTCATTTGGTCTGAAATGCTAATTTGCCACATATTAAAAAGAAAATACATCCTAAGGTGCTTGACTTTTAATTGCAATGTTAGTCAGCCTCTGTGCACACAGCAGTAAAGACACACTGGTTGAACAGATATCTGTAGCCACTTCTAGATGGGAAAACAGGAATCTACATTCAGACAGCTACAGTAAAAGAAATCTTGGTACGTCTCTTTTTATTGCTCACATCAGGCAACAGCTTCAATTTAAAAGCCCAGCGTGGTGCTATGATACATCAGGTTAATTTGACATAACCAATTTAAAGTGTCATCTTTGAGGGAAGAAATGGATGACAGAGAGTGTGACATTTTGGGAGAAAAAGCTAAAATAAAGACGTTGTTTCTCTTGAACTCCAGCTGTTGCCTATCGTGACCTTTATCAGCAGGAGACAACGAGATAAACCAGATGAGAAAAGGTGAGAATAATGTGTCAAAGAGGCAGATGTCAGGCAGCCTCAGCTGATGGAGGGAATTAGCTGTTGAACAATTGCTTGGCTGGTTGATAAAAACATTCTCTTGTTTAAAGACAGAACAACGAACACAGACAGACATTTGAAATCTCCATGTGGAATAAAAAGCTCTTCAATTTAAAACAGATGTCCAGTTTAAAGGTAAGCTGTCCTGTGCAAATACAATTTATTTTGTCATGTTCACAGCCTGCTGCCCAGTGGCGCCGCTGGTAGAGCTGTTGCCTTGCATCAAGAAGGTTCTGGGTTCGATTCCCGGCCCTGGTCTTTCTGCACGGAGTTTGCATGTTCTCCCTGTGCATGGTGGGTTCTCTCTGGGTACTCCTGCTTCCTCCCACAGTCCAAAAAAACCTGACTGTCAGGTTAATTGGTCTCTAAATTGTCCCTAGGTGTGAGTGTGTGTGTGCATGGTTGTTTGTCCTGTGTGTCTCTGTGTTGCCCTGCGACAGACTGGCGACCTGTCCAGGGTGACCCCGCCTCTCGTCCAGAACGATAGCTGGAGAGGCACCAGCACCTCCTGACCCCAGGAAGGGAAAAAGGGTGAAGGAAAATGGATGGATGGATGTTCCTTCCTTGCAACGATGTATTAGGGTCATTGTAGATTAAGTAAGATTAAGTAAATTCTTGCCAAAAAGAAGATAAATTGAGCTTAATCTCACATTTTCTAGAAAATAAATGTGGAAATGTATGAGATTTAAAAGTCAGAAATATGGAAAAACAAAAATTCAGACATTTCGAGCTTAGTATCAGAAATTTTCTGGACAAAAACTTGGAAATTTCTTTACCAAAACTCAAAATTTTTTACTTCTTCTAATTGGAATTACAGAAATAAATTCACTTAATGGAAACAAGTAAATTTTGAAAAGTTGTATTTTTCAATCAAACGAAGAAGATTGAAAAATCTTCCCAGAGAAAAGATTGAAGATTGGTTAGAGGGTCATGGCATGGCATGTTTTTACACTACTTATAGCAAACAAACCTATTCATGTGGAATTTTAATTGTTTCCTAGTTAATATTAAACCACAAATGTGAAATTATTTTTTTTCAACAGTAGCAGAATATTGACAAAATTTTGCGCATGTTTGCAATGGAAATGCAGCTAATGTTACTGAAATGCAAACTTCAATAAAATATTAACAAAGTGGAAACATTTATATATTGAAGACTGGACCTGAGCTACAAACTGAAAATTAACCAGCACAGAAATGTACATCTGTATTTTGTGAGTTTTTTTTTACACTATGATGGAAAAATGTATCTTTAGGTGAACTGCTCAATACACCTTGATATTGATTTTAGTCAATATTTCTGAGTCCTAATGTCAGCTAACTGACCCTACACATCAACAAAACATAAATTAGTTAGTTAATGTAGGCTAGCTTCAGTCTTGCCATTTATGCACAATCTCTTCTGAATTAGTGGCTCTAATCTGGTCCAACATGTTTAGATCACAATAACTTCCCTTCTTGGATGCAACTGACCTGTCTCAGAAAATAGCAAAAAAGTATTAAAATGTGGCAGTAGAAATGTCAGTCGGTGTTTCATTTCACTGTCCAACATTGCTCTCTTAATCATCTGAAACACACAACCTGGAAATTTACAGCTGAATGGAAAAATAGACTCCATTTCTTCAGTAATTATTAGCATCTATTCTGAATAACAAGCCTTTCAGAAGTGTTATTAAGGCTTAGGAATATTTTGTGTTTGAAAAAGGGCATAATATTCCAGTTTGACATTTCTACTTTACGCCCCTTCAACATTCTCACCTCGAGTGACATTTCAAGAGCTTTACTTGTTTAAGTTTTAATTTTGTTACAATACTTTGCAGTGCTCTAATGTTATTTTTACCTCTCACAAGTTGCAACTTAAACTTTCACAGTTAGTCTAACTAGCTAATGAGCAGGAGTCTAAACATTCAGTTTTGAATAAAGACTAATAATTTCAAGTCATGACCTGATGTTATGACCTCTTGTGGCCAGACCATAACGTGAAGGATCCATCCTCTTCAGGTCTCAAGCAGCCAACAGAGACAAAGTTTAACATGCTATAATGTCATTTATTTTAAATAGATTAAATTCTGAATTAATCAGAAATTAATGGCCGGTTGAGATGAGCTGAGGATGGATGGCAGGAAGTCAGCAGCTTTTATATATATCTGTCACCTCTGGCACGCAACCAATTGGATGTCTCTGTTGTCTTCTGGGAGCCAATCAGGGAGGGATTGGCTCCCAGAAGGCGTGGCATACTTAATTATGCTTGCATAATTAAGTATGCCACGCCAGTTGTAATACCTGATCACACAACCTACCACAGCTGGGTCTTTGTTGTTTTCTCGATGGCTCGAGGGACTGGTTATGTTTTTTATATACGTTATTTGTGAATATGTGGCTCAGTATTAAACCAGAGTATCACTTTTTTGCCATTTGAAGTTGTCTACTATCGAGTAATCTCACAACATATCTTACAGGAAGGGTTTCTTGATCCTCCAGAACTGAACTCATCCCAGTTAACTTTAATCTTCCACAATGATTAAACACTGGCCCCCAAGTGGTTCCCTTCATTAAAACCACTTGTGTGAATCACCATAACACTTTCGATTCCATATAAGGTTGGCCTTTTCTCAAAATGATACATTCCTGTCAACAACGGACAGGCAAACCAAATCAATGGTTGACAATTCTCTGTTTTGCAGCAACAACTAGTTTATTCTCCAAGCTGACTCTCCAGAGATCTGATGCATCAGCTGCACTGGCTTTATTGTTTTTGATTTTTCTGAAATACATTTTTACTTTTTCTTGGTAATTTGCCAAACATAAATGTGAAACCTACACATTCTAAAATATTAGCCATGTGTAATATGTTTCACTATGCTACAAATAAATGTAACTTTGGGTTATTTGAAAGCTTGAGGTTTGAGCCTGTAGGTGACCTGAAACATCATTCAATTCATTTCTGCATTTAAGTAGTAAAGAAAAGTTGCCTGGAAACTTTAAATGTCACAAATCCAGCAGAATGGTTACAAATGTGTCATTTTAGATCAGGGTTTATCAAGTCCAGTCCTGAGAGCTACCATCCTGCAACTTTTAGAAGCATCCTCACTCCAACAGCCTGGGATCAGCTCTGAACAGGCCTGGTAACGAGCCATTCATTTGATTCTGGTGCATTGGAGCAGGATGCATCTGAAAGTTGCAGGATGGTAGTTCTGGAGGGCAGGACTTGAGCTCCACTGGTTCGGATGAAAAATGTAAATACTTTAATTGTCTCTTAAAAGATTCAAACATAAGTTTACCCACAAAAAATGTATGAAGGTTTCAGGGATGAAACGAGCAATAAATTTAGTTTACTCTTTTTCTTCCATTCATAGATTATAAATAATTTATTGACATTTTGCATGTTGTCTTTGTATTTGCTGCTCTCATTTATCCTTTATGTCCTTTTTTCTATTAGTAATGCAATGGACTATCGTATCATTGTATTATTCCTCTTTATTTATAGAGCCTGTACACACGTTTATAAAAGCAAATATCTCCATCACATCGTTTAAAATCCCAATATCGTACACACAGGATCGGTTTTCATCCACATTAACACACACAAACATCCACTGAGCCTCTCTCTTCAGTGTACCACAAAGCTAAAACCCATGTCAGCCAATCAGATTGCTTCAAAACAACCACAACTAGAATTGAACAAGGCCCCAAGAGGTTCATTAGTATGGACATAAAAATAGGTTTAACTACTTTTTTAGTGTGAATTTGAAGTTACTAAACATCAGATGATATTGATTGGGAAACATGTCAAAACAGGCATGAGGATCTATGTGCATTCATGGAAGCCCAAATCTCTGTTTTCCCATGTACATAAACACAAATATTAACGTTTTATAACCTCTGTTTTGGTCAGTTTTTATGAATAATTGTTTTTAGTGATATTAAAAGAGTTTCCATGTGGAGAAAAGACAAACACTTATAAATGTATTCAATTTCCCAGATATCTGACTGTGTGCCGACAAGGCCTGACGCTGACATTAAATATCACATGAGTGATGATTGTTTTGTGTCGATTAACCTCTTTGTCCAGCCTTTTATTCTCTTTTCTAGAGTCTAGATATTCATCTTCTCCCTTCCATGTCATTTTTAACAAACCGGGATTGTCGCAGTACCTAATACAAATTCACATAAAAGATTTTATTGGGAAAGGTGATTAATTAAAGCAATTAAGCCAATGACGGTTTCAATTACGGCAGTTATGAGCTTTGAGTTGAATGGCGTAGGAAGGGCCTTTGGGCCAGAGAGGTGTCGGAATGAGAGAATATGACCAGCGGAAAGTAATGAAATGAAAAAGGAGGGCCACCAGAGGAAACAAAGGGAGATAAAGGGGAAGTGAGACAGAGACGGAGTGAGGGGGAAAAACCACGAGGAATTAATTACCTCTCATTTCAGCCGCTTCTTTCTCCCCGCAGCTGTTGCTGCCATCATTTTATCAAACAGATTTATTTAAGTCCTAGATTGTTTGCGAGGCCCCACAGGCGCTCATGTTCAGCCTTTCATGTGTGGCACTTGGTGTAATCCTTTGTGTTTCTGGACTTTTGGGTACGTTCACCACTAATGTTATAGCATCTGTTTATTATGCAGGAGGACAACACTCAACTATTATTAGGTTAATAGTCTGATTAAAGCTCTAACATAATTATTCACACTGACAACTCCCATCGTAATTAAGCTTGGATGATATCCTGCCTATTTCAATTAATAAAGAGCTGGAAAACACAGGAACCTGGAGGCTCTTCTGTCTGTTTTTAGTATTTAATACCTGCAAGGCAATCAGATCTCACCTGAAACTTTTTGTTGCATTTTGACACCTACGAAACAGAGTGCTGTTTTGTACAGCATCCGTAAACATCAGGTTTCAAATATACAATTAACGTGGGACCATGTTTGCTGAGGAGGTTCTAGACAGATTTCAGTTGTAAAGTATCTGAACTGTTCAGTTTCACCATGTGGTTCTGTTTATACATTTGAAAACTGAGAAATTACCTCTTTGTCAGCTAAAAAAAGAGAACATTTAAAAAGGCACACTAGATAAATCATAATAATACATGTATTCGCTAATAGCCTGCAGCACTTTCACTAGATTTAATCAAGGTTCTGTCTTTCTATGAGATGCAACATAATTGCAATCAGAAAACCCAGAATGTGAATCACATTAGAAGATGATAAAGAATTAATTCTTGGCTCTTGTACCATAATAGTTCCTGTCTTGTCAACAAAATATTCAAGATTTATAATTGTTTCTTCAAACTATATGTAAATAACAAACTTTGATGAAGACACTTTTTCAATAATTTGACTTTTTTAGTACTTTAGAATCAGAATAATGTAATGTCTGTTGGTTAATTACAGTAAGTGGATTATACCTTTTTAACATAACCATGATGTCAGCTTTCATCCAGCCTGGCCGTCTTCCTATTCTCGTCTGGGATTTCTCCCATTGAGCTCGATTTCTCTGGTAGAGTTTCAATCGGGTGAATCATTGAGCAGAAGGATGAGTTGTAAATGATGATATTGATTTTCTGTGCTGATTTTCACCAGTTTTACCGGCGCAGCGGAGAAAGTGAACGAAGCGTTCAGTCCCGTGTTGGCCATGCTGCCAAAAATCGAACAATTAAAGTTGGAGCCATAGGAACAAGGGTGGAAACTAACATATTTTTACCTGCCACATTTCACCAGCCACTGTTTTTTTTTCTTTTGATTACACACCCCACAAGTATAAGCAAATTACATAAAATATGTGATTTATTCTTTACTACATGCTAAGTGATTTACTAACAATAAGTTCACAGGACATATGTACATATACAAACTAATTTAATATAATTACGTAGTGTAGCCTTTACCGTTCTTTAACAGCAAACATACGGCCCTTCTACCATTTTTTTTTATTTTTGTCACATTGCAAACTACAGACTTTAACTTTGTCTTTTTGTTTCAAGTCAGTAATCAAAGTTTGAAAAGCATGGCATTGATCTGGATGTAGCCTTCACGGGTGAATACATTGTAGAACTATATAGAACTATGTTAATTGTTGCTGAGTCTTTGTTTTTGCTTCTATTGGCATATAACTTAGCTGAATCAGAATAAGAAAGCATCTATGAGTGATAATTATTAAATCTTGACACTTCGATCTCTTTCCCATTTCTCTGATTAGTACTTCCCCTTTCCTATCCTGTCAGCTTAGGTGGATTTCGGTTTACAGTTTGCCCATTTTCATTTGGATGATCCATGGAACCAGAGGAACATAAGGACAGAAATGTTTGTCCTTATGCAATAAACAAAGAAACCAGAATAAAGAGTGTGAGTTGAAATTTGCGGCTCTCTGATGTAAGTTTTAATTAACAGGTTCAACATAGCCTCTTAATTAGATCATAATGCTTCAAGCCGTACACCCTCAGAGCTGTCAAACACCTTGACAATATGCCTCTGGACCTGCACGGTTAACATGTGGTACAATGTGTCAATATACAATCTAATTTTACACAAGGCTCACACACAACCTGTCAGGTAAAATATGTTTAACATGAGTGGTGTCGCCTTTTTATGTAGCTGGTTTGGAACCTGCTAATAAAGGTGTTTGTTCACACGTGCTCCCCTGTCAGTGCAAGCTGCAAACAGCTTGTGTCACAGTGAGTTTCACCATCCTCCACATGCAAACAAAGCCAACTATGGTGTGTTTATACCAGCAGATCATGATAGCTATTGAGTCTGTGTCTGCAAGGTAAGCAAGTGATCAGTTTGTGACATTAAGATGGGGGTGACTATATGTAGCTCAGTGGAAAGAGTAGCTGTATTACAATCAGTGGTTGTGGGTTTGATGCCAACCTCCTCTTTTCACATGCTGATGAGAACAAGGAACTTAAACCAAAGTTACTTAATAATGTTTATCCATTGGGTGAATGTGGTAACTCTGTAACATGAATGAATGGTCAGTATGATGACAAAGCAACATTGACCAATTTCCTGTGATGTCACATTGTTCAGAAACAGCCACTCCACCATGACAGACGTCAAAACAACGTGTGAGCTAAAGCTTGTTAAAAACTGTTGGTCGTCTAACATTGCTTTTATTTAGTTGATTTTACTGTAAAAATAGTCAGAATGTGGAGAAGTCGACTTCATAGACAGACAAGGATGCAAAGCAAACTTATTTCACTGTAAACCTTTTGATGAGGACAGAAAGCAGAGATGGATAGCAGCCGTCAATCGTAAGGACTCGCAACCTTCTGTGTATTCATGAATTTGCAGCAAACAGTTTTCTACCAGGTAAGAGGATAAATGTTGATACACTTCACAAGTAAGATTAGTAAGATACAATACTAATATTGCATTGTATAGAAGCAATAAGTCTAATCAATAGTAACCATAGATTAGACATGGTGGGGCAGAGGATGCCCACCATCATCTGGCCTACGATGTATGAAAAGGACTGGTAAGAGGATCTAAGTGTACACTTCTATGTTTGCTGTGGTGCAAAGAGATATAGCACAGGAGTCAAAACATTACATAATGTCAAATATAAACTTAGACACGGGGCAATAAAAAGAAAACAATGTCACAAACAATTGAGATTTCAGTTTTTCTAATACAAAAAAAAGTACTGATTACCCAGAGTTGTGGTCAAACTCAAGTCTAAAAGAAGGTCAAGCATAAATACTTGCATTTTAAGTTAAAGAAAGATATATTTTTCCATCTTATAGAAGCTTCTGAGGTCATGCAAGTTTCACATTTCAGTATTAAGTGAAACTTGTAGTATTAAGAGGTTACAAATGGTCATCTAAAATCCTGCTTCTCTGGGTGGTGCTAGCCGTTTGGGGAGTGGAAACTTTCCTTTGGAAATATGTTTGCTTTGTGAAAAATAATTCTGTCCTCTTATCTTAATTCTCCAGTTTCAGACGAGCAATAATTTAAATTGCTTTCTAATTAAGAGCAACCCATCCATCTTGATACTTAGGAAAATCCAAAAGGTCAAACTTGGTTACCCGAAACGCATGGATGACACAGTCAACGGAAAACAATTTCTATCAAACCTGCCAGCTCAGATTTGACCCATTTGCTTGATATTGCAGGCGAGACGTTTAACCGTCAAAGTGGATTCTCACTGATCCCATCTGAACATTATTGTTGCTGTCATGTTCCTGTCGCATATTCAGGCTTGAGACGTTTGTGTAAAATTTGAATTGTAAGACAAAAAAACCCTCATTTGTTACCTTCTCTTTGTTGGAAAGTTAAACAGACATAATCAAGAAGAGGAAAAACTCTGCTTCTGAAATAACCTGATAAGTAGCTGCAGCTGTGTATTATTCCTCCGTACAGAGGCTTAGCGGACACACGGACATGCATATATATGCACACATGTATCAACACGCACGCCATCCTGGAGCAGTCAACTGTGACTTTGCTGTTTCCACTTATTTCCCTGTAGATAGCTTAATTCTGTGGCTAAATTCAAAACGCAGACAGGAACCAATAAAAGCAAAGCACTCGGGCTGAAAACACACATTAAGGCTTATGGCTCAGAGAAAATTAACTCACAAGAAAAACACTTTTAATCCAGTTTGAACATGGTCAAGGGTTAGCATTCTCAGCACCTACAAGAGACAAGAGCATTCCCTCTGAAACTGAAATGAAAAGTGTTTCTTTTTTAATTTTGCACAGTGCATATTTTCTGCATATATTATACCTTGAGGAAGTAAACTTTTTCAGATTTTATTTTTCTGTTACCATCACAAATATGTTTTCATTTTGGTGGGATTATTACAAGATAAAACAAACAAAAAGGTGTTTATAAAGAAATATATGAGGTGTGATGCAACATAAACAATTTTAAAAATATCTAGTGTTTCCATTTGCTTCAGAAATTTACTGATAAGTAAATCAAGGTTTCTGCAGGTTCAACAAACTCAAAAATAAGATTTTTAAGACCATTATGAATGAACCATGAGGCACGAATCATCACTGTACAAAGGAAAATTGCATATTTCATATATAAATGTCTGTATATATATACATTTTTATATGTGAGAGATTAACGACAGATCTTATCACATTCTGTCTTTAAATCCAGTTCTTTGCAATCATTTTCCCTTCTTGTCATCTATGGCTCTGTTCTCTTTTGGTCCATCCTCTACTCCTTTTCTTGCTTCCTTTTCTTGTCCTTCTCTGCTGTATTTCCCTCCACAGTTTGAACTTTTTTAAATTATTCACTAAGTCTCAGCCTTCAGAGTTTGCTGCTTTTAGATCAGCACTAGTTGCAGCAGCACTAATTATTGTGGCGAGCATTAGCCATGCTAAGTGGCTAGTGCTAGTGGCTTTTGGCACTACCTTTGTGCTTCTCGCACTTCGTATGATTGCCTACAGTCTTAACTCCTGAAGTCTCAAGCTTTTTTGCACAGAATGCACCTCGCATTGTACAGGTTGGCAACAGAAGTCGGCCAGTAGGGAAGATGAATGTTGTCCAGCCAACTAGTGATGAATTTACCCATGACAGATGCAAAACAGCTAGCTAGCTAGCAGGGGTATGTTAGTAGCTAATTAGCGATAGCCTAGCTATCTCGAGTCACAGAACACAACAAAGATGTCTGCCCACGATTCAAACCTTTATCTGACAAACGAAAGGAATATGCATGATTAAATAGTTCTGTCATGACCAAATCTAAGGCCTGTTATTGATGTATTTAAAGCCAAATATATTTTTAAATAAATTAAAGTCTTTTCTAAATACTTTTTCAGGGTACCTGGACGCCATGTACATAAAGTTACCTGTGTGTAATCCAGGGGTGGGCAATCCTGATCCTCGAGGGCCAGCGTCCTGCAGCTCTTCGATGTCTCCCTGGTCCAACACACTTGAATCAAATAAGTGCAGTCAGGTTCTCCAGAGTCCTGCTAATGACCTCATTATTTGATTCAGGTGTGTTGAAGTAGAGACACATCTAAAAGTTTCAGGAGACCGGCCCTCGAGGCCTGGAGTTGCCCACCCCTGGTGTAATCTGACCTCAGCATAAACCCTGCTGGTCTCGGGTTGTTGGAGAACATTACAGAAAAAACAGAGCCAAAAACTCAGCAGACAACATTATGCAGACATTTAAAGAAAGGTTAAGTTATGAAACAATGTTCACACTATGAGCATCCCAGTAGCTGTGATTTCATTATAAATGTAAGCAAGTCAAGCAAGCAGGATAGAAACGCATAAAAAAGAGAGGGCTACACAGTGGTAGTACTGCTGCCTTGCTGCAAAAAGGTCCTGGGCTTGAATCCCCGCCTGGGGTCTTTGTGCATTGCAATCTCCCTGTGCATGTGTGGGTTCTCTCCAGGTGCATGTGTGGGTTCTCTCCAGGTACTCTGGCTTCCTCCCACAACCCAAAAACATGAGAATCAGGCTGAGCGATCTCTAAATTATCCTTAGGTATCACTGTGTTCATGAATGATTGTTAGTCCTTTCAAAGCAAAGCAAAATCAAAGCAAACATTGGTCAGAAAACTGATGTCTACTGAAAAAATATCTCCAACCAAACTATCAAACTGATTGAAATGCTAACACTGAAGCCCAACCCCCAAACCTTAACCTTTAACCCCAATCTTCTTTCCCCAATGTTAACCCAAAACTCTTACACTTAACACACACACGCATGCACACCCCCAAACACCCGCACCCTGATATGATAATCCAGCCACGAGGGGCACACAGTCCCAAGAGCTCCTGCTGTTGGTCCCAAGCCCAGATAAATGGAGAGGGTCATGTCAACAAGATAACCTGGTGGTGGTTGCACATGTTATGTCTGTCTTTATGATGATTTTGCCTTGGCTAGAGCGACTGTATGCGGCATTTTAGTAGTTGAGCATTTTGCAGAAAAGGTATGGATTCAACATGTTGGAATGACAGAACTTTTTATCAACTGTGACTCTGAGCTCTGGTGAAGGCAGACCATCAGCCTCCTACCACTTCCTGTCACCTTTGTTGTCAATTTCACCAGTAGAAACATCAGGTTGTTGATCATATGACTT
This sequence comes from Phalloptychus januarius, assembly GCA_902982915.1. Lineage (NCBI taxonomy): Eukaryota > Metazoa > Chordata > Actinopteri > Cyprinodontiformes > Poeciliidae > Phalloptychus > Phalloptychus januarius. Next base: position 1,114,479 of record CADWAE010000197.1, on the reverse strand, counting down.
GTGTGATGCAAAAAAATTATTTCCACTGCAGTTTTGCGAAATACATGTTTTTTGATACAGCCGAAAAGCCACTTAATCCGAGCTCAGAAACTTCATATAAAATGTGGCATTTTCCAGAATTGGCGTGTGTCTATTTAGTGAATATTTTTAAACTTTTCATACTATGGTTAGTGGAGCGCTAGAGACAACTGTTCAATCAATCTTCAGAAAATGTACAGTTTGTCCCAATTACAAACTTACAAAGACGTAACTTGTAAGTTAACCCGAAGAGCTAAAGGAGAACTTGTTTTGTCTCAAGATGTCACAGCTGGAGGAAGTGTGGCTAAAGCTACAGCTAACGGAGATTCTACAACTTGTTGATTCACCAGGCGCTAAATGGAAATAAATGCCACATTTTAATCGTAAAAAACTTTTTTCCTGCCACTTCACAATTTTAAGCACTACTCTGTGTTGCTCTTTCATAGGAAAATGCAAGAAACACTTAACATCAAGTTTGTATTGTGACAAATTAAGACAAAGTCCCCTGAGTAGAAATAGCGTCGTACGGTGTGAGTTAATAGGCTTGCTCTCGGTATAAGCCGGGCCATCACCATGACTCATATTTTTCCTGGGAAAATATTGAATTCAGTCTCCGCGTCTTGATTTTTCATTCTTTTCCTTTTCCCTAACGCCCTCCTGCCAGGCCTTCCTCTATCTATCACCTTCTGCAAATCAGTCCCTCACCTCATGTTGCCTTTTTCACTCCACCCGCCTCCCCCTGCCTGTTTTCCATTCAGTCGTCTCAACCTGCCTATTGCCACATCATTATTTCCCACTCTTCTTTTTTCTGCTTTTCCTCTGTCTTTGCCTGCTGACTGACAGAGCAGACATGCTGAGGTAAATTGGGATGTAGCTGAAATGACAGGCTCTTTGTATTGATTTGTTCATCTCCAGCATCCATCACAGTGTGCACACAGGCCAAGAACACACACTTATAAACCTGTGCATACACACAAACGCTGGCAGCGTTCACACGGTGAGGAAAGCTGTCCGTGTCCCCAGCCTAGTAAACTAATCACATTACCTTGATGGAGTGGACCATGGAAGTTCACGAGGCCAGCGGTTCGGAGAAAAACCAGAGTGTTGTGTTTTGCTTTCAACTTCCACTTTAAAAACATTAAATAAACTTGCATATCTCTTTTTGGGGTTTGTTGTTTTACTGATTTGCTACAGTTTCATTACATTTTAAAATTCTTCAGCATTAAATAGACACTATGCCAAGTCTATTTGGTCCTTATCAGAATTGGTGTTAATTTATCTCTTCCAGAGTTATTTCAATAAGAAATTGAGTAATTTTAACACTTGAAATGGTTATGACTACTCAAACTATTGTTGAAATAACTCTGCAAGACATAAATTAATGCCAATTCTGAAAAGGACCAAATAGACTTGGTATAGTGTTGATTTAACTCTGCAGAATTTGCTGTGTATGGTATACGCATGCAATGGCATGCGTATAAAACAATATAGTCATATTCCTAAAGTAACTTTTGCGCAAAGACCAGAAAGCCACAAACTTCCAAACATCTTTGCTGTTCAGACCTCAAGTCTAATATGGTAAGATTTTTTAAATACTGCATAAGTTGTACATTTACAGAATAGAGATGTTTTCTGTGCAGAAAGGTTAGCGGACCCGGTAGTGGACTCGGTAGCAGACCCGGTACTGGACCCGGTAGCGGAACTGGTAGCGTAACCGGTTTTGCTCAGAGGTCCGGGATGATCAGTCCAGGCAATCTAAACGCTAATAAACCATCATCAACATTTCCCAGCTGATCAATATGATCAATCGCTCTGAATCCTTCCACTGGTGATGTTCTCCATCAGAGCCAAAACGTGATCGTATACACACCTTAATCAGCTTAAAAATAATCAAACCTGAACAGCAGCATTAATATGTTTTCTTTTTCAGTCAGAATGAAATGACCCCATAGATGATTCCCTGCACTTTGGCGCACAAACCAATGCGTTACATCTTTATGAGACAAAAACTGAGGAAAAGTATCATTTACATTGGAGTGAGGTTTTCAAATCTTTTTACTTTTACGTTTCTTTATTTTGTGTGCGTGTTACATTATTGTCTGAGGATAAATGTAGTTCAGTTTCATCGTTTACATTTAAACAATAAAATATTAAAATCTTGTAAAAAACATCGGGTTTGATGCTTCTTGGTCTAAATAACAATGAACTTAGTCAGATTTTAGTGTATTTAGGTGAGTTTTGACGCTTTGTAGTTCACAGAAAATGTTTGCGTGGCTGCCACACATTTTCATGGCAGCAAAAAAGTATTTTTTTTAAAAAGTGTTATTTACACAAACTTTGACGCAAAGTAAATTTTTAATTCATGCCGACATGTGTAAAATATGGTGTAGCACATATTTTGTGTGCATGCATGTTCAATACACGAGGCTCCTTGTGTTTTTGTGCAGGGTCAAATGAAATGTTTGGAGTGTCTTGGCTTCTTTTACTGAAACAAAGCCAATGTCATTGTTGGGCGTCTGTACGCTGCATTTAAATTCAGAGATGAATTTCATAATTTAGCTGAATGCTAACGATGGTCGTGGTATTTTCATCTGAGCCCAGTTTGATGACCTGCTGACCCTCATCGGTGTGGGCATCTCCAGGCAGAACACCAACTAAAGGCAACTACGTCACAAAGCAGAGTCTCTCTGATTGGCTGACACGTTGCACACACCTGCCGAAGTTCTAATTATCTGACTCCAGAGTCAAGCACGTTGGATTCACTTCAAACACGAGGCAAGACTTTTGGATGCGTCTTAAGCGCACGTCCACATAGACCTTGCATGTAAACCAGGCGCCTTGGTAGGGCTAAACTCAGCATTAGAGTTAAGTTTTAGGGAACATCCACCATCCTTATAGCATCTTAATCTTTCAACCAAAAAGTTGAATCTTCATAGTTCAGTAAGCCAAAGATTTTTTCCAAAGCAAGCAAGGCTGCTGTGAGTAGTTTTCACTCTGGAGGTGAGATTTGAGCAATTTCAGGACCTGGTAAGAACCAGACTAAGTTTATTATGTCATCGTATATATAACCCAGACTTGAAAGAAAGTGTGCATTTTCTTAAATGACTGTATGACGATAAAATAAAAATTTCTTTCAGAATGACAAATGTGTGGAGATAAGAAGAGCCACTGCAAACCACATCTGAACACATGCTATAAGTCAAAATTACTGCAGAAATATAATACATATTCCATTTGGCTCCGGAAAGAGCATGAAATATTATAGCATAAGCCTTTATGTGTTCATAAATCCCCAGCTTTCACAGAATTCATTACTGACATCTATGCACCCAAATCAATGTTTCCTAACTTTTATATGCAAATCATTCAAAAGTTATTTAATAGAGACTGTTTAAATCGGAAGAAAATGCCTAAAGTCAGTAAATGCTTTGATGGTAATTGCACTGTAAATATTTAACTGCTCTCCTAATTCTGGACAGTGCACACATTATGTTGTTTGATACAGAATATTTTATTCAGCCATGGAGGTCTCTTTGGCAGGGAACACAGAGGCTAATATTCTGGCTGCAGGCCTGATAACACTGACAGAGCAGCTAAAGCATATTTACTGTCCCCTCACACCTGAAAATGGCATCCAACTATAACGATGTTTTTGAAAAGTGACCATTGGCAATACTTCGGTTACACCAAGTGTTTTAAGAGGCTTTTTCAGTGGGAAAGTTAGGGACTAAGTTATGGCCATGTTGCAGCCTCAGACATAAAGGACAGGAGATGATCTATTGACTTGGAGCTAAAGTTGTGCTACTTTGTGAGTTCATACTGAACGTTCCAATCAGACACACTCAAATTTGAGTGATGCACAAAGATGATTCGGATTCGACTCAAAATTGAGGTTATAGTAGATGTAACAAAGAGCCACCGTGTGAAGGATGAGGTTAGGAAATAATAATAGAGCAATTACAGCGAGAATATCTCAAGCACAAAGAAACCCCGAGGAGCAGACGGAAGAGCTGATTCATCACAAGCCTTGATATTTCTGCTTGCTGAACTTTCAAAAGAATAAGAGAAAACAGAAAAGTACAGCATGGGGTCCTTGGCTTTGGATAATCTGTTTTGCCCCCACCATCGCTGCAAAGAGCTTCTTACCACGATTAAATGAAAATCCTTGGACCGATGTTTTCCTGGTGCAAAAATAATTAACAAGATATCGTGGTCGTGGCTCCGTCCGGACGGGGCCCCGACCGGACGGGGCCACGACCGGACGGGGCCACGACCGGACGGGGCCACTTCCGGACGGAACCATGACCGGACGGGGCCATTTCCGGACGGAGCCACGACCGGACGGGGGGCCATGTCTGGACGGTTGTGGATGATTTTAGGTTTTCTGTTGGCCAGACTGTGTCCACATGGATTCAGCATCTCAGGTTATTGTTTTAACATTAAGCAAATGGAAAGTTATACTTCTGTTTATGGAACAAATCTGTGAAACAATCTGTCCAAAGAAACCAAAGAGAGGAGATCTATTTTTACCTTTAAGAAGATAATTAGGTTATCACACTCTATCCAGGTGTGATAACCTAATTAGAAACACGTTTCCTAACAGAAACCTTTATTAGAGTGCTGTAAATGAACAAAGATGTTTTGTTTTTTTTAGTTTTATCTTTATATAATGCCTGTTTAACATGCATCCATGGTTGATTGATGTTCAGTTGCTTATTGGATAATGAATTCACTTTTGAAAGAAGAGGAAACAATGCACATGTTTTACTTCTTCAGACTGCTCCTTTGCATTCAAATTTTTGTTCATCAACATGTGATGAACAAACTCTAAATTAAACTCTAAATTAATGGCATGAATAAATAAAAGGTTAACATGAGCTTCAGTATCTTACTTTGGTGAAAATAACTTGAGGGTTTATCGCATATTGCAGCAAGATGCTCCATTTCTTTCCACGTCTTTCTGACATACAGCATGTCTCTCCATGCATCCGCTGCATTTGAGGTGAAATGAAAGCGGCGTTGTGGCTTTTTGCTGATTATTTAAGACAGACAGAACACTTGACTCTGCTCTCAATTGTCTTGTCAGCCCATCACCCTGTTAGATACAGTCACCAGCAGCCAGACAGACACACATTCATTCATTTGAAGCACAATTTTTACTTTATCTGCCATGTCACCAGTCTGATCCTGCAGAACCCAACCGTTTGTGGTTTCATTTGAAATATTGCCTTTCAGCCCAAACACCAGGACAGGATACCGCTCTTTACTTGATGGGTCGGTCATGTTCAAAGACAAACAGAAACATGAATTATATCATGACTTTTCTGTAATAAATATGGGCTGGAAAAAATAAGATAATTATCTCTATAGGGCTGCAACGGATGAATATTATAGTAATCAATTATCTGGATAGAAAAAAATCCACAGTCTGCTGAATTTTCATTTAGCCACTTAAGAATTTGCATGTGACATTGGAAACACATTAATAACGAAGGCAAAAAAAACAACCAAATAATTCAATTCCTTCAGCATTTATTGCCTAAAAATCAATGAGATGAGATTCATCAGTGATCGTTTGATCATTTTCTGCGACATTTTTGGAAAGCAAAATAGTTTTACACAATTTGAAGTTTAATTTACAAAATATTTACAGGCACTGAAGTTTTTTTAATACTAAATGGAATATGTCTATATTTTATGCACTTTGGACTTAATTAATACTCTGAGTTTGTTTTCTTTCAGCAGATGGCTGCTTATTTAGTGTGTGTACTGTCTGTGTTTATTTGATTTCTAAATTTGTTAGGGATTTTTATATTATTATCATTTTTATACTTATGTATGTCATATATTTCCTTAATCAGCAGTAATTTAATTATTCCCCCTCTTGAGAAAGACGACTTGTCTGCAGACGACCTGAGTGCAGACAAAAGTTGCCGTTGACCCAGGAAACCTTCGAGGTGTTACTTCCCCACCCCGAGACGGTGAGGAGACGATGAGGAGCCGGTGAGGAGACGGTGAGGAGACGGCAAGGCTGGCCTGAACAACCCCTCTTTCCTTAACAATAGACAAACGGTAAGACCATCTGTGTTGGGCTCCACAGAGTCCTTAGTGCATAACAATCAAGGACTTGCACCTACGGCCCAATCACGCCTCTTTTGTTCCTGCTGAGAAACACCCAGAGACAGTGACAGACAAAGGTTACTTTGCTTATCTTTTCACACACTTCCTTACGAAATAAAAAGTCTGATCCAGCTAAGGAAAGGCAGAACCCCCGGTGGAAAAAGGCTCTTTGCTGATGCATTCTCCTTTCGCAAAAGTGCAGCCATAAAACTTATTACGTCTGTCTGTGGTTCTTTTATGAAGGTTCAAAACATGCCCATCAAAATGAGTTGACGGTTATGTCTGCAATCCATTCATCACCATCGATCCCAACTCACCGTTCCTACCCTACATTTCTGGAACTTGAAGTCAAGAGTCCACCTTTTGAAAACGGGGACGGTTGGTTCCACATGCAGCCAAGATGTTCCCAAACTTATAAGCAATTGACTTAATTCAATGAAAAGGTTTATGTTAAACAAACTGATCTTTGTCAGGATGTTATCCGTGTTTCCTTTGGGTTTTTACTCACAGCCTTCCATATCTCCTTTTTCAGTGTATGGAATAGATTTTGTGTGAGATTTCTTCCATTATTTTCTTCCTTTTGTAGCTGTGTTTGTGTTTGTAATTTCCCATATTTACTATGTAGGAAAAGAGACGTTTGCGTCAGTGTAATGGCTACAATCTGATATCGAAGATGCAATTGGAGAGGCATAATAGTTCCTACACACACACCCACACAAACCATTAAGATAAGCATCCAGTGAGTCAAAGCTATCACCTTATGGCAGCACTCAGTAAGTGCCCCAGCTTCTGCAGCTTTTCCCCCAAAGGCATGACTGCCAGAGGGATACATCCAGACAAAGCCTTAGTATTCATACCGGTATCATATCTAGGCAGGGTTCTGCCATCGTAACGTCAAAGAAAATGTGTGAGGAGCTTCAAGCTCCAAACACTTCCACACATTTTAGATTAGTCTGAACAGAAACTCCCACATGGCTTGTTTACATCTTACAGACTGAAGAAAAGAATAATTATCTGCTTTGTACCTTGCAGCAACCTTTTCACATTTCATATTGCAACCACAAGCTGTGTTTTATAGAGGATTTATGTAATAGAGCAACACAAAGGAAGAGGTATGTGACATTCAAAGGTTTCCACAAACAGAAAAAGAGACCTGAAAAACCTGAGGAAAGACTGTGATTCTTACACAGTGCAGAAGGTCGACATCATGGTTCACAACTTCTCCTTCTGTTCACTGATTGGCCTGGTGGAAAATCTGCAGGAGAAATGAGAAGTGAGCAGAGTTATGCAGGAAGGCAGTGGGGAGACGAGCATCTAATGGCACACCATTGAAATGAAAATCGTTTAAATTAGCTGTGGCCTAAAAGAAGGTCATCATTCGACACACTTCTGTCTCAGGCATTTATTTTTGCATGGTTTTATTCCTTTATTGATATCTTCCTTTACTTATTTTTTCCTTTTCAATCAATGCTAGATATACTTTCATTTTAAAGTACTACGACTTTTGATTAGTGGCTCTATTATTTAAAATATTCATTACATTGAAATGTGTATTTGTTTCTTCTTTTTTTTAAATAAATAAATACTGGTTATATTTCTCACATCCAACTTACAAGGTGAACATTTGTATTTTTAAAGAAACGAATCAATGTCATCGACAATTCACTGCTTTATCCAGCAGTGAAGCATCCAGGGATAAATTAGAGTTTCAAGGTTCATTTTCTTCAGCTCTAATGTCTGGCCACCTTCACTTCCTGCCACTTTCACTTCCTGCAACCTTCACTTCCTGCCACCTTCACTTCCTGCAACCTTCACTTCCTGCCACCTTCACTTCCTGCCACCTTCACTTCCTGCCACCTTCACTTCCTGCAACCTTCACTTCCTGCCACCTTCACTTCCTGCAACCTTCACTTCCTGCCACCGTCTCTTTGCACTGACTCCAGGTTTGAGGCTCAGTCGATGAATTATCTTCCAAAAATTATTTTACGATTCAATTTGGCTTTTGTGAATAATTATTTGGGATGTTCTGATTATTTTCTAAACCGATATAAAGTTTAAAAAGTGCTTGATTAATATACTTTATCCCTGATGTTTTATATGACAGTAATAGTGAAAACTGCAAGCTGGTGATTCACAATCAGTTACAGCAGGTGCTTTAATTGTAAAAAGTGAAAACGGACAGTCAGTAAACGTTCCTCTCAGAGGTTTTTGCAGCTTTCTGATGATAGTTTCTTCTATCTCCATTAGTCTGCTTTCAAGCTCTTAAGTTTGCAGGAGTCCAGTTTGGCAGTGGCAGATTTCAGCTCCCACAAAAAGGTCTCCTGCAGGATCAAGGGCAGCCTCACCACAGGCCGGCTTTAAACGGTTTTTGGGGTTTTGAACCTTCCTTTTTAAACATTGCAGGGTTGCTTCAGGCTGCTGTCTGACTGAAACATCCAATGCCTTCAAACTCAAACCTGGTTTCCAGCACTGGGCAGAACATTTTGCTCAGAATGTCATGGTGATCTTATGATTACATCATTTTCATTCCTTTCTTCTATACTATTTACTTCAAAGCCCTAGAGTGAGCCAGGATTTCTGAAAGTGCAGAACAGATTAGGATCTACTGCATGTGACTGACTTCTTAAAGCATATTAAATGTAAAATCAGGATCAATCTAAATTCAGTCTGTTTTGGAATTTATTCACTTTTTACAGTCTTTTTCTCTCCAATGAACTTGTACTAAGCAGAATGAATAACATGGAGACACAACAGCATGAAAAGGGCTGTTATGTTATTATTAGCCATATTTATGTTCCTAGATTTATCATCTTCTCTTTTTAATACAGTACAATGATTTTACTCTGTTGGCATTACAGCAGTCAAACCTTTCATATCCTTATTTCAGTTACAAATGTGTGCAAAACTTTGTTGATATTTCATATATATCTCTGGACAGAAACTGGATGGTTTGTCTTGTAAAGTGCTTTGAAATGAAATTTGTTCTCAGTTTAACAGATTTTCTGTTGGTTTAGAGCTGATAGTGTTGCAGGAGGAGAGGTTTTGATACAATTGTAAGGTTGGAAACTGACTGACGTTCTATGTGTAAATGACCTGATATGGACTGAATGATGTGCAGCTAGTCGTTATTTTCACTTACAAAACTTTAATGACGTTTCTACAGCATCATGAGTTTTACAGCCGCTCTCAGCTGTACTTAGAGCTTTGCAGGTTTTACCTGTGGTCCATATGCTTACTGAACGACACTTATGGAGCTGTTTAGTAGTTTTGTTCACTGCTTAACTTAGTTTTATAGCAGCAGACATACTGTCCATGTGGGGCTCATTTCTTATTAAACAAAAACATTGCCATAAGGTTTTGGGAAATCCTCACATTTCTCAGTGGTTCTTGAGTTATTCCTTATTTCTGCATTTTCCAACTTGTATGGTTTGATTTTTTAAAGCCAATGAACTGGTAAGCGATTATATTTTGCTCCAGTTATTTACTTTGTGATTTTTAGAAATTTTCAATCACATTTATTTCTGTAAATAAAACCAAATTATTTGCTTAAAAATCTCTCAGATATAATAACATTAAGATACAATTTCAAATAGTTGTGCAGGTTTATACGTTTGTTAGACAGAAACACTGACATTAAACTCGTCCCTGACACTAAATCAATCAGTGAAAGTGTGAGAGTCTGATAGTCAGACAGCCATTGTACCGAAAGGAAGCCTTGGCTAGAGCGCTTTGCTTAGAGACTTTATTGATTGGTTTAGAGAAGCTCACTCACATCACTACATGACAACACTGAAGACGTCTCAGTAATAAAATACAAAAAGCATCAGGAGTGAGTGAAAATATTCAGTATTATTGTTTCATATGAGTTCTTATTGAGGTTGAATTGGCTCCATTGTTCCTCATAGACTCACCGATGAGCTTTGTGGTTGATTTCCAATATCTGATGTTTGCAAAGCCTTCAGTTGTCTGTGCTGATTGTATTTGGTTCTAATTGCAACTGAAGAACAACACTTTCACTTTATTTATGTGCAAAAATTGTGTTTAATAAATGATTTCTTAATATTTAATTTCCTTTTAGCCTCATTTGTAAAGTAAATGCATAGAAAGCTGTCCAAATATGTTCTGCTAACACGAAACAGCTTATTCTGTTTCTATTTTGAATATTTGATTGTGAATAAATTAATATTTTAGTACATTTAGAAAGTTTATTATTTTACACTATTTACAGTAATGCATGGATGAACTGCACCATAGTACCAGGCTGGAACCTCTCCCTCATCCTCACACATTGCTGTTACAGTGATCCACCTTTTTGGGCTCTTTATTTTCTATTTTTTAAGTCTGCAAAATGTTTTACATTTATTCTCAGCAACAAAAATGATAATTTTCTTCTCCAGCCTTTGCTGTCTGTAACAATATATTAGCTGTGAGTGCACAAGTCTGTTTTTAAATTATAATAATTATTGCTGAATGATCATGGAACGGTTTATTATTAAATAAAAATGAAATAAAAAAGTAAGGTTAACTTTGTGTTGTAGCAAACATTTTGTGTTTAATAACATATAAACTTGCAATGGAAAATTGAATCTTAAAAAATAGACATAGGCTGGGTTTGTACACTTTTCATAACAGCATTCAACATTTGGCAGGTAGGACAAAGAAAAATATATACTTTGGTCATTCTAATTACCCTAAAACAAGAAATGTTTAGTCTCTTCTAACTTCAGACAATGAGGGTTTTTTTATTTTGTGTATACAAATATCTATTTACAATGAGAAATAATATTTCCTAAATTTAGTCTTTTGGTGGGGCAGTGTGTTTTCAACATATATTCCAAATATAATCAAGTAACTATGTTACCTTCAGTAGTTATAAAAATGATGTATATATGGAACATGAAATTGAAAGAAATTTGACTTCCCTTTAACATTTTTACATCGTCTCACTGAGAAGTAGCCCCTACAATGAGCAGATTTCCACCAGGTGTTTGCTAATTGCTGCTGGCTAGTCTGAAGGAGCAGAGTGTGGTAGTGGCGGGGGAGGCGGAGCTTTGTTCTCAAAGGCGGGGCAAGGTCCACCCAGGCATTTTACACAGCTGAATGGTTGCCATGGATATTAAAGGATTTCTCAAACATGCATGAAAGAATCAAAGCAACACTCCAGGTGTGTTTTGATGAGAAAAATCAAAGTAGACCTTACATCATACTGCCCCTTTAATCAAACGTAAAGCTGAACTTTATTAGAAAACAGTGCAGTTTGAACATCAAGCACTTTCATGAACTTCATACGGGAAACAAACACTTTCCAAAACTTGAAATCACCTACTTGATATTCAAACATTTTAAGCACTCATACAAAAAGAGCAAAAACTGTCTAAGGACCAGACATGTGCCATTCTTGAACGTCATTCAAGGGCCACAAATTGCCACCCAATCTTAATGTGCTTAAAATCTGCTGAAATATTCTACATAACAATATATAAACAACCATTATAAGAATGGAGCTGGGCTGCCATCTTGTCTTCAGAAGACGAGCTAATTCCTTCAAGGAATGCTTGCTTTCAGAAGAGAAGATATTCTCTAATCTAAATCTTCTCACAAAGAGCTCTTCAAGGATTACTTTTAATGCTTGTTTATCAGATAGCGGTGAATACGTTGGGAAGTGACAGGTAGCACCTGAGATAAAGAGAGTAGGGATGATACGCAAGAATGGTCCTGAGCCAGATTCATCATCCCATCATCTACCGACACTGAGAGAACCTGCTCTTCTGAGCTGCCTGCCATACCGTTCCTGAGAGGTATTTGTTGTGTGTGTGGGTGTGGGGGGTGTGTGTGTGTGTGTTTACTGAAGTGTGACGTCTTGCATGTCTGAGTGGGCCAGGGCTCGTTGCTCTGTGTGACTCAGGCTGTCACAGTGGTGTGTTTCTGAGACGTGTCAGCCTGTCGGGGGCCGAGCAGAGCGTAGGCCAGCTGTGCGTGCAAATATCTACTGAGTGTAGGGGTGCGTGTGTGTATGTGTGTGTGTGTACAAGAAATAACAGTTTCACTTTATTAATTGAGGCGCGGTTCACCCAGGTGGTGTGCCAAGTCATCATTTGACTTCTCCCTGCTGAAAGTTCACTGGTGTAAATGCAGGTTTCCTTTTTAATGCATTCAGTTTCAGACGTAGTCAGAGCCAGAAGATAATCCTGGTAAAGGTAATCCTGCTGGAGGAATACATAATGTGCCTGGAAAATATGATGTATTTTCTAGATTCATAGTATAATTTTATAACACAATCAAGTAAATGTGTTTCCTTCAGTTGTTCTAAAAATTCTATATCAACAGCTGCTGCACCAACATCTGCCACAAGCCAGAACACTTCCTGTTCATGTTTGCTTTAGAGCAGCTCTCAAAGATCAAGACTTCATATTCATTCATTCGTTAGAGAAAATGTCTCTTTTGAAAATGAATCAATATATGGATGGTGTAAAACTTTGATAGCTGCCTTAGAGCAACTTAAGTGTGAATCAAATATGAAGCGAAAAGGAGAGAGAAGAAAAGGAGAAAGAGAGCAAAACTACTGCGGCTCTATTGCCATTAAAGTTCCAGGATTAACGACAGAGCACTTCTGCTTCTCACGCAAACCTGATGTTGTTAAAATACATCAAGTTCTCTCCATGTTTCTCATTTAAAGATAGCATTGTTAAAAAAAAGAATTACCAAAGTGTGAGACTCACTGGGGCGTCTATGAACAACATTTCAGTATATATCACACTATGCACAACTTTCTGATCAAATATTCAACATTGTTTTGAAATATTTATTTAGTTGCAGTAGCAATTATTATTAGAATAGCTTATGTGGAGGACAGTCTTATTGAAGAAACATTACAATCTGGTGTGATTCTGATCAAAATAATTTGCTCACTGATAAGAATTAATTAAAATTCAAACATGATAACAAAAGAAACTAATTATTGTTGGTATTTTAAGCAAAACCTGCCTACACGTGACGTGATCTCCTTCTTCAAATCTCAAAGAATATAATCTGGGTCCATGTCAGCAAAGATTCCTCTGTTTCACTGCAGATGTTCTTGCCTTTGACTTTGAATAAATCTTAACCTTATTAATGTTACTGTGTGGGTCTCAGTGCTTTGGCGCTTTCACTAAAAGTCCCAGTTCACAAATGAAGGCCTCAATGCGAAGACAGGAAAATCCAAATAATTGATGCCAAGGTCGTCTGTGTGTCACACCCTGGGTTGGGACGCATAGAGCAGCACTCTGGGTCACCTGCAGCCCGGCTCTGCAGCTGGAGCTGCTCATGGTGACACCCGCTCAAACCTCCAACTAATAAGCTTAGCTGTGCTGCATTGGCTTGAATTTTGGCTTTTCGTTATCTCTAAGCCATGATCATCAAAATGACCAAAAATAAAGACAAAAACTAATTTGCTCTGAATCAATGTTCTATGAGTTGCACATTAAGAAATCTGTAACTGGATTTAGCCTTAGAATGGTGTAAATTGAAATTGTGGAAATAAATTCATTTAATGAAAACATTTAGAAAAAAGTTTCAAAAACCAACATTTTTTGATTAAACATTTTTGTGCCAAGATGAGGTGGGTTTTTAGACGTATCAAAGTGGAGGTATGTTGCAAAACTCCAATGGAAACACTTTATGAATTGTGAGTCACATGATCAACAACCGACTGCGACTACTGGCAAAAACCGTGAAGAAGACGACAGGAAGTGGTAGGAGGATGATGCTTCTTCTCTGTAACTCTTCTGTACAATTTTCCCAACACGTAGCATACATACCTGCTCCCTAGTACGGAGGGCTTGTTGCGTCATTGACGAGATGTCTCCTCTGAGGCTGATAGATGAGTGCTAGCACCATGATTGAATTATGAATATATATCATGCAAGTGTTTACATCTGCGGCTGGCATGGTTTTTATTCACTCATCGGGTGAACAAGCTTATTCTCGTGTGTTTTAAATTCAGTTTCTTATTTAAGACAAGAGGAAGGAGGTTATTTTCAAGAAATGTGTGTTTTATTTAATGGAAATATCACCATTGTGAAATTGTGCTTTTCAACATGAGCAAAATACAAAGATTTGTGCACTGTGATGGAAACACAGCTAGTGACTCACAGTAAATATATTTACATGTTGAGGCATATTTTGGTGTTTGAACTATTGGAACAGGCAGTTCTAATTGATATTGGAAGACTATTAAATATTTTTGGATTTTAGCTTTTTGCTAGCCGTCATCCCTAACACCAGGAATTCATTGAATACATAAAAATGTTATGACCAATACCATATAATGTGATTCTTACATTATATGGTAATATAAAGCACATTTTAAGTAACTGCTGACCAATGTGTCAAAAGGAGGCCGTTGCCTGTACATCAGAAAGCATCAGAGTCAAAGACAAGCTTCTAGATTCAAAATGAAAATTGGGGAAAACCCTGTTACTTTGGAAAGTTACCATTGGATTTCCTCCTGGTGAATAAGTTCACCCTTCAATGTCGGAATTTTTGTCATGTTATCAAGTCCAAAGTAATTGAATACGTGGGAAGCATGCAAAGACGTGAATGAGAGGGCAGCACAAACCATAGCTGGGATGGAAGGGTGAACGTTGGTGGGAAAACAAAAGGAAACAATGAGATGGTGATTTGGAGAAAATGAGGAAACAAGACAATGCAGACGGGTGAAACAAGGAAGGAGAGGATGGTGAAGAATAGAGAAGACAAGGAAATGAGACTGGAAAAAGAGTGGGAAATGAGGGAGGAGAAGGGGAAATAAGGTCGGTTGGAGAAAATAAATGGAGAGGAAAGAAGACTAAACAGAAAAGAGAGACATTGGGGAGGAAAAACACAAAACTAGGGGAAGGTATAAAAAGACACAAGAAGATGAAATAACAGAAAAGATAAGATGATGGAAAGGAAACAAGTGGAGGACAGAGAAGAAAATGGTTAAGAAAAAAAAGGTGAAACGACTTAAAAGGAAGAGACGATGGTGAAAGGACAGAGGAAGATCCAGCAAATGGAATAAGAAACAACAAAGATGAGCAAAAAAAGAAAGGAGACAAACCTAACTAGCAAGATACACTTATGCATTTTGGACAATGGAGGGGATTATGTGGAAGCATTAGTTTATTCAGTTTGCTGTGACAGGAAACCACAGATAACAGCGTCGGGTTTGTCAGAGCACACAACGACAAGCACACCAGCATATCTGCCATCTATGCACGGCTAATTCTGGGGAAGGAGATGGGGAGGCTATATTCTCTTTAAGCAGGCTTACTGATCGGACCACTGAGGTCCAGGTAATTATCTCCCAAACAAACTGATTTCCTCCTCCCACTGTGACTCAGACCCATACAGAGAATAAGAGGATAAAAGAGAATGGAGAGGCTGCAGCAGACTCACAATGTGTTTTGGGATCTTAATACCTTGTTAAATTTGGGAAGTTAAATCATTTTTTACGTTGGTTGTTCACTTACAGATAGTTCTTAGCTTTTACATTGTGCTTCATGACTTCTGCATTGGCTGATAAGGGTAATATGCAAGTTTCCATCTCTATTGTTAAAAATATCAGAACTTGAGTCTCTTATGAATGAAACCATAAGAGCTACCATATTGGATGATTATGATGCTATACGTGTTGATGCAGATTGGTTCAGTTTGGTGTTCTATTTTATTTGTTTCTATTTTCAAAGTGATCCATATGTCCAGACAAATTCTAGGGTTTGTCTGCTTATTTGCAAACTCAAAATCTGCCACTCATTAAATCTGCAAGTGACTTTAGCAAGAAAAAAAACAATCCCAAAGTCGCTGATAATAATCGGACATGGCGAGTGAAACTCTAAATAGTTTCTGTTTTATCATCAACAAAATGTGCATCTGGGTGCTGTGGTGGCACAGGAGCAAAGCACAACCCACATATGGAGGCCTTAGTCCTCATGCTGGCGGTCGCAGGTTTGATTCCCGGCCTGGTGACATTTGCCACATGTCTTCCCCCTCTCTCATTTCTCCATTTCCTGTCCAGCTACTTTCAAATAAAGGCCAGTAGAGCCAAAAAATCCTTAAAAAAATGTGCATCTCCCTCTGTTTATGTTTCTGTCGCTGCTGCTGTTGCATAGAAACGGTGACCACTCCCCAGGACGCTTAGAGGAAATCAAATTAAATTACAAAAGAAAATAGTAACGCACAGTAAAACAAAGTGATTTCGATAAGTAACTGTAGTCTGACTACTGGATTTGAAATAGCAACACATTAGATTCCTCATTACTGAAAAACGTGGTCCGTTACTAAGTAACACGTTACTGACATCACTGTTGATGAAAAGCATCCTGAGAAATTGAGTTCCGTAGGATGGAGCACTGAAAGGAGATGAGAGTCCAGTGGGCTTGTATCGGGCTGCAGTGGCAGGTTTTAGTCAAGCCCTATAAGCATCCATTGTTTCTTGACAAGCTTTTCTTAAACATCCTACCCAGTTTGGTTACTTGCTCTGTTCCAGCTGAACTTCTAAATACCAGCAGTTTGATGATGAACAGACAAAGTGGACTGACCAGGTCAAAGTGTGGATGAACATTTACACTAGTATTCCTGTGGGTATTTGTATCAATGTGAAGAGAAAATCCACAAACATCCAAGGGTTATTTAACTACATACAGCTGTAGTTGCAGCAGTAGTTTCTTTTAGAGAACGTCTAGGAGAAAAGGAAGTCATTCACAGCAGCATAGCAACAACCTTGTCATAGATTTCTTTCCTTCTGAGCATTTTCCTATGTACAAGGCCAAATTTAATCACATTTGGAAGAGACGTAGAGGAGTGGCCGGGAAATAGCCAAATAAAATGGAGCGTGCATCATTTCTATTAAAGCTTAATAGCCTTGGCGAAGGACACTCTGAGTGCTCATCACAGTAAATCTAAAATACACTGTTTTCCTTCTGAAAAGAAGACATTGTGTTGATTCTCCAGAGCAGTCAGGAGACGTCTCTGCAAAGAACAGAAACAAAGAAAGGTTTTGTTTTAAGATCAACACTTTCTATTTAGTTTTTCTTTGAATTTTCTGCTCTTTCTGGTGGCTTCCATTTCCAAGTCGTTCCACGTAACACTGTGTGCATTCTGTCCCCTACAGCTTGTTCCTGCCTGCCCACAGAGGGAGCCGATAAAGACCAGGCCTCCACGGATGGCAGGGGAACACACTGCGGTGAATATCTCCTCGTTGCTCAGCCAAACACCAGCTCGCCTTTTCATTCTGCTTCCACCTCTTTCTCTTTTTTCGGCTCCTTTCTCCAGCACTTTCTGTCTGTCTCTCAAGTGTTCCCAGTGCGAGCCCTCCAACATAAATCACAGACGCTCAGCCAGCCAACCTGGAGCTGTGTTGTGACTGTTCTCGAACTCCAAAAGCCACTAAAGGCTCCTGTGAGACAAAAGAAGGAGAAATGTGCGAAGGACGGAAAGCTTCCAGCTGAAAAAAAAAAAATCAGCCTGTTCAATTTAGAACAGAAAAAACCATCAAGTTCAAAAATAATCAAATAAAAGCTCCTTTCTAACTTCAAACACGATTTGATTAGGACGACTGAGCATCACTGTGTTTTTGTAATAATTTGTGTTCTGCTGCAGTCTTGGCTGGCAGCGCCTGCAGCCTCCCACTCAGCCAATCAACCATGTCAGACGCTTTTCTGTCAATAGCTGCTGACTTCCTTTATTTGTAACACTGGATACAGTTGAGCAGAAACAATGCTGCGGCTGGGAACGCTTCAGCATGTAAAAATATGTTAAACGTCCAATGAAGGACCTTTTTACCCTCAGAGTGTGTTCGTCACAGACTAAAAACCTGCTCTGGCAGCTAAATTCCTGCAGTTTAAGTCGAGGTGAATGGACGACTGGCAGACGCTTTTGTGTGGATTTGACAGGTCACCGCTAAATCCGTCTGTGATCGAGATCTCAGAGGTCGCAGCTGCAAAGTCCTGACACACTTCCGATGAGCCCTGAGAGACTCTGACAGAAAGCCACAGAAGAGGAACACAGTGGACAAATTAAAGCAGTGATGCAGAAACTGCAGACCTAAATTGAGAAAGTGAGCAGATATGATTCAGTGAGAAAAAGGAAGCAGAGATTTGTGAAAAATCAAAACTACCATGAATGGCGCAGTCATATCTTGAGGGTAGTGACGGTCCTCCATTAACACCTTCTATGTTGCTTTGGCTATTATTAGGAACAAGGGACACATACAGAATTGGGGGCAATTACAGAGGAATAAAGCTAATAAGTCGCACCATGAAGCTGTGGGAGAGAGTAGGGGAAGTTAGGCTTAGGAAGAGAGCAGCAGAATAGTTTGACAGTCCTGTAGAAAAGTCCTGAAGGAGCTCTATTGCATCTTTGTAGATTTAGAGAAAGTGTAAGACAGGTGCTGAGAGATCAGCAGTACAGCATGAGCAGGTCTGGTGTGGCAGAGAAGGTACAGGGCATGGATGAGGACTGTGAGACAGCGGTGAGGTGTGCTGCATTCAGGATCGATTCCATGCCCCTTCCTGTTTGCCTCAATGGTGGACAGGCTGACAGATATTAGATAGGAGTCTATATAGACTATAATGTTGGTATCTCACAGTATGATCTACCAAGAGTAGAATAAGGTAGAGAAAAGCAAGAGAGATGGAGGTATGTAATGGAAAAAAGAGGAATAAACAGAATACGTGTGTAAATGAGAGGGACGCAAGTGAAATGATGACGGTTCAGAGATAAGAAGAAAAGAAGCTAGAGGACAGTAAGTACTGAAGGTCAAAAGTCCAGTTCAACGGAGTGTGGAAAAGCGGTGAAGGAGTGTTCAATCAGGTAGGAATGGGAGGAGAAAAGTGAGATGTGCAGGACGATGAATTGTCCAATGATTATTGTGTTTTGATAATGGCATAATAATGCAAGTTCAACTTCTCAAAGACTAATAAACTCTGATTTTGTACAGAACACTTTACATGATTAAATTACTGATTGCTTATTGCGACAGGTTTCTTGTATTCTTGAGATTTTTCTACCAATGTTCTCTAAACAGTTCTCCAATCCATAATTAATAATCCAGAATTACATTATGGTAGCCACAGCCATCCTTTCAACCATCTTAGGGAGTTTTACAGGAACAACGCTTTGAGGTCAATGTAGCAAGTGAAAGATTAGTGCTGTAGAGAGGAGGTCAAGTGAGCTCAGGCCCGGTGTGGCTGTCAGCAGCAGCGTGTTTATCTGAATCATGACCTCCGTGTGGGAGGTCACCTTCCCACGAGGGGCTCTTCACTCCAGGACCAGGATTAATAAATTTGATCCCAGGCGCAGCTGACACTCGGCAGGGATGTAGTAGAAGAGAAGGCGAAGAAGCTGGAGTTGGGATTTGTCCTGCATTAAGTGTAATGTTTACACATCGCCTCTAAAGCCTCATTCTCACTGCGGCCGCCATTACCTGGAGATCTGAAGTGGTACAAATATTTACCCTTAACACATATGCGGCGTTTAGCTAGAAGGTACACATCCCTGGGTGTCTCTGGATTTGCAGCTTGATGCATGACAAAGTGTTCCCAACAGAAGCAGCCATGCATCTCTGTCTCTTTCCCTGCCAGCTTCTTTCTTTGTGATGTTTTCCTTTGCTTTTTTTCCCCGAAACACCAGCTGTAAAACTTCCTCCACCCCTTGCCAGCCTCCATCTCTCTCCACAGAGGTGACTCGTAAAGAGCCAGCCTTCATGCATGAAGAGGGAATAAGGGATCTCACTTTCTGTTGCTGCGAGGACAGAGAAGAAAGGCTCACAAGTGGAGAAATGAGTAGAACTAGAGACAAGCCAAATCCTAGACAAGATTACTGACAGATGGAAAGCCTGCAAGAGAGTGATTCTCTCAAGCGGCAACATTAAGGAAAGAAACTCTTGATTAGACAAATGAAGAGGGCCAGTGCAGCTTTAAATCAACTTTGTTTTATGTTGTATGAATAATCTGTGATAGTAAAGGAATCCTGAAAAAGGTCATGTTTATTGGAAGAGAGACATTTTATTCTATTTCAGATTAAGAACAAATATTTTACATGGACATGTATCTCAATAAATTTGATTATTAAAAAGTCAGTTTATTTGACAATTGTGTTCAGAAAGAGAAACTTTCACAAATGTTAATAATATTCACGCAAGCCCTGTTTAGTGGGCTTTGATCAAACTCTGGCTCATTTGTGGAGAAAATTTGTCCAGATTGTTTGTAGAGGTTTGAATGCACAATTGAAGAGAACTGCATTCAAAACAGTACAAACACTGTGTCGAATGCCGTGTGAATACCAAGGAGATCGGAGACCGCTCCAAAAGCAGGGAGTGGATGATAGCACAGGGCATTCTGGGTAAATATTACCGAAACAAACATACGACTCTCTACCAGAGACAAAAGAGAAAACCTTCAACTGCTAAAATCTGACACTGCTCCATTTTTTTTAACATTTTGTGAAGAAGGAAGTTGTTCTTGAGTTTTCAGGTTTTTGTGTCATTTGCTTCAGTGATTCTTGTTGCAGCGTTCCCACAGATGAGAAGGGGAACAAGTTTTTCAATTAGGATCGGTTGACACAGTGCAGCATAAAAACAAACTGCACCAGCTGAAAATTTAGCAAATCTTGTTGCTCTGGTCTCGAGTCGAACCGAGCCAACCGGACCTTCAGGTGTGCAAACATCTAAATACTGTCAGTGCAAACACAGTTATTACGGCCAGAGTCAACAGAGCCACACATTTCAGGTATTTTACTTCTTCTGAATTATGTTCATGCTTTACATTTAATAAAAAGTAGAAAATTCAGTGTCTTCTGAAAACTACCATGTTATATGGTATTGATAGAACATTGCTTTTACAACTCAGAAATGTTAGAATGCAGTGGATCTCCGCCTATTTGTGGTTCAGTGATTCATCTGAATGCGTATTCTAATTCAGTGCTTCCCAGCCCTGGTCCTGAAAGCCCTGCAGGGGCCCATGTCTCTCTGCTTCAGCTCATTAGCTCTATAGAGCCTGACTGCATGTTAGTGAGGCAGTGTCACCGTTTAAATGTATCCCTTGTCTTACATGCTTTAATTAAAGTTGCAGGACTACGGTTCTTGAGGAATGCACTTTCAGACCACAGATTTAGGTGTTTCCTTCCTTCAGCCCAACTGATTTCAGAAAAATAAAATTTTGCTACTGTGGTATTTCCATTAAATAAGAAATACAATTAAAACCTGCATGAATAAGTTTGTTCATACTATAAGTCATTAAAAAACATGATCCTCAAAATACTTCCTGTCGTCTTCTTTGTCGTTTGCACCAGTAGTAGCTTCTGATCATGTGACTTGTGATGTCAATACAGTGTTTCTATCCAAATCCATCAGTTTTGATACAGCAAAACACCCCACCTCATTCTAGCATTAAAAACTTCTTAGCATAAAACGCGAGTTTCTTCGAATACAGCATATTTCCGTAAAGCTCATTTATTTTTGTAATTCTAATTTGCACCATGATATGATCAATGGAAACGCAGCTAATGTCTGATAGACGCCGTCAAGTCTTCCTTCTGATTGTGTGGTCAGATAATTTTCAAAGAAACTGGATGGTTGGTATGTAGTTAAACTGTTTGAATTTTGCTTTTGAACTGAGTTGCTGAAATATTTTATGGTATACTGATTTTGCGACATGCACCTCTACATGAAATAATCCTCCGCTCCCAGAATTCATCTATTTCCGACAGAGTGCTTATAAATTGCTTCATCCTCCTAAGAACCAATTAGGCCTGTCCTTGTACATTCATGTAACATCCATGATTGATTGTTAAGTTTATGCAACGCGTGGAAAAGAGTGAGCGAGAGTCACGGGGATCTCGCTGCCCTCATTACAGAACGTTTCCAGAACATTTGGTTGTGAAAGAATCCTCTCACCTCCTCCCCCAGGCTGCTTAACCTTCTGCCATCTGGAGAGAAACATCACTCTGTCCAGTAATAGGAAACAAGAACCTGTGAGGGTCAAGATCCATAAACAGTAACATGGCAGAACTCCCTATAATGTTCACAATAAGAGTTTAACAAAGCACCTAATGTAACCCGATCGAGGAGTCGGCATGAATTCAGTTCAAGAGAAACTGGAGTGGTTTTTACATTCCAGGATGCTGGCGACTGTATCTGTATTTTCCTTAGGTGATTCAAATCAGTAACAGGAACAACAATCCTGCAGCCAACATCTATTATTTTTTTATAAATAAATATATTATTTTTTTAACTATTATTAAAATTGTGACTGAGTTGTTTTCTCACAAGAGGGAATTTAAAAATGACATATTTCCAGTCAGAAATAGTTTTCTCCAAGTTTTTGAAATACAGTTTTGTTGGCTTCATAATTCATTTGATCTGTTTTTTAATTATCACCAAGTTTGAAACGTCTAAGCAGTTTTCTGAGATTTCCGTGACATCCCATCCCGTTTTAATTTGGTGGTAATTCAAGTTGCTAGCAATTTGTTCACTGTTTATTGCTGTTCATGTTCAACTTCAAGAGAAAAAAAAGTTGCATCCTCATGGAAACCATAAGAACGGTTTGAAAAGAAGTCGCCTGTGTTGTCAAGCCGCTCTTATATCCAAACAAAAGGTCAAATCACAGCTGAAATTGAACTCAGGCCACATCTGACTGAAAGGCAGACTGAAGACAGAACCTTCCAAGATCGTTCTCTTGGTTTTTGCAGTCCTGATCTCCATTGCAAAACGCAATGGCTTAATGGCAAAAGTCCAATTTCCAATATGCACTCCTGCATATGCTGTATTTTTTATTCTGTAAGCATTGAAATATGTACTGCAATAAACAGAAGCACAGGGTAAAAAAGGGTGTAAAACAGAGATATGTTTGCTGCTCATGGCCAAAGACTGCTGCTGCTCCTGAGGGTAGACAGCTTATTGCCGGGGAGTGAATTCATTGCCACTTGTAGTTTGGATGGAGGAGATAGACAAGAACGAGGAGGCATGAGTGTGGCTGATAAAGAAGAGGAGAACAGACCGGAGAACCAGATAGAATATAAAACAGAGCTGAAAAGGAAGATAAAAGCAAGGAATTGGGAGAATGTCAATGAAAACGTAAGAGAAATAACAGTCTAGGATTGTTCATTATAGTTCAGTTAGTTCACACTTTTAGTCTAATCCAGTCAGTTTTAAATAGCTTTTTGAGAGAGTTCATAGTTTTTATTAGTTAGTTAAACATTTTTTTTGTTAAAATATTTTATAATTTTTTTCATACTTTGACCTTTTTGATTTCTGCACCTAAAAATTTACCAAATTTTCGTAATGTGATTATGAATACTTAGCAGAAAACACCATTTTCAAAAAATTAATTCAATTATTGTTGAGCAACAAACTGATTCTGGTGTTTCCACCCAACATTTCAGGTTGCCATGCCGACTGCTGACATAAACGGCTTGTGTGGGAAAAAAAAAACAAAATCAATTTCACATCAGTTCAAATTGCAAATAAATACATTCATAAACATGACAAAAAAATGTTCATATCTATATCTTCAGCATGGTGTAATTTTTAGTTTGTTCTATAAATGGAATGATATAGTTTCACTTACTTGTAGTTTTTTCCCATTGATTATCATTTTTAGTTATTTCCCAATCATTTTGCTTGTTTTGGTGAAATGTAATGACCTTGGCCAGATAAAGTGTAAGGAAAGCAAACTTGCAGATTTTCATTTAAACATAAAGACATTGCAACGTAACTATTATGAAGATACTTGGTAGTTAGATTTTTCCTGAATGTCTGACTTGCTGTTTTTCTTCCATAATTCCAGAGATTATGCCAACAAACTCATCAATAATGACACTTAAAGTTTAAGCATCACAATGTTACAAAAAAGAGATTCAGAATTTGGTCAAATAAAAAGATAATCCAAAAAGAATGAAATAGAGCAATGTACTGTAAGCCTTCCTGTTGTGCTGAATCAGATGCTAAAGTTGCTCACATCGGTCCTACTTTAATTTTGAATCTGTAGCTGTTTAAATAAGTCACATGATTCTCTCTCTCTACCTGGAAACAGAATGATTTTAACTCATTCTGGAACACCAACTCTCTAATCATACCAGTTATTGTTGTTACAAGTTTTCCCAAACAAAGTTATTTCTGATTGTGAACATCTAAGAAATCTCACCTGACAGAATTGGTTCCGTAGCTTTGCTGCCCTAGCGCCCTGTCTGACTAAATCCATTTTAATGAGCTCCTTGATACAAAGCTTCCCTTGGAAAGTTGTCAGATTCTGTGAGATTTATAATATTGGAGTCATAAAAGAATCCATTTCTGGATTAAACAGCAAAGTCTGAATGAATCAAGTTCATATGCTGTCAGCTAGAGGTAGATTTAAAATGGGATGCAATCAGCAGCAGCAGCGTAAGTCAGTCATCAGTTAAGTGGTTTGTTGAAAGTGTTTCTCTTCATTCAGTGAAACAAACCTGGAGCTGTTTGACAGTGATTCTCCACACATTTCAGATCAACATGCACATCCATTGCACTGTTTTTATCTGCTCTCTTTTTTAATCTCTGATGTGCCTGTAAAAAATTAAAACTGCCAGAATAACGTCTTATTATTACTAGAATAAACACAAACACGGACACTCATAATATTACAAGAATAGTCATATTACGAGAATAAAGCCATGCTATAATGAGAATGAAGACGTAATATTGATCTTTCTTGTATTATTTTGACTTTATTCTCGCAATATTTTTAATATTGTTTTCTTTTTCTTCATTACAATATGAATAATAGTCGTCAGACATATTGCCACCTAGTGGCGGAAATAAAAACAACGACTAACAACACCTCAATAAAGGAAACAGTAAATTACAAGATTGAAAATGATTAAATCAACAGTTTTGTGCAGCAGGTGTCAAAGTTGAGAAGATCCCAGGGACCCATGGAGCGTTGCCCAAAGCATCACACTTCATCCACTAAGGGCCCTCTTTCCAATGTTTGACAGTCATGAAGATCAGATCACCTTCTTATTGGCGCTCTGATCCAGTTCTGATCCAGTTCTGCTGCCTGTTGTTGGAGCGTTTAGGTTAAAGGTCAGCAAGGTGACCTGACTATGTGTTGTGTGAAACAATTCCTTGGGATCATTGAGCCTTGGCTCCTCATGACCTTCTGACCGCTGCAGACATTGCTCACAATACAAGCAGTTTTGGAGACATTGTCAACTTTTCATCAATTGAATAAAAATATCCTCTCTTGTCCCACAATGGGAACATTTCTGACTCTTGTCAAATCTTTGAATCATTACAAGGTTATATTAGTTTTGGGTTTTGCATTATAGTTTAGTTGTATTTCCTGTTGACTTTTTGTTCATCTTATTCAGTTAGTTTTGGTTTTTAAAAGTGTATTTCCTAGTTTTTATTGGTTAGTGAGTTATATGATGCATAGTTATAGATACGTTTTTTATTAACTATAGTAATAGTGGTAGTTTTTTCATACTTTAGTTAATATTTAGGTGCAAAATTCAAAAAGGTCAAAGTATAGTATTGTGATTATTTATAAATTGGTCAGGTGAATAATGCTCAACAAAAGACAACATTTTCAAAAAATGTATTCAATGATTGTAATCAACCAAGTGACTGGTGTTTTCTCCTATCTTTTGGAGTGTCGTAATTTGCCGACAGTTGACATAAACTGCTAGTGTGTGTGTGTGTGTGGGTGTGGGGGGGAGGGTTTAATTCAATTCATGTCAATTTCATATCACTTCCACATGCTAATACATAGATTCATTGACACAAAAATGAAGGATCTATAAGTAAAGTAAGTTTTAGCTAGAAGATAGTTCCAGTTAGTTGTAGTTTTTCTTCATTAATTAATTAATTTCATTTATGTAAGTTAAAAATGTTTGAGCAATTTCAGTTATTATTTTGTTACTTTTCACTTTAACAACCTTAATTCTTTCTCACACTTATTTCTTCCTCCTCCTAAAACATCCACTTTGACAACAAAATTGTCATTTTTTGCCTACTGAAGCTGCCGTCCTTCCAGTAATATGTACCATAATAAAGATGTCATCAGTTATAATCACAAAATAAAATGTTTCTTCAGTGTTTTAAGATTTTCTTCATGAGAATAAAGGAACAAAACCCATATTATTATGTCATGCAGCACCCTAGTCATAAAGTTATGTCTGATCTACTGTTATTTTGCTAAGGTTTTTACACCTGGATACTTTTATTGGCTCACAACGTTTTGCATAAAATGTAAAATAGACAAAGTAACACAATGTTCAATAATGTCCAATTACTATATCATCACCTTCAAGCCTTATTTATTATTATTGTTGTTGTTTTAGTTCATATTTTTTGCAGAAATCACTCTTGGTTAAAAAAAAGACTTAGACCATAATTTTAGGAAGGTCTTATGGCTGTTTGTGTGCAGATAAATTCAATATTTTACATTCTGTTATCGGTCAAACGTAGTCAGGCTCAAGCAAAATCTTTGGAAGTCTGGAATAGTTTTTTAAAGGTAAATATTTCTGTGTTTGCCTTTAAATTAAAAAAAAAATAAATAAAAAAAATAAAATACCAGATATAGAAACTCAAGGAAGCCAGATTTATATGGAGTTTAGGCTCAGAAACTGAACTTTTGCCAAAGAACAGGTTTTATGTGGAACTGAAACAGCACTCCCCCAGTGGCTGCTTCCTAACCCTAACCCTATCAGTGTTAGGGTTATGTCTCTACCAGCAGCTCCATGCTGGTAGAGACGTCTTCATTGGCCCAGCCGGTGGAGTGGTTCAGATAGAGCCCAGATGAGCGGCCGATAGTCGCCTCAAGCTCCAGATCCAAATCAACTGCAGGAACATCTATCTTTCTACTCTCTTTATCTCCGTTTCTGCTTCATTTTAGTCAATAGACGGGCGAGATAAGTGTTTGCACGCCATCATTTTGGAGCAAAAGGAGAAAACAAAAGCTCTCTTAAGTCTGTTGGTGTTTGTGTATGTGAGTTTAAAGCCATAAGGGCTCATTCACAGAATCCACTTTGTTCACCAATATGAACGTTGCACAAAAAATTCTGCTAAAGTACTCAAACTCATGAGTGTTATTCCACTGCACTGAGGTGTTTTATTGGGATGTCATATCTAGAGCATCTCAAAGTTTTTTCATCAAAAAATTCTGAAAGACTGGCCTTGTAGAGGAGTCCATCTGTGAGTCACTTAAAGGGGCAGTGTCATGTATTTTCCATGACACTGGAAAGTAGTACCATTTTATAGCACAATCAAGCAACTGTGTTATATAAATGCGGCATATAACAAATAAGCTGTGAAGGGCACACATACACTGTGAGGAAGAAAGAGCTTCGAACAGATAATCAGCAGTAATAAGTAAAATTGACTTTGAGCTTTACATCATGTTATAATGTTGCCTCATCAGACACACATGGTTGATTCTTTCATGCATGTTTGAGAAATCCTTTAATCTCCATTGCAGCCATTCAGCTGTGCAGAATGCCTGGTTGGTTCTAGCTCCACCTTCCAGGATGAAGCTCTCCCTCAGAGCTGCAGCTTCCAAGCTTCCACCTCACAGAGCAGCCCCCACTTGTGACTCCCCACTCAGCTCCTTCAGACTAGCCAGCAGCAATTAGCAAACATCTGGTGGAAATGTTGAGCTCATTATAGAAGCTACATCCCAGAGCAATGCTGGTAAAAATGTTAAAGGGTTAATAGTTGTGATGACTTCCTGAAGGTGGAGTTTCAAAAAGAGCTGGAGTTTCTTAAAGGGACAGAGACCCAGATTCAAGGCATTAAATCAGGAAGTCAAATTTCCTTTAAGTTATATTCAAATGTATAGCACTTAACTTCCCTTTGGAGTAGATACATATTTTTTATTCTAATTCAATTTCTCACTTAGCTTTAATGGAATTCAAAAACAATTTCTTGAACATAAAGAATTTAATGTTATAAATGTGAATAAATTTGCCTTAATACGCATTTTAAAAATGTAACTTTTCCCTAATTCAGACAGCAGAAAACAGAAACAACATGACTACGGTGGAAGGATGAAGACAATCCTTAGAGCACAACGGTTTTCAGGGATTTTTTTCTTTTTTTGGGAAGATCTTTGAAATGTGTAAACCCTTCATTGTGTATCTGTTGTCATGGTACCTTGTGGCCACGGCGATAGCTACGATGAGTGGTGAAGCACCAGTAATTGGTTCCATTTATCCTCTTCAGACCTTCTGGGCATCCACACAACTGTGCAGAGGTCGCCATAACACACACACACAGTCTCACACACACACACGCCCACCCCCACATTTCCAATCTATTCTGCTAGCTTAGGGAACCTCCTTTCTGATTTTGCATAGTTTTGTGCTGTTGAGCTGAGTTGAGTTATGGGACTTTCAGATGGAAACCTGAGGGTTTTTTATGTGTTTTTTTCTCTCCATCATCCATATTTCAGTCCAACTCCTCACCCGACCCTCAGTCAGACGCAATCAATGTCTGCGACTCAGTTGCCTCCGCTGTATTTCCTCTCATGCTCTTGATGAAGCTGAGAGTCGGGGTCTTTTAGGAAAACAATAAAGTTGTTTTTGCTCCCTTATTTAAAGCCGTTTACTGACATTAACCTGACGCTCTCTGGCGTCCGCTATTAAGCTGGAGTGAGTCAGTGAACGCTGATGGTGATAGATTCTGAGCTCCAGTCGGCGCAGTGGTAATGGAATTGAGTGGCGGCATGAGCTCTGTGCTGCATCCAATACCCCCAGCATCTGATAATGAGATGTCACCAGTCATAATAATGGATTATATCCTCTGCTACTCTGAGTGTCGCCGTTATACATCACTATGGCATCGAGGAGCTGCAGAATAATCTACTAAATAATCTACAAAGAAAAACAATTTGATTCTTCACAGCTCCCATCAGAGGAGGAATAGTCTAACTGAGCTGAACGTATGCATTCCCCCAGAAAGCCGTAAAAATTGATTCCTTCAGATTTGTGTTTTAATTTTCATTAGTGATGCCAGTCCAGAGAGTTCTTCAAAGCTCTGCTGAGTTAGAGTTGTGTTCTGGTGAAAAGCCATTAAGAAAGTAGACTGTGACCTGTTTGTTTTAGACATTTAATTAGAAACATTTACGATTAAGCAATGAGAATGAAGCAACCTATAAAGACCCTGCACTCAAACCATTTGAGTGCAGGGTTCTATGCAGTCTTGAGATAATTTTGAAAGAAAAAAAACTTGAAAAATTTTGCCAGACCTTTGCCTTCCTATGCAGTTCCACTCAATTCTCATTTCCCTTTGGTGTTCTGTTTGGGATTTTTCCTATTGAGCTGGATTGCTCAGGATGAAGGCCATCCTGACCAATCAGACAACAGAAGGAAGAGTTGAGAAGAATGAAACTGATTTTCTGTTGTTCTTCTGAATCATAGTCTACCTTTGGCTTAGCATGATAATTATTTTGCACACTTAACTAATATACTTTTGTATTAAATTACAAAATAATCTGTTAAATCCATCTGCTAACCTTCTGGTGCTCTGAGAACTTTGCTAACTTAGATACAAATACTGTGACGTGACATTGCTCCACTACAGGTACAAAAACTATTACTGAAAAATAATTCAGAAAAATCTATCCTTTAATTTTAGTTTTAATTTTGCCCACAACATTTTTTCTTACAGTGTTTTAAAATGCATGTGAAATGTTTTGCTTTAAACAGCAGCAATACTTTTTTCGTCAAACAGCATCTTCAGCCCTGTCACACACAACCACAAGCTGTTGTTTCATTTTTCTGACGGGTAAAAGCTCAGGACAGGGTGGGACACTTTAATTAAGTAAAGGCCACCAGCTGAAGGTAAGAGCTGGACCCAGTCCCAGAATCTGTCAGGCATAGGAACATCATAATGCCAAAGTTAGAAGGATTTTCTAATTAGAATAAAGTCTTAAAGCTTTTTTTCTTGCCATTTCACTTGGAAGTCTTGTTTTTGATTTAATTGTAACCATCAGTTTTTATGCTTCAATCAATTTATTTGGCATCAGGTTCAAAGATGTAGATATGTTATTGATTTAAGTTCTGTAGAGAAGCTGGTGTTGAATAAAGACTAAAAATGTTGGAATCAGATTCTATAAGTCTGTGGTGTGATGGAGGAAGAAAGGAGGAAAAAAACGCTAACTCCAAAGCAATGAGACGTGAAGCAGGTTGTGCTCTAGTCAATATTAAACCATAGAACCATAAAGTACAACTACTCCCCAGTGACTGCTCTTTCACTGTCCATGAAGGTTAGCATAGTAAGAATTTTTAAAGCTGTTCTGTCTCATCCACACTCTGCCTTTATGCTGTTTAGCTTTTCCTTGTTCATTTTGTATTTGGCCTTGGAGATTACCCATGATACCAGTTAGCCCCCAAAAAGCTAGCAAAAATACAACTAGCAACATGAGCAAAGCTATTTTGTAAAGGTAAACATATTTTCACTGTTCTGTATTTGACATGTTGAATGCACTGTAATTTCATTATCACATTTCCAAAGCAAACACACTGCAGTTAGGCTCATGCTAATTTGTTTTTCCCAGTTAACTTTCTCAGTTTTGTGCCAGTAGCTTCAAGAGTAACATTTTTACACATTGTGTTGCTTTATTGTGAGGTTTAAAGCCAACGTGCCTCTAAAGTGACAGTAATTAATACACTGGGCGGTGCATGGCTGCATGTGAGGCTATTGTCAAGGTAAATCATTATCTCCTTGTGTTTATTCACAAAGATTTGTTCAAAACAGAGGAACTGTTATACAACTAAATATCATTAGCAGGCTAATAAATAAGATTAGGCTGCTGAAAGAAGCAAAGCATTACAGTATAAGGTCAGACAATGGTTTTCACATGCAGATAAGCTTTCATCCTGTCTGTTTCATTGAACACATCCACACTTTGACACACACACACACACACACCCACACCCACACGCAAACCCCCACGCATACTTGAATGCTAATGCTCAAGCAAATGAATGCAAATATATGTGCATTCTTTATCTTTTCCTTACACCTCGCTCCTGTTACATATGCCTGCACTCAAGGTGCTCTCACTTAACACGTGAACAAGTTTCAGGTCTGCGTTTGGCTCTCAGGGTTCCTCCTCCATTTGTAATTATCATTAAGCGGCTTCCAATAAACAACACAGGCGGTGTCTAACAAGAGAAGGTTGTGCATACTGGGATTTTTGGGTTTTTTGGCGAGCAATTAAAAGCATGTCAGTCTGTTTGTGTGATTTTATCTGTACACAGACACAAATGTACATGTGAGTGTGTGTGTGGTACTTCTTGCTGTATCTGCTCGCAAACAGACAGTGTTGCATGTTTGCTTCGGTGTCACAGCAGAAAGAAGAGTCTCATTCCCGCTGGTGGAGAACGTGTCAGACGGCTGACAGGGAGAAGACCTGCCTGCGAGGCGTTCGTGTGCAACCGAGTGACAAATGTGGAGTCAAATGAGCTGAAGCACTTAGTGCGAAAACAACTTGAAAATGAAGTCTGCCTTAAGCTGCAGCAATCTTTTTAAGGACGACGATTTATTTATTTCATAACATGTCCCAAGTGACCTTAGAATCTGCAATATAAAAGATAATCTGCTGAGGGTCTGAATCACTCTTCTTTTTACAGGGTGTTTTAAAGTAATCTTAAAGGTTTTAGACTCGCTTTCAACATGGATCAAGATTGAATGTCATGAATAAAAATATTATTTGAAAGAAAATATAGGTTACATGATTAGCTATAGCTTTCCGGAGTAGAAAGATGTCATTTTAACATCTTTTAATTACGTTCAAGGATTGACGTTTTTTTTAAATTCATCATTACCTCAATTTCAAATGATAATTACATAGAATACAGTACATTTTCATACATATTGTCAATATCCTAAAGGTTCTCCATTAGATTCAGATCTAGTTGCAGTGGAATCTGTTGGTCTGATGATGAGAGAGAACTGAAAAGGATGACCAGACCGAGAATGTGGTTTACTGATTCCAGTAAAACCTTTGGTATGAAAATGCACCACTGACTCCACTGAAACTGCAGAAAAGAAGGTGAGGTTTGTTTAGAATGGCTGCATACAGGATATAAGATGCGCATCCCTGAAGAATCGAATGCATGCAGGTCACCTCAAAAGGAGTCACTGATGTTAACTTATGTCATAAGTGCTACTCAGAAAGTGCTACATGTTGAGGTAGTACAAATGTGACAAATTCATCTGTGGCTATGAAAAAGGTGATTTTGACCAGGGCACTTTTACATCACCATGAAAGAAGCGTCAGGAATTAGTGATTCCTGAGGCAAGGAAATCATTAATTAACATGATCAATTATCATACTGTTGATAATTAAAATGCACATTTGACATGGCAAAAGTGAAGGTATGCAAAAGACTGACTTTTAAAAAGTGTATTTCAAATCCTGTTTATATCTTTCTGTTAGAGAAGTAGGTCCAGTTCCAAAACCAGCCTCCACCAAATATTCGCATTTAAACTTGATTGACCACTCAGAAATAATTAACGGCCCGCATTGATAGCATCAGGGCCGTTTCCATCTCATCACTGAAGAGTCGTTGGAAGAGCATTGTCTACTCCACTGAAACTGTGAAAAGAAGGTGGGGTTTGTTTGGAATGGCTGCATGCAGGATATAAGATGCACATCCCTGAAGAATCGAATACATGCAGGTCACCTCAAAAGGAGTCACTGATGTTAACTTATGTCATAAGTGCTTCTTTTTTAGGTTGACTTGGTTGTACCTTTATCATCAGCAAGAAGGAACCGAAAACAAACACTAGAAGGCAAAAAGATGACCTTAACAGAGGCACTGACTTGATTTGTGCAAACAGTAAGTGCTCATTGTTGAGGTAATCTTCTAGTCTTTTTCTTGGAATGGGCTCTGTGGACTGTCTTGCTGAAATAGCTGAACAACACGTGGAAATGGAAGTTCTACTAGCCTGACTTGAGGATATTGACAAGACCAAGAAAGCGCTACTTGAAGAACAGCAGAAATAAGGTACAATCTGATCACCAAAGCAGCCATTGAAAAGCTCACCGCAACTCTACATCAGGGTTACCTTACCAGAGGCACGGACTTGATTTCTGTATACAGTAAGTGCTCACTGTTGAGGTAATCTTGTTGTATCTTACTGCAGTTACCATTTCATGACAGCATTGTTTCCAAACTTGAAGAAGCCTTTGCAATATCACTTCTATTACCTTGACTTGAGCACGGCCTTGAATATACTCAGAAAGTGCTACATGTTGAGGTAGTACAAATGTGACAAATTCATCTGTGGATATGAAAAAAGTGATTTTGATTTTGAAAAAAAGCTAGTGCTTCTCTCTGGGAAGTTTTTTTTTTTTTTTTTGTCAGAGTTCCCTACCAATAACAACACAGACCTAATACCAATCTCCAAGTTTACCTGAACATTAGCACTGACAGTATTTCTGCAAACAGTAAGTGCTATTTTTTAGGTAGACTTGTTGCATGTCACTCCACAAGAGGATTCCTAGCTGCATGTTTTTCACACTAGGAAAACACTTTAAAATGTCAGTTCTAACTTGAGGATAATCTTGTCTTTATTGCTGAAGGATTCAGGATATACGATGCACATCCTTGAAGATTCCAATACATGCAGGTCACCTCAAAAGGAGTCACTGATGTTAACTTATGTCATAAGTGCTTCTTTTTTAGGTTGACTTGGTTGTAAGTTTATCATCCACAAGCAGAAACTGCAAAAAAAAAAAAAGATTACCTTAACAAGGCACTGATTGATTTTGATACAGTAAGTGCTCATTGTTGAGGTAATCTTGTTGTTTCTTACTGCAAATTGCCATTTCATGACAGCCTTGTTTCCAAACTTGAAGAAGCGATTGCATCATCACTTCTATTACCTTTACACGAGCACTGTCTTGAATATACTCAGAAAGTGCTACATGTTGAGGTAGTACAAATGTGACAAATTCATCTGTGGCTATGAAAAAAGTGATTTTGATTTTGAAAAAAAGCTAGTGCTTCTCTCTGGGAAGTTTTTTTTTTTTTTGTCAGAGTTCCCTACCAATAACAACACAGACCTAATACCAATCTCCAAGTTTACCTGAACATTAGCACTGACAGTATTTCTGCAAACAGTAAGTGCTATTTTTTAGGTAGACTTGTTGCATGTCACTCCACAAGAGGATTCCTAGCTGCATGTTTTTCACACTAGGAAAACACTTTAAAATGTCAGTTCTAACTTGAGGATAATCTTGTCTTTATTGCTGAAGGATTCAGGATATACGATGCACATCCTTGAAGATTCCAATACATGCAGGTCACCTCAAAAGGAGTCACTGATGTTAACTTATGTCATAAGTGCTTCTTTTTTAGGTTGACTTGGTTGTACCTTTATCATCAGCAAGAAGGAACCGAAAACAAACACTAGAAGGCAAAAAGATGACCTTAACAGAGGCACTGACTTGATTTGTGCAAACAGTAAGTGCTCACTGTTGAGGTAATCTTCTAGTCTTTTTCTTGGAATGGGCTCTGTGGACTGTCTTGCTGAAATAGCTGAACAACACGTGGAAATGGAAGTTCTACTAGCCTGACTTGAGGATATTGACAAGACCAAGAAAGCGCTACTTGAAGAACAGCAGAAATAAGGTACAATCTGATCACCAAAGCAGCCATTAGTCCATCTTTGAAAAGCTCAAATAAGGCACCGCAACTCTACATCAGGGTTACCTTACCAGAGGCACTGACTTGATTTCTGTATACAGTAAGTGCTAATTGTTAAGGTGATCTTGTTGTATCTTACTGCAAATATCATTTCCTGACAGCCGTGTTTCCAAACTTGAAGAAGAAGCCATTGCATTATCACTTCTATTACTTTGACATGAGCACTGTCTTGAATATACCCAGAAAGTGCTCCATGTTGAAGTGGTACAAATGTGACAAATTCATCTGTGGCTATGAAAAAAGTGATTTTGATTTTGAAAAAAAGCTAGTGCTTCTCTCTGGGAAGTTTTTTTTTTTTTTTTTTTTGTCAGAGTTCCCTACCAATAACAACACAGACCTAATACCAATCTCCAAGTTTACCTGAACATTAGCACTGACAGTATTTCTGCAAACAGTAAGTGCTATTTTTTAGGTAGACTTGTTGCATGTCACTCCACAAGAGGATTCCTAGCTGCATGTTTTTCACACTAGGAAAACACTTTAAAATGTCAGTTCTAACTTGAGGATAATCTTGTCTTTATTGCTGAAGGATTCAGGATATACGATGCACATCCTTGAAGATTCCAATACATGCAGGTCACCTCAAAAGGAGTCACTGATGTTAACTTATGTCATAAGTGCTTCTTTTTTAGGTTGACTTGGTTGTAAGTTTATCATCCACAAGCAGAAACTGCAAACAAATACTAGAAGGGAAAAAGATGACCTTACCAGAGGCACTGACTTGATTTCTGTATACAGTAAGTGCTCATTGTTGAGGTAATCTTGTTGTTTCTTACTGCAATTGCCATTTCATGACAGCCTTGTTTCCAAACTTGAAGAAGCGATTGCATCATCACTTCTATTACCTTTACACGAGCACTGTCTTGAATATACTCAGAAAGTGCTACATGTTGAGGTAGTACAAATGTGACAAATTCATCTGTGGATATGAAAAAAGTGATTTTGATTTTGAAAAAAAGCTAGTGCTTCTCTCTGGGAAGTTTTTTTTTTTTTTTTTTTTGTCAGAGTTCCCTACCAATAACAACACAGACCTAATACCAATCTCCAAGTTTACCTGAACATTAGCACTGACAGTATTTCTGCAAACAGTAAGTGCTATTTTTTAGGTAGACTTGTTGCATGTCACTCCACAAGAGGATTCCTAGCTGCATGTTTTTCACACTAGGAAAACACTTTAAAATGTCAGTTCTAACTTGAGGATAATCTTGTCTTTATTGCTGAAGGATTCAGGATATACGATGCACATCCTTGAAGATTCCAATACATGCAGGTCACCTCAAAAGGAGTCACTGATGTTAACTTATGTCATAAGTGCTTCTTTTTTAGGTTGACTTGGTTGTACCTTTATCATCAGCAAGAAGGAACCGAAAACAAACACTAGAAGGCAAAAAGATGACCTTAACAGAGGCACTGACTTGATTTGTGCAAACAGTAAGTGCTCATTGTTGAGGTAATCTTCTAGTCTTTTTCTTGGAATGGGCTCTGTGGACTGTCTTGCTGAAATAGCTGAACAACACGTGGAAATGGAAGTTCTACTAGCCTGACTTGAGGATATTGACAAGACCAAGAAAGCGCTACTTGAAGAACAGCAGAAATAAGGTACAATCTGATCACCAAAGCAGCCATTAGTCCACCTTTGAAAAGCTCACCGCAACTCTACATCAGGGTTACCTTACCAGAGGCACGGACTTGATTTCTGTATACAGTAAGTGCTCACTGTTGAGGTAATCTTGTTGTATCTTACTGCAGTTACCATTTCCTGACAGCCATTGTTTCCAGACTTGAAGAAGCCATTGCATCATCACTTCTATTACCTTGACTTGAGCACGGCCTTGAATATACTCAGAAAGTGCTACATGTTGAGGTAGTACAAATGTGACAAATTCATCTGTGGATATGAAAAAAGTGATTTTGATTTTGAAAAAAAGCTAGTGCTTCTCTCTGGGAAGTTTTTTTTTTTTTTTTTTTTTTTTTTTGTCAGAGTTTCCTACCAATAACAACACAGACCTAATACCAATCTCCAAGTTTACCTGAACATTAGCACTGACAGTATTTCTGCAAACAGTAAGTGCTATTTTTTAGGTAGACTTGTTGCATGTCACTCCACAAGAGGATTCCTAGCTGCATGTTTTTCACACTAGGAAAACACTTTAAAATGTCAGTTCTAACTTGAGGATAATCTTGTCTTTATTGCTGAAGGATTCAGGATATACGATGCACATCCTTGAAGATTCCAATACATGCAGGTCACCTCAAAAGGAGTCACTGATGTTAACTTATGTCATAAGTGCTTCTTTTTTAGGTTGACTTGGTTGTAAGTTTATCATCCACAAGCAGAAACTGCAAACAAATACTAGAAGGGAAAAAGATGACCTTACCAGAGGCACTGACTTGATTTCTGTATACAGTAAGTGCTCACTGTTGAGGTAATCTTGTTGTTTCTTACTGCAATTGCCATTTCATGACAGCCTTGTTTCCAAACTTGAAGAAGCGATTGCATCATCACTTCTATTACCTTTACACGAGCACTGTCTTGAATATACTCAGAAAGTGCTACATGTTGAGGTAGTACAAATGTGACAAATTCATCTGTGGCTATGAAAAAAGTGATTTTGATTTTGAAAAAAAGCTAGTGCTTCTCTCTGGGAAGTTTTTTTTTTTTTTTTTTTTTTTTGTCAGAGTTCCCTACCAATAACAACACAGACCTAATACCAATCTCCAAGTTTACCTGAACATTAGCACTGACAGTATTTCTGCAAACAGTAAGTGCTATTTTTTAGGTAGACACTAAAAGTCTTTCTACCTTTTGATAATCCAGGAATTAAACATTTTTAAGCCCCAATTTCTGTATAATGTAGCATTCTGATTCTCTGATCCTCCTCTCTGATGTCATGTTTTCATTAGTTCTATGCAGAACATGTTTATAATCAACATAAATAAAGGCTTGAAGACATTAGGTCATGTGTAATTAATCTGTATGATGTGTTTCTCTTAGTGAATTAAGTTACTAATATAAGTAGCTATAGTTCCATTTCTCATTGTTTCATACTTGTCTGAGATATCTTTCAAACTATCTTTCCAATTATTGCGAACTGTAAAGAAATGCCAAGTGACTGAGGTATGTTTTTTCTAAATTAAAAACGCGAATGATGCATATTTTAAGCTTTTTTTCCCTACCAAGCTGTAAATGATTTTGTTTTTCACTTCCAACCTTGGATCAATAAATGGAACAACCAAATTACCCAACAGCATTAAATGCCATTGAAAAAACACACAATAAAGGCAGAGCTATATGCCGCGAAATGAGAAATTCTTCTTAGTGGTTTCATTTAGAAAATGCAGAACAATATAAGTGCCTGAGAACTGGGGGGAGAAAATTATGCTCATTCCTCATCTTGACAGAATGTAAAAAAAACAATGAAAACGGCAAATTTCATGTTATAATGTGAAAATCCTAAATTCTTACAAAATTGTGGAATCCACTGAAATAGAGTCTGGAGGACCCTGAAGGCAAAAAACAAGCCTATGTATATTCACTCATTTGTACAAATAGAAAATCTGTCACATGACAGAAGCTCAGTGTAATTAGGCATCGAGAGAACGACTTGCTTAAGTTCAAGTTAAGCATCAGAGCATTTACAAGGCATACAACCATTTGCTAGGCTTACAAAAAATAGTCAGATATACCAAACATTTCCAGTGAGCAGTATTTAGTTAAGGCAGTTTTAACCACCCAAATATGATAAATGCTATCTCTGAAAGCACAATGTGCAGATAAGCTACAGCAGCAAAAGACAACAATAGGAGCAACTCCTTACAGGTGAGATGAGGAAACCAAGGCTAAGGTTTTTGCAGGTTGGCCAAAACGGAACAATAACAGGTGAGAAAAATGTTTCCTGGTTTTGATGTCAGCTGATCGTCAGACTGTGGTGTAATGCTAAAGCATCAGTGGTTCAGACTGCTGCTGTGGTGTTATGATTTCTTGGCACACTTTGAACATCTTGGTACCAACTGAGCAAAGTTTAATCCTCAAAGTTTACTTGAGTATTGTTGTCCATGTCCACGCCTTTTTGAGCACAGCGTTCAGTGACAATCACCTCCAGCAGCTGCTTGAGTGGGACAGGAAAAAGGCAGTCAGATCTTAGTGGCTGTAGGATTTCTTTTTTGTCATTTCTCTGGCTAACGCTAGACATGGCGTTTGTTTTGGTTGTATTCACCCAAAATGCCCTGCGCTGTAGTCCACTTCCTGCTTTTGGAGTGATGTCCAGATTTCATAGTTGAGTGTATTGATTTCTTATATTTCTCGTTACAAATTCCTTTATTTCTCACAATTCGAATGAAGCTTGATGAGCTAGTAGGTGCTGCCCAGCCTGTTTCTTCTCTGATAGGAGAACCACTGACAACACGCCTGTCTGTCACACAGAGTGGGAGTCTGGATGGGTCGCGTCATTGCCGACTCTGACCAAGCTGACTAGCTCACAAACAAAATAGTGTGATGTGAACAAGAGTGGTCGTGTCTGTTTGACATGTCCAGGGCTGCTCTGAGTCCACCTCAAGTACACACAGACCTCTGTGGAGTGAAGTACGCAAGAAAGAGTATGTGGTTTAGTTTCATCTGAAACAAGCACCTGGAGCTACAGTAAATGCAGCTTGGCAAACTAGCAAATGTTTTGAACTTATGTTACTAGAAGGCAGTAAAATACTTTTTGTGGCATCACTTCCTGGCATGTAGATAACATCTAATCATTGTAATGACTGCAACATGCCACTTCATTTCTCTAACAGTGAGCTTTGCAGTTTTTAATATAAATCTCCCTTACTGGCCTGCCCACTGTGTGGTGACAGCATAAGTACGGGTCCTCATCTAGTCCAGTGCACAGCGTCTAGCAGGAATGTTGATTTGTCTCATATAATATTTTCCAGAAAACCAGAAGACAACGAGTTACTAAATAGAATTGACCAAAAAATTGAGATATACATATATACATATAACAAACACCAGTAGCTGCTGTTCAGATGAGGAGTGACAACACAAATGTAATGAAGTCAACCAAGTTTCTTGTATTAAAGATCTGTGAGCAGAATATCTCCTTTCATTCTCCGAGTATTAAAAAAACATGCTTTAATCACAGTGACAGATCATAGGTAGTGTTTGCACGAATCACTCTTTGTATTGCCTCATTTTGGGTTATTGTTTGACAAAATAGTCCAAATGTGAAATATTGTTCATCTTTCTATGATCAAACGAAAACTAAAACTGGCAGAGGACTAAAGACATGTGGAACATTTCAGGTGCTGTCTCTCTTTTGTTCATGGCCACTTTTCATATTATTTCAAGTTTCTTCAGTTAATATTTTCATAGGACAAGTAAAATGCACATCCATCTCCTGCCATTTTGTCTCCCCTTTCACTCTAAGTGCATAAATAATTACTGCAGGTTTTAAAACCAAAAAAAGGACCCAACATTTAAGTGAGCTCCATAAATCACTTTGCTCAGGGAATCCATTGAAACATTTTACTCATATCATTGAATCCCAACAGCCAATCCTCTTCAAGAAAATGACAGCTGGTTTTATGGACCTTAATACTGGAATGGTGAAAGTTTCTGAGGACACTGTCACAATCATCAGACTGTTTTAGCATCCTCACAGCTTTCTGCAGAGCTGAAGTTAAAGTATATTAAATAATGTTGTGCTTTTATCTATTTACATATTTTTCTGAAAAATCAGTCAGTTCCACAGATATTTGTAGGGCCAGGTGCTCAAGTGAAAAGAACAGCACCTTGTACACACAATGTGAACGTTATGTACATATACTTTTATGGTCCGATTCTAGAACCATTACAAATAGAGGGAAGCAAGCATGGGATGACTAAAATTAGATTTATTTAAAAAAAATGATGGATGACTGGAGAAATGAGGGCAAGGAAGAGAGAAAGGGGAGAGAGTGACAAAGAGAGAGGGAGAATGGGAGGGGGAGTGAGAGACTGTGGTGCAACCTAAGTTGGATCTGGAGTCACTGGCCAGCTGCCTCCATTTCCAGTCAGGACCAGTTAGGAGTTCTGAGACAGCGAAGTTATAGACCCAGAGGAAAGCCCTGGGTCTATAACCCAATACTGCCAAGTCTCCTTACCAATACTAGTATCCAATACTTGTAGTATCCAATAATTGCTAGTATTGGATACTAGCAAGTCTCCAATACACTTCTAGTGTATCTGAAAGTTTTACAGCAAAGAAAATGATGTGGTATCCTTGAACTCTGAACTGAAACCTTTTAGTGTCTGCATTCCACACATGGAGGACAATTTGAATGTCTTGTCAAAGTTTTCTAACATGTTTTCTCTCAAAATTGTTAGTTCCAGCCAACTCTGACTAGCTTCACTGTGTCTAATGCAGAAAACCACAATATGATGTGTTTGTGTGTTCTGGGTGATTTGAGTTTTTCCACCATAAATGCAATTTTTCCATTTTGCCCAAAAAGATCATGTATTGTCTGAACTTGGCATCTTGACATTAAAGCTGTTTACCCTTTCTTTTTTCTTGTCAATGCTTCATAAAAGCCAGATATTTAGATTTACTTTTAGCTGTTTGTTGGCATACATTGTGCATTGTGGGTATCAAGGTCACAGGCAAAGT
Organism: Phalloptychus januarius; assembly: GCA_902982915.1. Classification (NCBI taxonomy): domain Eukaryota; kingdom Metazoa; phylum Chordata; class Actinopteri; order Cyprinodontiformes; family Poeciliidae; genus Phalloptychus; species Phalloptychus januarius. Next base: position 1,072,999 of record CADWAE010000197.1, on the reverse strand, counting down.
TTGTACTGGGCCCTACTTGGGCTTTTTTAAGGGTTATGGTGGCATTTTGTATAACCTTTAAATCCCATGTAGCAAAGATTGTTTTGTCATTCAGTTTAATTCTCATCCCAGAGTATCTAGGTTAAACGTTCTCCTAATTGAGGATTCTTTAAACTTGCGCCAAGATTTTATAATGTGTCCTTGAGAAACCTCCAGGGTAAGGTAGGGTTTAGCATTTGAGAAGTTCTCTCCGCCTGATGTAACTAAAGTAAAGTCTTACGAGTCGGAGCTGATGCAGCAGAGCTTAAGTGACGGTGCGGAGTTTCTGTAATTACATGCAGAAATTAACGGTGACGAAATCACAGACAGCTGCAATACTCCAGTGACCCAACAAGAGGGGCAATTATACAGAGGGGGCAGGTGACTGGCTGAAACCTGGTTGATGTCCGTTCAGGCGAGAAAAAGAAAAAGAAAGAAAATGATTAAGCCGGGAAATGCATTCAAATGAGCTGTCAGAAATGTTCACTTACCCCCCTGTAGGCACCGGCAAACTAAGCAGCAATTACCCCAGCTACCCCCCGGCCTCCTCTTGGTGACCAGCTGAGATAGAAATCTGAATTAAAATTGAAAAAATGTTGGATTTTATTGGATTGAAAATGTATTGTTTTATTTTTTTTTAGAAATTCTATTTGAAATGATGCTAATATGAAAGCTTCCATTTACTCAACACACACAGGACTGATCATTTCGAAGAGATTTCTGATTATAATTTGGAAGCTGCAACTTTCTTATTTTCACAAGTGGATTTAAAAATGGTGAAACGGTGCAAGGTCGTTACGAAGTCTCTATTTTAAACAGACCCTGCATATAGTCAGACAGGCCATGGAGGGCTTGCTATGAATAGGTAAAGAAGGGCTCAATTAATAATGTCGGAACATGTTGCTTAAGAAATTCAAATGCAATGAAATGTCTGACATTGAAATATCTTTTCATTTACAAGGAACGTTATGCAGCTTTAAAGCTACGAGGACTGACTTTCTGACGGGGGTTGGTGGAAAGTTCACACAGAGACAAGAAGAGCTGATATTTAATATATATATATTTTTTTTTTTTTTTATTGTGTAGAATATCAAAGTCAGTAAAAATAAAGGAGAATTTATTAGACGCAGGGTTTCTGCTTGAGGTTTCCATCAAGGACGATTCTATTACCTGCTGCAGAAAAACAGATTAAAAGGCAATAAAAGGGCAGAACTCTGAAAAAAGTAGCTTCTAGAAGTAATAGGACAGTGACGATTAAAAGAAAAATACATTCTGACTTCATCAAAAGACTAAACACTACAATGACTTATTAGGGCCAAAGATAAAGAGAAAAAACTTAGAATTTTTTTTCTAAAGTTTCTGAGACTAAGCTAAGTTTTGTTCTTGCAAATTTTTGAGTTTTTTTTAGAAAATGTTTGAGATTAATCTCAACATTTCTGAGATTTTTTTCCAGCAAGTTTTTGACTTTTTAGCTCAGAAATGCTCTTATTCTTTGTAGAAAATTTCAGAGTTTTCTGGCAGAAATGTACTCCTTTTTTCTGTTTACTGTAACCCTAATGTGCCGTTGTAAAACAGTTACCATTAGCTATAGTGAATAATGTACTTGTTGAAAAAGTTACAAATCTATAGACTTGACTAATCTGTATGGTTATTAAAATTCCAGTAATACAGAACTGAGCTTTTCTCCTGAGACAAATTTCGACCTGGAGTGGATCCAACTCAAGGTTGTGTGTTCTGAATTTACTGGGGTTGGTGAGTGGCAGCGGGTCTGTTGACCGCTGGCCTGGCCGTTGCCTTTCGATTGGGATGACGCTGCCTGTCAATCATTCCAAACCCTGTGGTTTGCGGACAAACCCCAATTGGTGTTGACAATTTGTCCCGATGTCCACGGCCCGGGTCTGGACGAACTGAGCCTTTAACAATGTTGCTGGGGTTCATCATTGCTCACGCGTTGTGGTCATAGCGATTTTGAGGAAAATGATAGGAAATTCTGATTAAATGTTTTCAGTTTGGAACATGTCATTACCCAGAGGTCGGAATATAATTTATTACGTTTCCAAAACCCAAACAGAGTCTGGAAAACTGCAGGAGCTGAATCAAGGCCTGCTGTCAGCATCACGTCAGCCAGCCTGCACCAGGTTGGCTGACTGTACTGGTTCTACCCGTCTCAGTACTCTTATTAACTTTTTATTTTTGTTGTGACCATTACTGTCGCCATCTTGGTTTCTCCTTCCCTTTCTCTATTTTTCCCTGCTTGTCAATGTATATCATTGAAAATATTCCCTGCTGCCTGAACTACCTGAAATGCACTGTACCTTTAAATGAATTAAATCAGTTACCCAACATGGAAAATGTTCATTTTTCCCCATTGCAGAGAAAAGCTGCCCCTGACATGATAAGCCAACTAAACCCACCATACTGTTCGCCAGAGCTGGAAGAACAAAAACCTGAAGAAAGATTAGGGTCGTTTGTTTTCTCTCTTGGCGATATTGTTCCTGCAGAGGAACAAAATCGCCACATTCAAAGCTTCTGTCTGGATGTGTATGGCTATAAGAAAATAAGCTTCCATCCAATTATGTACATTTTTAAGTACATAATTATGATACAGACACCAACTCCTCCTAAGCGATGAAATAATTCCACGTTTTTAATCACATTTACATATAGGGATTCATTAAAGTGGGCTACAGTAACCCAAGTGTAATATTTTATTGTCATCCACCAGTAAAATTAAACGTTATCCATCCAGTTAGTTATATTAGAAAATAGCACAGAAGATCAGGGTAAGTGGTACATTTGGCTTTAGAGCAACTGTGCCCAAAGTGTGGCCCGGGGGCCTCTTTCGGCCCCCTTAACTGATGCTGATGGACGCTTTTTTAGCTTTTAGGGCACTTTTTCCTAACAGATAAATTACATATTCATGGAGACATATTAGTAGATTCCCATTAATTAGGACAGTTTTGCATTCATCTTAATTTTGAACTAGAACCTCCTACTACTGACCTGACTTCATTTATTTATTTATTTTTTATAATGATTTACTGCTCCATTTTTTACAGGAAAATAATATTTAGTTGGTTTCAAAAAATGTTCATTATTGGGGTGATTATTTGTATTTTTTTAGTTTGTTTTACTTCCCATGTGGTTTCAATTGAATGATTCTGTCTGTTACGGTAAAACATTTGGACCCCCTGCTCTACAGCTGCAACATATATTCAACTTCTACCAATCTGTTTCAGTATGTTTCCTTATATATAATTACAACAAACAATAAATGACTCTTGGCTTCGTCATAAATGTGTCTTTTCTCCTTTTTTCTGTTTTCCTGTCACACACCCATTTGTTTGTTTGCTGCCCTGCAGAGAGCAGTCATAGCCCTGCATGGTCTGGATGAGCTGTGAGCTCCATGCTGGCAACAGCCAGCCTTTGTCTCAGAACACTTGAAGCTGGTGTCAGCATGAGAAAGTTCAGGGAATTATCCAAACACGGTGTTGCATCTGCGTTGCTTCTGATAGAAGGAGCGACTCTTGATGCAGGAAAACACTCTGTTAAACTCTCCTTTGGAATTCCTCTGCCAATTTCTTCACGGGATCAGCGCTTCAAAGGAGAAGTTGATAACTTTATAAAACAAAAAACACAACCTAACCCAGGGATATTGAGAACATATTGGGAAAAATGAAACAGAAGATGGAGTACAGAGGTGATGTCAGTCACTTAGAGGGGCAGAGAACCAGCTGGTGACGCACAGCACTGACTCCAACCGAATCTCAATCAAGATCTTCCCTCAGTCATCTCTTTCATACATCCTTTCTTTTCACTACTTTCCTGCTTGCTCTTGCTATGAGAATGCTAAAGAGTCCCAGATTATCTTCGGGGAGTCAGTCCAAGAATTTAAAGAGACTCGACAGTTCAATTTGAGTTCTTGCTGTCAAACAATTCAGGGAAACTAAACTATAATTATTATTATTCCTTTAAAATACCAAAAATATTCATGGGCAGAATGTTGACCAACTGCCTGGATAAATGGTAAGTTTCATTCTTTGTGTAAATGTTTACATTTACTCCCACAGTCATGTTTTTGGACTGTGGGAGGAAGCCGGAGTACCCAGAGAGAACCCACGCATGCCCACGCAGGGAGAACGTGCAAACTCCATGCAGAAAGACCCCAGGCCGGGAATCGAACCCAGAACCTTCTTGCTGCAAGGCAACAGCTCTACCAACTGCGCCTGTGCAGGCCATATCAATACATGTGAATTAATTTTAAAATATAATGAAATGGAGAGACTGTGTGCCTCCAAGGATGACTTCTGCAACGCTGGTATAAAGGTTGTTAAAGAGTTAATGGAGGAGTCATGTTGGGATGACTTCCTGAAGGTGGCGTTTCAGAAAGAGCAGAAGCTTCTTAAAGAGACAGAGGCCTAATTTCAAGGTGTTGGCTGTGACAGTTGAATTGTTTTTTAAATTATGTTTGATGTATTTAGCATTTTTATAACTGGAGGTAACAGTTACTTAATTGTGCTATACAAGAGCACTATGTGCCTGGGGAACACGTAGTGCTGCCTCTTTAATCCTTTTTCATAATGGATATATTTTCTCAGTAAAATAGAATTTAGATGCTTAACATAATTTTCCCTTGCTTTCCATTGATATTGGCAGTTGCGATATTGGGTCAGTAGAATAGAGGGTATGCGATATTCCGCTGGTTTCGATGTCACTGTATTAAAACTGTGGTCCTTCAAGAAGAAGATGAAAGACGATTCTAACCTCTCAGAGGAAAGGGTTTTTTTCCCATCTTCACTTCCTGATGGCATTTAAAGAAGTCTTTGAAACGGGACACACCTCTGCAGCTCTGCTCAGCTCTTGGTTTGGGACAGTTTGACTCATCATTTCTCCCTGTGTTGGTTGTGTCTTGTATTCTGTCTGCTTTCATCTTTCAGCTCCTCTCTTCTTTGTTCTGTGGGGTTTTTCAGCTCGGTTTTACTCCGGATCCGTCTCTGTGGGCAGCCTCGGGCCTTTTTTGTCAGCCAACTCTCTCCAATGGCTTGTTTTTTTGTTGTTGTTTTTTTTCTTTTTCCCATTTTTTACTCTGACTCTCCGTTTCTCAACATTAACTCTCTGGATTGGACCCACAATTAGACAGTAATACAAACATGACTAACGCTGATATGAGGCTTCCATTATCCAATCATCTCTTTGCTTTCCTTTGCTGGTGTCGTTTCAGCAAACAGAGCGCTGACAGGGTCCAGCTGTTGAAATGTGACGTAGATCAACAATACACTGTATTTACCTACTGGCACTGTCAGCCTCTGGTCACTAAACCCAGAGTTTGACAGGCCGCCGAAGTATGAAGGAAATTACATATGCTGTGCCGTCAAAGAAAGCAAGTGCACCATAAAAAGTTTTGCATCCAGCAGCTAAAGAAATGTCTTATTTTCCAGTTAAAAAAAGTCAAACATAGAGAATTTATATTTTGGAGTTTGTGGCGAAACACTTCAGGACAGAAACGGTTCTTACTGTCAAAGCATCTCTGACCCTTTTTCAAAATGTGTTTTGTTTAGAGCTGAAGTGATTCAAACAAAAAAATCTGTAGTACGTCTTAATGATTCAAACTTAACTCTATTCCCCTTTTTTACTCAAAAAAGTATCTAATAACAAATCTGGTGACTTTCCTGTTATTGGGACTCAGTAAATGAAAAGCGCGTGTCTTTATGCCTGAAGCAGTGGTCGCTCTCCTGTCTTGTTATGCTTAGAGTTGGTCCCATTCTCCTTCCCCTTCTTACTAATATTTTATAGATGCTGTAGATTTTACATTGGTTCATTATTGAATATGCTACATATATCATATGCTACATCCCAACTCAATGTTAATATTTTATCCATCAGTATTTTGGAGCACTGGTAATTTTTTGGACTCTAGATAACTTTGATCTTTGCTATTTTCATAAAGACAGGAAACAAGATTTTCCAAAAATCAGAAATTAGTTCCATCCATCCATCCATCCATCCATCCATCCATCCATCCATCCATCCATCCATCCATCCATCCATCCATCCATCCATCCATCCATCCATCCATCCATCCATTTTCTAACACCTTTGTCCCTAGTGGGACGGGTGCTGGTGCCTCTCCAGCGAACGTTTCACCACTTTTCTATCTGTGTGAAGAAGGACAGATCGCCCGGTAGAAAGTCCGAACACCAGCTTTTCAGTCAGAGAACAGATTTTGTGAAACAATTGTTTGGTACTTGTAATAGCCGTTCCAAAACCTCGCGACCTTAAGCCCTTAAGATGACCTTAAGTGGCATAGTGCAGTTGAGATGTAAATGTTGGCAGCATTGCTTTGAAAAACAATTATAAACATTCCAGCAACTTTCCTGGGCACTAATATTTCCCCAAAGAAATCGCAAAACAGAAAAACAATAAATGTTATCTTCTAAGTTCATCCGAAAGGTTGAGTGCAGGTGAAAGGCTGACCCGATGGGGGTTGGTGGACGATAGAGATCTTTTTCCTTTCTTTGTCATCTTTCCTGTTGTATTCACTTACAGTAAAAGACTTAAAAGACGACCAAAGGAACTGCAATCAACTGAAGTTAACCTCCGGCTGTTTCACAGTGTGATATCTCCATCTTTCTTTTGTCATTTTGCCTCCATTCCATCCTGCTTCCTCCAGCATTCACTCAGAAGGTTTCACACACTGTCACATGCATGCAAGGAGCATCCACATAGGACTATCTAGAAAATTGGATGTGTCACCTTTATTATTTTTACCATTAATCAATTAATTAGATAGAAAAAATGTGATATAATAAAATATTGGTAAATCTAGGATAACAGCAGTGTTGATATGTAGATAAGATCAGTTAAATTTTTCATATTTGAGTTTCCCTAACAATTACTTTTCTGTAGTTTAGAAAATTAACCTGTAACAATAGTAGCTCACTTTCTAAGTTAACCTAAAGAAAAGTTATACAAAAATCTGAAATTATATTCAATTTAATAAAAAGAGGCAGAATCACAAATATGCTTATAGAAATGTCTATACTCCAGCTTTTAGTTTATGTATTAATCTTAGTTCTAATAGATCAACTCTCACCTTGACCAGCCATTTACAGCTTTAGTGTCCATGTTAGTGATGGGTTTTCGTCACACACAGGAACACCAGCTATGTACCGCCACGATATGCCGCCACACATTTGTATTGACCAGAATGATATGAAATTTATTTTGCGGTTTGTCCGTAAAGCTACACTTACGCTATAAGCATGAACTACAGAACCGCTGCCCACTGTGTTCAGTTTGTCCTCTCACCTGTATAAATACCACCGTGGTGTAACCCGTTTGCACTGAACCAGCCAGAGAGGAGAGGCTAAGGTCCTCCAGGCATCGCTCAACTCAATTTAAGTAAGCTTATTGGTCCTCTGAAATATGACAAAAACCCAGAAATCATCCTCTGTCAATAAAATCCCTACGGGCCGAACAAAATTGGATGTTATGCTGCTAATTAGGGATGCTCCGATCAGGTTTTTTGCAGCCGATACCGATTACCCATGATGGGCCGATCACTGCCGATCACCAGACTTTGCTGAAGATCTGGATTGACTGTTACTTCTTCTCTTTACTTTACTTATTCACAGATACTATGTGATCTGGCAAAATGGAAATATGATCTGGCAATAAATTCACCCACATTAAATATAAAACATGCAACATATTTGCAAGCACAATGCAGCAGAACAATTGGAAAAAACATGCAATTAGTAAAATAATATTTAAGCTTCTCACTACCCTAAATTATACACGAGTCAAGTAAATCTGCCTACATCAAATAACGTTAACTAAAACAGGAAACATTCGTTCAAAGTCAAATCTGATCGGTTTTGGTGAGTGACAACAAGAAACAGTGATTGGCAATCACCGATCATTCACTGTTTCCCGGAATCGGCTGATTGTGATCGGTGGCTGATCCATCAGCATAACTTTACTGCTAACACTTAGCTTTCATCAACAACTCCTCGGTGGACACAAACAATGATCCGGCCAGAACACGGTGTTTTATTAAAATGTATGTTTTAATAAAACATAAATTAACGAAGCTTCAAGGCATTTTCCTTGAGAACTTTTAATAATCGAGGTACTCGAATCATTCAAGGAATCGTTACAGACCTACTTTCATTAATCTCTTTTTGCTGTCAGGAATTTAAATTTTTGTAAAGTTTCTTTAAGTTTACTGTTTATATCTTCTTATAGCCAAAGCCAACCTGCACCAATGTGATGTTGGGTGATGGACCCACAGCTCTTAAGCACAGTCTTTTATTGAAGCGTCATGTTGAGGAGAACAAGCATTAAAAAAGCACCTGATGTACCTCATCTCTGAAAGTAATTTTCATTTTAGTTTGTACTCATTCACACTCAAGGTCAATTTTCCACTCATAAGTCTTATTCATAGCACCAGAGGCTCTGCTCATCATATTTGCATGACCTTGTTTACTTGTATCAGACGAGGTCTGGCATTCATGCTCAACATTAACAGGTTGACTCTATTATGGATGTTTCACATCAATTCCTCAGACACAAAATGGAGATGAAACCACTGCTGTTAGGAAATTGAACCCACACATTCAATTATAAAAATCAGAATTCTTCTAATTGCTGAAAAAATAGCAATTTTCTCAGCAAAAATGACATTTTAAAAACATAAATTTAGCTACGTTTTTAAAATATAATTAAATCTAGCCGTATAAGTGAGGATGTTTGAATATTTTTGTTGTATTATTGCTTTACGGCAGGAAATGTTATACAAATGAAAAGCTTGCTCAGTTTCCTATTAGGTGGTGCTGAATTTGTAAGGAAAATGTGGCTTAGATCTTTCAGAGGCTTTTCTCTGCCAAGGCCAAAGAGACTTAATCAAATTCAAATTCAAAAAGGTTTTATTGATCCCAAAGGTAAATGAAATGTTGCAACTAATTTAAATTCACAAAGGGTTATTGTACATGGTCCTGATTAAAGGCCCAGTTATGTATAAAAATAGGTCCATCTATTTTCAACAGATTTTGCTTGTTTTTTTGTTTCTTTTTTAGCTCCTGGTATCTGGCAGGTAGCCACACATGGTTCTGTCAATGACATAGGTGTAAGCATGGACTCCACTGAGTGGTAAGTCTAGGATTGAGTCAAGGTTTTCCTCAATGTATTATTAGCCTGGCGGGCCACCAGGCTTTGCTCGTCGCCCCACTAGATTAAAGGTTGTTTGTTTTAAATAAGGTTCTTTATACACCAGTAACAGTGACAGTAGAGACAGATCGAGTTAGGTCATTAGATGATGCATCAAACTGCGTCTTTGCACCCGCCTGTTGGCCTCACATTATTATATCTCATATTCCAAATTATAATGCCTGCTCATGCATCTCCAGATTTTTGTAACTTTTAACATTTATTAACACGATAGCACCGTGGACTGCCCTATCGCCACTAGCACCAGGCTCAGCAGGTTTCTGGAGGAAACGCTGAACATTCTGATTAGACAGACGTCCATAAGCAGCCCTGTTGCTGACTGTGCTGAATCAGCAAAGCTGTTGTCAAGTAAACTCATTACTGGGGAGAAAAAGATTAAAATTAAAATGTGGATTCTGTGATAAGGCCAAGACATTTAAATGTGATTTTGAGACAAGACTGTCTTATGAAATACTCCAATATATGTATATATATTGTTTTATTTTTTATTTTTACCATAGATTATCAAATTTACATCTAGACTTTAACTGAGCCATGTTAAAACATAAAAATGTATGCTTTGTTGTGAACCATTGTATTGTAACTTAAGTGGGGCTTTTGCCTTTAACAGAAGCCATTTTCTTTCCTCACTTCATAATACCTCCACCCCGGTGTCCTGTTGGTAACACGACTGAATGAGCAGCTCATTCAGGCTCTGAAAATCATGTGAACAAGAAAAGGTTAACATTTTCATTTTGTGTAAATCTGTGATAGAAGCTGCATAAAGTGTCAGATTTGAAAGTGAATCATTCTGGTAGAACAGGTTCACATTTTTTTAAAAACTATTGGCTAAGTGTATGTTCAAAAATAAAACTGATAAAAGGAAACATCTAGTATTTATAGCTCCCTCCTTGCTGATGATTGGTTTTAGTTGTCAAGTTGTCACGTTAAATCATAAATGTATGTATTATATATAAAAGAAAAGGCCCTCGATGCTCCTCCACATAGACTTTGAATGTAAACCAGAAGCACTTGATGCTCAAAACGCGTTTGGTGTGAACGCACCATAACAGACTGAATGTTCTTTGCCTGGTAAATATTTGGTTGTTTCTGAAGTTAAATTCTGATGGAATTTTTGAGTTTGTTGCTATGGTAACTCGTCTGCATTGGCTACGCTGCGCTACACACAGACCCGGCTACGGGTTGTTTCGAGTTGTTTTTTAACGGTTTTTCTTTATTATTACACATTGAGGCGCGCTTCATGTGTAATAATGTGTAATAATGCGTAATAATGCCTTCATCTCCATGTTTGATTTTGTTAACGGATTTGTTTTACAGAGATGTCACGGTTTGCCTCGTGGACTTGCTGTACCTGCGACCGGATATCAAATAATAAAAGATGGACGAGTGGATGGCTTCATGAGATGTTAAACAGAATCAATAATCAAAAAAAAAACAAATGTTGTCAGTAAATTTTAACACTGGCTTGCTCTATAAAAACATAGTCATAAATATTTATTTATGGTAGCATGAGTGCTGTAGAAGTTTTGCTCCCGGCTCCCTGAATCGCTGCATTTCCCCAGGCTGGTGACATTACGCCGCTCTGTTAATCCATCTCTGATCATTTGCAGATGCAGATGACTCATGAAGCGAAGTGCCCTGCATCTTCACTGAATTTAAATTTAGACATATTTACGCATCAGTTTTATCCCAAGATAACAGATATCACAAAGCCAACCTTGAGACGTCTGCTTTTTTCCTGGATCTATCATGGCCCCCGCAGCTGATTGGGATGAACAATACATATTTTGCCGGGGGGGTTAAATGTCACAGCACACAAACAAATGGTGTTACGGAGACTAACTCAGCCTGGCTGCTGCCACATTCTGTCCACTGAATCTTCCTCCTGATCCTGGGAGGAATATTGTATGCACAAATAGTAAATTAATCGTCTAACCGTTCCGATTTAAATCTTCACGCTGCTGCACAAGTTCATTCTGTTATCAGTTTTGCAATCAGAGGGATAATGCGCTCCTCTGAATATGAAGTCCTAATCTTTTAAGAGGGATGGCCTTTCTGTGTGAAAGGACCTTTTAAGACGCTGAACAGCCCTTTGATAAGAGACGCTCAGGGCCACGCATAAACCTCCATGCTCAAGTATTACTTTCCGTTTCAAGATGTCTCATCCAAACGTTTTAGGACCAAAGTCCTTTGACGCTTTTACTGAGAAAACATCCAATAAATGAGAAGGCCAACTGATCAGGACATATTTTGTTGATGTGATGTTTATTGATGATATTTTTTTAATTGAGACTGAACACCCCCCCCCCACCCCCCCTCATTTACTGGACAATTTGTGTCTGAACTCCCATGTACATGTGTTTAATTACTGTGTAAATGTAATAAGAAGACTTTTCCTGTTTGATCCCTCATTGACTACTAGCAAGTTTAGATAAAAGTGGAAGGCCAACACATTTTAATGTTAATGTGTTTATTTACATGTGATTCATGTCAGAATCGGTGGTAAACATGTTACAGTGAGTGGCATAGTGTTGGCAGCCAATCCACGAGCACCATTCAGTTTTCTTGATGTTGATTGGTTGTACCATCTAATATGAGACTGGTGATATTAGCTTTTGCAGCAGCGCTAAGACGAGTTTCACTGTGTGCATTAATAATAATAATAACAGACACTTATGAAGTGAAGCTCGTTTTAGAGGAGCCTCAAGTATTTATGGATTTCATGAACTGGGAAATTCAAATTATTCTTGTCTCCTGAGATTTTCTAACTTATAGGTGAGACTTTCCCTTAAAAACATGACATACAATTTTATACACAGGCTACTTGCAATGTGGCAGTCAAGATGTAGTAAGTCCAAAATGACAAAATCCATTGTTTACACAATGTTTTTTACAAGAGTGTTATTGTATAAAGAGATTGTTTCAATAATTTCCTCTGGTCATGTTGTTGAAGCAGGAAGCTTTTTGTGTTTTTGAGCTTTTAGACAAAACTCCCCATGTTCTACCACCACTGGGTGGGGGGGGGGGCGTCCCAGTTTACATCCAGGATTAGATGGAGTGGCTTCAATCGATCTGCATGCTTGAGAGTCTTGAAACGCTTTCAGCTCCTGGAGAGATGACAGACTGAACGATATGCTGGAGATTGCCTTTCTACTTGGCACAAGAAGTAGAATACCAGATGGACTCAGTTGTGGCATTGTAGAAGTGCAGCTACATTGTTCATGGCGTGTATCACGTCCCCTGTTGTGTATTTATTTATTCAGTTCCCATGATGCTCTCCAGAAATCTGGAGCGGCTCAGCGCTGCCGGAGAACTCACCCGAGGTTTTACCAACTGCACCAGGTCACCAGATGGCCCGTCTTCAACCTGCAGCCACATTCCCACTCCTGATCAAAGAAGAGACGGATGAGGGCCGTCATCGACAAATTTCATCAGCTTGACAAACTGTTGACAGAAGGTGCAGCTGTGTACAAGGACGCTCATGTGATCCCATTAATTGTGATTCATTTAAATAAAAATAGGGTCAGAATTCTTCAAGTTTCAAGTCAATCAATTTTATTTGTATGGCACATTTCAGCAACGAGGCACTTCAAAGTATTTTACGTCATAAAAACACAAAAATATAAAGTCAAGAACACACAAATGAGAAACATCACATTTTGTGATGTTTGCACAAAATGTGATGTTTTTTGTTTGCACATCAAACATTTTGCACACCAACAATAACTTGGGGTGATTGTTGTAAAATGGAGAGTTGACCTTTGTTTTTGTAATGCTCTGCGCACACTGCAGTAGCTATGATTATTCTGTTTTGTCAACAGTATATTTTTATTTAATCATTGCATAAACCTCTGTGGTGTTAAGATGTGTGTGCCCGTCTGTTCTGAACTTTTATAGAAGCAGTATACATGTACTGTGTTTGCATTATTTCTAGTATGTTTATGACGTTAACATCATATGATTCCTGTCAATATATTGACACTTTTCAATTCATACCAGTTTGTCTGGCTTCATTTTCATTTTATATTTCTTCCCTCTCTGCCTGCTGTGGTTCCCTTCTTATAGTTCCACTTGGTTCGTCTTTCAGTCTCACGCTTTTCTTTCTGAACCTGTTGTAGGTGGAAAATTATACAGAAGGTCATGGAGAGTCATGGATAAGTCATGTCATTTTTTTTCTAAATACCAGAGGGAAGCCTGGTATTTGCTTTGTGCAGCCCAGTGGTCCTGCCAACTTCAACGACCCGAAGCCTTTTCACCTTTCCCAACAGGAAATTATGACTATATTATTTCATTTTTGACTTTTTTGAATATTACTCCTTTGGTCAGTTGATAAACAATTTGGTAAGATTAAGGAAAGATATTTCGAGATTTTGGTGCACACAAACTGGTCAGAAAGAAGGCGATCAGCGTGTCTCAATTGAGACATCTCTCAGGACAAGACATGCATAAAATTCCTATTCTGGTTGATCATAACCAGCTAAATGCTTCAAAATACAAAAACAGAAAAAAATGGGAGCAACATGGACAATTGTTCAAAGCTACTTTTAACCTTGTTTTGACTGGTTGACTGAACCCAGGTTACTCCAGCCTAACAGCTGCTTGGGATTGGGTGGAAAGTAAAGTTACTGCCTGAATGACCCCCCTTGTCTTTATACCCCCCCTCGTCTTTATCCCCCCCTCGTCTTTATCCCTATCTCTCACCCTTACTCACTCACACACATGCGTACATGCACACGCGCATACTCATAGATTCCTCCTCTCCTCTGCTGTTGTAGATAAGACAGTGAGGTGTGATCTGTTGTTGGACACCACTGAGCTAAAATCTTATCACCCATCCAAATCCTTGTGGGTCACGTCCTGTGGCTTCCCCTCTTCCCCTCTCGCTTTTTCATTCTCCCTCTTCTTATCTCTTGTTCTCTTCTGTCTTGTAGTTTGATGTTTTGAGTCGGTCTGTGGATGTCAGAAACCCACAGTGTCATTGATATGCCTGTGACAAGTAGCAACAAATCAGGCTTTCCTGTGGCTGTGACTTTGTCTATGTTGGCCTGCACAGTATTCAAATGTGAACTGCTTCCCTCTTGAATAAAATATAGGATCTTTGTGGAATAAATTCATAACCTTGGAGAATTTCAATGCCTGTGTGGAATAATGTGGTTCTGGGTCTTCTTTAAATAAGAAGACCTCTTTATAATATCTAAATAATCCAAAGAAAAGTAGAAAAATAATAAACCTTTAATAATGTAGATTACATCTAAATTGTGCATTTCTGCATAATTGCTCAAAAGCTCATCTCTGAAAAGCAAAATTATTTTTTGTCCAAAAATTGAATTATGTCAAACCACCAAACAGGATTTACCAAACAACGGACAACAAAATGGAGGAATTTAAATAGGAGTTAGCAACATGCAGCTTTTATTTTGGTAATCCACTTCCAGTTATCATCAATGGATTTGCATTTTAGCTTAATACCCAACTCAGAGCTACACACTTAGTTCTATATAAGTAACTTACATAAACAAGTTGCATGTTATTATTGCACATGCATAAAGTGCTGGATGGCGAAAAGATTATTTTACCTGCCATCCACAGCTGTGCTGCTATGGCAGAACAATTTTGTTCACTAACTGAAAACTGGAGATGTTGGATTCTTGCACCACAGTAAAGGGAAAAATAATGCAGAAAAATTGTCCAAGAGTAACTTAAAACCACTTTTATTTTTCTTTTCTTTTGCTCCTGTGCTACATTACACACAGGTTCGTTGCTGTAGCAACTGACTGTAGCAACTGTCCAAAACATGCAAACATTTCCTGCAAAAAGAACAGAACATTCAGGGTGTTGCAGTTTAATGTTTTTAGGCTTGATCCAGCTGTAGATCATTATTCACAGCTGGATCATCCATCCATCCATCCATTTTCCTACACCCTTGTCCCTTCCTGGGGTCGGGAGGGTTGCTGGTGCTTATCTCCAGCTATCGTTTCGGGCGAGAGGCGGGGTCACCCTGGACAGGTCGCCAGTCTGTCGCAGGGCAACACAGAGACACACAGGACAAACAACCATGCACACACACACTCACACCTAGGGAGCATTTGGAGAGGCCAATTAACCTGACAGTCATGTTTTTGGACTGTGGGAGGAAGCCGGAGTACCCAGAGAGAACCCACGCATGCACAGGGAGAACATGCAAACTCCATGCAGAAAGACCGGGGCCGGGAATCGAACCCAGAACCTTCTTGCTGCAAGGCAACAGCTCTACCAGCTGCACCACTGGGCAGCCCATCTGGATCATTAATATCATTAATCATTAATAATGATTCGCAAAATCATTATTAATCATTTTGCAATTATTAATAAGTGACCATCTGAATACAGTGATGGTTGATTAGCAGATTTAAACTCCTGCTCTACTGATGATTTGTCAGAGTTGGTGGGTGGGTCACATTTTTTTCATCTTTTAACTAAACAGAAACAAGGCAAATTCCTCAGCATATTTACAAGTTACCATTATAAAGTCAAGCTAGCATAACTGAACTACTTCTTTCTCTATTGCTATTTTTTGATATTTTTTTTCCTGACCTTTTTATTTAGTTACCGCAGTGTTGACAATTTGCAGAAAAGTACAGCATGACTTTTTATATATCATGTATACATTTAAGATTATGTTGACAAATTAATATCTAAAACCAAAGCTAATTATCATCAGCCAGCAGCTTTTCCTCTCTAAAAAAAATGGCATGAGTAGCTGCCATTCTACCTGGATGTGGCATGCATCAAAATATAACATTTATATGAAGGAGCTTTATGTTTACATTGAAATGTTATTCATATTAGATGCATCATACCAACAGTATTTAAGGTCAAAGCTCTTTATGAGATCTTCAATTTAAAGAGAAACCCTTTAAAAGTCATTATAATCTACAGACATATGTTGAGCCTATTATTGGACTGTAAAACATAAACTATCTAAATAAGGCCATAAAGCAGTGTTTGGCCTTCATGGACACAGCCTGTTTGTTTCACTCCCATGAACACAGCATATTATTGTGGCTAGCTGCTAATTAGATGCTGTTAATACTCTCATTCATCACTATCAGGGTTGCAAACAGCGTCACAGTGAGCATATGCATGTTTGTGTGAACATGTGTAGTTTTATTTACTGAGTGTGGACAAAAAAATCAAATGAGGTTAATGGGCCTTGCTTATGACCAGCTCATTTGTATTAGTATGCTTTACCACAACACTTCTGAGTGCGCACGGCCCGTGGAATTAATAATGAAATGTTCACAAACATTTTATTTTTAGGTAGTTATACCCACTTAGGGCAGAATGAAACAATGGGTCAGCTAGCTTCTTTAACTTTGATGCAGCGAAGCCAAAGACGGCCCCTGATCACACATCAAGGTTGAGCTGAAATACGCCCACTGGGCAGCATGTGACACAACAGTAGAGAGAGGCGAGCAGAGTGAGATATTGATGAGAAAATATTGGAGGGAACTGAGGTGGAAAGTTGTGAAGCTGATGATACGCCCAAACACTCAGCACCAAAATTGAATGTGACTGAATTCCAAAGAGCTGAGCGCTCTGAGGACAGTGGAAAACCTCCTTTCTGTATATTTCATCATAAAGTCCAATTAGTGTGTCCACTCTGCTGAAGTGGTAGGCAAGGTAGAACTGGTGAAATATGTGACATCAAAATTGATTTTGCGACCAAGTGGCTGAGGGCAGCTTTCGTTTTCATTTAGGGGTCCAATGGGCTTGTAACTAAAAAGGTCACCCCTTGTTATCCATGGCAGGAAAACTCAGGACAAGGGAGAGTAATAGTCTTTTTCTCCTTTTAGAGATTTGTGCCACTGTTCACAATAACTGCAGCAGAGCTGACACCTGATAGCTCTCTGTTACAGATGTGATTTTCTTTGAGTGATTCAAGAAAATATTATTTTGCTTAGTTAATCTAAAGTATTAAAAATCATTTTATGTATTAGCCCATGTGTGTTTGCACATGACCTGTTAGCATAATGTTACTTTACTGGGGTGGAAGTGTTGGCCACCTGATAGCTCTGTGTTATAGATGTGGAAACTGTTCATTTTATATATTTCACTTATGGAGTGAAAATAGTCTCAAAATGCCTGTGTGTGTGTGTGTAATACCAGATTTGTGATCTGTGTAAGCATCTTTGGACAGTTGTATCTGTGAAACATGATTTGTAAACCGTAAAAAGAACATTTGTGCATAACTCTGGGTACCTGAAAATATGTGGTCAAATGCACACACAAATATGAATACATTACAAATACAAAATAAAAGTACACACACAATTACAATATCAACAAACGTTACATTTCTACTTAAAATTGTTTTAACATCAACCTCACAAATCTGGTAATTACCAATTCAAACCTTCTCCTACAAATGTGAAAACACAATACGCTGGATACACACACACAAAACTTTACGCACAGATACTAGTGCAAGAGGATTTTTGAGATTCATTTCACGCTTCCAACAACCTCAGATTCATGCATAAGTGGTGCATTTAAATGCTGGTGGAAAGCTGGGTCATCTGATTTTTATGAGAGGCCAAAAATGATAAACACTCTCACATGTACAATCAAACTCTCTCACAGAGTTTGATTGCAACGGAAGTTAACTTATAATCTCATAAGTATAAGTTTCTGATTGTAGCCCAGGTAGTAAAAGGCGGGTTTTCCCAGACAGAAAAATAGCTGAGAGGCAGCGACTCACTCAGGCAATGAGTATTTTAAATAACATCGTTAATGCTCCTTGGACAAAATGAAACTCCAAACCAGAAGATATTTGTTTTGTAGGAATATCATGTTTGTTTTTAAGTTCTTCAAATGACATAAATCCCCATAAATCCTCTCGCTGTAGATCAGGCACCTTGGACCGTAGCTCTGGAGGTCCGGTATGGCAGACTGCTGATTTAGACTGGCAAGAAGGGCATCCAAGAGTCAACTTCCATCCAAAAAGTGACATCATCCAGGATTGCAATAATGTTTAATACTCTGGAGAAGAAGAAAAGAACCAAAAAGAAAGAATAAGATGTTTTCCCACCAGGAGATCAATGCCATCTTTGTATCCTTGCAGTCCCTGAGAGAGAAATTATCTACACTGGTAAAACAGCAGATTTTCCTTCAGTGTATTTCTGCAAAACTAGCTTTGTCATTGTTTTTCTCCTTCTTTTTTTAAAGGATTTTTTGGCTCAAGTGGCCTTTATTTGAAAGTAGCTTGACAGGAAATAGGGAAATGAGAGAGGGGGAAGAAATGCGGCAAATGTCACCAGGCCGGGAATCGAACCTGCGACTGCCGACATGAGGACTGAGGCCTCCATATGTGGGTTGTGTTTTGCCCCTGCGCCACCACAGCACCTGTTTTTCTACTTCTGCCCATAATCTGACTTCTGGGCTTCATGCAGACATCCACAGAGAACTTACAGACCAAACTGATTATGACATTTTTGTCACAAAGGCTTCACTGTTCTTAGAACAGTAGAGCGGCCTTGGAGTCTACATCAGTGACATTATGTTCACTGATGTAGACTGTTTGGAGAAAAAAAAGAAAACATGTTTTCCTACTCAAAATATTGTCAAAAACAAAAAGTGAGCTCAAAACCTTCTCCAAGGGAAACTTTGGTATTTTATCTCCAAACCTTTCCCTCACTACATCTTATTTAAGATTAATTAAAATATATTCCTGGTTTACAGGTAAACCTCTTCCTGACCTATGAACAACTCTCTCTTAAGTGACTGTATGCAAAAGCAATGAGTGATGTGTATTATGTCTGTGGATGAAAAGAGAAACTAAGGCTTGACTTGTCTGGTTCTTTCTCTGCTCATTATTCCTTCCTGCCTTAATGGACAATAAAGCTCGACAAGGAAATGATGAAATAAACGTTTTTAACTTTCCTTTCAGCCTTTGTTTAACAGCTCCAGTCCCTGATCACAAAAGGTAAATCTGCACTGCTTCATTACCTTTTTTACGACAGACGTTTTGATCTGTAATGACTCCCATGGCCATGATGGAAGTGCTGTGCTGCACCATGAATAGCCTTTGCAAGACTTCAGTAAATCTTCTCTTGTAGCTGAGTCCTGATATTTTACCTGTACAACAGAATCCTAAAACCCACAAGATTTGACAATTATAATCAGTGAAGTTTAGATCCATTAATTGTTTTGATATCTGAGATTTCCATTTTAAGAATAAAGTCAGAGGAATGCATAGAGAAGTGTTCAGCATACCAATGTACTTTTTTCTCAGTCACATAACCAAGCAGCAGGAAGCTCCTAAAGCTCGTAAAGCCAGACTCCTGGATCTTTATTTCCTGCAAATTCTCAGTCATGTCAGAATGGTCCCATGAAAAATGTATACAAAATATCTACCTAAAAACATGTAAGCAATGGAAACCTGCTTGTGTATTATCAGAAGTCCATTTAAAGCTTATAGTGCAGCATCATTTTTCATCAGCTGACACATGGGTTCAGTTTTGGAAAACAAAATAAATCTTTAGCAATATTTTTTTGTTTTTTGTTTTGTTTTGACTTTCTCTAATTTTAATCTAGTTTTGCTTATATAAACGAGGGCTTCCTCACTGCAGGACATAGAAAGAAATACTATGAGTATTTGACATTTCACTCATCCTGTTTTCAGAAACTTTCTGTCTGATCCCAAATGTACGCCGCTGATCAGATTCATCTGAAATGCTTAGATTTAAAAAGGTTGTAAAATCTTAGTATTTGAAGTCTTTGAGATGAGGGAGTCACTTTAGCTGCATGATTGCTCACAGTCCAAGCTTGATAACAAAAAAAACAATAATGCAGCGGTGATTAATATCTTTCATTGCACTTTGAGGTGTAGAGATGGGGATGGGTTGTTCCCTGATGATAATGTCCTGAACTTTCTGTTCTATTTCTTAACAGCTTCAATTGATTCTGAAGTAGAAAAAAGATCATTTCAGGAGAAAAGCATAAAATGGTGACAAAATATGTAACAGAACAAAACTAGGAGAAGGTAAGAGTTGAAATAAATATTGAGAAATGCTAATATACTTAATATTTTATATCATTGGGAATTAGTAGAGATTATCTGGTAGTTAGTGTCCACAGATGGATTCCATTCACTTTAGATTTCTAGTCTGATGTGAGTTTCATGCTAGAGATTCCATGTACTCATACAGTGGTCTAGTTCAAGTATTCTGGATTCTGCATTACCATCAGACAACATTTTCTTGTTCTCTTTTCAACTTGTATTTTAAAGTAAAATGCATATTTTGATGTTATGGATAATTGTGGTTAATCTATTGCATCGTAAAATCTTTAGGGAAAATGTAACTGATGGACGAGCAGCTTAATAAGACACGGTATGGTTCCAGTGGTGATATGAACCAATCATGTAGAGTTCATTCATATCCCTGCTATTTTTAGATTTGACAATATTTTTAATTGACCAGGAAGTGTGTTTCTGATTTAGAATAGGATCGGTGTCTGTCTAATGGAAAAAATAGCATGTCAAAAAGGATTTAGGCACTTTTTAATATTTATTGGCATTACAGCAGCCAACACTTTATTATTTTGGTTCAGCTTTTTGCATAGCTTCACTTATATTTTGACAATTCATCATGGCCTCCTTTCTATCACCCTAATCTTTAACCCCCTCCAAGTGCTGAACCCCCTAAGGCTTCAGGACGTTGTGAAGATGAACATTTACCATGTCCTTGTTAAACAAGACAGAGCTGAAGATAACAGTCCGTCAAAAGACTTAATCAACCAGATAGAGGCTTGTGCTGTTATACTGAACCATCAAAAGTTAGATATCAGAGGAAAGCTGGAATATTTCCTAAATAGGAATGCACTACATATATATGGTATACAGTAGAAATGATAGAAATTTGGCCTACGAGACCTCTGCAGCCTAATAGCTAACTCTGTTAATGCTAGTTGATGACGTAATGGCCAGCGTCAAACAGAGGAAGCAGGAAGCGCAAAGGAAGAACTCGTTAAGAGGGCAGGTGCAAAAACTTTGGTTATCTAGACCTGGTTTGGGTTTAACCTGCAGATGTGAACCTATGTAGAAGAAGCAACTCTGCTAACATCCCATCATAAGTTAGTGACGGTCTCTTCCATGTGTTTAAATTGATGATGTTCACTTTATTCCCACCTCTGCAAAGCAATCCCATCATTTCAGCCATATGCAGTTGCTACTATTAGTCTCCAAGCAAGCCAGAAAAAACATGTCAAATCAGGTAACACCCATTACACTCGACTTCGTAATCACAAATGTAGACCATGGACATAAAATAGAGATTATGTTTAATGCTGAGAGTGGGTGGGAGTCCGTCCCCTAGCAGATGGCATCATTTTGTTTCCACTGCAGCAGTTTTAAATGGCAGACAGAGGGAGGTTAGGCTGCTGCACTCTGCGCTCAGAGGGAGCTGTTGTCGGCTCTGCCCTCAGGCCAGCACACATCTTATGACAGGATAATTAGAGTTTAATATCCAGGCGCTTATTCATTAACAACTAACATCAGAAGTGCACTAACGCTATCACTTCTTGAAGAAAGGGGGCTGAAATTACAAGAGCCAGGAGTGATCCGAGGGATTTCTTTGGATTTTATTGTTTTTGTTTTTTCTTGTCTTGCAACAGTTAAAGCTTGGTTCATTTGAGGGTGAAAAACATATTTATTCACACGTTCACCAGATAAAAGCAGCCATGTCCGTCACACAATCAAATCATCTTTAACATGCAGAGCAGAGTGGACTTTCATTTGGTTCCTGTCCCTCTCCAGTGGCTCAGACAGCGCGGCGTGGAGCAGGGGTCAGCTTTAATGGATCCCAGATAATTGAAAACGATAAATACGGCCTTCAAAGCAGAGAAAATAAACTGGGCGCCTCAGTAGATTTAAATTCAGACAAGCGGCAACAATGGCACAGAGTTGGGTTGGGGTGGCGCCGGGTCGGGAACACACCTGGGTTACAGCGTGCGAACACACACACTTCAGTTCCCACCATGGATAACAGGACCCCTAAGGCTTCAGGACGTTGTGAAGATGAACATTTACTTTGTCCTTGTTAAACAAGACAGAGCTGAAGATAACAGCCCGTCAAAAGACTTAATCAACCAGATAGAGGCTTGTGCTGTTATACTGAACCATCAAAAATTCTAGGAAGGGAAAAAATATGCATGTATCTCCTCAATGTCGGCGCTCGCGGTTTTCCTCCTCAGCAGCTGGACCAGGTTGATCTTGGCCTTGACGTAGTGGTCTCTAAGGATGGTCTGCAGCTGCTGGGAGGATAGCGGCTCCTTGAAGGAGGGCAGCAGCGTGTGCAGCAGCTGTTTGAAGCCTTCTCCTTCCACCAGAGTTGGCGACTGGAGATCCTTGATGAGGAAGCTGGTGATGGCATTTGTCACTTGAGAAAACATCGCGGCATAAGAGCTGGTGTGAACGCCGCTGGGAGCCATCACAGGAACGATACAACACAGGAATCTCTATTAATGCAACACAGTTATCAGAGGATTAGCATTAGATTCTATGAAGAGTTAAAAATGTGCTCAGTCATTTGCTAAACCAAAGGTGGGCAAACTGTCAGGCTCAGCGGCCACAGTGACTAACGGGCCGGGTCAGCACCAGCTGCATTCATATCAAACATAAACATAAAAAGGCATTAAAATGTTAATGCCTACATTCGCTTTTAGTGGGAAGTGCATCAAAGTCAGGTGTCAGTTTTGTTGTGGCAATTCTCAGAACAGAGCTGAGGTGTTCCTCACTCGGCTGAGCTCTGTGGGCTGCTTTGCTGGTGTTCATCACACTAAAGGTCTGTTCACACACATAAGTAGGGCCAAACAACAGCAGCATCCTCGGTGCCATCTTCTGGTTATTTGGACATTTGGCTGCACTTAATGAAGCATAAAACCCATCCAGTTTAACAGAGTTGGACTTCTCCTTTAAGACAGAGTCACACTGGAGAGCAATCAGTTCCAACTGAAACTCCTGAGGTGCAGTTTCAGGCTCTTGTGTGAAGGGAGATGATACCAGCTGAAGTGGTTTGTCAATTTTTCCAAAATCAAAGAGCCGGCGGCAGAATTCTCCATGCAGGTCATCCAGTGATTTCCTGTATTTTCCCATGAGTTCAGGGGCCTCTTTCAGTGAAGCCAGTGTGGGAAAATGAGTGAATGACTTGCTGACATTTGCTTTGAGAATAGGCCTAGCTTGGCTTTGAAGGCTCTGACATTTATGTACATTTCATGCACAAGCTGGTCTTCCCCTTGTAGCTTCACATTCAGCTCGTTCATATGTGTCAGTCTATACGCAGCAAAAGCTAAATCACAAAACCAGCCTGAGTCTCAATTCAGGAAGATTGTCAGCTTTCTAAAGTAGCTCCAAAAATGAGCTAATGTCTTGCTTGAGCTCCCAAACTCATTGACATACTTTCCCCAAACTTAACCAGCAGACATTGGCGTGGTACAGCAAGTCCTGACTTTCTTCAAGAAGCTTAATAAATTAATGATGCTCAAGTTAACGAATAAAGTTAGCGAGTTTTACAACTGTCTTCACTATGTGGTCAAGCTGCAATACAGATTTACACAGAGCTTCCTGGTGGATTATGCAGTGTAAGAAAATGACCTCCTGTCTTCTTCCACCCTCTCCTGGATTCTTTTGAGCAACCCGGTCAGATTCAGTGATCCATCTAAGCGTAATCCAAGGTAGCTTGAGCCTCTTGATGACCCGCGACACCGTGTCAAACAAGTCCTCTCTCCGTGTTTTCCCCATGGCCAAAACCTCCTCCGTTATCCCACAACTATCAGTGATCCCTCTGATTAAAAACTAAAAGCATTGGAGCCAGAGGAAAAGGGGCAACAGTTACTGAATTTTGTTATCTATCTCAGTGCTTCCTGCAAATGGGAATCACCAATAATTTATTTCTCAGGGCATTTCTTCTTATTTGGTGGTAGAAAATGGAAAACGAAGGCATGTGAAAAGACCCGCTTTCAAGTGGCATTAAAATAAGAAATTAAAGTTCAACAAATGAAATGAAACGATGGAGAACTAGGACTCCTATAAACTGCTGTTAAAATCAGACTTGATGTTTGTAAAACCATCCAAAAATCAAACTTTACAAGAGCAACTGACACATTATCATGATAGGATTTGTTCACCTAAGGAAGATTAAAAAACCCAGAAAATCTGCAGAACGTCTTTACATTAAGTTAAGTCACTGTTATAGATAAACGCTCTGCTGTTCAGAGTGAATTATTTTTGAAGCAAAGTCATAGCTTCATTTCTTCCTGAAAATTACTTTAGCAAAAATCAATTGTCTAATCATGCATTCCATTTATGTTACTAAACTAATTCTGCAGACTAAACAAATACAACTGAAAAGAAATGATTCACATTTTACTTTACAAACAATATGGATGTTTTGTTGATTTCACCAGAGAACAAATGAATTATTGTGTTGCATTCATGCTTCAAACTGGGTGTTCAAATGTAATTAGTATCACAGGAGTCTTCAAGTTTATTTAAATGGAATGAACTTCCTACTGGGTAAGAATGGGTAAAACATTTTTAGAAAACGAGAACTTGATTAAAAAAATCACACAATTACATAAAACAGCTGCTTCCCAATTTGCATTTATTGTTTATGCACGAACTTACCCAACCACGTGTTAATTTAGTTATGCTTTTTGAAGTTGATTATGGATGTGTCACCATGGAGATGTGTTCAGGTTGATGTGCAGTGTGAGTTTTTTATTGAATACCAAGTTAAAAAAAAGTCAGTCATGGCTGCCATACATTCTATATACATTGTTCTTCATGTTTGCTGTATCAAATCCTGATTGTCATGTCAATAGATTCCATGTGGCCAATTGGTTTGGCATCCCGAGCCATAATACATGAGATGCACAATAAAACATTCACAAACTTTTAATAACTGAAATGTTTCATAACATTAACATCTTTTAACATTTTCTTAGAAGAAAATATAAAATCAAGTAATAATGACATAAATAAGTATTAGATTTATCTGGATGAATGTGTGTGTGTTTATAATAAGTAATATGTTTAAAATAAACACTATGAAAGCAATAGGCCTTCGCAGCGCTTAGCTGCTCAGGCCTAATAAGATGTTCACAGTGGCCAATGTGTGGAAACAAAGTTTGGACTTACATATGATGGAGTCAGGCCCAGATGACATTTTGAAGTGAATAAATTTGTCCGTTTCTCAGTCAGCCACAAGAGTTTAAACACATGGCAACTTGACTCTTCAGATTCTGCGAAACTGTGAACATGGTTTCAGGCAAAATGTAATTAAACTAGACAATGTAATGAAGTCATCCATCTTAGTTACAGTAAATAAGGAGAGTGAGCGATGGGATTGGAGCACACAATGGCTGAAAGCCTTTTAAGCTCTTTACATAGTTTAACGTAATGACATTAGGACTGCTCATCAAAACGTGTTGAAATGTTTTCCACATTAACAATACAGAGTGCCACACTGATACAGTAGACAGTGTCTGGTCTATTAGCTGAAACAAAAACAAAGAGGTCTGTATGGTCCAATTAGCAAGTGAATGAGATCATTTTTCATCAAATTTAAAGGAGCACTGTTTAACATATAGAGCTCAATAAAAATGAACGAAAAAACATCTGTGTCAGACACTGAAGCAGGTTTCATTAAGGGTCTGACAGAGGGAGCCTCCCTTCAGGCAACCAGCAACATCCAAGTGGGAGGAAACCCAGGCAGGCCGGAGGAGCTGCAGGTCCCAGCTGGTCTGGGAGAAACCATCCCAGAACCAGCATCTAGCTCAGCATGTTCTGGGACGTTCCGCTCACCCCGCTGTGACTGTGAACTTCAACCTGTAAACAGATAAGACAGATGGACAGATTGTAAACAAAGTACTAGAAGGTTTTTTTAATCACTCCAGAGTAAAGCTTTTTTCCCCTGAAATCCAGTTGGCTGGAAGCAATTTTTCTCTCCATATTCCCAGAGTAATATTTGATCATAAGCAGTCATGATTGCTTTTAAATCCTCACTCTAGGGGTCATAATTGGGCAAAAAGGTGAAAACAGGGTTTTTCATAAAGATGAAAGATTGAACATTTTCTAAAAACCCACTTCTAGAGAAAAGGCATTTGGAGTTTTGCACAGGATGGCTTTAACTAAAGCAACTAAGAGAGACATGAAAACTATCAATTCAGTAAATTAAGTAGAATTCTTTTGCTATGTTTTATTCAGATACCAGCTACTTCACTGATTGAGACAGAAAATGGGCACAAGGAGAAGACCGTATGTCTTCCAATTACAAATATTTCAATTTGCCATCTGAGTTGTTGGACCCTACTGGATGGATCATGAAAATCATGGAAATCATGAAAATGTCCTCGCAGAACTTCTAGTTCAGAAGACAGAAGAAAAGAAACTCTTCGTTTGAATTGAGTGACTGGTGACTGATTCCAGAGATTTTTTACCCTTTTTAAAGCAGTTACTTCAGGCTGGCTTTTTGAAAAAAAGATAGACACAAAGAGAAATCTTGATTATATTGACATGCACAAAAATAAAAACATGCACAAAAATAACTTAGCTTTGCTGGCCATTTTGTTCCATGCATATATGGGATAGACTTGACAAGGTCTCAGAAACTGTTTGAAAGTTTTCAACCCATATTGGTTGTGATGCCATCATTCAGCTGCTGTAGGCTGCATGTCCCATGATGATTCTCATCATCTCTAGTTCCACCAAATCCTAGAGGTGCTCTACTGGATTGAGATCCGGTATGGAGAACAACAAACTCATTGTCATGTTCATGAGCTTGAGAGTCTTTGCTGCGATCCAGTTGGTGGTGCTGTTGAGATTAGCCTCAGTTGGTACTCAGGGGTGTTGAGAAAGGATCACCGCAGCATTACACAACCAGCAGCAGCCTTCACTGTTCACACAAGGCGGTATGGATCTATGTATGGATCTATGTATGGATCTATGTATGGATCTATGCTTTCATGTTGATCTATCAGCCTGACAGCAAGACCAGGCCATGTTTTTCTAATCTGTTATTGTCTAGTTTTGGTGAGCCTGTTTGAGTTGTAGCCTCAGATTCCTGTCACAGGTGTGGCACTGAGTGGGATCTCCTGCTGATAGAGTCCATGTGCCTTATGTTTCAACATGCTTATTCTCAGATGGTGTTCTGCATACTTGTAATTACTGAGTCACTCTAGCCACTGTTGCCTTCATGTCATCTTAAACCAGTTTTTCCATTCTTCTCCTCCCTCTAACATCAACAAGGCATCTTCATCATTTGGATGTTTTTTTCTGTAAATCAAAGAGACTGTGTGTTAAAATTCAAGGTGATCAAAAGTTGTGATATACTCAGACAAGTCTAACCAAAGTGATAACCAAAGTTATTTAAATTCATTTTTAGCCATATTTGATTATTTTAAGAAGGAAAACTTCAGTGAAACAAAAAATATGGTCAGCTTATTGAAAAAGGTTTAAATTACTCCATGTACATGTAGTTTTTCATAAAAGTGGCCACACCCCCTCGCATTGTAAATATTTTAATATATCTTTATATTTCATCCAAGAGTCATAGTGATGTCCATTGAAAAGTAGTCAGAGTACAACTTGTATAAAATTGTCCATTTTCTGTCGGCTCATAACTAAACACACAGCATTAATGTCTGAAACACTGGAAATACACAGGTCAGTATGTCCTTAATTGAAAATGTCCAAATTGTGCCTAATTGGTCATTTTTCCTCCACTGTGTCATGTGTCTTCTTAGTGTTCCAAGGTGTCAGTGGTGAGTGTTGTGAATGGTAAGCAGGTGCTTGGTTTCACACAACATGGCACATCATGACAAAGAATTGTTACTCTACATCAGTGCTTCTCAATTCCACTGCCTTGTTGAACTCCCAAAGCCGGACACACTTCTCACCTGATTGCTGACACAGACGCGTGACAGCATCTAAACCAAGTAGGTCTGTCTTGGTCTCAATCGACTACAGTATATGACTCTGAGCGTGTGCACTCAGCTTCTTTGGTTGGCTGTTCTTGAAACCTGCCCTGCAGTTCAGTTTTAAGGTGTTCAACATTCCTATAGCTTCAGCCATCTTTATGTAGAGCAGTGTTTCTCAGTCCCAGTCTGAGAAGGGACCACTGACCTGCATGTTTTAGGCGTTTCTCTTCTGCTGCACACCTGGCCTGAATAAGTGGGTGATTATCAGACTCCTGCAGAGGAGGAGTCTCTGTTCCAGATTCAAGTATTCTGGAACAGAGACACATCTGAAATATTGCAGCCACAGGAATATTGCCAACATCCCAAAGCTGAGCTGCTGGACAGGTTCCTATAGCTGAGAACAGTCAACTGAAGAAGTTGAGTGCACACTCAGAGTCATATCCATGTCCTGTGGTCTGAGACCAAGACCAACGTATTCGGTCTTGGTCTCACACTTTAAGCACAATTTGGACATTTTACACTGTACTCACTTTTCTTGCTAGCAGTTCAGACATTGAACTGCTAGCAATGTCTAGTGAGTTATATAGAGGGGACTGCACATTTAGATTGTTATACAAGCTGCACACAGATGACTATTCATTGTATCAAAGTGTCACATCTCCAGTGTTGTCCCATGCGTGGATTTACTAAGTTATGTACAGAAACACGAGGGGTATATTGAGTAGGAGTTAATTTATTTTGTTGCTTTTTTAAATGTACCTATCCAAAGAGCAACAAATGTGCGGATTCTATTTCATGATGCTGTCAGTGTAGAAAACGTGTATATATTTCAACTATTGAATTCTCCCTCCTTGACAATAAAATGAGGAAAATCTAACTGTTGCTTATGAGGTAGATCCTTTGAATGCTACCTGAACAGACTTTCTTCCTCCTGCTGTTCGGTTGCATAATGTTCAGCTTCCCTCGGCTGCTCTGTCAGAGTAATTCCTCCCAAAGCGCATGAAAGTCATCTGCATCAGACCTGCAGGCACAGCCGGGTTCAGCGCCTCATAAATTTGCCACACACACACTCTGCAGGTGCCCACAGGATGGTGCATAGTGTAGTAAGGTGACATTTTTCTTATAATGGTAAGACATCCACCTCCTCCAATGAAACTTCCTGCTGAGTAGCTGAAATCTAAGGTGGGTCGTGAGTAACAAGGCTTTATGTAGGTGAGTAATGCGTTTTCCTCTGAGTGCGCCTGGTAGCTGCATCATACACAAAGTAGACCAGTGTGTGCGTGGGCTTTCAAGGGTTAAAATGTCTTGAAACTTTTGGCAGAGAGTAATAATAATATTATTGAAATCACTCTAAAATGAAAAGGTTTCAAAACAAAGCAGTGAAAAGAAGGAATATGATGTGAGGCATTTCTAGAAATTATGAATTAAAAGTTCATTTTGCTGCAGTTTCAGACTTTCACAGGCTGCAAAATTGTCCAAAATCATGAAGGAGAATGGGAAGGAAAGCACACTGCTGACTTTTACAGCTCTCGCTCACTAAGCCAGTGGATTCTTGGTTCATTCTGTTACTAATGAGATTAACCTGCAGTAAACTCCTGGGCCATGTTTCCTGGAATGATTGATTAAAAGAGACCTGAAATAGTCACAACTGGTTTGCACAACATTGGATTTTAAAAAAACACAACACAGTGATATAGTAAATAAAGCATTTCATTTTAGAAACACATTATATTCAAATTTAGCATAAAAAAAGTTACTGAGAGTAAATCTTCCAATAGATCTTTTTTTAACCCTTCACATTTCAAACTATTTTTCCTCTGAAAGCCTGTCTTTTCAGCACATATTTACTAGTAGGGGAACAATTTGTAGATTGATATTAGATAAATATATTAACATTTTTGAATCTCATTTCCTTCAACATATCTGTGATTTATTCCATTGAGATGGATTTCTCTGGCAGCGTTTCGTTCTGGGCGGTGAAACAGGATTCTGTTCCATCATTGAGAATGTTTAAAATGTTTTATTGCTGGCAAAGATGTTGTGGCTCTACTTCCTCGAGTTTTGCTTAAAGCGCACACATTCCTTCATGATGGAGCAGGCTTATTACGTTAGCAACTGGATCAAATCAGATCCAATCATTTAAAACTTTAACGGAGTCCACAGCTCCAGCAAGCAATCATTTCCCAACAGCCACAGGTACAGACCCTGTGTCTGAAGCAAGATGTAGAACAAGAGACTGTTTTTGTACTTAGTTAACATTCATCCATCCATTTTCTAACACCCTGGTCCCCACATCCTTGAATCCTTTCAGGAATTAACCACTTCCATATGACAAAGCTCTCCCTAGTTTCTTTTAAAGCCACAGTACACATTGACGTTGACTTGTGACATTTGTAAAAGTTATATTCTCCAACATGTACAACTTTTCCATATGTTTTATATTTATTTGGAGTTCTGCTGCAAAGTGCACTTGATTTTAAATTTCTTTTGTTTCTTATGCGCACCATCATCTTTGGCCACAGATGTGTAATGTTAAATATTTTTCAGTTAAACCGTAGGACTGCAATAATCGTGTGCAGTCACCGCAATTCACAGGAAGCAGAAAATGTAACTCAGTACATTTCTTTTACAAGGAAAAAGTGTTTGCCTGCAGCCAGAACCGTGATCAGGAGGCTTGAGACCAGTTAATCACCTATGATTGGTGAGACAGTTTACTTGTGTAAAGGGAGCTCTTGATTTCATGCCCCACAGCAGTCACGCTAAATGCAAAATGTCAGTATGCCACTTGATCAGGCTTAATTAATTGTGAAAGGCTAAATCATGATACAATTACTACAGGATTAATTTCGCAGGCCCCTGAAAAACGTGTAACGCACCCGCTGCTGCAGATGGATTGAAACAGAAGAATGTGTTCTTCAACAGGTAAAGCTGGACAGACAGCGGCCCTGTGAGAAGACTGGAAGTGTTCCAATAAACGGGGCCACGAGCGCCAACGCCGCAGGACTAATTGAACATTCAGACAAAGTTAATTTCTTCGTGCTGAGCTCAAAACGAGGGCACGATCCCAGCAGAGGAAGATTAGCCCGGAATGGACGGCTTGCTTCGCTAATCCAACCTGCACTGCAGCCTGGGAGGGAGACCTAGAGGGAAGCTGCCACCTCTTCCCATATGCTCTGCTTACGTTTAGGCAGAAAAGTCATCTTCACTTTCAGAATTATTATTGCTTCATTGTAAATTGCACATAACACTTTGGACAGATATCCTTAAAGATGCCTAATAACTGGTTATTGGAAGCGCTCAGTGAAATGGCACACATTCACTCTCCTGACATTTACATCCTGTGTAAACGTCAGTGATGATGTTGAGCCACGGGGAGTAGAGAATAAGCTCAGTCTTTGCTGGGATTTTTCCAGGTCAGCCTCAGAGGAGTCTGTCCAGCTCTGTCTGCCATTAAACCTCAAATAGATGCGACTTTAAACTTCAAGCAAAAATGAGTTGATTTTAACACTGTTTGTGGTTATCTGACTGTAATACATGGTTGCACCACCAGGGGATTGCAATAAGAATGTTCTATGCAGGGCTGCTTTACTCCCATAATGTGCATGACTTAAATATTTTTACATGTAAACTATCTCTGTCTCTTGGAATAAAAGATCTTGGAGATGTAAAATTTTCCACCTTAAATGGAAGAAAGAGCAAGAAAAAGCTTCTGATTATGCAGTCTGAGGCAGTCCGGGAGCATTATATAGTCAAATATAATTTAATTTGACAGTAAGAGCCTGGCCATTGCCTTCCCATGCAGTTCCACATGATTCCAGTCTCTTTTCAATGTTCTGTCTGGTATTTCTCCCATTGAAGTGGATTTCTCCATTTAAATTTCTACTGATCCAATCAGGGAAAAGGAGAAGTTGTGAACAATGACATCATTGTTCTGTGGTGCCTTTTGGAATTGTAGCTTGTCTGTATTATAAGGACACGTCTGCCACAAAATATCAAAATAAAAGCACCTCCCATTTTTTCATTGAGTTGCTCAAATCTCTTTATTTACTACATTTTGCTATGATTTATAACATGTATTTTACTGTTTATTATTTGGAATTGACAGGTTTAACATCTACATTAAAAAAAATGTTTTCAAGTATTTTTAAAATGCTCCAAAACCCCTCAAAGTCAAATTTAATGTAATTGTAATTATTGTAATGTAATTATATAATTTTGACAGCATGAAGCCAGGGATAAGCAGATGTAAACTTAATTACTGCAAAGACAAAAAAACTGTTTGAATAATTTAGAAATTCAACATTAGCAGTTTTTCGTCTTTTTATGTATTTTTTTTTAAAATAACTAGTTTGAAAAACTTACATTTACAGATTTGTTTGTTTATCTTTAAAACTTTTAAGATAACTAACACATTTTAAAAAATGTTAATTGTTAAATGCTCATGTTGTTTTAGCTCTGAAGACAGGCAGTGCATCGTTGGATTCCTGACAGAAATAATGTGGATTTGATGACAAAATATTCATTTTAGTCAATAGACTTCAAACATGACATGGACCTGCATCTCAGCTTCTTGACATTTGACTTTAAAAATAAAAGACACAAACATTTCAGGTTCAAATGCAAGAAATAAAAAGCTGATCACAAGCAAATGTTTCACTGGGACAATCAGATAAAACTTTTAAAAGTGCCAAATGTGTTTTTTACACGTCATCTTTGTGTTAGCTGCACATGATGACGGCCTTAAGCAGCTAACAGCTAGCTTTAACCTTGTGTACTGTGTTAGAGATTAAAACATTCAACAAACAGCTGCAGAAAACAATGCAATTTTGTTTTTTTCGCCACTTGGAAATCAGAACGTGTCTCCCTTTGCCACTTTATTTTTGAAATGTCGGCTTTGCAAATAATTTCTAACAAATTTCCAACCATTATCAAACAACGGCTTGATGGATACCTGGGTGCCTGACGACCGGCTGGTCTAATGTAGCCCTGAAGAATAGAACCAATCAAAGCCAAAGTGAACCATTGTTAAAAAAGAAAGATCTCCAATGTACCAGTTGCTTTAACAGTTAAAGGTTTTCCATGATGTGAGTTGTTTGAGATAAAAAAGATTCATGTTTGCAGCAGCTGCTGGCCCTGTTGGTTAAAACAGCAGGTTGAGAGAGAGGCATCAGAAAGTAATGGTTCCAAAACCACAGAGCGACAAATTGAAGAAAAAAACTGTTTTTGCCTGGACACTTTGAACCTTAAAATGATAAAAAAAACATTATCGTGCTTGAAATAGAATAACTGAATTGTCCTATTGTGAAGGAGCACTTAGAACCCAACAGGTTCAGCTAGGCTTCTTAACCTCAATATAACTTCTCCTCAAAAAAAAATATCTATAATTGCATATAAAAAAAGAAAAAGGTTATTGAGATTTTTAATGTACAAGCAAGTTCTTGTAAACCAGGGGTGTCAAACTCAATTTCACCGAGGGCCACTTCAGCATATTGGCCACCATCAACGGGCCACATTGACGGTATAATCAGGAGTCTGGAAGACTGGAAGTAGATGCATCCCTGCTAAAACACACCCCAGACAACAGGCTGACTTCCGTCATTAGCAGCAACTCAGTTCTGTAGAGGCCTAGTAATGAGGCCTCTACAGGATTAACACACCTAATCCAGGTGTGTTAGAAGAAACGCATCTAAAGTTGCAGAGTGGTCACTCTGGAACACTGGACTTGGGCACCCCTAGCATAAATATATGAAAATGCAATGCTAAAAATAAATGAACAACACCTCATATTGTTAAATAACTGATTTTATGTATTCAAGTTTTAAATATTACATCAGAGTTTGCATGGATGTAAAATGACTGCTCAGTTTAAAAATTGCAATACTTAAATCAGTGTTTAAAGGTAAGCAAAGAATAAAATCAAGTTTTGATATTAACTCTCAACTTCATTCACAAAACTTTTTTTATTTATTGCAAAAACCTGCATGAATTTCACATAACAGCAAAACAATTAGTTGATGCTGCCTTCACCCTGACAGCAGGTCACACACATCCTCATTCACAGCTCATGTTCTGTAAATAAACACAAAACACGAGCAAAATCAATAAATTATATGCATATTCTAGTATACTTGGTCTTGGTTTTACATTAATTCCATTTTAATTCAGTTTGTTTGTGCTTACCGATGTTTTCTGATGTCTGGCGCCGGTTCCCCCTGGTCAGTTCGTCGATGTCTGGTTTTAGTTTTTGTGCCAATCCGTAAAACGGCGTGTAGGTTTTCGTCAGTAATGCGCGATCTGTGCCTGGTCTTGTTTAAATTCATTATTGAAAACACCTGATTTTTCTCTTGGACGTTTTGATGTTAGCTTGTCGATGTCTCAGTTTTCTTTGCTGGGAAATTCAATAATCAGCGCGAGGTGACTCTGCTGCACTCTAGTGGCGAGAAGCCGTAATGTTGGCTGGTAACAATCGGAATGCATTATGGGAGATGTAGTTGGTAGTAAATTCGTGCGCGAAACCTATTTTAAGTCAATAATGGGCCTATAAAACGCTAGGGGGGCCACATAAAATGACGTGGCGGGCCACATGTGGCCCGCGGGCCTTGACTTTGACACATGTGTTGTAAACTTACAGGCCTACCATGTAGCGCACACTGAGGAAAATGTGGGGCTGTGGGTGACATCCAGGTGACGTCTGGATTGAACTTCTGAACTTGCCATCAGGTGACAGCTGCTCTGAGCGGCCCAGTTTTCCTCACCATTTCAGGTGCCATTTGGTAGCAATGAATGACACTTTGTGTGATTTGAAGTGAGTCCAAACCTGATTATGGGTTTAAAAATTGTAATAATGAAAACTGTGCTGGAAGTACACACTAGATTTTTAAGAAAATGTTTTCTTTGTTTATTTGATTTTTCCAACAAGTGACTGTCAGTTCTATTGCTTGTGATATTGACAGGTGAATTTAAATGCACATGTCGAGAAGTTCCTCTGTGGATTAGTTTTACTGTCAGTCTTGTTTTTCCTCTGCTTTTTTCTACCCTCAAGATTTAAAAAAGAAAAATGGCATGATTCGGATAAAAGAAAGTTTTGTGAAAATTATTATTTTAATTATTTTTTCTGTCTGTTCAAAGTCTGTGTCCGGGAGGGCTTTAGTTTTATTCCAGCAGTTAATGGGCAATAGCTGCTGAACAGACCATAATAGTTGCTCTGAGAATCATGTTGGTTAAAATGATATTTTCTTACTTGTAATTTTTTGTGTTGTATTTATTGCTGCCTCTTTGGCTATACAAAAAATGCTAATTATATCAGCCAAAATTTATTTACCAAAAACATTGCACATTTCAGCAACTGAAATTTCAATCTGGAGAGACTCACACGGAGAAAAGGAAGTTCAGTTAGAAAGATTTATTGGACCGTGTCCTTTTGGCACTCGGGCGCCGGCGGAAGACTTTCGTGCTGAGCCTCCCCGCGAGCTTAGATGGTCAGCTCGGGGCAGGACTCAGGGTAGTCTTCCCCCGTGCCCGGACACTGGTGGTGGAGCGGAGCCGGGGAAGGGGTAGCCTGGGTTGTCGGGCAGGATGAGGGTGGAGGCGGGGAGGAGGTGGGTTGATGCGTGGCTGAACAGCTGATGAACCCGGCTTGGCTTGTTCTTTTGAATGATGATCTTGCGGTGTGATTGGCTGGAGTAGCTGCGCTCCGGCATTGGATGATTGGGACGTAGGCGTGGCGGTGGGATGCTGTTGTGCTGAGTGAGATCTGCCAGCTTGAATTTACACTAAAGCTTCCATTAGTCACAATTAAATTGCTTAAATAATGCTGATAGACTAAACAGAATAGCCTTTATTATGGTTCTGTTACATTAAACTCTCACAAGTGGTAAAACACACAACAAAAGAATATTGAAATTAAGTGTCTCATACCTCTTTTATCTTCAAGAGAAACATATTGGAGATCAAATAAATAGAAAAGCATCGTTTTTCTTAACTTACAATAATCAGCTCTGAACTAAAAGAACAGAAAAACAAATTCATTATTCATTTGTGTCCCATCTGTCTGAGCCTTTTGTAGACTTTGTTGTGTTTTGCTGTCAGCTATTGTAAGTCTGAGCTAAATTTGGGAGGAATAAATAGTGAACGTTGCACAGCTTTTTTAGCAGCCGTGGCCTGAAAAACTCTGGCATAATCATTGCTTTGTATGTAGCGAACATGTTCACAGCTCTTAAGCATATTCTTTAAAAACTGACATGCGGATGAAAGCGAAGCCCTCTACAGAGAAAGGAGCATCTCCCCTGCAGAGGCTTTGCTGTCTCCAATTGCCATGGAGTCGTTTTGTCAACATGTTGCTCCTCATTTCTCTTTGCTTTTTAGTTGCTCATTGTGAATACCTACACAATGCTATAGGTAAACGATTAAGATAGTCATAAGATTGTATCTTATGCAGCATCTATTTAGTTAAGTGATACTATACACAATGGATTGTACCTTTTTTTAACTCATTGCTTCCAAGCCCAAATTAATGATATACAGACACAATGCATGTTATTGTTTACATCTGGGAATTTTGCGCAAGGAAATTTCTGGTAATCTTGGCACTGAAGTACATATTACATACATCACTGTTACATGCAGCTGTGGCAGCATGTAGTTTCCTCTCCATTTCAGGTGGTTGCTGTGTTCCTGCAGCCTAAACAGGCACAGCTGGTCTCACTCTGCCTCTTGATTAGCAGAGTATAAGGCTAGCTGGGAAACTGCCTTCAGGGTCTCTTGGCCAATTGGGCAGCATGTGTGCTGCAGCTCTGTGGTGCTGTGATGGAGGATTTGTTGTTTCCTAGAAACCCTGGTTTTGTTGTTATTCTCCCCTTGCTTCTTCTTTTAGGTTTTCACCATTACCCTTAAGTTTCTTTGTAGGTTCATCCCTAGACTGCCATGAGGATGTAACAATCACAGTCAAACATGATCTCTTTTTAAAACTTGGGCAGAGGCCACGCCTCCAGGAAGTAATGGTTCCTCCATCGCTGAGGGTCCAGACTGTCTGGATGAAGCAACATGTAGAACAGGCAGCTGGTTTCATTTCAGGCCAGGGAATGACCGGAAGAATCCTTAGAGCAAATTCACTTTTTGATGATGTTCTAATATATTCAGATTTAGCTGAATCTCAGGAACTTTTATTCACCTTTTCTCATGGTCTTTTTATGGTGATGTCTGACCTCCTTTGTTTCTTTAGTCCATAGTGTTTCAAAACTGCCATTTTTTAGAGAAATGGGTTATAGGTTATATTGCTCTCTATGTTCCATTTTGTAAATCCAGTGTCAAAACAATCGAGGAGAAAAAACCCTAAAATATATTTGTTTTACACCACGTTATTACAGTATAGTTAAAATTGAGTTTTTTGATCCAACAATATTTTGTGGGTATTTGGCCAAAGATTATGCTCAAGTTTATCTTTATGAAATGAGACCCAGAAACGATCAGACGGATTCAATGCTGCATCCTTTGGATGATACTCCAGCTCTTATTAATTATGGCTTCAATTTTTTTTCTGCTTCTGAGCAATAAGGTGTTACAAACACAGCCATGTCTGGTTTTATAAAGACTGTGTCCAGGCTGCTGCCTTCTTTATTGTCCTCTTTTCTAAATGCGACAGCATTTCATTGGACTCATCTTCACACGCTCTTCCTTGACCAAGGATTTTACTCACTGTCCCATTTTACTCTCGTAGCACTAGCTGTGTTTCCATGAACCATAACATTGAAAATTGAAATTACAAAGATAAATGTGCTTAATGGAAACACAATTTTGAAAAAACTCACATTTTTGGTAAAGTTTTCATCCTAATCCAGCATCAGAATAGATGTATCATGCAAAACTGCAATGGAAACGTCACGTGATCAACAGCCTGATGTGACTATTGGTGGAAACCACAAAGTAGACGACAGGAAGTGGCAGAAGGACAATGATTTAGTTTTTTTCAGACAACGTTCAGCTGGCTCCACCAGAGCTCTCACAGCATCACACAGTTCATAAAAAATGTTATTCCAACGTGTTAAATCCATAAATCCTCTGTAAAATTACCGACTACAATTTAGCCAAAATGCAGCATATGCAGCCACTCCAAAGTAGGCGGGGCTTGTTGCTCAACACCTGAGGAAGACGCCGACGTCTCCTCTGATTGGCTGATAAAGGAAGAACACCAGGGCAGATTTATGAATATATCTCAGGTAACTGTTCACATTCGAGGCTGCCATGATTTTATTGACTTATTGTGTGAACAAGCCTATCCACATGTTATTTTAATGTCTTTATTTACTTAAAGGTAAAAGTAATTTAATTTATGCAGCACATTTTCAGCAACAAGACAATACAAAATGGATTTAATTGATGTAATTGTGGCCATACAGGTGAATGTGCAGCACAATAAGTCAACAATGAAATAATTAGACAAACTAAAATTAATTTTCACAGCTGATAATATCGCTAAATGCCAGAATAAAGATTCCAAAACAAACTAATTCAGAGTTCGCCTGTCAAGACGGGAACAGATTAACATCTGCATGTTCAAACGCATAAAGAGATGAAATGAACTCTTGCAGATTATTGATGTACAATCACAGCTCCAGGACAGCAGACATCCGCTAACACTTCCTTTTTTCCCGTTAGTGTCAGGACCACCAGCTGCCTGGTGGAGACCCAGCAGCTGTGAATTTTACATGAACCATCGATAAACTGAGTTTTCACTGATGCTTTACTAAATTTGTGTATTACAGAATAACACAAGCTTTAAACTCTCTGGAGTCTGGAACATTATTGTGTTTTTTTTAATGAAAATCACAATAATGTGTGTTTTTAAATTAAAACCACATTCTTTATTGCATTAAAAAATGCATTAATGCTTAATGCTTTCTTGTATTAAAGAATCAAACTAAAGTCATATGTACGATGGTTTTTAATAGATGTGAGAAGACTGTTAAAAGTAAGATTTTGGAGTGTTTGTTTTCTAAATGCTACAAAGATTAACTGTATAAATATTCTCAGAAATCCTGAATAGCATGAATGAGCAGGTTATTAAAGTCCAATAAAATTTAGTACGAGAAGGAGGTCTAACAAACTCAGGGTGAATCATAAAAAAGGTTTTAGCAGTTGTTGCCCAGAATACCTTTAATTTTAAGAAGTGTACTTTTGTTGTGATTTGAGTTTCTGTGTGTTTATTTGTGGTTCTGTTCCCTGGGAGTCTCTGTGGTGTCCCGTCTCGTCCCCCTTCATTGTTTCCCAGGTGTGTCTCGTTTCCGTGAATTTCCCCTGTGTATTTCAGGCCACCTGTTGTCTCTGTGTTTTGTCGGATCCTTGTTGCACGTCTTTGTCATGTCTATCACCCAGCCGTTTGTAGGAAGTCTTCAGTCGTCACAGTAGTACTGTCCTGTGTCCTGTGTTGGCGTCAGCTCATGTATCAATCTTTGTCAAACCAGTTGCTACCAGTGTTAGCGTTAGCTTCTGCTCACTGTGCTGCCTGCTTTCTGGGGCAATTGGAGCTGCATACTCCTCATTAAACATCCATCTATTCTTCTACCTGGGTCTGCTCGGCGTTCATTCTCACCTAAATGCCTGCAATTCATGACACTTTTCGCTTCACAAAAATTCTTAGATCTCAATTTAAACTAAAACTACGGAAGAGGACTAGGGCCACCAAAAAAAAAAGAATTCTCAAAATTCTAACTTTAATCTCAGAATTTTAAAGTCAGAATTCTTTTTTTTTCCCAGTGGCCCTAATCCTCTTCCGTATAAAACATATGTGATTCATAAACGGTGTTGAAAAAGATTTTGGCCTCTTAAAGGTTTTATTGTTTTTCCTTTTGTCACTTTAATGTTTGAGATCAAGTAAGTTTTAATATCCAGCAGAAATAAGCTATGTGAACACACACAAATGCAATTTCCTCTTTAAAGGGAAACAGCCTTTAGTCTGAAGTATTTATGACATTTGCAAAGCCGAAGTCAAATTCCTCCTTTGTGCACAACGTTGGCCAGTAACTCTATAGTAACTCCATTCTGAGTCTTTTACATCGGTGTGGAGGAAAGGTTCATCTCAGTCCAATTTATGTCCAAATCTGAACTGGCCCACTGCAACACCACAGCATCAAATCACAGCAATGTCTAAGTCCTGGCTCCAAACGTTTTGAGACCAAGATCTACTTTTTCTCTCACCAGCCGGCAGAGATTTATCTCACGACACGAAGATATAAAAACTGTACATGAAACGCTATTGACTTATTTTAGATGCCAATATACGTCAGATAATTATAGCAGACATGTCAAAGTGATAGAAAAACTAATGCAGTTGGTTCCTCAGTGAGATTCTGACACTGGGAGCAGGTTACTGGTTTGTTGGTTGCAATCAGTTATCAATCAGTTACCAATCAGTTATCAATCAGTTATGGTATCTGAAGTTTGGATTGATGACCTCAGTGTAAGAAATTGCAGATTGACAGGAGGAACCAAAGAGCATAAAATAGGTCAAAGCCACATCTTGTGAAGTTGGGATATTTTTCCTCCAACAGGTTCCAGAGGAATCACCTCAGACCAGATGTTGGACTGGAATTTATTTCAATGTCATTTGTAAATGTTAGAGCCTCGTTTTCAGCAGTGGAGCTATAAAGGTTGTCATTTTGGAGAAAATCTCATCAACATCAATATTTCCACTAAATAAGAGGCGGAAATAAGTAACGTGTTTGACAGAGGAAAAGCCTCTGAGATTCTGAGCTCAAAGCAAGATGCCAGAGAACACCAAGTCATACATTTTTTTAATGTTAGACAATTAATTTGATTTTATATAATTGTTGCTGTAGGATCCATATGTTTAAGTACTTAATGAAATATACTTGTCCTATTTGATGTTTGTTGTGAATGCTGTATACTTGCAAACAAACAAGGTAATTAGTCCAAGTGAAATTTGGACTAATCACCAAGACTAAAAAACCCACAACGGTCACTGAAATAACTTGAAACTGTCAAAAGCAATAATAAAAATGTACTAAAATTAAGCTATGAAAATGAGACATTGCTTTTGATGTTTGGTTCAAGCTAATGAAAAATAGCCACTTTTGTTGAACGGTCAGAAGCTACAGCAGCCACAGCAAAGACAAACAAAGGTAAAACAACCTGAACAGGTGATCAACCCAAAACCATCCGTATCTTTTTACTCTCTGTCGTTTAAGCACAGCTGTTGCAGTGGCAACCGCCTGAGCTGCGCAAGCCGAGCAGAGATCACGTTAAACACAACATATTAGGCTTTCAGGCTTGATATCTATTTAGTGATTATTAATAAGCAATCCTCTGATCACAGCGGTGGTTGATCAGCTAATTTTAAACTCCTGCTCTGCTAGTCACTCAGTCTTTGAGATGCTTCTTTTTTTTTTCTTTTTTGCTAATGGAACTGAAACATACAGAATTGAACATATTTTGTTGATTTATTTATTTTTTTTATTCTTCAATAAAGTTTGGATTTTAGTAAATATTTTGATAAGCGAGTCAGAAGTGGATGTGCTGGTCTCAGCCTCCTGGTGGCTCAAAACCTTCCTGCAAACCGCCGGTCGATCCCGACTGACATATTAATCTCCATGGTAACCAAATGTTTCCCCAGCTAATGGGTGCTGCTAAGGCTCCCAGGTACTCGGGTGTACTTCACTCGTTCGGTGGACATGTCTGAGTAAAGGTGCATTGTTTATGACAGTGGACTGTGTGGTTCACTGTAAGCTGTTTGGCGGGAAATGGTTTTCATGTTGAACTGTTTTGTATGAGACACAGAGCTGGTAAGGATGTGAGTCAGCGCTATCAGAAGGGCATGCAGTAGCTACACTACCACTTTCTGACAGTTGTGCTGTGGCTGGTGGAAAAGAAACGGGGCTTCATGCCCAACTGGATCATCAAACTTGTTAACATCCATCTGGACTGTGAGCAATGAAGGATTTTGTCACAGGAAATGTGGACAATCAGTCTGCTTCACTATGAAATCTCAATGTGCGTTTGAAAAGATTCTCAACAGAAGAAAGCAGAGTTGATATTCTGTTCTTGTTCTCCAATAAGTCCTGGTTCTCTTTTGGAACTAGGAACCAGACTTGTATGGCAGACCACTACTGTTGATGTCTTCCACTCTGCTTGTCAATAACCATAGCATTGTGACCAATTAGCGTAGGAATATTCATATCACATCTTATAAGCTTCATCAAATCTGTTGCACCCAGTGGACAAAGCTGCTTTCTTGTTGCCAGTTTGTGGTTATTATTTCCACAGTAAAATCTTAAATTTTCTAAAAGTTCTCTCCCTGTAGATGTACATAAAAGCTCAGCCTACAAAGCATCAACCCGCCTGTGAGGTGACACAGTGTTGATGCTCGCAGCCCCCGAGGCTGAAAGGGAAATGGAAGCAGCAAAGGAACGGGGCACTGCTAGTCCCCCCATCTGGCAAGATGACAAAGATGACAGTTGTGAGGGTATTTTTTGGCAACGTCCGCAGCATGAGGCGATGGCTGCCTTTGGTGTCTGTCTTCTGTGTCTTGTGTGTTTGCATGACTCTGGCAGCATCTCTGTGAATCCTTTAACTGTGAAATATTTAATGCATTAGGGAGGCCTTCACAATAACATGGAGTGTGTTTCTTTTTCCAAACCTACTTAAATGCTCAGGATCTACTAATTGAATTTTAATGAAATTAAGGACCATTTGCTAATCGGTCTGGGCAAAATCAAAGCTGGATTTCCCTCTAGCAAACTGGACATGACAGAAAATCACAGTTCTTGCGAGACAACAACCCGTCAGAAGGAGCTTTTTCATTGATGTTTGCACAGCATGAAATAGGTAATGACCCACAACTCATGATTACCCTAATGATCAAATTGCTCCTGATTGAAATGCCAGTGATGCTTGAATGTTTTATCTTTATTGGAGACATCAGCATTGGAAACTTCTTAATCGTCAGTCTGCAGACGTCTCAATGATGAGCCTGTCGGCCATCGTAACATCAAAAACAAACCAAGCATCACCTGTGATTTGCAGAATGGGCTTTTAGTGTACAGCCAACAGTAACGTCTGCCACAAGGAGGCAGAATATAGTAATTTTTGTCTTTTACCTACTGAAAATATATGTATATATGCTGGTTTTTAGAACAAATAAAAAAGAGATACTGTGTTAGATTGTCTTGTGAAATTATCCTCTGGTCCACATTTTGTCTGCATATAGAAGTGATCACATGCAAAACTTTATAAAAAATAATCGGGGGCAGGAGGGTTTTACATCACACTTCTGATACAGGCCAAAGAAACAAACACTGGTCCATCTAAAAACCTAAATGGTGCAGTGAACTCTGGTCTGCATGTAGTGAACTCTGGTCTGCATGTAGATACAAGTGGACCAGAGACTGCTCCAAAAGTTGGAATCAGACTTTATATTTTGTTGAAAACATATGTTACTAAATACACAGAAAGCGAAGAGAGGGTTGAACCAAGAGGCTGAACTCTGGATGTACAATCTGATCATCATCAATGGTCTTGAGTCAAAGAATGATTTGGTGGACACAAGTGGCTGAAGTGAATTTTCTCCACAGGCTGTCTGGCCTTTTCCTTATAGAGAAGATGAGAAACTTTGTCATCCAGGAAGAACTCAGAGTAGAGCTTCTGGTTCTCCTCATCGAGAGGAGCCAGTTTAGGTGGCTTTGGAAACTGGTTTTGATGCTTCTCTGGGCAGGTGTCCCACTGGGCCTTATCCTCGTTCCACTGGGAAACCAGGTCCCAGTGGGCACAAGCCCCAGGACTTGCTGGAGGAACTATGAGTGCATTCATAGTAGTCCTGTTTACTCTGCTTTAGTCAAATTCTAGTTCCGTTGCTTAGAAAGTCTGGCTCGTTTGAGGAGCTATGAATGTGCAATCAAACTCTGATGCAGACCATAAACATAAACTCTGGTCCATGCAGTTGAAGTGAATTAAAATGTGAAACGGATCAGAGACCGCTTCAAAAGCTGGAATCATACGACCAAAACAACAACATTTCCTTGGAATATATTCAGGAGTTGGCCCAAGTTGCCCAGGAGAGGGAAGCTAGGCTTATCTGATTAGGGTGCTGCCCCA
Source organism: Phalloptychus januarius (assembly GCA_902982915.1). Classification (NCBI taxonomy): domain Eukaryota; kingdom Metazoa; phylum Chordata; class Actinopteri; order Cyprinodontiformes; family Poeciliidae; genus Phalloptychus; species Phalloptychus januarius. The sequence goes on along the minus strand of CADWAE010000197.1, from coordinate 1,028,692 downwards.
TAGTCTGCTCTCAGATTAGGGGGACGATCAGTGATGGATGGGTTAGTTGAATTTAGATTAGTGATGTACCAATTGCAATTTTCTGGCCAATTACAAATCTTTAAAAACACCTGACATGCCGATTCCAATACCAATTTTTCTGTCTGTAATGTCAAAAATAGAACAAGAAAATGGCTGACTTGGTAACGGTGGAGTGACTATTATTAGCTGCAGACATACAGACATGACCTGTTGGGCCAGTCTGTCAGTCTGACCTCACACTACAGAGCAGAAGAGGAGAGTGGTGGATTTTTAGAAATTTGATGAGGTAGACAAGATCAGGTAGATAAAATCAGCTTCACATGTATCCACTGATCACCAATCTCCCAAAATTAAGGAAATTAACACAGATAAATCAGTGCACCACTAATTCAGATAACGGTCAATATGATTTTCATTTAAACATGTCAGCATTGCTGTTCTCTAGTGGACACCACAAGCAACTTTAGTAAAATTCTAATCAAAATGTTTTGCTTGTTGAAAAACTACTGTCAAAAATGATAGAATCTACCCATCATTGGACACTACCTTTTAAAACTGGCAGGGTAAAAAAATGTAAATAAGTTTGATGACTCACAAGTTCATTTTTATGGTAGAAAAACAAGAAGCCATTTCAGACAAACATGTCTGGACGATCTGCGATGTTGAAGACATTAGGCTCCCTTACAAAAAAATCCCATGAAATTCACATGTGATTCCCACTTCACACATGTGGGTCACATAATCACATCATTTACACATGTAAAAAGTGGTGTGAACCACATGTGATCACATGTGAAAGTCACATGTGATTTCATGGGATTTTTTTGTAAGGGCTGGACTGTGTGAATTATTTACAGGACTTGTGCCATGGAAGTCAACTGACCTACTTGTTAAAGACTGAATTTTCTGTACATTTTCTTTAGACATCAGTAAATTTTGTATTTGAAGTATTTTTGCAAAGTCATCACGTGAGCCTTGAATTGCAGCTGAAACCACTTTTTTATTTTAAACTTTTTCTCCTGGAGATGCTCAAAATTTCTACATATACCAAATCTAATTTAGGCTTCTTTACAGCTCTATAATGAAGTTGATTCTGTTTCAAAAAAATATTTTTCACTGACATAAAGGAGTAAGCTTGTATGCACATCAGTCGTAAATGTTATGTGGCAGTAACATTAAAGCAGGAATGCAGATGAAATGCTTTCTATAACTTTGCTATTGATCCTGTAATCTCTGTTATGCTCTGCTGGAGGATTCTTTATAGTCCACATTCACACCTTTTGTATCGTTTACCTCTGGAAGAGTGATCCCCACGCAATCAGCATGTCGGTGGCATCACCAGAGTCCTTGGTGCTGCCGCTGCTGCAGCTCATGCACCGACAGAATGACAGAGTGAGCCAGAAGGAGCAGAGCCAGCGTTGCATTATTCAACAGGATGTGGTTGCTGGCTGGCTGGGGAGCTGCTGTGAGCGTGGGGCTCTTGTCTGGCTGATGGAATTCTGCAGCAGCGATCGACACATCATCTCAGCTGTGCTCTGCTGCAGCGGCACAAGCATGGGGAAAGTGGGTGCAGCAGCATCTAGAGGGTGGTGTGTTTCTGAGCATGTGGTTCCAGGGGCACTTTTAGCACTTCATCCTCATTGACTGGGCTAATGTATTTACATTGTAAAACATCTGTCAGGCTGACTGGTTAACATCCTGGGGATACTATGGATGATCAGGAAAGACATGAGCTTCATTTATGAGCAGTGAGTTTTAGCGCCGTATTAGTTTTGAAAAAGAAAAGCCAGTCGGTTGAAACTTTCTTGGTGTAAATTTAGTATTCGTTGCAATCTTTTGGTGTAAAATGTGTCCTATACCAATTCAAGTTGAATTTGTGGTTGTATAAATCATTGTTCGGTGAACATTTGAAGAAATGTTGCCGGCTTATTTATTAAGTGTGACATATGCTTCCTTGAATAGGTTGGGATAGGTATATTCCACATTCAAACTATGTTCATCACTTTTGTGTGCAAATATAATGAGATTTTAGTTTGCTCAGTCACTTTAAATACAAATAAACTGCTGGCCACTCCTCCCAACTATACATTTACATGTAAATGCCTGCACACAAATATGCAACTGTACATATATGAAAAGCATTAAAGGAGCCGCCTGCACAATCACCCTGAAACACTTGAAAAACTTCAAAAACAAAACACTTGTCTTTTCCAGCAGCCATTGTACAGCACATACAGCAGTAAAACTAGCAGATCAAACATACTGGGGTTGCTAGGTAACAGGCAGTGCCTGCTGATTTGTGATGTTACATCCGGAATGTTTTTGAAACAACAAATTTTCCGGACACCAAAAAAAACATACATTTATTGCTATAAAAACAGCTGGGTGTCTTTTAAACCCTTGGACTGTTGAAAGCAGTAGAAACCCAAATGAGTTTAAAACTCTATGGTATCAAAAGATGGTTATAAAAATATGCAAGAGGAATTATTCACCTTCTGACTATGAATAGTTACATTAGCAGGAACACTTTTCAACTGAGATTGAAACAATGCGCTTGAAGTTCAATGGTTCACTTAGCGTTCGCCAACTTGGCAGCATCACAAGGAAGACAGAGAGACAGCGACCCATTACAGAGAGACAGGCGGTGGAAATAGGCCAAGAGTGCAGAGTGGAGGCTGTTAGAGAATTTGATTATCTCCCAGTCAGGATGGCTGGAGCGAAGCTTTGTTGCTGACTTTCCATTCATAATTCTGCTGATCCATAGAAAGTAGGCAGCAGAAAAGAAATGATGTAAATAATGCCTTGCGTGCTTCCAACACTGTCTTTCATTGTATAGAGATTCCAGTCTAGTGTATAAACTATATACTTTTTGGAGTTAACTGCGTCATCACAACACATTCCCAAGTGGAGCCTACGGCGCCATCAGGGCGTCTAAATATGAACCATGTAAGGGGGTTAAAGCAGACTTGGCTGCTGCATTATATTGACCCAGAATGCCCTGCGCTGTTGTTCACTTCCTGCTTTTGGAGCGGTCTGTGATCCTCTTGCAGTCGCTTCGACTAACCAAGGCCAAGGTTTATAGGCGGACCAGAGTGTGCTTTTTTTGGTCTCCATCAGTTTGATGACACATTCTCTCTATCAGAACAAACAGACTGAAGTTTCTCTAGCAGTGAGCAGAATTGAGTATTGTGTAGAAATTTGAGTAATTTTTTTAATGCCTTCAACAAAATCATCAGGGATAGTTAGTCTAACTGGAAAACTTTTTAAACATTTCCAGTTGACCCCTGGTGTCCATGAGGGTTAGGTCTGTCTGTACCAGTGACACTAATTTGAAAAGCTTCACCACGTAATGACCCAGATACTTTGGAAAAAAAATCTGCTATTTACGTGCTGCTGCTGTCACACCTTACGTGTCCCATACATGTCCTCCAAAGCTGCAAAATCGATGCAGCGAGGCTCAAATATCACGGCAATGACACAGTTATAGCGTCAATTAATCTCATGCTATGCTATACAGGATCACCTAAGGATCCATTAGAATTTGGGTGAACAATCTCTGTCACATAGTTTTTTTACACGTTAGATTGTTTTACATGTAATTTGCATATATATTTATATGAATTAATTTGACCAAAGTTGTCCTACCATGGTACCGCAGCTATGGATAACAAATAAAAGAAAGGTCTTTTTGCCCTCCAGTATTGTTCTCATGCACAAAATCTCTGAATGGAACAATAACATGCAACGTATCTATAGGATTTATGTCCCCAAAACTATGGAAAGGGGGATAAATCATAATGTGCATAGATTCAAATATACCTTTAAAACCACATTTCTGATTGCAGAAACAACAATAGCAACAGAGTAAAATATTTTCAAACACTTTATAGCTCTTAAATGACCTAAAGCAAATTTTTACAAGTCTCAATCCTGTTTTTTAGTTTTAATGAGGGCATTTAATGTCATTTGTTCTAGCAAAGCTTTCTGAAAAACAGAATACATGTATCCATGCAGTGTCATCATGAGGTACAGCGTGTTGGCTGAGTAGGCACGTGTGGGTGGGCCAGCAGAAGAAACGCTAATGCCCATGTTCAACGGACTGAACAATGTAAAGCAAAGCCTGAAGCTAGACATTTCTGGCTCATTTACCAGCGAGCAGGTTTTGCGTGGGGGCTTTGTTTGAGTTCTGTATCCAGGTCTTATTCGTGGTTTGTGCTCTGCAGAGGTTGTGTGGGCACCGTGGGTAGTGGAGATGAAGAGGAGGTTTCTCCATTGATGATTCTCCTCGTTTTCTATTCTTTTTAATACAAGCATAGATAAGAGTCGGTACAACAATAACTCAAGAGCTTTTTCCAAGCTGAGTCTTTAATCAAGAGCAGCAAGAAGAGGAGGCCTTTTTTGCTTCTTGACTGTAATCAATGGCTGCCCGACGTTAACGAGCTACTGGCTCAAATGAAACGGCTTCAAACTGCATGTGGTACTGAAGTTTCAGCAAAACACAAATAAAAAACATCAGATCCCAACAAGCCAGAACCATCTGTACCAGAACATTCTGGGCTGAGAGAGCACAGCAAAAAGCTGCTCCTCTGTTACTTCTGCCGTACAAAAGAATTCAGATTTTTTTCTTTGTAAAATTAGCAATCAAACACCACTGTGTTCACCAATAAAATGCTGATTATTTTATTGGTATTTTATATCATAGAACTCAATGAAGTAAAATGAAATTATCCATGTGTTTCTCTAAAACGTGAGATGTGCATTCAGTCTGTCTGAGTCGATACATTGTAGAATCCCCCATTTGCTGCATTTACACATGCAAATCCTTCGATTCTTTGTTTTTATTAGTCTTACACATGTAGAGACTAAAATTTGTCCATTCCTCTTTGCAAATGAGCAAAAACTTAAGCTGGTTGAAAAGCATATGTAAATGCCAATTTCTTAAACTACGTTACAGTTTAATACAGGTCTGGATTTCAAGTGGTTCATTCTGATACGTGGTTCATTCTGACACCTCCAGTGCACTGGGATTTCTCCCATTCACATGGATTCCTCCAGTAGCATTTCTACCAGTTCATTCAACAAAGTTCTGAATGATGATTTTCATGTTCTATGCTGTTTTAGAATTGTAGTCTGCCTGTAGTTTTAGCAATAGCAGTGGAGGAAATGAAGCTGTTTTTTTTTGGCCACGTCTCCAAATACTGAATCAACATTAACAGTCGCCTCGTTTGGCTGGACACCTCTACCTTCACAGTGGAAGATGGTTGTTCACAGTAGAGGCAATTTCTGGTAAGCTTCGTAGCATCAAACTGGCTCATCACACACGCCACAGGCAAACGTTAGTGATGGGATAAAATCAGACCCAGTCGCTTAAAACTTCTACAGAGTCCACAAAACTATTGTTTCTGAAGAGACGAAGGTTTAGACCCTCTGGACAAAGTGAAGTGTAGAACAAGAGGAAGATTGTATTTAGAGGCATTAGAAAAATAGGGCTGAAATAAAATATGCACTACACAGTTTCCATATTATTTTTGTAAGAACATTTTGATACAATGTGGCACTGTTATTTTTTCAAAACACTAAATCCATAAATGAAGGTATGGGCTGTGAGGAGTGAGCAGCAGCAGCAGAGCCCAGTCAACTGTGATCTGCTGCTCACAGCTGCATCATATTCAGTTGTGCCTCATTGAAAACAAAAGGCCAAAAAGTGCTGCTGGCAGAGACAAATTCACGCATATTACAGCATCATGTTGCTTCTTTGATCTAATTATGCCAACAACATGAAGTAGTATCCAGATCCCGGCTTTGTTTACATGCAGTTTCATGTTTACATTTCAAAGGATTCTTTATGCACTCTGAAAATGGTTTAATGGGTCTTTTGTGTCTGCCTCAAACAGAAGACGTGAGAGGCAAGAGTGCAGCATCCCCAGACAGCAGCCTGCTCAAAGCAGGTTTCTGTTCATCACTGGGTGACGAGCGTCATTCTAAATACCAGTGGTAACCGCTGGGACGTACTGGCTGGACGTGTTGGAAGTGACTCTTACTGATTTTAACAAATAAAGCAGAAGACATTCAAAACTCTGATTATGGTGAGCAAACCTTAAAGTATGCACTGTTTACTGACAGAAAACCTTTGCTCCACTCAATCCAACAGTCCTTCTCAGTACGTCCATCTTCCAGTGGCCCCTCCAACACAAACTGCTTAATCAAGCTTTTGTTGATGAAACGAGACTCCATAAACATGTTAGTGGGTCGTCTGTCAGCCATTGTTACTGAATGGTAAAAACTAGCCCCGGTTTACACTTTGGTTTATCCAGAGATTGAGGAACAGTTGCTTCCTGGAGGCGTGGGCTCTGTTAGCAAAAATATCAATTTCATCATTCACAACTTCTCCTTCTGTTCACTGACTGCCCTGGTAGCAAATCTACAATAGAAATCCATTTCAATGGGAGAAAGCACAGACTGTGGTGTAAAGAAAGGTGAAAATTGAGGGAGATTGCATAGGAAGGCAATGGCCAGGTTGCCAGATGTTACCATCACATGTCGCAGAGCATCACACATGCAGTGATTTGGATGTTCCGGTTTAAGCACATTTGAATGTTCAAATCTACACTTACATCACTATTTCCTCCTCTGTGGAAATAATACTAAATATTATATTCTGACTCCTTATCGTCAAACATCATCACACATGAGTTGTTTTGATACCAGACCAGAATGAAGAGTTCTCCCCATGAAACATGCTCTCTCAACATCGGCTCATGTAGCAGAGTAAAATTAATGAGCAGTTTTATTTAGCATGTATAACAGAGTGATATGTGTTTGTTATGAAGTCCACTGTGACTAACTGATGGTTTCTCGTTTTCTAAAAAGATTAATCGGATCAGGTGGTGGAAGTCTGTCCTCTGTTGATGGGCTGTTGTGTCTCTGTTAACGAGCCTCTGTTGGATTTTAAAGCTTCTCCACATATCTGCACATCTATTTGACTCACGTCTACAGCAGAGGTTGGAAAACCTCGCTTTCTGCTCGTCATGCTAAAGTTATTTTTATTGTATTCACAACAATTTTCCTCAGACATACAAATATTCAAATTAAGGCAGACTGGTAAATTAATCTTTAACCTTAAGCGCTTTGATTCAGCTCATAAGGAACAGAAAAAAGAGAGAGAAACAGATGAACTGATGTTGCAGGAGTCGCTACCTCCATTGGACTGATGCTTCCCGTCTCTTTGTGGCGGCGCCGCAGCTCCAGCTTACTGACTAATCATGCCAGGGGGAAATCTAGCTGTTTCAGTATGCAAATACTCTTGATGCGACACATGAGAACTCTGCTCAGCATAGCAATTACACTGATCTTCAGCTGATGGCTTTTCGGTGTAAAAAAGTTTGATGGGGAAACAAACAACAACAGTGATTTAGATAACATCTAACAGTTATGTTTTAATTACTGCCAAAAGGCTATTAGTAAGTAAGCTAAATGCACTTTGTTCTGTTCAAAAATATCTCTTTTGTAACTTCTTTTAACGTGTATTCTTTGCAGATGTTCTTCTTTAATGTATGCATAAAACAAAAGAAACATCTGTTAAAAATATTTTGCTAGTTTGTTTTTTTGTCACACCAAAATGTTTCAAATGAGTAAAGAAACAAAGCAGCTAAAAAAAGGATTTATTTCACTGAGGTAAAAAAAACCCCTACATTTGTTAAGTAAGGCGTCATCCATCTGATTCTGTATTAATACAACACAGACTGGACATAAATGTTCACACATAGTTCACCAGAGGAAAGACAATCATTCTGTATCTGTGTTTCTATTGCCTGCAAGTCTTTAGTGAGTTCTTGATATTGCCAGTCAGACTGTAAATGATGTATAATAATATTGGACTCGGCTCTTGTGTTTGGTTATTATTATTTATTATTAGATGATCTGAAACAAAAACGGGCAAATGAAGTGCTTACGCTGTTTACTACATTATTTGCGATAACTAGCAGAGGTTTTGCTGAGCAGCAGTGTGTATATTACTAAGAAATGTACCCGACATGTCAGAGCTATAAATTTCCTGAAATGGAGTTCACCAAAAAGTCTTTTAAGCAAAGAGCAAGGGGAAAGATGGATGGGGAGTATTTAAATGTCAGTCTGCATTATACGCGCAGAGCATTGAAAGCTAGCAAATGGATGAGATGAAGAGAATGGGTGAGAAATAGCTTTTAGTAGAAGCCTGATCAGAAGGGAGACGGCAGACAACAGGGGAGCGACAGAGGGATCAAAGACAGAAAGCTGTGGGAGCATGCAGGAGATTGTCAGGTAAAACCACCTTATTTGCTCAAAATGATTTGAAAGCCAATCCTGGGAAGCTCTGCTCCAGATTTAAGGTATCAGAATTCAGCTAAATGAAGTCTGAGCTCAGCGCTTAACAAAATTGTTGTAAACATTCTCCTTTCTAATGGGAGGGAAAAAAACAGACAGCACAAGCACCTTGTTGCTGTTTAGTTTTGTCTTTATTGTTTTTGTGTTTAATTGTTTCCATTGATCTATTTGTTTCCCTGTTCCTAGTTGAGCAGTGATACTTTCTGTGTATACTCGCCTGTTTCCTTTACCAATAATCTCACCTTATCTATCAAAACGTCTTAAATATTCAGCTAATATAAAAAAACACAATCTTACAATTGAAGTATTTCCATTACATAAGAAACGTAATTAAAATTACAGGAAAGACGCTTAACGATGTTTTACGACGCTTACCGAGGCGTTATGACGTTTCACGATGCGTAACAATGTTTCACGACGTCGTTAAGCAGTCGTTATGCTTAACGAGGCATAACGACTTGTAACGAAGTTTCAAGACGCTTAACGAGGCATAACGACGCTTTACGATGTTTTCGATGGGTAACGTTTTATGACATTTTACAACGCGTAACGATACTTAACGAGGTGTTACGACGTTTTACGATGCGTAACGACGCTTAATGAGGCGTGACAAAGTTTTACGACAATTTACAATGTGTAATGCCACTTAACAAGGCGTAAAGACGTTTTACAATACTTAACGACGCTTAACGAGGCGTAACGATGTTTCACGACGCTTGATATGGAGTGAAAATAGTCTCAAAGGATTTGTAACTCGTAAAAAGGATTTGTAACTCGTGTAAGCATCAAACCTTTTCCTTTGCCTACAAATGTTGAAAAAGTATGCACAAGTCACCAGATACACACTGTTGGGAATTATAAGTTTCATTATACTAAGTCTAGGACGAGTTAACTTTAGTGATTGTGAAAATAGTAGATTAAGTATGAATATTTTAAGTAGATTTTAATTTAGGTAGGTTTGGGTTAGTGATTAAATCTAAATAACAATTGATGGGTATTTTTCTTAACTTACATAAAAGAGTTACAGACACAGCTCTGAAAAGCCTTCAGCAGAGGTTGTCTGTCATGGAAGAGGGGTGAGAGAAAAGCAAAGGAGGACTCAGGTCATAAACTAACTGTTGCACCAGGCAGGTCTCAGCTAAGGAGTTTGTGGACAGATAAGCAAACACAGGTGGAGAAACATAATTTAAGGTTGGGAAAGGCAAGTTTTGTCTCTTCACATAGTTAATCAAATTCTCTCAGAAGGGGAGAAAAACATTAACGCTTTGAGAAAAAAAGAACTAGTACCTGGAGTACTAATGAATTGCTGACAAAAGACAACATAATACCTTTTAAAAAGCTTATAATCTAACTTGTAGGACATTTAAAATTAAGTTAGTAACGGCATGTTTTGATTGAGAAATATCTAATTAGTAGTTATTATATTAATAGGACTAATCCATGACTAACAGACTAATTCAGATGAGGGTTGGTTTATTATAGTCAAAACAGTAGGAGATTAGTGTTGTAGTAGTGAAAATATTCAGACATATGATAAAAGAGTTTTTGAAGGATAATGGTGCTAATTCTATATATTCAAAATCAGTGTTGTGATCTAACAGCCTGGAGGGAACGCTGAAACCACCTTCCTCCACCAGCTCTGTGTCACTTTAAGTTTACACCAAAAGTCTGTTTTACTTGATTTGCAGGACAATAAAACAAGGTGTGTGTCTGGATAACCTTTTTCTGAACTGGTTTAAGAACTAGGGTCTTTGTTTGGAAGGTGTCATGAAGTGGGTTTTGGTGCGGTGAGAAATTGCAGGCGGGACCAGGGCGAGCAGTGAAAAAGATGGATTTAATGAAGGAAAACACGATGAGACCAGGGAACAGACGAGATGGCAGGGTAACACGATGACGACGACAACAAGGATCCGACACTAGACAAAGACAACAGGTGGACTTAAATACACAGGGAGGGCAATCAGGGAACGGGACACAGCTGGGATTAATCACGGGGAGCAAACAGGACAACACAGAGACTCAGACACCGAAAACCTAAACTAAATACACAGAAAAACTCAAATCACCACAGAAGGTTTGTAAAGAGGGAGTAGGAGAGAAGCCAAATTTCTAAATTGACATGAAGAATCCTGTCTGAATGAACTTTGCTCTCGGTCAGAAGAAGGAATAATTTCTCCCTGAGCTTTAACAGGTTTGTAAGGAGGGTTATAAAATCATTTAGGCCATCCTCTCTTGGTAATTTGAAACTGGTTGTAGTAATTGAAGAAGAAAACACACCTTTTTGCATACATTACAGAGGAGGGTATGTCTTTTCTATAAAAGTTTCCACCCACAGCCAGTGGGTCAGATTGCTTGGTTTCCAGCCGCACCAGCGATCTCCAAAGACGCGTCTTTGTCTTTTGTTTTCATCCCATTTTTGTGTTTTGTCCATTTTTCTGCGTATCTCAGGTAACTGATGTTTGTCTTGTGGTTTTGAGTTTCTGGTGTGTTGTTGGTGTGATTTCATGCATTTGATTGTCTGAATAAACTCTGCATATGTTTGAAGGAGAACAGCGAATTGTTGTGTGTCACTTTTACGCACGTGAGACCCTCTGACCGGGGAATGAGAGGAGAGAACGAGCTAAAGGTTTAATACTTATCTCCTCTCAACAACACACACAAAACTGCAGTTACGTACAGATCCAGTTCAAGTGCACAACTACTTTTGAGACTCATTTCACGCCTCCCTGATTTGTGTGTAGATGGTGCGTTTACATGCTAGTAAAAGCTCGGTCATCTGAGTTTATTTTAGAAGGATTTTTTTCCGTAATTCAACACGTATTTCCCTCTCTGCTTGTCTCGTCTCGTGGCTAAGACATATTTTTGTGAAAAATATATGTCATTAGACCCACATCTAATTTTTAATATTGTTTATATATGATATACCATTGGTAAAAGATTCGACCACTAGGTGGCGGAAGTTTATTCTGCTCTGGCTGGGAGAAGCGTTCAGCCAAACACTCCAGAATGGCGGGTCGGGTCGGAACCAGTGATCCTGGTCTACCCTCAGAAGGGTAGTCCGCTTACTTCTGAGGGTAAAACTTATAAGTTTTAACATCCACTTACTTCTGCCATCTGCAGCGGCAGAACGGAGCTATCAGCGCCGAACCGCACTAACAGAACCTCTAATTTTACAAATAAACGGGATAATAATGGGTTCTGGAGAGTCCGGGTCACAGATCTGAGTGATCCGAACTAAATCAGAACCAGGGTGATATTTCGGCTGCCGGTAAAACTCTGAGGGATGGGTCCATAAGGTCTCGGAACCGAGACAAGGTGACCGAACTGACGGGTTTAACACTGGAACAGGGCCGTCCTGCTGCTACGCCTCCAGAACCGCATGTCCCGAACCTCAGGAGAACTCGGCTGCAGGTAGAGCCATCCGGAACATCCACTAACTTCTGAGGGCCAGAAAACCACGACCACGATTACTAGGCCGACCCAACTCTCAATAACAATAACAAAGCTTAACGAGGCGAAACGACGTTTTATGATGCGTAACGACCTTTTACGACGATTAACGAGGCATAACGATGTTTCATGACGCTTAACAAGGCGTAACAACGTTTTACAACGCGTAACGATGCTTAATGGGGCGTAACAGCTTAACGACGTTTCAAGAGGCATAACGACGTTCCATGACGTTTAACGAGGCATAACAACGTTTTACGATGCTTAACAACGTTTCAAGACGCTTAACGAAGCGTGACGATGCATAACGATGATTAACGAGACGTAACATGGCTTAAGGACATGTAATGGCCCTTAACTTAATAAATTTTTATGACGTGTAACGATGCGTATCGACTTTTCACGATGCGTAACAAAGCTTAACGACGCATAACGAGGCGTAGCGACGCGTAACAACGTTTCACAACGCGTAACGGCGTTTTGCGATTGTAACACATGGGGGAAACGCCCGGATTGTGGCAGAGGGCGTGGCCCTGAAGCCAACTGGTAGAACACTTAATTACTAAGTGCCCTAGAGTTTCCCAATTAAAAAGACACAGATAGGTCTGACTTCAAAGGTGAAATGGAAATGCCATACAAAATATATATTTTATTTAATCATCATGACAATATTAAAAATAACCTTTATAATTCTAATTTAAAAAATCCGATAAATGGAAAACCACAGGACAGCTAGACCCAATCTGAGACGTAAAGAAAACTACAAACCAAATTAATAACAACGCAACTTAACACAATAAACAAAAACCAAGTCTCACATTGAGTCAACTGAAACCTATAACAGTGCCCAATAGTTAATTTATAGAAACAAATAAAAGAAATGTGTTCGGGTGGTTCTGTAATGTTATTGCTTCCTCCAACTACAGAAAATAAACACTAGGTGAGAGAACAACGTATGACAGTGGCAATCAGAAAAAACCGCAAGATGATGATAAAATGTCTGCCGACAACAATGAAGCTACATAAGGTCAACTTAACAACTGGTACCTGATCAGATGCCGCAGTCTGTGCTCCCAGCAGCACAGACTTCCAAGATCCAACCTCCAAACAGCCCGATGAGCATGGCGCCAGCGCTCATCTGGCGGAGATCTTCCCGCACCGAACAATGGACCAACACCCAATAACCTAGTGTACACACCCGGTGCCTATATACACTGATTAACCTAAAAATGAAGGTGGGGCATACAAGGCCTGGATGCCTTCAGGGGCCTAACACAGGTGGGAATTTCCAGCCACTTACACCGCTACTAATAAAACCACCCGGTTACACGATGTTCCACGGCGCGTAACAAGGTGCAAAAACGTTTTACGATGCTTAACGATACTTAATGAGGTGTAACTACGTTTTATGACTCATAACGAGGCGTAGCTACACGTAACGACGTTTCACGATGCATAACAATGTTTAACGAGGCGTAATAACATTTTATGACGCGTAACGATGCTTAACGAAGCGTCACAGCGTTTTACGACGCGTATGTTTTAAGACGCTTACGAGGCATAGTGACACTTAACGAGGTTTTACGAAGCTTAAAGAGGTGTAACGACGCTTGAGGAGGTGAAACAATGCTTAACGACGTTTTATGATGCGTAATGACGTTTTACGACGCTTAACGTGGCGTAACAACACATAAGGATGCATTAATTTTTGTGTATTTTTCCTTCTTTTAATTTTTTTGCTAAAACCACTCATGGTTTCTTTCTGTTCCCAAATCTTTCTGCAGTTGCAGTCTCATTTTCTTTGTCATATCAGTTGGACTCCAAAAGGTGTCCTACTGTCTTTTTTTGTTTAAAGAAATCAAAAGTCTTTAATGGCCTGAAAAAAAACAGAATTTGTTTGAAATATGAATTCAGTGAAAGACAGTAAATTAAACTACAGAAGAACAAATAGAGAACAAATAAAAGGCAATGTTCTCTCTTGTTAAACAGGCTGTATGTAGAATCCACATTTGCCTCTTCGTCCATCTCTGACATTGTTACGTTTTGCTTTAATAGAACATAACATTATACTGGAGCTCTGTTTGCCATTTACTCTACATTTTAAAGCTCTTCTACCAATTTTCCTTACACAGATGGCCCAGCTAATGCGATCAGGGATATCGCCGCAGTTGTCTCTATCGCTCTGCAGCCATTTGTTACCCATATCAGCAATTTTCTCTGCAAACAGAAAACGGTTGAATAAGCCCGTGGAATATTGCAAACTCTTGAAATCTAGCAGCCGTTATCAGAGCGAGCATTCTTCCCAGCTAGATGAGCGCTTCAGTTTGAAGTTGATGAGCACATTTACTTGCTTTTATGTTTAGTGACTTCAATTACCACTTGGAGAGCAGGATCATTTATCATCTGAACCCTAGTGAGACTGGAAATCGTGTATTTATGTGATTTGGAAGGGGTTGTATAAGTAAATGGGGCCCTCATTTAGTTTGTGGCAACAAAAACTGAAGGTGATGATTATTCTTTGACTGGTTTTTGTTTCATGCTCCAGCAGCCATTGTTAGTGAGCTGCCTGGAAGCGTTTCTCTGGCCTTTCACATGGCTTATTTCTCAATAATCGCACAGAGGCGGCACAAAGTCAGCCATTGATCAAAACCTGGAGCATGGACCAGGAGACCAATTTGAATGTGAATGAATAGCAGATCAATAAATGATCCAGCAGCGCGCCACGGCAACGCACAAAATAAATGTCCCCTTTGGAAAGTTACACAGTGAAAAATGAACAGCAATAATTTGGGTTATTTAGCCTGTGAAGAGAATAAAATGGCTCATTTTTCAAAGTCATATTTTCACATTGTTGTTCATTTAATTATAAATGTAATTTTCAGACTAAATATTTAGTTAGCAAGTAAATATTTAGTTAGAAGCTAAACATTGATCTCAGAGAAATTTCCTAAATATTTAGCTTACTAACTACATATTTTTCTAAACATTTAATTTGGAGCTAAATATGTATTTGGTGACCTAAATGTTCAGCTTACTATGTACATATTGATTTTAAAACTGACATTTTTTAAATGAATACATAACATGGTAAAAATACAACTTTGAAAAGCGAACCAGGCTAAATAACCAAATGATTTATTTCTGTTCATCCCTTTTCTTAACAACTATCATTAAAAATACTGAATAAGACTTTTAAGGTAAACTTTACATCAAAAAACAAACTTTCATCTTTTGAATCTTCCAAAAATCCAAAATTTTCAACTTTTGTAGCTTAGAAACTTCCAAGCTTTTCTAGAAAATTTCTGAGATCAATCTTAAGATTTATAATTCTTTTTTCTTGCACATTTTTGACTTTTCAAATTTAGAAATTTTTTCTAGGAAATTTCTGAGTTTAAAATGTTTGGCTGAAATCTGCTCCTTTTTTCTGTCTACAATGGCCGCTGTCGTAGTTCTTACTCTGTTTTTAGCTCAGAAACGATGGTCCTTTTCAGAGATGTGATGTCGCTCCAGTATTTGCTCTGCTTACAGGCAGCAGTAGCCAAACCATGACTGGTCCATTTAAAGGAATTGCTGCCTCGCTGCCTCCAGATTGCACATTTCCACCTGACAGAAAAGCTGCTTTCTGCAGCATTACTTCTAGACTTTGAGCAAAAACTATAAGATCTGAGAGAAAAAAAAAACATCTAGTTAGTTTTCAGTACAGGGATTTATTGAATGATCTGATTTGCTGTTACTGCATGGTTGAGATTGTGTTTGCTCTGGTGGTTGCTAAGTTTTCCTGACATTCTGACACTCTTAAGGATGTTTTTTTTTTTTTTTTACTTTTCCATCTGTCATTTTAGAAGTGGAGTCTGGGAGTCCAGAGAAACACTTCTTCTGGATTAACATAGACATGAACTATAACATATTTACATAACTGAACTATTACTAAATAGCTGAACCAGTTGTTTTGAGTTGTTTTGTCTGAGTTCAAACATTCAAATCAAATGCAATAGTTGCCTTGAAAAGATGAAATGTTACATTTAATATGAGTTTATATAAGTAGGCCAAATGTTCATGTACAGAGTCAGCTACTAATCCAGTAAAATAACTCTAACTCACCACTGTCACATTTTAGTAAATACTCTTCAACAAATGCCCAAAAATTTAAATGGGAAAAGAATATTGCCTGAGGGTATGTATGTTCAATCATCAAAATGATTTACAACCACAAACAGATCAGGTCAGGGATGAAGCTGCGGATAATATGTGGTGTTTGAGATTAATCGCACACATTTTCTTGAAAAAAAAAATTTAGGCTCTAAATGTTGAAAATTTGTAAACATTTTTATGAGTTGAAAAAAATTGTAGTTTTTGAGCTTGGAAATCTTCACTTTTTGTAGACAATATGTGAAATCAATCCCATAATTTCTGAACTGTTTCTCACCAGGTCTTCTGTCATTTTTTGGTTGAAATTTCTATCTAGAGTGGTTCTAATATGCTGTTATAGGCTGTTAGTTGCATTTCTTTAAGAATATTTTTTTTTTCAAAAGTGCAAACTACCTTGTGGTTGTAATATGTCAAAATTGGAAAATCTTTAACAGGGTGCAATATTTCTGCAAGAGTTTTCACATTATAATTAGGGAAGCCCAGAGAAGAATCTGCCAACCTTTTGTTTTGTTCTGTGTCAATACGTTGTGTGCAATGCTGCATGTTTTGGTATTGATCTGATACTAAGTAAATATAGAGCCAGTATTGCTGATACTGATACCAATATTGATAAAATACTTTTTATAATTTAGGTTTCACAAAGCATCCAAGTTCCGACCTCTGGGTGTTCTTGTGATTTCCTTTGAATGTTTCTGTCAAACAGAACTTGATAGAGTTTATAGGCTTTTACAAAATGATTTAATAACATAATAGCATAATAAACAGATACAACAAAAAAACAAAAGCACACAAATTACTACTTAAGAGCAAAACAAAATCTGTTTTGGGGAAAAGTATCAATTTTACCACACTAGTATCAATCCAATATTGATACTGACTTGGTATTGATATTATCGATCGACCCGCCCATCTCTGTCAGCACCTATCCAAAGTGTTTTCAAATGTTTGGGCTGCTGTGTTCATCTGGGTAACTGCTGGTCGGGGCAGTGTGGATGGGCTGCTGCAGGGCTGAGGGCGTGTGTGTGCGCGTGTGTGTGTGTCCAATGTGTCTGGGCAGCTGATATCAGTGGATTCCAATAAGGAAACTCTATAGCCCTACGGACACACATTGATACAGGCCGGCGCCTGCAGTAGTGTGCAGACCAGGGCAAAAGGAGCAGGTTGTGTGTCCATCCTGGCTTGAAGGAACAAGGATGGACTGGATGAAAAGAGATGGAGAGGAAGATAAACTGAGACCAGCGGCTTTAAACGCAACACAGTGATGACATGGTTTTCCTCCTGCTGCATATGTAAACAGTCAGCCAAAGATTAACAAGACATGAAACGTCTATTTGTTTTTTTACTAGTTTAATTAGAATCACATGGAGACCAGAAACTGAACAGTCAAACTACGATGGAGCATTAGGGCCAAAGTAGGACAAAATATAAGAGAATCAAATTACAAGAATAAAGTTATATTACATGAATTCCATCAGTATTGAGAATACTCATAATACTTCTAGAATAAAGTCATATTACAAGAATATAGTTGAACGAGAATAAAGTCAAATATTTTATAGTCATTATGACTAGGCAACAAATGAATAAAATCATAATAATATGACTTTATTCCCATAATGCTACAACTTTATTTTCACTTTATTGCAACTGTATTCTGGTGCGTCTTTATTCTTGTAATTGACTGTATACTTGTAACTTATTTTACATTTTCTCAGCGTGTCCCTAAAACTCCATCATTAGAAGCAGAATAAACTGATGACTTGCTGCCTTCTGAATGCAGCAAATGTCTGATGGTGACTTTGATTTACAGATGCATTCATGGCTGTGGTGTAATTCCTTTTCATCAGGACCCTGTTTCTGTTTAGACTGACTGCAGTCCGCTATAAGAGAGCTAAAACCGCTGAGACAACACAGAGACGAAGCTACACACCATGCAACTCACGGACCATCGATCTCATTAAACTTGAGCCGTAACAACTAAACGATCGTTTTCGTGTAGCTTAATATGTAAGTTTATCCACTGGGAGTTATTGAAAGAAGCAGGTCTCGTTGGTACTCCAGCACAAAGCTCTATTACAGAAACAGTCAACACGTCTTAAACCCCTTTTTCTGGTGAGAGCATGAACCAACACTGAAATATTTCATTCAAAAAGAAGCAAGAGGCTTTTGTCAGAGGCAAGCTTTGTACTGCCAACATCAAACTTTTATCTTTCATAGCCAGAGGGCTGACTTTGAAAAGAACATTAATCTCCAAAGGCCATGCTGGTGTTTCCCATCGCTGAGAGTCAATACTCCACTGGAAAGTTTGCTCCTTGCAGATTTTCACAGAGTTTCGGATAGAAAGTTTGAGGATATTTAAGGCATAGTGTTAAACCCTCCCTATTCCAAAATGCCCCCCAAAAAAAGCACTAATGAATAGTGATGCTCCGATGAGGCTTTTTGCGGCTGATTCTGATCCCCCATCAGGGCCGATCACTGCTGGTCACCTGCATTGGTTGTTAATTTTTCGCTTTAGGTATAAATGTGATCTGGGAGAATGGAAACATTATCTGGCAATAAATTCACCTACTTTAGACATAAACATGCAAAATACTTTCAGGCAAAATACAGCAGCTATTCAGTCAAAAGGACAAGTGAAAAACTTGAAATCAGAAAAATAATATTTAACAGTAAGGCTCTCAGAACCATAAATTATACATGAGTCAAATAAAACTTAAACACTGCCTATATCAAATAAGTAAAAAAGGAAACATTAATTCAAAGTCAAATGCAGGTTGCATCAAAATAAACAATCCTGAATCCAAACTTCCTGAGAGCATGGCTAGCTGAGTAATGCTGGTTCTGATTGGCTGTTTCTGACGAGCGGAGTAATTCTGCAGAACACAGGGAGGAGTCAGAGGAGATTGAGTCTTTTTTTTCCCAGAAACTATCTATTTTATATTAGACATAGCAAAAGTTTTAATACATGTGTGCTTCACCCCTGAGGTAATTTTCAATTGCAACACACAAACGTCCCCATTCTCTCTGAGCATTGAAGTTCCTCGCTGCATTGCTTAGGATTTGCTGCTGCTCGCTTGTGCAGTGTGAAGAAAAGAGGAGATGATCCAAAGTCACAGGTGATCAGTTTTGATGATCAGCAACAAGGGACAGTGATCGGCGATCACCGATTAGACATTTTTCATGGAAATCGACCGATTATGATCAGTGACCGATCGATTGGCACACCTCTACCAAAGAACAAAAAGCTGGTTAAATAGTAAGTAATTGTCTTTTTTTGCTGATGGAAAACCTTTTTTGCTGAAAAGCAGCTCAAGAGGAAAGTCTGTGTTTCCATTGACCATCTAACTGCATAATTTGACACTTAAAAATATTTTTTCTTATTAGAAACATGTCAGTTTAGAAAAGAAAAAAAAACGTTTGTTTTTCGGTTAAGAAAATGTGGCACTCGGTTGATATGTTCCCTTGGCCAAAACAGAATTTGGATTATTTAGGAAAGCTGTGATGGGAACACTTTATTGCATCACAAATCATGTGATCAACTACTGGCTGTTACTCCTGGTGAAAGAAGAGAGAACTGGCAGCAGACAGTCCAGCGACTTTATGACAGATTGTGGTTGCGTTCACAGCTGTGTCCGTTCATGAGCGAACTGAGTCCTGTGACAAGAATGAGTGTTATATAGTAGATACATTAGCATGTGAGTCATGTTAGCATTAGCCTGAAGCCTGGACAGCTTTAGCTAAGCTAGTACTCCGGTCTATGTGTGAACATTTATGCACGAGGTGTTTGTAGATGTTTAGTGCCTGTATTGGTTCCATAAACACATTAGATACATGTACAGTCTGTTGATATTTTGTGAGGAGTATGTCATTTAGCAATTAGTATAAACACTTGGCTCATAGTTTATTTTCTTTCTGTATTATAAACACCAGACTTATTTCCACACAACGACCTCCACCTACATCTGTAAATGATCTCTATTGTGAAGAACTTAAATATATTGTGTCTGCCATCAAATAATCCCTGAACATCCTTGGGCCTTAAAGCGACAGTCCAGGATCGTAACGGCTTCGAAGACACTGTGGCCCCTACAGGTCAGAGCTGTTTGTGGAACATTTCTTTGCAGCTCCGACACACTGGACCTAACGATCCGTAGCAGAAAAGCGAAATGTGTTTTGATGCGCCAGAAGATAATTCCACCCGCAACCTTGTTATAAGAAGTTAGTTACTTGTCAGCTTACAAATCAATTTATTGGTTTTATTGAGATTTTAGTTATTGATTCTTTGCTTTCTAGGGTCTCAATTCATCAATGTTTCTGGTTGCATGGAAAATGCAAATAGTTTAAGTTCATCCTGCAGTTCAGCAAAAAAGCCATTCATCAATTTAAACCTTAATATTAAAAAAAGTTTTAAAAAACAACAAGGTACCATGTTTAAAGAGAAGCTATATATATATATATATATATATTTTTTTTTTTTTTTTTCCCACTTTCCTCTATTTAATATTTGCCAACAATGATAAGAGAGAAATGCATTTAAGTAATGAAATAACATATTCATTTAAGTAGAGGAGCAAAATATAATTTTGCATCATAAAAAAAACTGCATAATTAATTTTCTTGGAAGCCATTTCATATCTTTGTATCATCTGACGTGTTTGACGTTTGCGCTGCAGGGATTCAATTTTTCATCACTGTCTGTCCTCAGGAGTCTTTCAACATATCCAGTCATTTGACACCAGTGAAACCTGGTTTATTTGAATGAGTTTGTCTGAATTCCCTCCAGTGTAGACGGGTCAACATTCACTCATTCAAAAGATCAGCTGGGTCTCTTTTACATTTTCTTCTTGAATACAAATACAGTAATAGGCTATTGATAGGATAAAGTTACATTATATTTAATTTAATTTATGAATCCCATACACGTTTATTATTTCCTAACATTTATCATTGAATAGCATTGATTAGTTAACAAAATGTAACAAAGACTAGCCTTACCTTTAGCTTAACCCATACTTTGGTGTGTCTGTGTTTGTAGCGTCTATTAATGTGAAGTGATGGATAAACTCTGGAAAAAAGTCAGAGACCACTTAAAATGATCAGATATCTGATTTTACTCTCTGTATGTATATATTTAAGTAAAGTGAACATTGTTCTTTTCTATGAACTACTGACATCATGTCTCCAAAATTCCAAGCACATTCTTTTTATTTATTTGCAGAAAATAAGAAATGTTCAAAATAATGAAAAAGATGCAGTGCTTTCAGACCTCCAATAATACAAAAAAACAAGTTTATATTCATTTAGAAACAACAACATTAATGTTTTAACTCAGGAAGAGTTCAGAAACCAGTATTTGTTGGAATAACCATGAGGGTTCAGTTGAGCGGGCTCTTCATTTTTCCAGAGGTTTATGTGTTTTTCATGTTCTGCAGAACAGCAAATATGCTGAGCCAAGCCCAATTTCTTTTAATCCTTTACTGTTGAAAAATAAGTAAGCACATAAAAGAAGTTAAAATACTGATGTGCAACATTCAATCCAGGAGGGCGATTCATTTTCCTTGGCACTGATTGGTTGTACTCCCAAGAGCATAAATATAGACAATAGATGTTAGATGTAACTATAAAATTTTCTATAGATTTTCTAAAATCCTTGTCCCTAGTGGGGTCAGGAGGTGCTGGTGCCTCTCCAGCTAACAGCTGGGCGAGAAGCGGGGTCACCCTGGACAGTCTGACGTTACAAGTGTTTCTAAATGTTTTAAAACAGTTTTTAAAATGAATGGAAGTCAATACAAAATCACCAGTTTGCACAGAAGTACAAGGATATGTGTGTGTGTGTGGGAGGGTGTGGGTGTGTGTGTGTGTGTGTGTGGTTTCTTGTTGTTTGTCATTTCGGTCTCCGTGTTGTCAAACACAACCAAAACTCAAACTCTTGTCAATCGTGACAGTCCAGTGTCACTGGGTTAAGTGTGTTACCCATTCAACTGAGTGTTGAAACAGCCATTGCCTTCCCTCTTAAAATGAAACATTACATTAAGATTTGCCAATATTTCCCCAACTTTTCTCTTTGCTTCTTTTATATTTCAGTGTTATGCGTTAGTCATTATAGGTACATATATTTTATTTTATAGCCCCAAGATGTTTATCTAAGGAGGCTGAAATTGATCAGTAAAGACACCAGAGATAGTGGGAGCCTCTGCTGGATACCATATAAATGTCTTCATTATTCATTTAGAGGACCAACGTTTGCTAGCTCTGTGTTCATGAGCTTAAAAGACTCTAAAATGAAGACTTTACATTAACTTTCATGCTCTAACATCACAGCCTGAAATTCACCTTTATGCATGCACCTTATAGGAACAAGGTATAATACCTTACACTTCAACAGTTCCCGAGTAGCATGAAATGAAGTAATTTCAAAAATATAATTGGTTATAAAAGAGTGGTACAAAGACAACTTAAGGCAAATGCAGCAGAGTGTGTACATTGTGGTCCTGAGTGAGGCTCTCATTATGTCGAATCAAAGTATATCCAGCAGGGCAGAGAGCAGGAGTAGAGACGAAGCGGATGATGCAAGTACCGCCTTTCATTTGCTCAAAGGACAAAGAAAAATACACCTTTGTAGCCCCTCTAGCCTGGCCTAATGTCATCATCACCACAGCATAAGAAAAAAAAAAACAGGTTTACATGGAAGCAGGCTGAGATTCACTCTATAATCTGAAGACAAAAGAGTGGAATAAAAAGATAAATGTGAGACTGAGCAGTGTCTTAGAAAACTCATTTACAAAACACTGCAACACAACAGCAGAAACTGCCTAATGCTGACTTAACAACATGATAATTCACTCTTTGCCTGCGTTGTTTGATGGTTCCTGTGTTTCTGGCTGCAGGGTTTACTGTCGTTGTCATCCTGCAAAGCAGATCCGAGATTGATCAGATGCCTCCCACAAGGTACGGCGTGATGAATAACATTCTCAGCAACCCGAACATGAACAAATGAGGATCTTCAAACAAAATGTATGATTACTTACTATGTGAAGATTTTGCAGAACCATCTTGTCTTGCGATCCCTTTTTTTTTGGTACTCTTATCTCAATTTCCTCTTTTTGAAGAAAATCCATTTAAGTCTTAAGTACATCTAGTTTTTGAAGGTCTTCTGAGCTGTGATCTCATTTGTCACTAAAATGTGACGGTCCAGTCAGTTGTGGGTTTCTTAGGGTGCGTTCACACCAGCTCTGTTTGGTCCACTTTTATTAAACTCTAGTTCGTTTGCCTAGAAAGTCTGCTTCGTTTGTGGAGGTGCGAATGCAGAATAAAACTCTGATATGAACCAAAGTGAACTCTGGTGCGGTTTGAATGCATACATAAAAGACTGTGCGCGTCTAACCTGCGCTAATTTCGGATATCTCCTCAACTGAATCATCCTCGGTCAGAAGGAATAGGCAGACTACACCGGTGCAGCTTTTAGGTTTATTTCAGCTCACCGAGCCAAAATACACGTACAGGAAAAAAGACAACAAGTTGCCCCTCTACATGAAATTAGAACTACAGAAAAAACGAACTGTTGCATCATGGGTAATGTAGTGCTAACTAACGGACGGACTTTTAACAGCCGCCCCTGTATTTGCAAACAAATACACTCATGCAAAGTCCACTAGTTTGAAGAAGGATCCAAATCTTCAGGCACTTCAGGAAGCTCTACCAGTTTGGTTCCCGGGCGAATGTAGGTACTGTCCTGGACCTTCACCTCAGCAGCTCGAACGATGCCATCCTTCCCAGGGAGAACCTTGGTGATGGTCCCAACGGGTCACAGTCCTCGGGGAAGGTTGAAATCAATGATCATACCAAAAATGGTCACTGATGACCTGACTGTGTTGCCATCTCCTCTTGGACAGGGCAACATGAGGACCATACACTGCTTGTGGTAGTCCTGCATCCCGCCGCCCCATTAACAGAAGGTTTGGCGTGATGGGGTCTGGGTCAGCCACATCAGAAGAGGCATAAACGAGAGGTTTAGAGTTAAGGATGCCTTCAACCTCTATGAGAGCGGTGAGAAGCACTTCCTCTGCCACAACTTGGTCTTTCAGGACAACTTGTAGGGCCGATTTCGCTGACCTGATTTCCCTCTCCCAGGCTCCCCCAAAGTGAGAAGCATGCGGCGGGTTGAAGTTAAAGTTGATGGTCTGTTTGGCTAACTGTTGCTGTAACACTGGGGCCATGTTTTCAAAGGCACTCTGCAGTTCTTTATGGCCACCCCTGAAATTGGTGCCCCTGTCGGACCACAGCTCATACGGCGAGCAGTAAACCTTCGTAACGACATCAGGAACGAGTCGGTATCGAGGCTAGGGAGGAGATCCAAGTGAACACATCGGGTCAGACATTTGTAGATGATCCCCCAGCGTTTCTCTCTTCGACCAGCGTTTCTGTTTTGGACCATAACTAGGTATGGTCCAAAACAGTCTACACCTGTAGACCAGAATGGGGGTTTGTAGAGTCTCAAACGAGCTGAAGGAAGGTCAGCCATCTTTGGTATGGAAGGTGAAGCGCGCCATCTCCTACAGTCCACGCACTGGTACTGGTGTTTCTTAATGGCCTGTCGACCTCTGAGGATCCAATACGTGGGGCGTACCTCTGCATAGAGTCTCTCTGCACCTGGGTGAAGCAGTTGAGCGTCGTAGTGCTTTATGATGAGATGAGTCAGAGGATGTTCAGGAGCTAACACAATCGGATGGATGCTGTCAGGGTCTACATATATAGCTTGGCACAGGCGGCCTCCAACTCTGATCAGTCCATTGATACTGTCATATTCAGGGGAAAGAGCACTGAGACGACTGCTTGGGTGCACAGAGTCACCTGCTGTGAGGGCTTGGACCTCTTCTGGGAAGCTGTC
Source organism: Phalloptychus januarius (assembly GCA_902982915.1). NCBI lineage: Eukaryota > Metazoa > Chordata > Actinopteri > Cyprinodontiformes > Poeciliidae > Phalloptychus > Phalloptychus januarius. The sequence continues at coordinate 1,003,824 of CADWAE010000197.1, read as the reverse complement.
CTTCTGTGCAGAGCGAAACAGCTGAGTCTCTGCCTCCAGACGCTCAGCAGCGGTGAAGGAGGTGGCAGCCACCCCATGCAGGGATTGATGAGTGGCCAGAACCAGGTCCTGTAATGATGTGCTCTGTGCAGGATCTGGTAGACTTTGAGATATAGATGTGAAGCTACAGAAAACGGTCTTTCTGAGTTCTTCAGTGCCACAATCTGGGAACTCTGTTGGGGCTTTCGGCCAGGTGTCAGGGGTCTGTGTGAGGAAGTTGGGGCCCTGTGACCAGCGGCTGGAGGTAGTGAGCTCCGACAGCGGTTTCCCTCTTGTGATCTCATCAGCTGGATTTTCATCAGAGTTCACATACCCCCACTGCTCTGAGGAGGTCAACTCCTGTATTTCACAAATCCGAGTCCCAACAAAAACTTTGTACCTGCAGGAACTGGACTGGATCCACTGCAGCACTGTAGTAGAATCTGTCCACAGATAGACAGAGTGCAGAAGTAATGAGAGCTCAGTTTGGAGCACTTTGGCTAGTTTGGCTCCCATCAACGCAGCACACAGCTCCAGTCGGGGAATCGATACCTGTTTGCGGAGTGCAACTCTCGAGCGTGCCATGATGAAGAAGGTGGAGATGTATGCCTGTTGCTCTGTGGCTCTCAGATAGGCAACAGCTCCATAGGACTTCTCAGAGGCATCACAAAAGATGTGAATCTGGTTTGTAGCCCCACTGATGCTACGAGGACTGTAGCAGCGAGGGATGTTGACCTGCTGGAGATTAGACAGTTCTTCTTCCCATTCGATCCAGGCCTGAAGCAGATTTCCTTCTACGGGTTAATCCCATCCTCTCGTTTTATTCCACAGGGCCTGCACAATGAGCTTTGCTCTTGTGGTGTAAGGACAGATATAACCCAATGGGTCATACTGACTAGCTAGCACCTTATAAATGTTGCGCAGCGTGACAGTTGTGTAGGACACTGGGCGATGCTTGTATCCCAGGGCATCAGTAGGGCAATGCCAGCTGAGACCCAATGTTGACTCCTGTGAATCAAGACCTTTGAAGTTCAACCACAGTTCACAGCTTTCTGACCTGGCCATGCTGGGCAGATGGGCAACCACCTCAGGGAGGTTGCTGGCCCACTGTCTTATCTCAAATCCACCTTGGTGGAGTAACTCTCTCATCCTGTCAATGAGCAACCTGGCCTCTTGTGGGTCAGAAAGAGACTGCAGGCAGTTGTCCACATAAAAGGCTGTATGGATGGATTCATAAATGTCCTTATGAGTGTCTTGGTTCTCCTTGACATGTCTCTGAAGGGCAAACGTAGCACAGCAGGGGCTACATGCTGTACCAAAGGGCAAGACTCTCCACTCGTATACATCTGGGAGCCTCTCTGTTTCACCATCTCTCCATAGGAACCGTAGCAGAGGACAGTCTTCAGGGAGCAGGTGGATCTGGTGAAACATGGCCTTTATGTCTCCACTCACTGTTACAGGATACTGACGGAATCGGAGGAGTACACCCAGCAGTGTTGGCCCAAGTGGAGGGCCTGGCATGAGGTAGTTATTGAGGACGGTGCCCTGGAACTCGAATGAGCAATTAAAGACCACCCAAGCCTTGTTGTTATGATGTACCATATGGTGTGGCACGTACGAAGATTCAGTAGAGCTCTGAATCTCTTCTGGAGTCAGCTTCACCACGTAACCAGAATCAACCAACTCCTGATTGTATGTGAGGGCCAAGTCCGGACGTTTAATCAGCTTCCACTCTGTGGACCTCAGCAGCGGGGTGGCATATCACTCCATGCCATTCACAGGAATCCTAATGGTTTTAGCCTCTAACATGGCTATGGCCTCTCTGTCCTCCTTTGAGTGTGTGACCTCCTTCTCCGGTCTATGTATGGGAGCATCTAGTTGCCACAGACGTTGAACATCCTGATGCAGGGCCTCAGCAGGAGAAAGGCATGATATATTCAGGCAGTGCATCTCTCCCTGCTGTGTAGGCATACTACTGCTTGGATCTTGGATGGCCCATCCCAGCTTGGTGCAAACAGCAACAGGTCCATGAGCTGGGCCATGCCTGACTGGACGGACGGGAGTTATGAGGTGAGCATTGTCTTAGCCGATTAACACTAGAGGCTGTATCTGATTGAATCCCTCCAGCTGCACTTGCTTGTAAGTGGTGGTACTTCTCCTTCAAGAACTCCACTGGACACGACTGTTCAGCAAGGCTGAGCTGTTGAGCAGTAAAGGCATGCGTTATTTTATAATGCACTTTTGGTTGAGCCTTCGGGGACACATGGAATGAGACATAGCCTCCCTTTATATGGATCACATCTTGACGAATGGTGCGCAGAGATAGAGTTTCCTACTCTGGTGATAAGTCTAACAACTTAACTGCAGCTGGGAGTATGATGGTTTTCTCTGAGCCGTCGTAAAGGAGAGCATAAGTGTCTAGAGTTTTCTTCTGATGGTGTAACTGGATGGGTACAACCTTGAGCATTACACGGCCAGAATGACTGATAGGATCCAGAAATATTTTGCTGGTACTCACTGTTAGGATGTTAGGGTCCTGCCTTCTAGCCTCAGCCAGGTCATGAAGCACTAATAAGGGCTGTTCTCCACAGGTGGTGCATGGCTTCTTCAGAGTGCACTGGTCCGGAGTGTGTTTATGGCCGCAGCGCCAGCATTTGGATTTATCCTTTAGCCACGTGGTGACAGCTATGAGGTCTAGCTTCTTGAAGTTTACACAGCCACTGAGGTAGTGCTCTGTTCCTTCACAGTATGGGCAATATGGTTTAAACTTTTGTCTCTTCTTGGAAAAGGAAGAAGTACTAACTGCTTGTGCCTTCATGTCCTTCTCTGGCTGTATTTGAGCAGGATCAGAGCCATAATATATGGATGCAGACTTACTCTGTGCTTTAGACCATGCAGGTGCTTTGAAGTTACTTCTCTCTGATCGTGGTCTGTCTGATGATTGTGGCTGGGTGGCTTGCCTGGATAGTTGAAGAACTTGGGATTTGCGTTCGAGCCATTCAGAGAGGTCTTACATGTTGTATGTGCGGCTGCTGCCAGTGCGAATGATGCCACGTGTGATACAGGACTCGATGAAACTATCTCTGTAGCTAGGAGGGAGCTTGGTGAGTAACCTGTCTACATGTGAACCACACTGAAGTTCACTAGCTGCCACATCATCCGTAGTACTGAGAAAACCTACAAGGCTAGACACTGGTAGGTAGAAATCTTCAAAGGCTTGAGGGTCACTGGCCTTGATAGGAGAGCAGTTAAGGATAGCATTGAGCTCACTCTGAACTAACTGTCAAGGCTGTCCATATCTCTGCTCTAATGCTTGAATTGCACTAGTGTAGGGAGTGCGGTTGTGAATATAACGCCTGGCAACTTGTAGAGCACATGGATGCTCTAAATGATCCAGCAGGATGTGATATTTATATTCCTCTGTGAGGTGTGCATGAGGCCCCAGTATACTGTCTAATCCTTTCTTCAACAGTGCAAATTCACTCTCTCGGCCTGATTTGAATGTTACCAGCTTAGGCTTTGGGATGCCATATGATGATGCCACAATCATCTCCATCAGGTTTGGGTCGTTGACTTCCGATGTCAAAGGTGGGTGGGATGGTGCCTGGTATGCAGCCGGAAGTGATGGATAGGTAGCAGAGTAATGGCTGGGAAAATCAGCAGGTGGAGCTGCATAATGCTGGCTGTAGTTCTGCTGTGCTGCTGCTCCCTGTGGTGGCTGATACAGAGGTGTAGTGGAGGCTGCAGAGAGCTTATATGATGGTGCAGAGTGTACCTGGTTGGCGCTGCTTGGTAGCTGCAGTTGTTGGTATCTTGATTGTATAGAGACTCAGCACGACGTGGTTCGAGCTTCCCTAGGTGGATGGATTGTGATACTTGGATGTCAGGTTGTAGAGCAGGCTGTATCACATGTCTCACTCTAGGAGGCGGAGCTGGTAACGATGCTGGCTGGATTCCTGGACAAATCGGAGGGCCTCTAGACTGTAGAACAGGTGAAGGTACAGACTGATGTGCCGGCTGTACCTGTACAGGCTGGAAGACAGTATTCATCCAAGGCTGGGACGCAGGTGGTGGCTGGAACATATGCTGAGGTGCTGAAAGTACATCTGGCTGTGGAACTGGCTGATTACTGGAGTTTGAAGACAGTTGAGCTGGCCATGATGTTGTCTGAACCACAGAGCTTGCCTTTAGAGATAATAAGGATGCAGCAGGTTCTACTGGTCTTAGTAAGTTCACAGGTGTTCTGTTGTCTTGCCTTGCTGGTTCCATGATGTTCAACTGATCCCTGGTGTGACTGCTGTGTATATCCACACTGCTAGACTGTGGTAGGAATGCAGGAAGGGATTCTGCTCTTTCATGTTGCTGAGCATTATTGTGTGGCAGGAGAGGGCTGCATGACTTACATGTTCGCTCCAGTTGCTCTACATGCTTGGTTAATGCACCACTGGTCTCCTTCATAGTGACTTGCATCTCATTCATCATTTCTAAAACTCTGCCCCATGCTACCTCCATCTTGTCCCATCTTTGCTTTTTAACCTTATCAGATTCTTCAGAGCTGCTGCTTGTTGACGACTCTGACTCCTCTGGATCAGGTAGGTCATGCTCATAGTGCACCAGATGTCCTGGAAGCTTCCTGCTCCTGCGTGGACGGGAACTATGTTTGTGGCTTTCCTCCCGAGAAGCGTTGTTTTGTGCAGTCGCCATGTTGTTGATTCAACCAACGAGATCCGGCTCGAAGGACCACGTATAAAGGACTGTGCGCGTCTAACCTGCGCTAATTTCGGATATCTCCTCAACTGAATCGTCCTCGGTCAGAAGGAATAGGCAGACTACACCGGTGCAGCTTTTAGGTTTATTTCAGCTCACCGAGCCAAACACACGTACAGGAAAAAAGACAACAACTTGCCCCTCTACATGAAATTAGAACTACAGAAAAAATGAGTAGTGCTAACTAACGGACGGACTTTTAACAGCATATATGAACACAAAATGGACCAAAGACCACAGGAAGTGGACTACAGCACAGGGCTTTTTGGGTAAATTCAACCATGACAGACATACAAGTCTTGTGATGGTGGGAAAAGTGGCTCGTGGAATGTTCTCAAAGACACAAGAAAAGTCCTCCAGCCACTGAAATCTGATGCCGAAATTGTGAAAAAGAAAGTCTTACCGCTCAGGGCCTTTTCTAAGAATTTTCTGTTGTTTTCTTCAGTGGCTCTTGGTGCAGGGCCCCCACAGGCAAGTAGGGGAACAGGTTTCTCAAAGAGTTTGATTTGTTTGACACGGTGCCGTGTGAAAGCAATCTGCAGTAGCTAAAAATGAAACAACTTTCTGTTAAATAAATGTCCTGAAAACTGAACCAATATGCCACACTCAGTTGATAAAGTAGATAAAGTGTTTAGACAAATGTACTTTTTGATTTTCTCCTTCGAGTATCTTAATTACCTTTTGGATAGTATCTGATAGTGAACACCAATCTCTCTAATATTTTCCCGTCTTCCAGTTTAGCGAAATAATCAGGATTTTGCAGTCTTACTTTTTTGTCAAATCAAATGTCAATTAGATGTCAAGTGTTCTGTACCAGTACAATCATAACAAAACATAATTGCCTATAAAAAACAAATTAATGCTTGTCTTTCTCTTTGCCTTTTTGCATCAAAGAACAAGTACACTGGAAAATTAGAATCTTTAATGAAATATAAAATGTGAATCTACCAGAACTGGGTACTGGTAATTTGAGGTAACCTGGCAAGAAATAGTGATAAAATGTGTCCAAACCCACTGAGGCCAACTTGTCCTTCAAATTTACATTATGCTGCAAATCAGTTACCCTCAACTCTGACTCATATACTGAATCCCTGGTGGATGATTTGGTTATTGTGTTTTATTGAAAATTTTAGTCTTTTATGCATGATTTTACTTTCAGAATTGATCCAGTAGGCTGGACTGAGCCATGATGTCCCAGGTCCAGCTCAATAAAGTTGTTTAGGTCTGCAAATGTTACATGATCTTTAGAAAAATAAACTGCTTATGATTTTTGATCAATATCTTTTAGGGAATGTTGAGATTTGTGAAATCCTTTATTTCCTCTAAAAATTTTATTAACTATGACTACTTTCTATGGGGGCTTGAAATAGAAGTGAGAATTCTTGTTGAGGGTCCAAACTGTTCCCTCTACAGCTGATTATGATTCTGAAAACATACATCATTTCCATCTTAATTACAAAAAAAGACCTAAAAAGATGTAGCTGGTTGTTTTTTAAGTTATGGTTTTGTGGATATTTATTGCAATTATCCCATTTAAAGAATCTGAAGAAACTCCTAAAAGCTACATTTGTCTCATTTCTTTATTTAACTACATTAGTTTGTTCTTTATGACATCTCTGATATAAAACATTGCATTGCCATGGTTTTGTGGATATTCAGTGGATATTCAATCATAACATGCTTATTACAAGCATGTAAGTTGCTGCACAAACAACTTACAAGCTTAGTTGTAGCTTAGTTACAAGTGAGCTATGTACTAACTAAGTTGTTGTTACATACTTATGTTTTCTCCTCAGCAATTCTGGCCCATTATTTACATTTTTAGATAAACGTCCACAAAGGACATTTTTGTAATAACATTGACTTCTTCCTGAATGTTACATAACTGCATGTAAAGTATCCACCCCTCAAACATCCAGCAGACACTAGTCTAAATGAACTACCCCTTATTTCTGGTTTCCATAATGTTTAAGTACAAAACAGAAACCAGAGTCTGAATCATGCTGGAGTGCAACATTAGTTCTATTTCCAATGATTAAAATGAGGAAAACACAAATATAAACACTCCATCAGTGAGCCTGCAGGGAGCCCGCCTCCCATCGCTGCTAGAAAGTCTGATAAAGGTGGAAAAGCTGAGATGGATGACAGAATCTGAACAACAGTAGTGTAAGAGTCACACTGCCTGCTGATTCTGTCATTAAAGCTAAAAATTCCCTGTACAGCTCTGCATTCAAAGGACATTCAGGACAGGTGCTGCCTGATAATTGAGATTGAATTTGTCTCTTGTTAGGCTGCCGTTCTCAGCTGCATTCCTCTATACTGATGTGCATCTTGGGTTGCAGGTGAGTTGCTGTAATTGGCTGGTGGGGTGCTGGTGGAAAGTTGTTTCTGGAAATGTTCTGCTCCCAGTGGATTAAATGACAGACAAGATTAATGAACAAGAGAGTGAATCATCCACTGCATGGCTTGCTGCTCTTCCACGGAGAAAATGGACTGTGATAATAACTAAATCAAGATGGGGAGGAATGATAGGGAGGCTGTTCTGTTTAAGGAACCTGATGATGGTTTACTGCTGCACTGCCTGACATGTTCCACATGTGGCATCTACTCTATTATTTAACCATGAAAAAAATGTGAAGATACAGAAATTGGAACATAAAAATGAGACTTCTTTATGTTTTTGCTTTAAAGGGAACAAATCATGTAAAATCTTTTTTTTTTAGCCCTTGAATATTTTTTTTGTACTTTGAGTGTCCAGGAGTGAAAAAACTGAAGTTAATTCTCTCCTGCATAGATATCTTTATATTCTTCTTGTGTTATATTTTTAGTTTGTTCAGTTTTCTCTACTACCTGCTACATTTTCTTGTCTATGATGTCACTGCATTTGTGGAACTGCTAAACAAGGTCATGGACTTCCTGTTAATCAGTTTTGTGGATCCACCATTTTTTTCCTCACAGCAATTTTGCAGTCCAACTTCAGTTATGGTGAAGTTGCAAGTAGACAAGTCATAATGTTTGGGTCCAGTCGTGTATTCGCCCAAACGATTCCTCATATCACCACTGGCATTGAAGTGAAGGTAAGCTTCATAGCGTCAAACTGGCATATTACAGACATCACAGGGCAAAAATGTAAAACTTCAACAGAGTCCATGTCTGCAGGAAGAAATGGTTCCTTAAGCTGAGGGTTCAGACCCTCTGGACGAAGTGAAGCATAGAACAAGGAGCTGCTTTTTACAAGCCGAATGAATCCTCCATCCTGAGAACAAGTTTCTATCTAGGACTCCTGGAAAGGAGAAAAGAGAAGTCTATAAATAAGGTTTGAGGTCAAACAAAGCAGAAAGATGCAATACGTTTAAGAAAATGAAAAAAAACAAGAATAAAAATATTGCACTACATCATATAAGACTGTATTTCCTGGGTTTCATGTTGGCATAACGAGGGATTTGACAAGCCTGCCATTTCTCAACTCTTTTATTTAGTTTTTTTCCTCAACCTCTCAATAGATTAAAACCTAATAGATGCACAGAATGTAAAATATGGTTTGGCTTTTAAAAGAGTAAACAAGCAGGTGGAAACATTTTGGGTGTTTAGTTTAATATTCAAACTTGTTTCTGATGGTTTATGTGTGATCACAGCCATGTTAAAAATAACCCTGTTGCAAAGTGTGTTTAATGCCCTGACTGTGTGAGGGAGGGGCAGGTGTGTGTGGGTGTGCCTGCAGTGTGTCTGCGGTGTTTATGAACAACTTTCAACACACTCCTGAGAGACTGCTGCACGTCTCGTTAGAGCTGAAAGCTTCAGGATCGGTGTGGGATAAATGCAAATGTTTCTGGTAGATTCCATATTCATGTGTCAGAGCTGCTGTCTTGATAGTCTTGTACATCTTTGCTGAAGTTTGTTGAGAAAAAGAGACAGAAACCCACAGAGACAGGCTGCTGAATCTGTCCATAGTTCTGAAAAGAATATGTTCAGGACTTTTAGGAAAACAAAATTCAGAACCAAGTCACATGGCTTTCTTTAGTCTTATAACAAGTAGACAACTTTAGTTATTAAGGACTTTTTACATTTTTGTTTATTCAGTTGAAGACTGAATAAACTGAAAAAGACTGAAAAAGATGATCTTTTTCTCTAAAGAGGAACAATCTAGAGTCAACACACAGCTTCAGTTATTACAACCAGAAACCAGAGATCAGGCCCAAAACCTGGGTGTAGTGATGACCTTTAACCTGAACCTTCAGAGCCACATAAAAACATCAGGGAAACTCATCCAGACGTTTATCTTTAGTGGCATCGATTACTGCAGCGGCTTCTTCACAGGTCTGACTAACAAATCAATGGTCCAGAACACTGCTGCTGGAGTTCTGACTAAAACCAGGAACATAGACCACATCAACCAGTTCTACATCAACCAGTTCTACATCAACCAGTTCTACATCACCCAGGACTACATCACCCAGGACTACATCACCCAGTTCTATAGTCCTTCACTGAGAAAAGAGTCTTTAAAGAGTCTTTTAACTACCAGCATAAACTACTTCTGGTAGTTTATGAATCACTGAATGAATTATAGATCTGCTGCTGCTGGATCAGCCTTCAGACCTCTCAGGTCTCCTGGTTCTGGCTCTACTTTGCATCTAGAACCAGAACCAAACATGAAGGAACAGCATTCAGCGTCTATAAACCACAGATCTGGAACCAACTTCCAGAAAACTGAAGGAACTCTGAAAGACAGAGTTCCTTCAAATGAAAGCTAAAGAGCCATCTGTTCAGAGCCGCCTTTGTTTCAGGGTGCCAGTGAGATGGACCTCCGGGTGCGGTGCAGTCTGGTCTCTGGCCTTCAGTCTACTGCTACTAAAACTGTTTGGAGCAATTGTGTGTCTTTCTGTGAGTGACTGCTGTCCTTTACATTTGTTCTTTCAAAATCCTGCCAGAGTGAAGAATGAAAAAGAAAGAACATGGTACACAGTGAGTTGACAACAGTCAAGAAGAGAGATATTGGAAATGTTTAATTAAGCTTCCCTCTGTTTTTTTTTCAAACACCCAACGGCGTGTCGGTCTAGTGGCGATAAATATTATCCACCCTTTGCTTCATTTATCCTACAAAATCAATTCTCTCTTTACTTTCCTTTCCTTTCTTTTTCTCCCAACTTACAATATTCAGCCTCACAGCAAAATGTGCCTGGGAAAATAAATTGCCGCCTTTATAATAAGTGGTCCTAATGCAGATGAATGGTGCACGATCTCAGAGCAGTGAAGCCTCTCACCCGTCAGCACCTACTTTCATTTCCATAATAAACAGGAGGCATGACAGAGCAAGGCTGCCAGCGCTTCAGGCGTCCTCACACTTCTTTGAGTTTTTCCTGTCTTCTCTGGTAAATCTATATTGGTTTTTGTATGGCAAAGACATAAAAAATACATAATGCTGGTATAATAGTAATAGGATATTAAAAGGTCAATAGCATTTGGACTGTGGAAATGAGGTCGTTTTGACATTGTTGAGGATTCCATGTCAAATCAGAATAAAGGTCTGACTTCAGACGAGATCAACTCTGTCTGGAGCCACAAATTCATTTCCCAGAGAGAAAGGTTTTTTTTTTGTGCTTTAGTGAAGCTGTTGTCAGTTAGTTTCTATGGTAACAAGTCTGTTAATACTGTAGCCTTTGTCTTTTGTTTTAATTCAGGATTAATCAAGTGAAAATCTTCCACCGCAGCTTGAGCTGAGCAGGCCGAGCCGCCTGTGCATTAAGCCATTAGTTTCTTTTCTTAAACAATGTAAACTGTCTATTTCTCATTTAAACAATTAATAGAATAACACAACATAGCATTGTCTTTAGTTGTCTGAGCTGTATGAGCTGAGAACTGAGCATTCTGCCATAACTCAAAACCCAAACGTCTGTCAGATCCTCATCAGATGCATTTAGTTCAATGTCCAGGAGATGATGTTCAGAAGGGACATTTTTTATTGATTGATTTAGTTTCCTGCTTAATGTTGAAAGTGTCTGCGCCTCTGCACCCAGTGTAGTCAGGGGTGCATAGTGAATAGTGATCTGTAAAAATGACTGACAGGCTTCAGATTTTTCAGTCAGCCTGCTCCCGTCCTCAGATGTTTCCTGATTTCCATCACATTTGGCATCAACACGAGAGCAGAAACAGAATATATATATATATATATATATATATATATATATATATATATATACATGTAGAGAGAGAGAGAGGTGTAAAATAATAACATTAATCCAGGCAGTAAAGGCTTATTCATCAAATACAAAGACCATAAAGACTAGCAAGAGACAGCTGGCTCTGGTTGTTTCCAGAAGGAGATCAAATGAACTGCAGCCCTATTGAGAGAGTTAACCACAGGATGAATGGATCTGAAGTTACTGAAGCTCCTCACATGTCAGAAGAGTCAATAAAGCCTCCAACCAGTCAGGGAAAGGGAAGCTGTTCATGTTTACAGGAGAACTAGTGGCTGAACTTTCTACCACTAGTTCGGACCGCTGCAGATGGACACACACACACGCACACCCACACCCACACAACAACAATTTAGAGAGACTAGTTCATCTAACCGTCATATTTTTGAACATGGAAGGTACCTGGAGTACCAGGAGAGAACCCACACATGCACAGGGAGAACGTGTCAAATGTCCTCCAGCCAAAATTCAAACCCAACTCCTTCCTACTACTGTAAGGCAGCAGAGCTACCGCTGTGTAGCCCTGCTCTTTATGCAGTCTGCAAATCCTCTCAAGTATTGGGTTAGCCATGCAGGAAACAAAAACACAAACTGAGTTAAAGGATTAGAATCCCTTCAGGAATACATGAAGGCTCTCTTCATTAAAAAACCAAAAACACAAACAATCTCCATTTTTATATAATCATATTTCATTTTAGGACATGATTAAATATCAATAAAGGCCCCACATTTTATGCCATGATTGTGGCTGATCCATAAGGAATACATTTTCAGCACAGATGTTAGAAGTATAAGATATGAAAGTGTAATAAAGTTGTTACACTGTTCCTGCACTGAGTTTCCTACAGGGACTCAGTGGCACTCATTCCTACTGCAGCAGTTTCATCCCCTTTAGATGATTTTTTTCTATGAACAAATTGTAATTATAATCTTACATGTTAAATCTACAGTAACACACTTTTCTGTAAGCCTTGGATGTCAGTGTATTTTTCTCAAATATTTCCAATTCACTGAGAAGAGTTGAGGCAGAGTGAGAGTGGAGAGGCTTTGAGGCCCAAACATCAAACCAGCCAAAGAAGGAGTCAGTGACTGCATCAGATGTTTAGAGTTTGTGTGACATGAAATTTAGTCTCAAGTGAGATTAAGAAAATGAAAAGATATCAATCAAGATGTTGATGTTAGAAACTCTGCTTTGTTTAAAAGCAATCAGCAAACACTTTGAAAACCATGAACTTATGTGAATCCACATATTTCCACTTGCCTGTAATCTTTGTGCAGATAAACCTGAATGTCCCCACTGAAAGACAAGAAATTATTTACACTCTATTCTCACAAGAAATGGCAGAGTGTTATGTTTTTCATATGACTTGTATAATTCAGATTGGCTGACATGGTCCCTCTCTGCGGACAGTTATACATTATGCTTATTTGTTTTTTCTTATTTTCTGATTAATTTAACATTTGCTGCTGTCATCCATTAGTTCAGATCCTACTTCCATGCAGGAGTGGGGCCTTCATCGTGAATGAGTGAAAAATCCAAACACTCAGGAAAAAATAGAAAAGCAGCTAATTAAGTGCAGGTTGCAGCAATCAATTGACCCAATCCAGGCCAAATCAAAGTGATGAAGAGGATGAAGGAAGTCCGTTAACTGGACGAGACATCAAAAGAGCAGGACAGAAAGGACAGCCGTGTTCAAAAGGAAACACAAAGGACAGAAATACCCACAAATATTAGCAACTAAGGATTCATTAAGAAGTTCACTCCAGACATCGAGAGAAGTCAGTTTTTTATTTTTTATTTCTATATCTGCTTGTACAAGAGTACCCACCAATTTCTACCAAGATTACCTCAATCCAAGAAATTCATGCTCCACTTAGAACAGTGAGCTGGATCAGCTTAAATATCTAATCCTTCAACGGAGGCCAAAGGACAGAGGGAGGCAGCAGACCCCATATCTCCACTCTCCATTAACATAGTCAGCAGCTGTGAAAGGGCAGAGCGCCGGCCGCTGCAGATTTATCAGAATGTCATCGTTCGCCACATTAACCCTGACACCGTATGCGCTGCACACACACAGATACACACATACACGCACATTCATAACCGCCACACTTGAGCCCCGGGTCGGCCCAGGGTCAAACTGATATGTCACAGGCAGGACTGCTGCTGCTGTAGCATTCTGCCGTGTTTTTCTGCACGCGCGCTCACTCAGCCGCTCATGCCTTCTTCTTTCATCTTCAGTGAATGAAAGACAAACAGAAGTCTGGCAACACCTGCGTTTCCACTCCGAAAGCAAGATTCAGCACATCAAAGCCCAGAGAGCGCTCCGCCGCTTTCTTAATTCATTAAACACTCCCTTTAATCACTCTGAAACATGCGGCTGCATCACTTCTTTCAGCTGCAGCCAGTTTTCCAAACACAGAGGCTGAGCATCTTTCATAAGACATCAGCTGTTTGCTCTAAAATATAAACAGCTGGTGGGAAAAAGGCTTAACAGAAAAGTTTTTAGCTATTTTACTGAATCTAAACGCCTGATTTTCTCCTATTTAGTTGTAATGAAGCAACATGGTATCTAAATTAAAATCTGAAATACAGAAGAAAAGTCCCACAAATGAGCATTTATTGTAGAAATATTATAATATATTTGCATAATTCTTTTTCTAGCTTGTACATTATTAAACTCAGGAAAAAAACATGAAGAAATTTGATCTATAATCAAAACTGTACATAACCTGAATTGTTATCAGCAATCAATTTGACATTTATGTGTAGATAGCTGATGTGGGAAAATGCTGATAAGATTCATCTTTACAGGCCAGGACAGAGAGAAGTGCTAATTGCTGTCAGGGAAATGTCAGGACTATTTGTGAAGCAAAGATTTAGTCTCCAGATTCATTCTTCCTTATTTGCTCTAGAGCAGACGGGGGGGCATGCCACTGTTTATTTTGAACATAAATAATCTGCTAATGAATAATGTGAGCTCTACACATGAGTTTCAACTCAGCTCATCAGTCTCAGGCCATTGCAGGCTGCCGGCAGTGTCAATACGGCAGCAGCAGCGTGGGATGTTAGTGAGTTTGTCATTGAATCCATCAGACATCTGAGCCGCTCTCTCCTACTCAACCATGTGGGAGGAACAGGCCAGTTAGAATGACACTCTGCTTATTTCTCTGCCTCAGATGGATACGTCCATCACTGAGCTCACTCACTTTTTCCCGCTTTAAAAGAGGTCTGTGTTCCCTCAGTCATGTTTAGTCAGTGCTGATGTGAGTAAACAACATCCTGCTGGTTTGTGTTGTAAAACAGTCACAGGATTTTTTAGGCTGAATATTTTGTCTGGATAGAAGATCGTATCTTTCTTGACAGAGACTTTAAACTCCAAGCTGCTTATTCAGCCCCTTTCTCTGGATGGATCAAACTGACCTTTTTTAATAATGTGAAGAGCATTGGTGTTATCTTTTAAAATGATGTATCATTTTAGTTCTTTTTTTAAATACGTTATATTATTGTCTAAATTACACATTTCCTGTCCAAGTGTGACAGAAAGCTGGATTATAGCACACTTGTTATTTCACAGCTGGACTCCCTGTTCTCCTCCAGGTCAACATGTCAGTGAAGAAAGAGCCTTTCGCTAATCCACAAAGGTGCAGTGACCGTTCTGATGACAATTAAAATTCTCAAATTCAAACATCTTTTCATCGACTTTCCAGGAAAATAGGACTAAAAGATAAAAGTTGGTGTTGAATTTCTGGACATGAGCTGGACAGGCACAAGTACTTATTAATATTGATGTGAATATAACATTTGAAAATCATATTTCATGTTGTTGTTGCTTTATGATTGCATTCTTTCTGATGTGTCCATTCTGATCTTTCATTTCATGTAAATAATAGTGGTTATCTGAGTCAATAAAAACATCAGTGCAGAAAATGATACGTTGAGGCAGCAGAGTTGACTTAAAAGACAGCTGGCCCTGATGCAAGCCTTTATTAAACAACTGAAGATAAACAAGACAAGAGGGAGAAAATATGACTTCAGAAATACAGAAGAGTTCAACCTTGAAAAATGCTTGAAGTGAATCATGTTTCAAAACGGATGGATTATTTTTGTAAACTTAGTCAGATTGGATTGAGATTATCTGAGAACAGCACATTAACTTTGACTCTCTGGTGTACCACTTACACTAGAAACCATGACGAATTGTGAATGATGATGTCTGTTTTTGAATTGCCTATGATTGTAGTTTGTCAACAGCAGCAGAGGAAGTGAATGAAGCCACACTTCCAAATACTGACTAAATAAAGTCGGATGAGAGGAATGTTGAAGACGGCTTCTTGCTGGCAAATATGTTCTGGCCTCACAGAGATCAGCATAAATTTATTGAACTTCATAGCGTAGCTTCTGTCTTGATCGAGCTGGCACATTACACACCACAACCAAACATTAATGACTGGGTTAAAATCGGATCCAATCATTTCAAACTTAAACAGAGTTCATGCCTCCATCAAGCAACCGTTTCTCTGCACGAAGCAGAGAGGAGACAGGAGCTGGTTTAACCAGGCTAGGAAAGAGAATGCACATGACTCCCCACTCAGCTCCTTGAGACTAGCCAGCACCAATTAGCAAACATCTGCTGTGCTCAATGTAGGAGCTACTTCTCAGAGCAATGCTGGTAAAAACATTAATGGATTAACAGAGAAGTGACGCTGGGTCAACTTCCTGAAGGCGGAGTTTCAGAAAGAGCAGGACTTTTTAAAGAGACAGAAACCCCATTATAAGGCATATAATTATGAATTAAAATTTATTTTTGGTTATATTTGAAATATATAGCATTCTTTATCAACTGAAGATAGCATAGTTATTTGATTGTGTTATAAAATGGCAGTATATGCAGAGAAAACATATAATACTGCCCCTTTAAACCGACAAAAGAAAAAAAGCCCAAAATAAATGCAGAGATTTGCGTTTTCTTTCCAAACTGGATTATTGGTATTAACGAGTCGATGCTGCTTCCACCGACTGCATTCATACATTAATCGATTCTACAATGAAGTGACTCCAGAAGGCCACTGACAGGTTCAAGCCTTCCCTCGCAGGAGCAGCAGGTGAAGTTAACAAAGTCAGCTTCCTGACTCTGAAGAGCAGAACAGAGGCAGTGGGAGATCAGGGAGATGTGTACGTGTAAACAGGCTGCGAACCTGTGAAGGTGATATCTGACAGAGAGAGTGTCAAGACACTCTGTGGATACAGAAAATTATTTTGGAGCTCTGTGGACTGCTGCTGCTGGGAATCAGTTAAAAGTGGGCCTCTGTACCGGTTTGAGGTCTAAGCACTTTGAAAATGTGCTAAATGGCTCAAGGCTACTGGACATCGCAGGGCGTTTGATTTGTCTCGGTGAGGATATTGACCACCAGGCTTGGTTCAGTGCAGAACCACAGAGATGCTTTTATCTTTCCTCCAAACTCTCACTGCCATGAACTTATCCATCATTGAACTAAGAAACAGGAAAAAGAAAAATATATTTGAAGAATTGTGTATATGTTAGAAACCAACTGAAAAGTAAATTCAATACCTTTAAAGTTTTACTTTTTAAACCTTTCTTGATCTTGAAAATATATGGCATAACATGAACAATATGAAACAAAAATCAATGAAAGAAGCAGAGGTTTCACTGTGTGACTCTGGATTGTATTATTTCCTGTGTGTAAAGGACTGTAAAGCGCTGTGGCTTACTATTTTTATATGAGGTGCTCGAATGCTGTGGTAAACTTCAATTTTGTCTTTTCACACCTTTAAGGCATTGGCTTAGACACTCCAGCAACTTCGCCAGCTACTTTCAGCCAAACAAAGTTGCTTTTAAATATGTGTTTGTAGCTCCTCATCATTGCAAATCATACTTTTCTTCAAACTGTGGCCAAGTTAAGGAGGCAGGGGTAAAACAGCCCATAATAGGAACCCAGATTGCCCTCTCCCCAGCAGCACTCACCAGCCTCAGCTTAGGGAAACCCAAGTCATTCTGAGGCCAGAAAGATTGGGCTGTGATAGGTCTGCCTCCTTGAGGGACGCACCCACCAGATTCACTTCTACTGACTCCCTTCAATGCAGAGGGGCAGCAGGGGTCCACCCTATGGAAGACACTCATTTAGGGAGCCTCAAGAACTCTGCTTTCAACTTAGCAATGCCTCCATTACTCCAGACAAAGCTCCGGTCCATTTACCCAATCCATCCAACAATCACCTGTCTACAGAGTCACCACCTTAATATGGTGGAGAGGTTAGAGCACCCCTGTGATGCTGGGGCCAATGTTGTTTGGAGCCTTTGTCAATGGCAAATTGGTCTCAAGGGAAGAGATCAGAAAATGAGCGGCTTCGCTAAATGGTGGACCACATGAAACCTCAAACCCTACCCAGGCACTCCGCTCGAGTGGTCGAGACTCGCCTCCTGGGCTTTGAGGTCAGTCGGGTTGTCGACAGTAGGGACCTGGGTAATTCCTGGCATAATATTCCTACATTCTTAACTTAGCAATAGTTACCTTGTCATGTAAACATTTGAGTTTGTTCAGGCTCCAGCTACAATCATGTATCTCTTTACAGAAATCAGAAAACAAATAGTAAAGTACAGCTCCTCCAGCGTTACGCTGACACTCTTGGCTGTTTCTCTGATTAATTCTCTCCTTCTCCAACATGTCAGTTCCATATTTTAGTAGATCTGCATTTGTTCCTTCACAGAACAGCTGTATTTCTTCCTTTATTACACTCACCGGGTACACTGAGTTCAGGATGTTTCAGTACATGTACAAACTGCTTTATACACATTTAGTAACATTTGAGTGAAAAACAAAAAAACGAAGACATCTTTACATAAAAATATATTTTATGCCTAGGAGAAAGGTTAAGCATTCAGTTACACTCCCTATAAAGCAAATGTAGTTTCCACTTAAAATGGCATAACCATTATTGTGTGTGTTTCTCATAGCAATGAGACTGGAGATCCATTACTGATTATCATTTAGGGCCTTGGAGATTGTGAGAAAACATGGCAAAGAAAGTAATGGAGTCTTTTTTTCATGAGCACTGGGCTGACGGCAGGCTTCAGTCAGACTTGGTGCTAAAGGAACAGTGGTGGGAGAAAACGGATACTGATTACAATCCATGACATGGCTGAAGACGTCAGAAACAGCAGGAGGAACACTATCATCTAGATGTGACATGATGAGCCTCACAATAGTCAGCTGGGACTTTAGTATCTCATCAGGAGGCCAAAAGGCCCCATTTGTAGTTCTTATTATTATTGTCTTCATACAAACACAACCAGAAATACTTTGGTTCATTGTGTGACTTTTGATATCAACTTTTTTCAGAACTTTCTTCACTCAAGTAAAATCGAAAGCATAATTTGCATTCACTATATAAAACATTATTCATGCTTGAATAGGCCATATTTGTAAAAAATAAAAAAAATAAATAAAAAGTACTACTAGTGTATACTGCAAACTGTTTTAGAACAAGTTGGCAAAGAGTGGTTTGAGAGTAGACTGAACTTTTGTGGAGAAGATCCCACTAGATGGCGCTATATCTTCCATACTGGATCTTTAAGCTATTACAGAACCCATTCTAGAGAACGTTTTCTACACAACTATTCCCCATGTGATTTCAGTGCCGATAGATTGCTCCACTTATATTATCATGTGTTATCATTGACACACTCATATTTCTTTTAATATTTTATTTGGAAAAACATTGAATAAAAGAGAATAATACTATAAGCATACAAAGCAAGGCATAAATACACTGCATGCAATGGAGTTAAAAAATATAGAATTCAAATACAAAAATAAATACAATTAAAATAAATTAACAAAATGAATACTTCAATTTCATTTTGATCAAGCCACCAGTTTCACTGCACAACTTTGAAGAAATGTCTAAAATAATGTTTCTAATAACACAATTTACACTGTAAATTCTCCCAAAGCGGAGAAACCGCCCTGGGCAGCTGCCCACTTCACCCATAGCAGAAACCACTGCTGATTGGATGAATAGATCTACAGGCAATAGGTCTCAACCGGTGAATGAGTCCATTAATAACTACAGATTACAAAATTAGATGATTCAAGTCTCAATTCTATCTGCATTAACATCACATGATGATTGTAATTATCTAAAACAGTCTAAAAAATCAACAAAATTGGATCCTTTATGCAAGATTAATTTCAGGATCAAAATGCCACTTTACATAATGGCTGATTTTAGGTGAGACCTGGAAGGCTGTAAAATGAGTTTTACGTTCACAGACTCTAAAAGTGAATTGTGTGATATCTTTGGATTTCTCTGACTTGTCTGCTGGTGTCGTTGTCATTTTAAAACTCCAATACTAATAAAAAAATGAAAAAAATAAAAATAAAAATAGGGGGACTTCTCATACAATTCTCCCTGACTGACTGACTTTAATAACACAGAGGTCAAGGCTTTGGTCACAAGGCTCTGTGCTGGGAATCAGATACAATTTAAAGACCAATTTCAACTAAATAGGCAATCCCTGCACTCAAAACTCACTTTCACATGGATTTTTAAAAATGAACATATAACAAAGCAGTGGGTGATTTTAGATACAGACATTGGGCACGACCTGGTTCCATACAGTTGTCAGTTCTGAGTCTTACAACACCTGCAATAAAATTACATCTTAAAACTACAAAATAAAATATGAAATAGACAAATATGTTGAACAGAATTACTGTGGGGATTTTCAGACCCAGCGATTCAGAGAGAGACGATGCTTTCTGACACAGACCATTAGCTGGTAAAGAACATGAACAGTTTGATTTGTAATTACTAACTAATGAGCAAAAACTGTTGTCCTGCGACAGACTGGCGACCTGTCCAGGGTGACCCCGCCTCTCACCCGGAACATTAGCTGGAGATAGGAACCAGCAATCCTCCTGACCCCAGGAAGGGTAAGAGTCTACAGAAAATGGATGGATGGATGGATGGATAAGCAAAAACTGATTTTACTACCACTAAGTCACTTTATAAGCATTTTGGTCATAAACTGAGTGTCACTGACCAGTTGGAGGATCGATTTGCTCCTATGCTTTAACTTCATAGCTGATGTATCAATATTTACATGTATTATGTAAAATCAACTTTTTTGAGCTTTACTTCATTTTATAATACAATTCCCTCAACAAAAGAAGACCTGGAGTGTTAGATTTTTTCGTGCATGTTTGAAAAATGATTCTATTTCCCCGGCAACCATTCAGCTGTGCACTTAGCCCCGCCTTCGAGATGAAGCTCCTCCTGCAGGTTTCCACCTCACAGAGCAGCCCTCCCCCACAGCTCCCACACTGAGCTCCTACAGACTAGCCAGCCAGTGACATGGCTTTGGGAATACTGACCTCTTCCTCTGTGAGTGGCCTTTCAGGACCTGTCAGTAAAGGAGATGCCTCAGTGGCATGATGGCTGGACATCCCCATCTTGAATAATTCTCTGTACCACCATTTGAATTGTGAAGTTCCACAATTCTCTTATTACCATTTATTTATTTTAGATTTTTACAAAATACCAGACAAGCAAGCAGCATGTTCAAGGTATTGCTTTCAAATACATCCACAATTTTAGCTCTAATGAACCTCACTGCTGTTCTGATTGGGTTCTAAGCAATCAGAACCTTATAAACCTATGTGGGTTTAGGCTTTTCCAAACTATTCAAAGTTATTATTCTGGTACTTAGGAAACAGAAATTATTTTTGGCAATCATAATTGATGTAAAACACAAAGCACTTAGTCTGATTTATTGTCAAATGATGAGAAAATGAATGTTTCTTTTTAAATCTCCTCCAAACTCGACTCCATATTCAGGAAGTTATTCAACCATTTGAAGCAGAAACAGATCTAAAGGTTTTTTAACAATAACCTGAATAAACTGAAGCTTTAGATTAGCACAAATGTCCAAAGTTAACTGCCAGGTTTTTGTATTTTTGCACTGCTCAAGTTAAATGGACTCTGACATCAGCGAAATCTCCTGAGCAGTTTTCAGTCATTAGACCTGATGGTATGATTGCTTATAAAAGTATCAATAATAATCCAGTAACATGTCTGACATTTTCAGTCAAGCTCATCACTATCGCCTGTTTTATGCCTTCTAGAGAAGTTATAAAATATAGATATTCTCATCACACAGAAGGTGTGTTGTGGCATTTGCACTAGCATGGAGACTGGCTCACCTTACTTTCAAATATAAACTAATCAGTAATAAACTCCTGGGGCTGCATGTGGTTCTAAATGCTGAAATCAGGCTAATTGCTCAGTAGGAACCTAAATAAACTAAAAGTTGTGTATCTTGGTTGTTCACTGAAATGGAAAAGGTGCCAATCATTTTCTGAGCTGCACTCACAATGCTTTGTTAGTCAATTTTTCTATGATGAGGAACATGATATAGTAGGTGTTAAAAAGCAGTGTGAATCAGAAGTTTACATACACTCCTCATCAGTGATTGACTGGAATCGTCCTTTCAGGTTGAGGTAATAAAACAGAACAGAACTTCTCAAAAGCAAGAACTGAGGGAATAGTTCAACAATCGTTTTTACTATTATCAATATGTTGGTCCATCAATATTCACAGGAGTTAGCCAAAACAAACATCCACAAATAGCTGGAATCTGCAAATACTTGACACTGTTTAAAAATACTTATGTGGCTAATTTATTAGTTCAAGTAGCAAATATACCTTAACATTCATTCATTTACACAGTGGAAACCAGCTACTGCAGAAGCTAACATACATGGTATTCCTTATATCTGCTGTTGGGGTCCATGTCAGACATGTTATTGTTGACATAGATGTTGCTCGGCAACGTGCTTCTTTTTCTGCACGTGGGGGGAGGTAGTTCATGGCGCACACACGTTCCAATGGGCTTCATAGCTTAGCTTCCTTCACAGCCTGGCTCAATACATCACAACCAAACGTTAACGATTGGGTAAAACTGAAAATTTCAACAGAGTCCACGCCTCCATCAAGCAATCGTTTCTCCACAGCTGAGAACCCAGAACAAAGTAAAGTGTAGAACAAGGAGCTGGATTTGACCAGGTTGGGTTTCATGCAGAGTTCATGCATTTTAAATAAGGTTGAATTTGGTTCCATTCCAAAAGTCTTTATCCATTTTACTGTTTGCAGCCACTTATTGTTTGTAAAATTTATTGAAACTTTGTCTTGCAACATTTCACTGAAAAAACATCCCAAATTTGAGCACATCATTAAAAAAATCAAATGAATTTGACTGAATATGTGCTGATGTAAATTTATGACTGGTGCTTTTTCTACCTCAGAAACCTTCCAACCTCTTAGGGCAGTATATTGTCATTTAATCAAAACTGGCATAATAAGAACTTTTCTTTTTCTTTAAAAAGGAAGACAAATCCTCAGGTTTTGGTCAGCGAACATATGTGCTTTTTGTGCAGACTTTAATTAGAGCTTGCTCAAGTCATAAGGTCAGAGTGCAGTCAGGCAGGATAAGGCGGCTCAGCATTACGCTCAAGGACATGCTAACCAAAACATGACCTGCTGTGACCAGACACACAACGTCAGCGCTCTGAAGCTGACGCTTTGGGTTGTGGAACATCTCCACTGCCATCACAGGCTGTGGCTCAGCCCTCACTGAACTGTGTGTGTGTGTGGGGGGAGCAGATGCCAGTAGGGGACATTAAGAATGAACACACACAAGAAAAAAAAGTGAATATTCATTCTGAACATATCGCTAAAACTGGAATCCTATTAGAATAAATGAATAAAAAGTCAGTGCTGTTGAGGACAGAAAGAACAAGCACCTAACTTGTAAAATAACATTTATATTTTATGTGAAAATGAATGGCATCATCTGCTTCTGTAGTCAACATTAAACCTTATGGCTCTGCAATGCAGCGCTGTCAGAGTGTTGAAGAGGAAAACATCTTGACCTTGAAGAAAAATCATTTCACATTAAACACATTGCAACGGTGGAAAGTGATTGGAATTCTTAGTGAACTCCCTTCTTTTTATGAATATGATCCGGTTTTATGGCCTGATGTTTTGCAGCCTAATTGACCCATCATTTAGGATTTTCCCTTTTGAAGGAGTTTTAAATGAAGGCAGGAGAACAGGGTCCATCTGTTGTGCTGCTGCGTCGGCTGATGCTTCGCAGCGTAACATGGATTAATACTGCACACAAGCTTGTTCAGCTCCTGCTTTTCTATTGTCTGAGGGTTTGTTGAGGCTGTCGTCGATCCGCAATCCCCCTATGATGCAAAACTGAGATTAGGTGGGCAGGACGGAGACAGCTGAAAGACTGCAGCATGAGAAAAGGAGGCGTGAGCTGTCAGCTGTGGGTTCAGTGTTCGTCATGTTGGGTAGACATGAATCTGTTTACAGTCACAGTGTGAAGACTTCTGGGCCAAGGAAATCCTTCATGAAATCATTCCTGGGTTCATTTCTGTAACCAGCGGTAACCGGCAGAAGCATGCCGCTTCCTAAACAGGTCAGCACAAACAACTCAATCTTTATTGCAATAATTCTGCTAAGTAACAGATTTTGTGTTTTATTAACTTCCTACACATTGCCATCCCAATTGTCCAAGAATTGCCATTCATTTGTGCGTAAGATGTTCCACTTTGGCAGGATGTCGCCTGCAAGACCAACAGGAATACTTTCCATGCAAAACTGGGAGGAAACTGAACATTTAGCACAGATTGCATCACAGAAATATTGGGAAAACATAGAGGAAACTATGGTAATACACCAAAATTACACAGCATGGCAGGATTGTCTGGATTTTTTTCCCAGTGCCCTTTGTACCAAGTTTACAGGGCTATGGGGTCGGGTTGGATTTTTTAGGTCCGATTTAAACTCTACTCTGGATTTGGAGAAACTTACTGAGTTGAGAGATGCTGGGATTTCTCTCCTGTACTTGTAATCTCTGACCGGATCTTAGACGAGGAGTCAAAACAGAATCATGGACACAGATTCTGTCTACGGCAAAACAGAGAGGAATACCTGAACTGAACACAGAAAGGCAGGGACTGAACTCTGTCACATTTGTTTGGCACAAACCAGCATCATGTCTTTGGGTTTATAACTCAGAAAAAACACTGAGCTGAGTTTGAAATGAACAAAATATGACTTACAGAGAGGCTTAAAGCAAAGAGTCTCATTCTTCTATTGGTTTGAATTGATGAAGACAGAGACACTTTTATTGACAGGAAGCTTGACAATAAAAGTTTGTTTCAACTTCCTTTAACTTAGTTCATTTTAATCACCATTTCACCTTTTTCTTACCTCTATTTGTGCATTGTTATATAGCCCACATGACTGTTAGCAAAATTACTCATCCAGGGCACTAAGAGCACTAAGTGAGAAGGTTTTATGAAATTATTATCCTCCCCCTTTTTTGATTGTGTCGTTCAAGCAGCGTTTCTCCACCAGAACCAAGCCATGGTTCTGGTGGTTCATCACTTTTAATTGCCTCTTTTCAAACCTCCTTTACTTATTATCGATTTCACTTTAATTGTGATATACTAACTTCCAGACAACTGCCCCCGAGTGGAGGGGAAAGGTGCAGAAATTATACAAGATTGCAGCAGAAAATCGAACTGGCACGCTCTCCGTTTCTGGTGAGACGGTGCCATCAATAAAATTAGCAGTGACACAGACACAGGGACAGCTAAGTCAGTTTGGTGGGAAGATTACGGTGAACAAAAGTTAGAGGGAGATTGGCAGTCAGTGGGGGGACGTAGGTTGTCTCCATTACAGAGATTTGAATTCTGTTTAACATCATTTAGGAGCTGAAATAGAGAAAAGTGATTGGGACAGTGATGAAGGAAGGAAATGCAAAGAGAAAAAGATGGCTTGAAAAAGAAAAGAGGGAGTGGAAGAGGTTTTCTACTACTACACCTAAAAGTCTTTCCTAGCCTTACTTACAGCAGCACATCATGCAGCCTTGTACTGCGGTCAACAACAGAGTCACAAGATTCACCAGGAGAATCAGGCTGGTGAGCTCAGCAGCAAATTTCACTTTTAAAACGTGGTTAGAGCAGGTGCTGCTCGTACAGAGGCCTCAATGCCACAGACCCGAGTTTGAATCCCTTCTCTCTGCTATCAGCAATAATAATACATACTCATAAGAATGTGAATCATAGTTTCTCACCTTCCCTCCAGTTGCTTCAGTAATGTCTTCAGAGCTCATCTAAGTGCTTTATGTCGGCGCTAAAGAAAACCCCTGACATCACTTCCTTTCCAGAATTTGACCTCACAACATCAATGCTACTTTTGCTCAGCCTTTTTCTTGCTGTTGAATCAACATTGACCTTCCCACACGGCTCTCTCTGTGGTACAATTAAGCTTCAAACTCTTACAGATTTCTGTAACCCTTTCTAGAGTGGTACATTTCAGCAAATGTTCATCTGTAAATGCATTTCCAAAGACTATGTTACAGGTAGCAAGCACAACAGGTGAGGCTAATGAAATTTAACTCATCTTTCCAAAATGTGATTAAACGTTTATTCCTGTTTATAATTATTTTTTACACTGCAAAACCATGCTCCAAAAGATGCTCACAACTTGGAAAATTGTGTTGTAAAAATTATTGTTAATTTAAAAAATAATAAATTTTAAAAATAACTAAAAATTATCCACAATTTTACTGATTGAACTGAAATGAGCCTGATGGTCTACAATTAGATTGAATTATGACTGGGAGTGACACAAGCAAGTGAGGTGGATTAGCACTGGAATAACATCTTCCTGAGACAGTCATACATCAAGAGTAGCTGATTTTTCATTGCGCAAAACTGTTTTGAATTTCTGCTAATGATGTAAAAATACATTTTTGAAATTACAATATTTTCATTAAATAGAAAATGCCATGAAAATCATATGTGAGTAGCTTGTTGTTGTGATGAGGCATTAAAAATCATCGCAGTAACAGATGTAAACAGATACATGATCTCTGAACTTTCAGATGAGATGTTGGCGTTTTTCAGGCTTTCTGGACCGGCGGCATACAGTAAGTGGCGCTTTGGGGAAGATTTTGCGATGGATTCAAGAGCTATGAAGAGCTATGGATTCAATATGTTTGACTGACAAACAACCTTTGATGAACTGTACAATGCTGTGAGACTTAAAGGAGGATAATACCTACAAGGAAGCACTATGCTGCTGTACATGAATTGGCATAATGTAAAAAAAAAGTTTCCATTAAATTTTGATGCAGCTGAAAAAGCACCTGATCCTAGAGCAAACACTGTTAGTTAAAAAAACATTAGGTTTTTCCCCAAAATGTCCATCTTTTTATTAAGCAAATGTATTTTTGTAATTTCAATTTTTCAATTTTATATTCAATGGAAGTGCAGCTCTAGTCTGAAGTCAGAGGCTTCTTCATAAAAAGAAAACAACCCTGCCCACAGCATCACCATGATATGAGATACAATATTTAATTTCCCTTTGGGATAAATGGAAAAAAAAAAAACTTCACTAAATGAAATCAGAGAGAGAGCTGCATTTGAATGGTTTATCTTTTAGGACTTTTATATACCTTTCAGAATCAAACTCAACAGCCACCCTGATAACAGTTGATCTTGTTTATTCTTGTCAGGTAGAAAGCAGCAGAGAAAAAGTCCCACGCAGCATGTCATTCAGTGATTTGGAGAGTTTACTGGTCCTTAATGTGCTTTTCAGGAACAATAAAGGCTCAGCGGATCAAAGAAGTGGCTGTGACAAAGACACGTGCTTTAAAAGGTTGAGGGTAGCGTAAATGCTCCTAACACTCATTTAGGACACTTGCAGTTAAGGAGTGATGATGGTCTGAAAGCCTCAAGCTGTTTGGAGAAAACGAGACATGAGCAGCGGCCTCCAACATCAGCCAGACGATTCTGTAGCGAGAGTCCTCCTCAGTCGGAGATTAAACGGCGCTTCACGAGGCATCTGAAGAATTTAATACGACAAGCTTTTGTCCCGGTTGGAAGGCCTTGCATCATGTTTGTCTCATTATCCCACCACCCAGTCTGACAGAGAGAGGGGAGGTAAAACCTTTTATTGGATGAAACTAGTGCTGCTGATAGAGGTGGGGATTTGAATGCACATCTCTCTGCAGGATGTCTGATTTATCATTCCAACTGGCCAAGGAAGGAAAAAACAGAAACAGAGGTGTGAGGTGCAGCCTTGAATCTCTGGGCTTTTCCTCAGATAAGAGGTGGCTGGACAATAAGATGTCAGGCTCAGATCAGTTATCCCACACTGCCATCTGTGGGCAAAACATAGAATTTCTTGTTCTATGTATGAACAAGAAATAAAAATTTAAAAAAAGCATCACCCCTTACATAAGTGATGTGTGAACTGCGTCTCCACAAGCGTTCGACCGACTGAAGATGTGGATGTGACCCACAGGACACGGAAAGGGAGACAGAGACCGCCATCTTCTACGTCCTGCTACGTTTCTCCTGCCTCCAGACCAGCACACGCGTTATTCTTCCACCCGATCCCATCTGTTATAGGAGAGTAAATCGTGGCAGAGGGAATTTATCCACAGCCAAGATTTATTTACTGGAATCAACTTTGAGTTTTCGTTGTGAAGCAGTCAGTCTCTTTCTGTCTCTCATCCTGCTCCCCCCCTGCTGTGCTGTCCTGCGGGCTCACCACTGCCTCGGCCCTGGTCGATAGCCGCTAATGAAAGGCGCCTTTATGAAGGCATCAGCTGCTTTCCCTCGTGGGGTAAGCGACTCTAATTTGAAGTAATGGCTATCGGCTGAGCCACTAATTTATTGAACTGGTGATTAGTGCGCGGTGAGAACACTGGCAAAAAGGAGACGAGCGTGGAAAGGACGAGAAACAGGGGCAGGGCTAGAGCAGGATGGAAAGGAAAATGTGGGTGGTAGAGGGACAATGTTGGAGTGTCACCAGGGACGTCTGCAAGATATTATAGGAGGGAACAAACACCACCACCACTGCACCTGACCCACAACCACAACACCAGCACAAACCTAAACCACACAAATACAGGCCACATGCACATAATGCTATCTAATAACTTTCTTTCTTTCTCTTTTTTTTTTTTTTTTTACAAATTATACTAGTTAATGCAGAGACACAAAGCCTCCCTGTGTGATCCATGGGAGGTGGAGGATGGAGGTCTCCAGATGAAGAGTCTGAGATATTCAGAGGAGGAGAAGGTGAAGCAACAATGTTTCATTTCTCCTCTTTTGGGAAAGTTCCTAGTAGATTTAACTGTTTAAACATCCTACAGTCTTAGCGCAACGCTCAGGAAAAGTGCAGCAGATGTCATGGTTGGTCAACCAGGTGACCCATCAGCTCCTCGGTTTGCAAAACTGGGACCCGCCAGAACAGCGCACACGATAAAAAGCTCAGGCGCGGTTTCACTCGACCCCTCCTAAGACTTTGGTCATTCATTTTAGTTCGCTTCACTGCATAGTCACATTTAGCTCACAGAAGGAGCGACAAAGTTGCCAAATAAACAAGAGGAAACTGGCCAATAACTTTCAGGGATAGGATGGGTACCTGCACAACCCCACAAACTCACTCAGATCTGGACCAGGTACAAGATGTTTTCACACAAAACACATTTTTTTTCTCCACTACTTTGATCACAATAAAGAGTATTATATAATAAAAGAAAATCAACTTTTTTAATTACTTAAACGAGAATCTACAGCACAGCTGTAGGTGCTATTGAACATTATGATACCAGAGTCAATATTTTATAACAGCTTTTTCTAGTTTTATGCCTTCTTAAGGTTTATACATGTGTATTGGTGGAAGAAATGGAAGCTCGTCAAATTGTTGTTTCTCTGTTGTTCCTACAATCTGTCTAAATTTGAGGAGTTAGCCTGAATATTAGCAGGATGAGCAATTCTGACCAGTGAGCAGCCAATCAGTTGTCAATCAAGGTGAGCTATTTTCACTATCTTCTCAAACTCCTGCCCTTTAATTGAAGTAAACATTGTCTACAAAAATGTTATTTTTCCTGCTTATTTTAATAAAGTTCAATATTGTGTGGACTTCAACTGTGGGTGCACTATTTCTTTTATTCATTTAGCTAAATCTGAGGGAAACTTGTAAAAGTAAAGTTTTGCTTACGGTACAAATATACTTACTGCTGAAAGTGCTTCCTGGCCATCAGCATATACTTACCATCGGACCATAACGTTTCCCTCCACCACTGCTGGCTTTCCTGCTGTGCAAAGAAAGTGCCTACTGTGAAGCAAGATCCAAAAAAATATCCTGCTGGCTTATTTCTTTAAGCCAGGCGCTGAGTTTATGCTGTCAGGACAGAAGTTGTGCGGTTTGAACCAAAGTGGGTCAGATATTGTGACCTATTTTATGGGGTTGGAGGAGATGCGAGAGGAAGCCTCATCTTTCTTCATGGAACCTGAGAAGAGTTCAATGAACCACCAAAACGGAACAAAACAAAATCGGTAAGATGCTCAAATGGATGGATGGATGGATGGATGGATGGATGGATGGATGGATGGATGGATGGATGGATGGATGGATGGATGGATGGATGGATGGATGTTTACCTTCTAAGTAGTTGCTGGTGATTCAGTCACATTTAGATTGAGTAACTCCTCAAAACTAGTGATTTCAGCTTCTGAACCTATTTTGATTTATTATGTTTTCTTGCAACTGGGTTTTACTGTTAAGAGTTGGCATAATAATTAAATTTTAGAGTTTCAACCAAAGTATATGTCAGAACAAAAATGTGACTCATTTTAAACAGTATCATATTCTGTGTCTTGCAACCCAAATTCAACAGTCTTTAGGCTGCATGTGGACGGGGTTTGAGCTGCAGACATACAAAAAAATGAATGCTTGACAAAATCATTCACAGATGAATGAAAGGTATGTTCTGGTGAAGATGGATTTGAACTCCAGGAGGCCTTGTTTTAAGTTACATTGTCAAAGAATGGTCTTTTTGTGCAATTGTCATAAAAGTAATGAGATTGCTTTAACATTATTACCAGAGGTAACAATGAGTGTTTACTGGACAATCTTATTATTTAATTGTTTAAAGGGTCATTTTGTTCTCTTTGAATTTTTATGACTTAATCTGGGAGATCTATGCTCCAATGACACACAACTTTTTATGAATTATGTGAAGCTATGAGAGGAGCCAGCTGCACATTGTCCAAACAAACAAAAACAAACCATCAGCCTCCTACCACTTCCTGCTGTCTTCATCGCTTCCACCAGTAGTAACATCCGGCTGTTGATCACATAACATAATGTGTGATGTGAATAATGTGTCTCCATTGCAGTTTTGATAAGGCTGAAAAACCACCAACTATTTATTGAAAGACTTGAGTTTTTTTGTTTTGTTGGGTCTTTTTTTTTCAAAGTTGTAGTGTTTCCATTAAGCCATTTTATTTTTGTCATTTCAAATTGTGCGTTTCTATGGTTCTGTGGTTATTGTTAATGCAGCCATTGAGCAGAACCAATGTTGCAGGAGGAGGGGGTTGGGGGAGAGAGTCAGAGGTTCTGTGCAAAATGACCACATCAGATTTGTCATTGCCCAGTAATGTGGCAAAAAGCCTCAGTGAAGAACCAAATAAGTCTAAACGGCAGGAGATAACCTTTGGGGCTGCAATCCCCCAAAGCATTTAATGTTAAATCTGCTCCATGGGTTCAGAATGACGGGGCTGAGTTTGTTTTCCTCTTCTTTAATGAACTGAAGTAATATTTCATATTGAGTCGTGTTCTGTGAACTGCGTCATTAACAGTTTAATGAATAATGGATGTCCCCATGTTTAAAACGTTAAAGAAACAACAAAATATTGAAAAGAACTTATTTAAGCCAAGTGATTCCTTTTTTATTTAAATACAGTTTTCAAAAGTATACACATCGGTTTAAGGAGCAAGGTCTCTGTTAGGTAAAAAAGGCTCTGATAATTAATTTATTTTTACATATCTAATGAGACAAATATCTTAAAAATAAGAAAACAAACAATCAGTAGGAGAGAGAAAAAACGTGCATAACCAAAATCTAAATAATTGACCACTACCTTTCTGTTTGAAAAGGAGTAGGAAGAAGTGAAGTCATTTAATTCTCCCCCTTACTGACTCAATGATTATCAAAAATTTGTCATTAAAACCATGTCATAACACTCACGCCTGTTCCATACACTGTGCTAAAGACCCCTTCATTTAAAAACAACTTTTTAGAAGATATGAAAAATATAAACCTGCAATACACTTTATAACATGAAAGATTTTGTTTTTCAGTTTTTCATAATGGAGCTCACACCTGCCATCATTTACACTCATATTCAATACATTGGTATATACATACCGATGAGTCTCGTTTGCCAGATTAAAAGGACCTTTGGAAAATGTCAACCTTCTAAACAGGCATTAAACATATTTCTCAAAAAAAGATGAAGAGAACAGAGTGAAAAGGTCAGAGGGGCTGCAAACAAGTTTTGGACGCAGCTAACTGGTTGTGTTCTTCTGTCCAGTAGAGCGACAGTTATTCCAATGTAAGTAAATAAAATATTGCACTTATCCTTTAGAAAATGGAGGGGTAAATTATGTTGATGGATAAAATATTTTTCTTTGCCCTTTTTTCATATTTATCCAGACATTTTTTTTTTTACTTTTCCAAACATTACAGCCTGTTGGGACCATATTTTATTTAAACATTAAAGTTTGGGCCCATCGCCACAAAACTCTCCAGATTTTAACCTCACTGGGAGCTTGAGGTCAGTTTCACAAAACAGAAAAAAAATCTGAAAGAAAATCTAAAACCAGCAAACTGAACATCTCGAAGGTCAACGATCTTTAGTTTTGGGAGGACAGGAAATGCAATTCAAGTTTCAAATAGAAGTGTTTATTTTTCTGAGTAATTTATTCTTTATTAGCATACTTTTCAACTTTAAAATCTGCTGAGCCCTCAGGTATTTTAAATCTACTTAAAGAATCTCTGGCTTTGGTACTAGAGTTGGGGTCAAAGAAGAAAGTGGAATTAAAGATGGAGGACCCAGCTCAGACACACACACACACACACACACACACACACACACACACACACACACACCCCCACACACACACACACACCCACTGAAGCTGAACAGGCTGACATCATTTAGCTTAACCTAAAATATAAAATACCTCTGAATTGGAGGGGAGTGAATCCAGGACCTGACCGCCTGCTTCTGGCTGCCAGCTGATTCAGATCGTCTTCCCCTCTCCTCTGAAACAGAAAATGAAAACATTCGACACCACACTGCCGTGACTTAATCGCATAGATATCCTCATTTATATATAAATATGTATTCTACATTGGAATTTTGCAGAACTTCTAAAAATGTGTCTTGTTAGGCGGCTGGGTCTGCGGGTTGAAAACACTTTTCCCTGGGACTCTAAACCGACGCTTTGCTGAACACGTCACCGAGAGCCGTTCCTTCCTTCATTATTTTTAAATGTCACTGATGTCTTTGCATTTCTCCATAGGCCACCCTGTGCCCTGCAAATGTCACCTCATTGGGGTTTTTTTCTTCCATTCCATCTTGCAAATCAATAATTTCAAAACAAGAGTGTTTTCATACGAGTGGCTTCTCTTGGGTTGCCTTTAGTTGAACAGGTAGTTTTTTTGTTTGTTTTGTACAGCTGACAGATAACTGGAGCTGAGCTGTGAGTTTTACAGCTGTAAACCAGGGGAATGTTATTTGTTGTTACCACTTTTCAGAGAGACATTATCTCCCACATATGAGCAGCTCTCCTGCTGGTCGCTGCAGCCCATGTTTACACTGAGCGACAGTCTTTCTAAAGGCCACGTTGTGCCTCGGTTAATATAACCTCTACAGGGAAAACGTGTTGAATGATTAAATCAGCAGCATGCAAGCTCAAGCACAGATGATTGCACCACCTGAAGGTTACAGACTAATTGATTGATTATTTTATGTCCAACAAAAGCAGCTGGCAGCGAGTTCAAGGTGCACTCGGCTGTTTCCTGTCATGGCAAATAAGAAACCCTCTACTTCTACAATCTGTCTGCTTTTAAAATGCCAAGAGATCAAGTTTGTTGTTCAGTCAGAGGAAGCCCAACTAACCTAAACGTCTTTTTTACATAATATTCTCACAAAAACAACAGATTCAAGAGGATATTTATAAATAAATATCACGCAGTGGTTTCTGCAAAGTGGGCAGCTGCCCAGGGCATCTTCTCCTCCAGGGCGGCTTTATCTGCCACTCCAATAAAACAGTCGTGAAGTTAAATCTATAGCCATTTCTAGCTTGAAAAATAAATATTTAATAAAGGGTAAAACTTTATTACAGCTGTACAAATTAATTTGCATTCTTGAAATGTAATAGTGTTAATTGTCTTAATAAAAGCTATTTTTAGATGTTTCTTGACATTTGTGCAGTGAAATTTGTGGCTTTATCAAAATGCAGTTGAAGTACACAATATTGTAAATTTTTGGTGCATTGCTGCAATTTATTTTAATTTGATTTTTTTATGTATATATTTGCATTGTATACTGTTAACAGCATTGTCTGCCTTGCTTTGTGTTTGTGTTGTGTTTATTTATTCTAATTTCTTGAATAGCTTCACAACCTGAAGGAAAACTGTCAAAATTTGTCTCTCTGAACAAATAAAAAATAATGCATATCCTGTCAACAGTAAATCACCACATTTTGAAAAAATGTATCATCATAACTATTGAACTTTATTGTCAAACTGTTTATATATCATTTTTTTTATATATTTCTGATGTCTATTGTGTTATTTCTGTCTACTTTTCTTGTCTGTTCTGACAAGTACTGCTACTTTTCCTGGCCAGCTCATACTTGTGTTAAATGAAGGCCAGGTAACCAGTGATTAATTAGAAGTTTAATCAAATAAATGGTGGATCCGTAATGTGTAAATGTTATTTCTTAGTTTTCTGTTTGTAATAATTTTGCAAACAACTGAAACTCATTTTCCACATTGTCATAATTTGCTGATTGTATGTGGAATAAGGCTGAAAGAAAACATGGAAAAACTGAGGAGCTGTGAACATATCAAGCACTTTTGTTGAAGAAATTTGTTCAGCATGTTGAATAATTTTGAGATTCGTTGCTGGAACCTGGATTTGCTTTTTGTTCAAAGCAATAATTATAAAGATTGTTGCTTTGAACAAAGATATTACAAAGCTAGAAGATTTGTAATATCAGGATAATTAAACCATTAATTACTGTGCTTGTGTATTTAGTTTATTTCAGTAAATGTAACATATTTTTTATTTTGTTAGAGGCATAATTTACTGTGGGAGTCGAACAACTTTCACTTTACTTTGTTGTTCGGTATTATAGAACTGAATGAATAATAATAATAATGGGATTAATTTTGTCTGTGCTAATTTGTAGTTTGATTTTCAGGTAGAATAATTTATAGATGGAATATTATTAGAAAATAGTAACTGAGTTAGATGTTACGGTGCCTTTGGGTGTCCGTGTCCACATATGTAGTTTCCTGTGACAGTTCTCAGTAGCATAACCCAGATGAGGGCAGAGGCCAATCCCTGATACTTATTCGATTCTATCGGTTTACAATGTATTTAACACAAAGCTATAGTGACAGTTGTTGAGCATTTTAAAATCATTTTTCCTGTATTTTCTTTATGTTTCAATATTTTCTGTCTGAATGTAGCTCTGCTGTAAAAAGGAATTGTGAACAAGTGAAGGATTTAAATAATTCCCAGGTTTCTTGGAGAGTTTTAGGATTATTTTACATCGCCTTTGTTTTATTGGACTTTGTGGAGAAGCAGTAGGATGAGGATGAGAGGCTTGATGACATGAATCATAAATAACTGGCTGCTGTCAGAGCCCCCCCCTCTCCCCCCCGTTTTACGGCGATGGAGGCTTCACAGGGCTCGCTGTGCCGCGTGGGACTGTTTTACTGTTTTATGAGCTCGTAGAACAGCTTTGTGCAGTGGACTTCCAGAGACGCGTTTATTCAGCTCAAAACCAAAGATTGACAATTTTTTAAAATTATTACCTTTCATTCTGAAGATGAAAGCGCCAAACCAAAGACGAATCCCGGTTGTTCGCCCCGGGGGGAGGCCTTGAGGCAGCTCATGAACTCGGAACCAGCTGGAAAGATCACGTCTCACAGTCGGCTTCAGCATCATCAGTGTCTTCACAGATGAGCCGCAGGAGCCGCTTAGGAAAAGAAAATGGATGGATAGAAGGGATTTTTATAGAAGTTCCAGAGTTTGACACCATGGATGGGAGCATCAAGATGGCAGCTCTAAAATCTGACTATCGGTTTCTTTAGTCAGTCTTACACACACAAAAGGAACAAAAAGGAAACTTTTCAACATGAAAAATTAGAGATCTGTGGATGCAGCGTTCTGGTTCTGGTCCAAACCATGTATCACCATGCGGTGATACTCCAAACTAGTTGGTTTGCCTTGAAAGTTCAGTTTGTTTGGTACACACTAAGAAAAAATTAAATGATTAAATCACGAGAATACAGTCAAAGTAACACAAGAATAGTAAAAAAAATATAGGAATAAAGTCATATTACAAGAACAAGGTGATAATAAGACAAGAATAAAGCCATAATAATATGAGAATTAAGTCATAATATTACAACAATAAAGTCATAATATTATGACAATAAAGTCAAAATAATATGAGAATAATGTCAATATTTTGTGAATAAAGTGATATTAAGTGCTACCATTAATCTAATAATACTATAACTTTATTCTCTTAATTTTATGACTATTCTGTCATTTTGTTTTCTTGGCATGGTCCTAACACTCCAATCAGAGTTTGGAGAGTGAAAAAAAAGAGCAAATTCTAAAAACCTAGTTCTGAAAAAGTGGCCTATGGTGCAGGGCATCCTGGGTAAATACAAACAAAACAATCACGTTAGTCTAGCGCTAGCTGGAGAAATGTCTTGTCTATTACCAAAGAAAAAAGAGAAATTCTACAGGCGCTAAAATCTGACACCACAACATTTATTTACATTTAGTGAAGAAGTAAGTTGCGCTCAGCGTCTTCTTCGTGATTTTCTTGTTGATTTTCTTGTTGTTTCTTTCAGTGGTCCTTGGTGCAGCGCCCCCACAGGCGAGGAGGAGAACAGGTTTTTCAAAGTGGTTGGTTGGTTTCACACAGAGCAGAGTTAAAGAGAACCACATCAGCCGGAAATAGAACGAATGTTGCAGTTTTGGTTCATGATCACTACTGGACTATCAGGTGTGGAAACACCATGATTAACCATGTAATTAACCATTAGGTTTTCCTGGTACTTTCTGGTGAACAGAACTAGAGAACTGTGCGCTGTACTGCTGCATTTTGTGTTTGCACCTTCCAGTGTATAATTACAAACTTGATAATTACATAATTAGCTGCTACATTCAGAGACAAAATTACTTACTAGAAACACTGTGATTAAACAAGCTTTTCTACTGTGACCTATTTTTAATTATTCTTAAGAAACGGCTCAGAGAAGTGCATCCAAACAGTACAATAAAACAGGAGATTACAGTTTGAGCAAGACAGAGTGTACCGTTGACATTTTTAAAGGGTTTTTAATAACTTATGAGCAATTTACATTGTTGTACATTGTTTCTAGTAGTAGCAGCATATTGTGCGTTTTCTATGTAAGGAAAATGGTAAATTTACCATTACAGAGGACCCCAAACTGCTTCACACTACAGTCAGTCAATCAGCCATTCACACACTCATGCATATCCACAGCTGCCATGGGCCCCACCAGCAGGTAAGGCGGGTGAAGTGTCAGAACGACCCAGGCTAATGGAGCAGGGATTGAACCAGCAACCTGCTGATTGCGGACAAACTCCTACAACTTTGTCCATCAAGGCTTCTGTAATAGGATCAATAATCAACCAAATATAAAACGATACATCTATTTATATATGTTTGAAATATCTGCTTACATGTAATTGGTAAGACTGAGCGGTTAAGACATAATTAGCTGCTAAATAGTTAAAATATGACTTGGAGATGCAAAGGACATATTTGGACTGGTTTCATTCTAACATCCAGTCAACAAACTGACATCAGAATCAGGTTCGGTGCTGATTCTGGATCCGGTCAGGTCCATATCTATCATCTTGTTATCTGTAAAACCTCATTTAATGTTAAATTTTTCAGTACCAGATGTAAGTTCAGGTTTACTTTAGCCAACAGCTGATGGGACACCTGCTGACCTCTTGATAAATACCTTTTTATATGTTTAGTTTTATATGTTTAGTCACATAGCAAGGCAAAAATCAAGTCCACGGCTAAAGTGACAGACGCTGCTCCAGCAGTTTCCTGATGACTTGGCCTGAGGAGGATCATCTGTCCTCAGTGTGAAGCATATTTACAGCCTCCTCTCCAAACATGGAGAGGAGCTTCTGGATTGGCTGCCCTGCTGACCCGTGCATACACACAAAATACACCATGACACAACCCTATGGCTCAGATTAGAAGCTATCTGTCTGCGATTGTAGAAAACATTAGTGGCTAGTTGAGAAATTGTGATTGGACATGATGATTTATTTCACTAAAAAAGTCAACTTTGATTTTATGGAGCTGTTTGTTAGGTTTGGATTTATCTTATGAACACAAACTGTAATTGGTCCTTGAATGACAGAAAGACTAACGTCTGTTTAGACAAAGTTCTGGGATGCAGAGCAGAACCAGAACCAGGAGACCTGACAGGTCTGGAAGGTTGATCCAACAGCAGCAGATCTTTCAGCCGTTTAGTGATTTCTAAACTAGCAGCAGTATTTTAAAGTCTGTCTCTCAGGACTGGAGAACTGGGGTGAATTTTTACATAAACAAGTTTATTCACTTGGGATTTTAATTTTATTACTTATTTAATGAAAACACTGCTATTGCGAAATTGTGTTTGTTCAACATTAACATAAAATAGACAAAGATTTGTAATGGAAATGCAGCTACTGACTGCTCACAAGTAATCCAATTACCCTAAAAGTAAAAGTCTCAGTTCCTCCAACTGGCCTCCACCCATTTCAATCTGTGACATCAACTCAAACTATCAGAGTGACTGGAACCATCGGCGCTGAACTTACAGTTATCTGCCAAGTCATTTTCTTTTCAGTGATTTTGTAATCAGTTCCTGATCACAGTGGCCTCCAGCCCATGTCTAACAGACAGCTAATAAGCACCTCTTGTCGCCGTACATCATTAGCCTCTTTAATGAAAACCCGACTCCTGTCTGTGGCCATGGCTCCGGCTCAGCTCATCTGAAGCTGCAGACATCACAACAGCAGAGCGATGGAAAATGTCACATCTTGTTTTTATTCAGTTCAAGGCAGAGAATCGAGAGTTCCAGCTGCTTCTGCTGAAAACAAGCAAAGTAGATGCAGATGTTTGCAATATTTTCAAACAATTGACCTGACGTAGGTAGGATTGTTGTATTTAAGGTGAAGGCCGCCGTGCCTCTGTGTTAATTAGAATGCAAGGTGACTTGGTGGACTGATCCTATACAGCCGGTGAAGCCAATATTTGTGTGATGGCGTGTGGGTGTGTGTGTGTGTGTGTGTGTGTGTGTGTGTGTTTCATGGTCAGCTGCCCCAATGTGATTCAGGAGCACCATATTGCATATGGAGACCTTGCATTATTGAATTGATGTAAACATCTGTTTGGATTCTTGTGACCTTGTAATTATTGGTTTGATAAATGTTGACTTAGCATCGCAGAACAAATTGGGAGAATAACATTTTAACTGTCACAGTTAAAAATATAAAGATTTTGTCTACTCTACAATTTTATTGCACAATATCTCTAACTCAACAGTTTAAAAAGTATCCAGAAAACTGGAACCCTATTAGGATAAAAGTATTTTTCATTACTTACGTACAGTGGCCCTGAGGTGCAAAACACTACAACATTAATTTATTCCTCATAGTGTCAAACATTTGACCTGACTTACACAATGACATCCTCTTTGGAGAAGTGTACTCGGTGTTTTGGATCTTGTTCTTCGTTCCAGTGGCTGTCAGTGCAGGGGAGAAATTTAACTAATATTTTGTACCGTGAATTAAAAACAGGTTAGGATTGTGTCTTTGTTGATCTGTCGACTATGAATAAATCATGTTTTCAGAAATATGAGTCTATAGATTACAATACAATGCAATTTATGTCACCATGGTGATTTTAAAAGCAATGGAAGTTTTTAAATTACATTAAGGTCTTTACCCTTAATATTTATTTTAAAACAAACATGAATTTCAATCCAGAAATTTCAACTTTGAACATTTTAAAAAATCATTGTCAGTCCGTACTTAACTGTTTTATCTGATCTTAAAAGAAGAAGGTGAAATACTTTGAGAATAAAATAAACCATTATTTGGATTTTGTTTTTCTGCTGTTTATTTACATTAAATTTTTTTACAAGTTGTTTAAAAGTTTGGCCTTCGTACCAATGATGATGAATCCCAGCTGAATATCCACATAAGGTTTTTTACGTTCTTGCTTTACTTTCTCCATTATACCAACCCTTCCAAAAAAATCCCATGAAATCAAATGTGAAAGTCACATGTGATTTCATGGGATTTTTTTGGAAGGGAAATTATGTATCTCACTATTTCAGGCAAAATAACTTCCCATCAGATGACAACACATCACCTTCCAAACAGTGTGAAATGTCGGATGATGACCAAATGTCTGATATGGATTACATAACAGAATCAGAATCTGAAGGAACTGATGAAGACTCAGATGTCAGCACCAACCTTCAGCCTGACAAGGCTAAACTTGGACAAATTCAAGGAAACCCAACAAACCCAATCTGACTTCATTCTTGCCAGACTCCAGGTCTGTGGCTGACCCTAGCACAGGAAAATGCTGGCTTCCTTTTCACACAGATGATCTGGGTGATGAACATTCACACTTGAAACATTCAGCAAAGACTCCAACAGTAAACCAAAATAAGCCTCACAAACAGAAATCCTCACATCAGATTATGGGTGTTAAAAACGACTTCTTTCTATGTGGTAATCCACAAAGAAAAATTTCACACCATTTAAAAACACGATACACCTGAAACTGAATATGCTTTTTTTCCTTTTGGAGAACTCAAAAGAGCGCAAAGTTCTTGTAGAAAATAATGAGAAACCAGGGGAACTTCAAACATAACTGAGGTTTTACAGAGTGGTAAAGGATCGCTGAAAGGTATGAGAAAGCCAAAAGCAATAGCAAAATCTAAAATGTTTATTCATTGTATGTTCCGCCATTGTTTGAAAGGAAGTGTGGAGACATGTCCAAAGATGTCCCTGAAAGCCACAAAATGAGGATTTGAACCAAGAACCTGGAAGAACCAGAGAACTGGATTTGGCTGCGGCTCAAGAATCTGCATCCTGTCAGATTTCAAGTGGGGTTTGGAAGATCCTCTGCCCCATGTTTGCGTGTTTATGGAAGCCAATGTGAGGCGAAACATCCTGAGATTCTCAGATCCACACAACTCAGGAAGCAGGTCCCCACATTGTCCCAAGTCCTCAATCTAAAAAATAATCAAATTGACCATCTGGCTGATTCGTGTCCAGAGAAGGGACTTTTACAAATTACCTGTGCCAACAACACAAGTGGCAAAAATAACAAAGTTCTTTTTGTCTATGGAAAAAGGACAGCTATCCACCCTGCAAGGAAAATCCCTTGATGTCATCGAAATGGAAGGTTATCACTGAGATTCTATTTTTTCGTGGTCTTATTTCCATCATTAGGACTTATCTGACATAAACATGAAGATACTGTCATAAATTATGAGGAAAGTCCTTTTTTATGGGCTTTTCTTAAGGCAACACAACTCAAATGAACTCTGGGCTCTGCTGTCTTGATACACACTTTGAGCCTCTGCATAAAAGACTTTATTCAAATGGCGTTCATTTACTGTCTCATAAAAATGGGGAGATTAAACCAGTAACTCAATATGCGACAAGATGCACGTAAAGCTGTCAGATAAGGGAGTCAACAAACAGGTGGATGTGCGTCGACGCAGCACAGCAAGTCTCTATTACAACAGGTTTCAATCATTTTTGGTAACCTGGGTTTTTTTGTGCACAATGGAAGCTGGAAAATGTTCAAGTTGCTTCTTGATCACTCATCTGAAAAAAAATCCTTTTCCCATCCTTGTAGCCATTAGCATCATTGGTCCCACCGGAAGACAAGCCAGAGAGGAAAATCACAGAAAAAGCAAGAGGTTGCCCGCTGTTTTCTGTCAGCGCTTCTATTTTAAATCCTGTGCACCATAACAGAAACAATCTGTGCCGAATCCCCACAGTGGGAGACAAACCGCTCCGT
This sequence comes from Phalloptychus januarius, assembly GCA_902982915.1. Lineage (NCBI taxonomy): Eukaryota > Metazoa > Chordata > Actinopteri > Cyprinodontiformes > Poeciliidae > Phalloptychus > Phalloptychus januarius. The sequence goes on along the minus strand of CADWAE010000197.1, from coordinate 962,539 downwards.
CTGCTTCTTATTGTTTCTGGAGACATGCTGTAAAAGTCTGCTGCCTGGATCTGAAACAAAACTTCAAACAAACCTCCAACATCACCTTTATAGCATCCTATATTTTGCATAAAATAAATCTATGTTTAGGACTTGACTCGATTATTTCCCAAGCAACCAGCTCTTGAAGCAGTTTCTTGTGTGCACAAACAAGTGAAGGCCATTTTTTGTTTTGATTCTTAACTTTAAAGTCAGAAAAAGGTCAAGAATCACTCAGTGAAACCTGTATTGATTGTTTACTGAGCTGCTCGGTTACAGAGCTTGCATGTAGGTGTGTGGGGGAGCGAGGGAAGAGCGACGGACTCAGCAGCCAAACGATTTAAACACACCAACAAAAAACCAGAGCTCTCTCACTCGTCTGTCATACAAAGTGCATCCTGACACCTGGCAGACCCAGGCTGTACAGAGAACCCTGAAGTAAGAATGTCCACACACACACACACACCCCCACCCCCACACCCTCACACACACGCAGATGGTATAACTAACGTTTTTCTGAAGAAGTGTGTTGAGTCTTACATACAGCTCATCAGGTATCACTATGACCTGGTCGGTCTTTGCCACATTTATTTGTAAAGGATCCTTCATACTGAAGGCAACTCAGTTATTTACAGACATACATGAACAAAGAAAGGAGACATTTATTAAAACATGAAACAGATAATATAGATGTTGAATAAAAGTGGCCCAAAATTGGAGCCTTGGAAAACCCGGACGCAATTTTTGTTTGCTCAAACTGATAGTCATTTTGAGCCATATTAAATTAAAATGTTTGTATTTTACATGTAAATCTAACTTAGTGAATGTGGTTGTTCAAAGACTGAATGATAGGAGCGTTTCTAGAGTAAAACAAATCTTAAATAAGACTAAAAAAAGTCAATTAACTCAAACACTTTTGTAGAAGGTAACACATCGCCTCTTGCAGAGCGATAGTCAAACAAAACTCAAAACTGACTAAAGAAAACCATCCTGGCATCATACAGGGTGAGCCACAATCTGCTGAGCTCACAAAACACAAAAACAAAATCCTTAGCCTCTGAAGTTCAGCAACTTCACTCTGTGCAACTTGTTTTTCAGTGAAAATAAACAGTTTATTAGTCATGAGAGTGAGTACCCTACTGTATATCTCAGAAGCAATGCAGCAGATTAGAGGTGAGTCAACTGAGTCGTTTGACATTTAAGGGATTTTGCCCTTGGCTGTGCTCATTCTCCCGTGCTGCTGCGACGTTCCACCCCTTACTGTGCAAATATAACTGCAAGACATCAGTTGCAGACAGATGTGTGAAATACAGGAAACTAACTGCTAAGAAGCTGCTTATCACGACTCAATATGTGTAAAAGCAACACAGGTGCTCAGCAGTGAAACCAGAACATACCCAGTTAGCTCATTGCTGGGTTTCAGATAATGTAGCATCGACGTCACGCAATGCAGATGCAGGGCAAGAAGTAAGTGCAGCCTGTTTACTTCTGTTGATCCAACATCATAATGCCTAAAGTGTGAATCATGTACAATTGTTCCAACCGATCTAATAGAGAGAAAGATACATGTTATTTTTGGTCACAAGGAAGTTAATTTTAAAAAACGTACCGAAAAACAGAGGAGAAAAGTGGATCAGCAATCTACGACTAAAAACAGGAGGTGCAGAAATGCCAGAATTTGCAGCGCCAACTTTCTAACAGGTAATGGTCGCATAGTTTAAATTGTACTTTCAGAAATGTTATTGGACAGTTACTTAGAAGAACAATCATTCATTCATTGGAACTTTTATGCTAAAAAAAAAAAAAAAGCTAAATAAATTCAATGTAACCTACCCAGCCATACTGTGACAGTGAGCTGTGACTATTGCCCCATTTTGGGGAATGACCATGAAGACATGGGGGTTTCTGTAGGTCACTGCTAAGGGTTGACCTACATTGGATCTGAATCCAGCGTCCAACATGAACATACAACTCACTTCTGGACCACCATCTAAATTTTGGGCGTCATCCAAGTCACATGTTTGAAAACGAGCAGTAACAAGGTGATAGCTGGCTAGGTTGTAAACTTGATTAAAATTTCTGGCCCAAAGAAAGAGAACAGAGGGTTGGTGGTTGGAAGTTAATGTCAGTGGATGGAATTAGAATATTTGAAAAACAGATTGAAGCTAAGTGTGATATATGCAAAGATCTTTATCCTGCTAGCCAAGAAACTGCGCAAAGGTAAGGCAGAGGCAAAAGAACATGTCAAGCAAATCAAAGAAAAAGCTGCCAGCAAACTCAATTTGCTGGCAGCTTTTTGGTCATCAGAGCAAACACTGCACATCACCACAAACACACCATCCTCACTGTAAAAACAGAATGAAGCATTCGTAGGTGTGGCCAAGTAAATTCAACCAAGGTCACATCAGTCAATCAAGTCAATATACTGAAGGTATTAATAGATAGAGGTGACACTTTGGGGCGGTGGTAGTGACGGTGTTAGTTCGCCTGAAATCAGTGGGTTGACAGTTCGATTGCCACTCCGCTGTTGTGTCCTTGGGCCAGACATTTCTCCGGCGTTGGCTGTTGGTGTTGAATAGATGTTGATAAGGACCAGTTGTTATAAATAGAGACTGGTGTCTAACAGGGAGTTGGCTATAAAAGACAAATAAAAAAGTTAATCTGCCCTCAGAACACCGACTCCCAGGTCTTCTGGTCTGATCTGAATCATCGATCCTGGTGAATCAAATGGCTGAATTAGCACTTCAGTATCCAGTCAAGTTTTCTAAAGTCTTGCTAATTAACATTTTTCTCCTTTTGACTCAAGTGTGTTGAAGCAGAGACATGGCTAAAAGTTACCAATGCTAAACACGGTACTCATTAACATATGGTTGCCAGGTTTCTGCAAAATAGCCTGTGCTTAGTAAGTAAGGAGCGCTCAAGGCCCAAAGGCTAGAAAAATGTTTTGGATAACATTCTTAAAGTAAAATCAGAATCAGCTAAAATTGGTATTGGCAGATAATTGTTCAGCAAACCCTGATGTGTGCATCTCTGCTGTAGTAAACTTTTCCAGTCAGTGGTTCGGGAAACAGGAAAAGTGGATCACAACAGGCGGTAAGTAAGAACTCGGTAAACCAGCGAGGAAACAGGTGGTCAGGGAAGCGCTGCATCATCCTTTACTCACATTTGCATCTTATAAATATTGATAAATTAATAGCTTCTTCTATCTGGTGTGTGTGTTCTAGGCTGTCGATCTGGTACAAGGATGTCCGTTTCATTCCTGGAGGTGTTGAACAATCTCCTTTCTACCTCCCATCCAACAAACTGGGTAGCTGAGCAACGCTGCTAACTTGCAACATTGACTCACTGATCCTTAAAAAAACAAAACAAAACAAGAATTTGCCGAGTGTTCCTCTCTGAAAAGGATTTCTCTGTGATTCTGAACTAACTTGTGTAAACCCAGCCAAAAAAAAAAAGGAAAGAGGATAGGAGAGGGAACTTCAGTCGACTATTTTCACAGGATGTTGACATCCCAGGAGCAGACGTTTCTGTCACTGTAATAGCTTGTTAATTAGAGTATGGGGTGCGACGAGACAGGGAGAAGAAAGGCTCTTTTCGGGTGCCTCCTGCTGTGCTTCAAATGTGTAATGCGGCACAGCTGCAGTCATCACGCCCACTTTCAACTGCCCTGTCTCTCTCCTTCTGCTTTGATTTTCCTCTCCATAGAAAAGGCTTCTTTCAGCTGACAAGATCGGCTTGTTGTGTCTCTACAAGCTCAGAGTTGAATATCCGTGCTAAGCTCTGACTTCCGAGGGCATTTTGCACATTAATCTACCAAAATCTCCTACAAGAGAGTGCCTCCATGCCTTTGAAATGATCTGCAACCGACGCTGCCTCTGTGTGTTAAGAAAATAAATCAGCCTTGTGATAAAAGCAAAGAAGTAATTAAATGGGCTAATAAACCTTATTAGCTATTCATCAGCTGCAACTGCATTCAAACTTCTCCCTGAGGCACAGTGTTCCTCTCCAACAGGAAAAGTCTTTGAAACAGGTAGCACAGCATCATTCTGAATACCAAACAGCTCAGACTGTATGTTTTTTTTCCTTCTTTCTCTCCCCCCCTCCACAACACCCTGCTCATCCATGTGAATCATTTGACAACAGAGCAGCCATTTTTCACGGTCGGCTAATTCAGCACAATGCCTGCGAGGGAGGTAGACAAGGAGAGCTGCAGGGAGAATGTCACGGGTATTTGAGAAAGGTTAGACAGAAAGGAGAGAGTGTTGCGATCGTATGCGCCATCCATCATCACTTTCCTGCCGCCCAGTACTTCTGTGGAGGTCTGTTTGCCTCCAAGTGGAGGTGTGTGTAGTTACGTTTTCAAGGTGGATCTGCTTTTTCCTGTTTCTCTTGTTTAAAATGCCTGGTGATGTTTTCCATGTTTCATCAATCGCCCAACAGTTTAAAGTATCTTGTTCTAAGATCTGCTGTCTGCAGAAAGGAAATGTGGTTATAGCTAATGATATTTATCTTACCTAATATCTGTAATATCATCTATTGCTTAGGAGGTTATTTTTTTTAGTTATGTTTTAGTTGTTGTATTTCATAGGGGTCAGTTTGCCAAAATGAGGATTAGAATTACAATAAGGTCTGGCAATTAGTACTTCCTCTGCTGTCCATTAGCTCAGACTGGTGTTAGCATTGAATAGGGTAACAACTAGTTCACCCAGGCTGGTCACCCACTGGATTATAACTGTGAATCGTACTTTCTGTCTAGGAAGAAAACTTTATCAAGACAAATAGTTAGCTTTGTTGATAGTTGGTTAATCAAGCTACACCATGGACCGTCTAGCCATGTTGTCATGTGCGCCATGTACGCCATTGACGTCATGACCCCATGTGATGGACGCCATGTGACGCCATGTGACACCATGTGACGCCATGTGACGCCATGTGACACCATATGATGCCTCAGTGAACTGATGCTCCTGATGCACAGCACACAACCCCCGCACCCCCAGGCAAATGTGATTAGTATGTAAGGTATTGGGATGGAGAAACTCCTCTTCTCTCAACCTATTAAGGAAGTTGAGAATTCCTGTTTAAGACTAAATGTTTTTCTGATGTATTATTTAGTCAACATAGTTACTTTAAAATTGGGTTTTACAATTAATTATCCTAGATCGGCTGATTTGCAAACTTCATCCAACAGAGATGAACTAGAATTTCTCCGAGGTGTTTCAGCTTCCCAACTGCATTTTCTTTGGAATAATTTACTCTAAAGAAAATCCACAAATAGGTGGGTATATTTCTGACTAGCTGATCCAAAGTCAGATTTGATCAGGATAAAATTGATTCATTCCAGTCAGCATTCTGATTGGCTGGTTTTTCTTTTCCACAGACTTCTAAAATATTCATTTCAAAATGCTTTTTACATCCTTTATTTGTACCCAGCATGCAACTGGGGTAGAAGTTGAGTTCATATTACCAGACTCCAAGTTTCTAAAGCCTACAGTGCCCTCTTTGGGACATGGTTCAGAAAACCCTTCAAACAGAATATTCAGTGTGAAGTCACGGAGGGGAATGTATTTGCATTAGGAAGGCAAACATGTGTAGAGTGCAAAATGTGACCTTTACGCCTGTCTTTGGTGTAAATTAGAGACTTTGACACAGACTCTTTATCTTTGGAAAATCTACTTACAAAAACAGCATCTTCATCTATGCACCTTTTGGAAAAGCTTCTGCAAAAGCAAAAGTAACATTTAGAAGATGGCAAAGGGAAGCCTGGAGAGAATCAAGGCATGCAGAGGATGAATTGATAAGAAGATAATTACAGCGCTCCAAGTCCATTTCAAGGACTAATCTTTGTTCCTCAAATCAAACATAAAAGGCAATTCTCTATGTTAATGAGCTCAATCACGCCTCCACCAGGCCTCAATTATTCATTTGTGCCAAGATCGTCAGACATCCATAATGGATAATATCCAGAGTGAATTATTTAAAGAGTCATCCTTTGTGGTGCCACGCGGCGAATGACACTGAGTCAGGCGGCGCGTCTCACTCCAAACGAAGAAGCCAGGATAGACATTGTGTTTAAAGTCACTCAGTCACAGCGGAGACTGTTCCCTACCGCTCCCCCATCAGCGTGAGGTGGACACGTCCACGCTGAAAAATGAAGGCCGCATGGCGGCGAGCGTCCTGTAAAAAAGAGGTTGCAGACCAAGACGCCGCCGAACCGACATCGACTCGTGTATTGGGTGAATTTGCTGCATGTCTACACCTCCTCCCCTTCCTGTCTGATTACTATGAAAAAAGGCCACAAGTGCTGAAAAAATGCTTTAAAAAATAAACCATGCGAAATCACAGGCGCCGGAAATACTGGCCTGCTGGGAACCGGCATGGAGGAAATAACTCCATATTGACTGGGGGTTGGGGGGCAACAGACTTTTAATACATTTCTGTCAGTCCAGTGACTTCCTACTTTGGCAGAAGGTCTGCATTCGGTGAGTAATGTAAACTGTCCCTGCAGACGGAGTCGATACATTTGTCAAACAAACACAAAATCAGAGATCATGGCATGAAGGGAAACACTCACTTTGTATTTATGACTACAAAGAGGAACAATTTTATTAAGCGTGCACTGCATATGGAAGGTATTCACTTTTTCCACATTTTATATTACAGCCTTATTCCAAATTGTATGAAATTAACCTCTTTACTCAAAACTCTACACAAACAAAGGATGATCATTTCAGTGTTATTCCTATTTATTAAAAATAGAAACCCAAAATTTCAGATTTACATATTACATGAACACTTTGCAGATGCACTGTATATGCATACTTACATGTTATTTTATTAAAGTTGTTCTGTGGAAGAACAACTTTCTTCTGTGGACATTATTAAAGTACATTGTTAAATTAGTCTGAAGAATATAATTGTCACAAGATGCAATGGTGAACTATTCAGGTTTAACCAATCAGAATAATGTATTAAATAGTTAACTTGTGTGCTTCTCTACCTTAAAGTCTTAATATTGTGCAGACCAAGTGCAGCATTTCATTTTATCCAAAAGATGGCAGCAGAGTGCTGACCAGTCGTTTTAGTACAGCTGGCAGCCGGAGTTCTGCCTGGCATGAGGGATCTGAGTGACAGGCTGCACAAACACCAGCTGAGAGGCAGGAGGAGGAAGAAACTTGTGGGATTGTGTTTGCTGTGTAGAGAGACCAAATAGGTTTTAATCTACAAGTTCAAATTGTGATGATGCACTAACTGAGGAGTGTATTCTAGTGATGGAACAGGTTTTACCCCTCTGAAACTGGACTGGATTACCATGACGATTGGATGAAACTGTCTTTAACTGGCTCTTACTAGAGGTTTCTAAGACGATCAAACTGCCTCTTTTCCTCGTGGGCTCAGGATTGGGCTATTCGGAAGCCAGTTAACTCCAAAATCATTTCGTGTTTCTAATGCACAGCTAAATATTATGCGATTCATCACTTTGGAGAAAATTTAGCAATGTCTCTTTTATGGTTTCAGTTTTTCATCGAGTCCTGAAGTTAGTTGATTTTAATATTTACAATGATTGTTTTCTTTGCATGATTTGATGTCTGAAAGCACTGCATCTTTTCTTTTTACCATTTCCCATTTTCTACAAATAAATATTTTTTTTTGCTTAGAATTTCAGAGACATATTGTCAGTACCCATGTACTACTTACTAGAATAAAAGAACAATGTCAAACATATACCTAGAGAAAGTCAAATCAGAGAAATGAATCATTTTAAGTGGCCTCTTAATTTCTCCCAAAGCTGCATATTAAATACTGTATATAAATCAAACTACAGGAAACAAAAAAAATTAACAGATCCTCACGTTTTTTCGTTCGAATAAATGATTGAGTTTATTGCAAGTTTTCCACAAAAAAATGTCAGACATTGGGTTTGAGTGACTCGTAGCTGCCACTTCCGGGTGGCAGGAGCTTTACTCAATGTCAAGTTACAGTGATCGATGATCACTCGGTGTGACGAGCAACAAAAATCGAGCAACTGAAGTTCTTTAAAGAGCAAAGTGCTGAAGTGCTGCCCTCTTTGGTTTGGACGGTGACGACTGCAGTGGAGTTTTCCCGTTGGCTTACATCATAACACACTGTACATGTTGAATATATCAACACATTTTTGTGTAAATCTGTTTGTCAGGTAGAATTTATTCCCTGCTGACATCAGATCATAGAATTCCTCTCAGACAGTTTCCAGCATTTTTTTTTCTAAAATGGTTTTCAAAATTTTTTTTTTTAGTTTTTGCAAATGTTTACTTCATCTAAAAAAATGCTATTTTTATTACTGTATTGTGACAGGATTTAATGACTTTTATAAATGATGCAGTTTCTACTCCCTCTATATACTTACGTTTCTATATTACATAATAAAACAGTTGATTTTATTTCAACGATCAGCTGTTCTCACAAAGAAAAGCACATGGACTGGAACTGATTGGACAACTTGAAGCTAGCAAATAAAGTGTCCAAGAGTGGCTGCTGTCATGGAGGCCCGGGGCCACTGATCTGGATCAAGATACAGTATCTTGTATCGTGGTTGGTGACTACTGGACTGTAAATGCATGTTGTCACTTGACTGCAAAACAGATGAGTGTTAGTTTTAATCAGCTCCTTTTTTGTAGCCATGTGATTTTCGTACCTGTTCACAGAATGTTACAAAAAAGATTTTATTATGCAAGAAGTATAGATTTTAAAATCTGTGGTGTTGAATAACTTTAGGAAATTGGTATATTTTGTCTGCTTGACTTTGAAGAAGAAAAACATGTTGACTGGTGAATTAATTGGTGATTTGAATTTTACTTGTATATATGAACTACATATTGCAGCTGTCGCAAAATGTATTGTAGTAACATGTATTTAATTTTAATAAAAGTATGAATTAAATGTATGAATCTTTATATTCTTCTATGAAAATGTCCATTTTTATTTGAGCTAATCTATGAAAACACATTTTACACGTGTGTGTGTCAAAATGACACATCTTAACATGTTTTGGGTTGATTTCAATGACACATTAGTTATGTCAATAAACACATGACATGCGTTGTCCCAGAGCTGATTCGGCATGTGTTGCAATTTAACACATCATGTGTTGTTTTTGACACATCTGTTTTAAGAGTGCACTTGCACAATCAAAAATGTATTATTTAGGGTGCTGTGGTGGCGCAGGAGCAAAGCACAACCCACATATGGAGGCCTTAGTCCTCATGCTGGCGGTCACAGGTTCGATTCCCGGCCTGGTGACATTTGCTGCATGTCTTCCTCCTCTCTCATTTCCCCATCTCCTGTCCAGCTACTTTCAAATAAAGGCCACTAGAGCCAAAAAATGCATTACTTAGAAATCCACTTCTGGTGCAATAGAAAATAATGGGGGGAGTTTTTGTGCTGCTGTTTGCTAGTCTTTGCTGTGAAAGTCATAAAAGAAGTTTTGTCTTCAACTTCAACTATTCTTCCAGCCTTTTCCAAAGGTTTTTGGCATACAGGAATAGAAAAGTTAACTTTAAGCATTCAATTTAAATGTGACATTTGGGTTGAAGAGTAAAAGATGAAAAGATTCAATATAGATAAATTAGGTTAAAATGGGTTCAATGGGTCAATCAAACCTGACTTTCAATGTCGTTGTTCATTTTAAGTTTGAGCAGGACTAATGGGAATCCTGGTCTGGACAGCAGGAACACAGATCCACGTTAAAAACACAAGTTCAAACAGACAACAGAAAACAGACTAGTTAAAACAACAGGCACTGTACATCAAAGCTCCAAGATCCCAGCAACTTCCAGTTGGTTAATATTGCACCAAATACACTCCTGTCAGTCACACCAGGGTGAAGGAGCAAGTACTTAAAGTCCCTTACAGCTAAAGCACTTTTGTTTGAGAAATGGCGTTCATAATTTGTGGTGTAGCTCCTGGTGCTTATTTGAGTCTGGAAAGAGCATAATAAACATAATTATTTAATTTTCCTTTGGGATCAATAAAATATTTTTGAACTAACTGAACTGAAGGAGGTTAAATGGCTCTGTCACACTAAAAGAGAAATTATGGTGTTATTTTTTTTTTTCACTCAATGTAATAAAATAAATACACATTTGTATCCAAGTTATGTCAAAAACATTTCATTCGTACTCCTATACACAAACAACAACTAAATAACAAGGTCCATGGAATCAAATTTCACAGGTCATCACTCTGATTCCTCAAAGGAATTTCTCTGACTGTTTTTTTCCAGACCTCTATAAGTCTTAAAGGCTTGTCAATATCCATCCATTTTCTATACTTCCTTTTTTCCCTTAGTGGGGTCATGAGGGTTGCTGCTGCCTATCCCTGAGGGTTGCTGCTGCCTATCGGCGGGGTCAGCCTGGACAGGTCGCCAGTCTGTCGCAGGGCAACACAGAGACAGACAACCATGCACACACACTCACACCTAGGGAGGATTTGGAGAGGCCAATTAACCTGACAGTCATGTTTTTGGACTGTGGGAGGAAGCCAGAGGAAATGTTGCATTGGGAATTCCCAAAAAGGACTTTCTTGTAGTTCCTCCCTTTAGCTCTTGGGAAGTATAAAACATCCTAAAGAAGGAAGCAAGAAAGCACATTGTATTTAAAGCTCATTGTATTTAACACAGTATAATTCATTTCTCTGCATATTAAAACTCACACTGTGATAATAGTTTGAAAGATTTTTTTTTAAATATCTGCCTGGACTAGCTTCATTTTTCCATTTATGCTCAGTATTTTCTGTGGAGGAAGGAAGGTCAGAATAAACGAACATCTGAAGCTTTAAATGTTTCATGATCTGCATTTATTAATTATTCACTCGTGTACAGAATGCCAGGACGGCGAGCCAAAGCTGTGCCAGCAGGCTGAAGTGCCCAGTAATGGAGGTCTGATGTGCGTCATAGTCTTGCTCCTGTAAACCCATCTGCAAATCTCTGCATAATACTGCATCCACTTCCTAATATTTCATATGGCTATGTGCCATAAATCTCAGAGCTGGCTTCTCCCCACCCCTTCAGTCTAATCAGAACTGTTCTTCACCAGGTAATGATTTTATTGTTTCCAAAGGAGGATTTGCTAGTTTGATGAATGTAGAGAACCACAAATGACAAAGGAAACAGCCAGTATGTGGGAGGGAAGACTGGCTGTGTGCAATGGTGAGTCTGTTCAATTTTTTTCTCTTCACATTGCCTCAGGAGATGAGCTTAAGGCAACAAAATCAAACACTTCAACATATTCATGCAACACTATAAGAGCTCCACCAACATCAAATTTAAAATTTATTCTAAATTTCATAGAGAATGTAACATTTAAATTCAACCAAAACCCAGTACACAGCCAAGACAAGTGATATATTACCACCCGTTTTATTAGAAATAATGAGATGGTGTTGAAGGGGCTCCACATGACGTGGTCACACGGGAATGAGGAATACATAGAGGCCGAGATTCCTACCTTGAGGTGTTGGATGAGTGGACAATAGAAGGGCTTGGGGTCTCAAGGGATTCACAGATGACATAGACAAATATCCACCAACCAGAGGATCAGTAGTCAAAACGGTCCAGGGTCTCAGGCAAGGAAAATCCAATATTCAGTAGACTGGAGGCAGTTTCAGAGGCAGGCAAGGTTCAGCAACAGGAGGTCGGAAACTCTTCTCAAAGCAGTAAGGACTAGGCAAAAGGAGTGGTCAAAAACAGGCAGGATCTGAAAACCAGGAACTTCTTGAACATGAATCAGAGCTCAAGAGCTGACAGGAAAACAGACGATCTCACACTGAGCAGGTGACAAACAGCTGTTTAAATAGGAAGCAGCAGAGTACAGGTGAGGATAATGAGCCTGATGGAAGGAGAGTGAGCAGCACAATCAAGGTAGAGCTGAAATCATGACAGAAAATAGAGTATGAAATGTGTTTGTTTTTTGTTTTTGTTTAAACTTCTTTTACCTTGACTAGAACATGTTCTAGGAGTTAAAGGTGAAAAGGAGATTTTTAGTTTGTGGGGTTTCTCAAGGGTCAATTACAGGACCACTGCTTCTTCATCTGGACATGTTGCCTTACAGGCACTTTTTTAAAGTATAAAATCTCCTTCCATTGTTTTGCAGATGACATCAGAATTTATTTCCTAAACTTCCATCCATCCATCCATCTTCTGCCGCTTATCCGGGGTCGGGTTGCGGGGGTAGCAGCTTAAGGAGGGAGGCCCAGACTTCTCTCTCCCCAGCCACTTGGGCCAGCTCCTCCGGGGGAATCCCGAGGCGTTCCCAGGCCAGCCAAGAAACATAGTCCCTCCAGCGTGTCCTGGGTCTTCCCCGGGGCCTCCTCCCGGTGGGACGTGCCCGGAACACCTCACCAAGGAGGCGTCCAGGAGGCATCCTGACCAGATGCCCGAGCCACCTCAACTGGCTCCTCTCGATGTGAAGGAGCAGCGGCTCTACTCTGAGTCCCTCCCAGATGACTGAGCTTCTCACCCTATCTCTAAGTAAGAGCCCAGCCGCCCTGCGGAGGAAACCCATTTCGGCCGCTTGTATCCGGGACCTTGTTCTTTTGGTCATGACCAAAAGCTCATAACCATAGATGAGGTTAGGCGAACTCCCAGGACCCTCCAGGACCCTGCTGAGGGTGTAGAGCTGGTCCAGCGTTCCACGACCAGGACGAAAACCACACTATTCCTCCTGAATCCGAGGTTCAACTATCCTACGGACCCTCCACTCCAGGACCCCCGAATAGACCTTGCAGGGAGGCTTAAGAGTGTGACCCCCCTGTAATTGGAGCACACCCTCCGGTCCCTAAACGTATTCAATGAAAACACTTCTAAACTGCACTTAAGATCTCAAAAAAAGATAACTTTTTGAAAATTTCTGCATTATCAAATTGCAAAATAAAGTATTAGATTTAGATTTTTTAAATAAAAAAACTCCCACATGTTTGGTGACATTTGTCTTACACAATTCATAATGGTAATTATATCACCTCACAAGGGGGAAATAAGACTAAAAACTGCAATTATTTTGTGTCGCTATAGAGATAGAGGTTAAACAAACAAAGCATTATCAAATGTTATTTCTGCAAATAAACCTCTGTAATCAGCTGTTTCCTCGCAATATTTGCTTGTGATTGGTTGGAAATCAAACAGCATTAATGGAGACATTAACATCCAAGCAGGAACAAATGAATGGTAACATTTCACATTTGCATTAACTGATGAGTGGATCTATAAAGTGTCTGCCTGATGTCTCCACAGCTTCCCATCCACCTTCATCTTCCTAACAGTCTCTCTCTGTTTATAAATGCAGCATTTTAAATGAGGTTAACCACTCTACCAAATGAACCGCTGAAGTCCGCTGCTTCTGCTTTTTCTTTAGGCAAACAAGTTCAGACACAGCTCGCCCGGGGTCAAGGTTAAAAAGCCAAAACGAGATTGTGAGATCTCATTAGGCAGCTATTGACATCTCACATCATTCTATTAGGAGTCACTCTAATCAGCAGGAAAATGACCCACAGGATGACCCTCGGATGTACGCTGGCAGAGCAACTAATCATCAATTGCAGGAAGAACAATCTGCAGACTGAGGAATTAATGCTTTATAATTGCAATGTCATAAATGTTCCTTTAGCGGGCAACAGACAAAGGAGTTTGTTGTTTTATGAAAGGGGGATGAAAAAAATTTATTTTTTACAACTGATATCATCACATACACCTTTATACGTGAATGAACACAGTGACAGGAAGTTAAAATTATTTAACTTCCTTGCAGACTCAGAGGGTTACATTTAGGCCTGCCACCACAACAAATCTGGACATTTGTCCAAGAAGTTATTATGATCTAAATAAAATTGAATTAAACTGAAAATTGAATTAAACTAAATGATCTAAATAAAAAGTTGAAGTGTGGGGTTGACTGGTACAACATACTCACAAATTCAAAGAATTCCTCTGATTCAAATATTTACATTGAATATACATGGACCTCTACTGATATTTGGATAGTTGTTACTTGGTTGAATAGAAGCTCTCAAAGTTCTATTTCATTTTTTGTCTGTGGCAGACAAACGTCCAGGGTCAATTGACAGTCAACTGACTGAGTGTTTGATCACTAATTTTGGCAGAAATGATAAAGTTCATGTAATGATCTGGTTTTCTGGCATGGACTCAGCTTTCAAATATGGCTTATTAACCAAACTTCAATGAATGGAAATCAGTCAAGAGGTTAAAGGACAACCCAGGAAGCACCAAAAACTAACTCTCTCATCAACTGGAAGATGCTGGAACACCACCACACGCTTTAATGTCCTTAAATTAACAACTCTAAATTATTGTGTGACTTCTTCTCTATTTTTAAGTCACAGTTGAACCAAAATGTTGTGTACAGAACTCATCCCAGACTAGAAAATACATAACATCAGGATATTTGTGAAAAACACGAGTCCTGGTCATAAAACCACCTTACAGGGACCTGGATGCAGCTCTCCACCGTTTGACTCGGCACACATTACTGCAGTTACACACTTTGCACACTAGAGGGCAGGGTAAACTAATTGTTTTTCTTATGTTGTGACGTTTACCTGAAAACTTTCATTTTTAGGTCATTTTTTACAATTATGCACCTGGAAATACGTTAGACATAAAACATTCAAAAAATAAACAGAAATATATTAAAATTATTATTATATTGTTATTTATTGCGGGCTGCCCAGTGGTGCAGCTGGTAGAGCTGTTGCCTTGCAGCAAGAAGGTTCTGGGTTCGATTCCCGGCCCCGGTCTTTCTGCATGGAGTTTGCATGTTCTCCCTGTGCATGCGTGGGTTCTCAACGGGTACTCTGGCTTCCTCCCACAGTCCAAAAACATGACTGTCAGGCTAATTGTGAGTGTGTGTGTGCATGTTTGTTTGTCCTTTGTGTCTCTGTGTTGCCCTGCGACAGACTGGTGACCTGTCCAGGGTGACCCCGCCTCTCGCCCGAAACGATAGCTGGAGATAAGCACCAGCAACCCTCCCGACCCCAGGAAGGGACAAGGGTGTAGGAAAATGAAATGGATGTCGTTTATTGTCATTTTCTTCTCAATAGTCAGCAACTTAATTTAAACAAACTTCTTGTACAGAATAAGGGAATAAGGTTAATAAATGTTAACAAAAAATGACTGACAATGCTGTCAGAAACTAGAAGTTATAGGAGAATTAGATACTGAATCATTAAATAAAATATAACAAAGTATTATTGCAACATAACCAGTAATCCCGATGATAAATGTAGACATCTTGAATCGCTGGGCCAATCCTAATGCTGCTCACCTTCCTGGCTGCTCTTCAGTTTCTGTAAATAAAAAAAGCAAAAATAAATATGTACTTACACTCTATATGGATTAGACCCAGAATGGTGCTTCATTGTTCTGAACCTTTTCCTGTAATACTCTACATAAATACCAATGACCTTCTGCCTCGCTGACCTGCCATTTGGATACCTGACTCATGATGTCTCATCCTTCGTATATGAATGATAGTTGTACCAAACCAATCTTATTGGTCCAAGTAAAACCCTGGTTTATGACACGTCTACTCACTGCCTGGAGGAGCTGCACCTCGGAGCCGAGGGACCGTCGCAGTTGTTCAAGGTCTTCATCTTTCTGCAGTTCCAGCTCCTTCCTCAGACTGATAGAAAAGAGAGAAGAACCTTAAATGGAGCTTCTGTATCTGAATGTTGAGTTTAAAACCATTCATGTTTTTTTATATATCTGTGGGTTTTGTTGCTTCACTTCAAATAGTTTCCAAACCATAGTGTATCTGATAGATATTATTTATTGTAATCAGAATGTAATAAGAATTTCCTCATGGTCAACTTCTAGAGAAGGGGTGGGGAATGCTGATCCTTGAGGGCCGGTGTCCTGCAACTCTTGGATGTCTCCCTGGTCTCACACACTTCAATCAAATAACTGAATCACCTTCAAAGTGCAGTCAAGTTCTCTAGACTCCTGCCAATGACCTCATTATTTGACTTTTTGATGTCAAATAATGACATGTTTGTTGAAGTAGACACGCATCAGGACACCGGCCCTCCACGCCTGGAGTTGCCTATTTTTTTATTTTTTTGCAAAATTGAGGAAGATGTTTTGAAATTTATCATTTTCAACAACTGTTTCTGGTACGATACGAGAAAATAAACATTGATGGAAACACGCTAGAAATAGTAAGGGAGGGTCGGAAGATGTTTAACTGAACAGGAGAAATGATGTGAGCAGTGTGTTCATTTCTCACAGTGTCAAAAAGTAGATGCAATATCGGTGATCGGCCCGGCCGATCGGCCCAAATTTGGGTGTTGTGGCCCAAAGTTGTGGCACCAAAAAATTTTAAAAACTACAATTGGCTTTCGGTCAACTGTAAATCGTTAGCTTCGTAGCATAATTACCTGGGTCATAATCTAACAAGACAAATACATGAATGACATAAGTGCAAAAATATAGATTATATAATGTAAGGAGATCATTTTAAAAATATGATAGAGGCAATAATGGTATGAGGCTAAATAAATCTAGGTCTAAAAATATTTTAACCTAGTTTTAGTTAAACAGTTGACACTCTTAAAAATAAGAGCTTAAGTAATTAAATGTTCCAAAATGAAAACAATGTTCAGGTTCATAAACCAATATCATTCATGATATTGTTTCAATATCAGCACAAAGAAACGATTCTCCAGACACACAAAGGTTTAGGTTCAGTTTTTGCGGCTGCACACAATAACTCCAGAGCGCAGATAAACGTGTGTTTTTCCTCAGATCAGTTGGTCTCCAGAGAAACTCCTGGATGCTTCTCGCCGGTATGAGAGGGATCCACACTCACGAGACGAACACCGGCCACCTCTTTCTGCTTTTATTGGAAGTTAATGAAACAATAAAGCAGCCACGCTTAGATTGCGTTTCTCGCCTTCCAAGAACCTACAACGCTGTTTAAAACTTTATACGTCTCAGTGGAAGCTAAAAATCCAATTTTTTTTCAAGGTGAGAGTGGCTCCTCTGTAGTGTTTCATCAAAACACACAGGAGTGTTTTTGATGCTGGTTTAATCACATTAGTGCTTCTAGCGGAGCCTTCTTATACTTTAACAGTAATATTTCAGTAATGAAACTCTGATGAAGCTCAGATGGTCGAACTGATTCCGTCCTGTTCTGCACACCAAACACTTTTTAAATGACAGTAGCACTCATTCAGATGGACATGAGTTCAATTTCCTCCAGTCGATGAGGAAAGGGTTATATATGTGTTTTAAAGAGACGGGGCTCTGACTGAAGGCAGGATTGATGTTCTGCAGTAAGCATGATCGCTAGGAAGAGTGCAAGGAACCCCCGCCCCCTTCCCAAAGGAGCCTCGTCAGAACTTCCAGAAGCTCCTAAGTCCTAGGGGGGACGATGGTGTGTTTAATGAGGCTGATGGATGGAGAGGACATGCTACCCACAGTTCGTTTGGAAGTACAAGAAAAATTCATCACAGATATTTCTAGATTGGGATCTGGAAAACCAGAAACTGCAAGGTTTGATGAAAGGAAGGATGTGACAAGGAAGGAAAGAAGCAAGAACTCAAAGAATGAAAAGAAGCAGGGCAAAGACAACAGGAAAAGAAAGAAAGGACACAAGGAAGGAAAGACCAAAATGAGATGATACTTTGTACACAGTAAACCCCAACAGTTGTACTAGCTCATAACTAATAAGCTCACAACGGTCAAATGTCCTTAAGGAGTTGACCAAACTAAAAAGTTTTGAGCTCTGTTGACATTTATGACATTTTAACTGAATAGAGCTCAATATTTTAAAGCTACTTTGTGTGGAACACTCAAAAGTTTTAATAACCAGAGTGTCATGACGTTCTGGTGGGTGGAGCTTATCTCTCCCTCAGGTAAGATGAGTCAGCCATCTTGAATTTGCCTCAATGCGGAGAAGTTTTGGCCAGCCTGTGAGGATGTGGACTTCGGTTTAATTTCTTTTTATTTGTTTGCAACGCGCATTTTTACCGCCCCCCCCCTCTCAACAAAGCCGCCGCTTTGTTGAGAGGATAATGATTAACACCTGTAGCTCGTTGTCGAGGAGACAACGAGCTACAGACAACGGGGAACGAGAGAGGTCTCGTTCCCCGGGTCGAGGGTTTCCCTGTGCGCAAGGGCAGTTCACACCGTTCACGGTTCTACTTCAAACATATCCAAAGTTTATTCAGACAAACAAATGCATCAAATCACACCAATAACATACCAGAATCATCAGAAACTCAAAACCACAAGACAGACATCAATCACCTGAAAGAAACAGAAAAAACGAACAAATACTACGAATTAATCAATTTAGATAAGTCCTTTACATGTCTCCCCGACATAGAGTGATTCAACTCAGCCAAATTACTTCCCTCACAAATACATCCGTCGGAGAGGGTCAAACTCCAGACTGATTCACGTCTGTCCTACCAGCGCCAACCTTTACCAGGCCAATTCGAGGGGCGGTGAAGTCCTCGGGAAGGCCTCTTGTCCCAGCTACGTGCACAAGCTCCGTCGAGACTTGTGTGGGTTTAGCCACTAACCAACCTAGCACGTTCCTCTAACACCCTTTTTCCTCAATTTTACTCTTTTTCCCATATTCTTTATCTCATATTACTCTTTTTCTCATATTACCAGAAGGAAAAAACTAACACACACCCGTTATACACCACACAGCCACCGAGAACAATCTGCTAGAGGCCAAGAAGTCAGCGCTCCAAATAAGAAGAGAAAAAAATCCTTACCAAACCGGCGTCGTGGACTCCAGCAAATCAATCCAGTCTCGGCTGATACACACGAAAAACCTGAGCCCCGGACGAGTCCCCAATTATTAAGAGGATAATGATTAACACCTGTAGCTCGTTGTCTCCTCTCTAGTTCCCGGGTTGAGGGTTCCCCCGTGCGTAAGGGCAGTTCACAACATTCACTGTTCCACTTCAAACATATCCAGAGTTTATTCAGACAAGCAAATGCATCAAATCACACCAATAACATACCAGAATCATCAGGAACTCAAAACCACAAGACAGACATCAATCACCTGAAAGAAACAGAAAAATGGACAAATACAGAGACCAATACGGAGACGCAGCGTGTCTCTGGAGAACGCCGGCGCCGCCGCACCCCAACGATCTGATTCATTATTTTAGCTCTGAACTTTTATAGGAAGGTGTGTCTCTTCTCTAATTTATGCAGTCTGGGAGGGTCCCTGCTCCCTAATTAGAATAAGTTTCAGATTTCCAAGGGAAGATGCTCTAAATGATTTAATGACTGTCGTTGCTGGGCTGGTGAGTCCTGAGACAAGCAGCATTTCACACCTCTGTGTGAGATCCTAGAATCTCTCCAGGTGTCCTCACAAAACAGGACCCTCACTCTTATATGGGTTCAGAAAAAGGTTATCTTAACACAGGCCTTGTGAGAGACTCCTCTGAATAAACAGATCCTTCCTGTAAACTAAAAGTGACAGGAGGCTGGCAGAGCTCTCTCCCAACCCGAACATCCAACAGGCCGATCTGGATACTAGAACTGGCACAATTATCTTTTACTTGTTGATTATCATAGACTAGCACATATCCAAATTAATGGCTAGAACTGTTAATATAAAACTACAGATTAGACTAATTTTATCAAGTCATACACATTATGTCTAAGAAAAATGTTCTGCTGATCAGATGTTGATTGAGCTAAATCTAACTAAATGTTAACTTAAATTTGAGGCCAACTCAAGATAGTATTGATCTGTCTAATATTTAAATATGTGGTTAAAGTTAAAACTAGCATAATTGGATTATCATTTCCAACAGCTTCAAACCACCACCACCTCAGTGTTTTCATTCTTATTGCCCTGGTTGTCTTAAGCGCCGTCTTATCATCACCGCTCATTTGGTAAGTAAGCTAACGTTTTTTCTTTGATTTTTAAAACTGTATTCCGATAAATAGTCTTAAATTTGGAGCTGGGAATAAATGTGTATAATGTGCACAGTGAATGTGTGTTATTGTAACTTCAGGAGTTGTTGAATGTGACAAATACGTTATGTTACTTTAATTTAAAAGGTGTAACGTTTTCAGCGGGTTTCCTGTATGAACTACATTTCCCATAATGCTTGTTTGCCCGGGACATTGACAGTGGAGTTGTGTCCGTGAGTTGGAAACGGTTTGAAGCCGTTGTTGGCAGGGCGGCAGCTCTGGGACATATTCATATCTATGGTTTGAAGCATAACGTTATCTCTGCCCTCCGGTTTCTGCCGGTTGTTTCCACTGTTCGCCGGTAATGTGCCTCCGAACTGAGTCCAGTGAACCGTCGCTATAACGCGGTTCACTTTTCACGGTCTCTGCTCCGCGCTTTTTCTCTACCTTTGTGCCAATAACGTTACGGTATTTAAATATACGTAATACAGATTGGCCATTCAGGAGATGAAAACTGGAACTTTGAATGCCTGCCGGAAAAAAACTATGGCAATAAAAACCCCATCAATAATCGAATTATCAATTCTTAAAGCCCGCAATTGTTAATAAATAACTTGCTCATTTTTTAACATTTCCATTTTTACTGTAATATACTGTGTGATTACTATATTTAATCTTTAATATTTAGCATTATGTATTATTTAAAACATCTTTTGGAAATGAATAAATCATCTCTGTGCACATCTTGTGTTCAGATATCAGGGTACAGAGATGCTACAGAGACTCAGGGGTTCACCATCAGACAGGGGCCAATAGGTGAGACTTGAAAATAATGTACTAATTTGAGTAAAAAACAAAACTACAGATTTTTGTCCTAAATTATTCACAATGTTTAGATGTTTTGCAGCATGTCTGTGAGTTATTATTTACAATAGAAAGTTATTAATTTGGATTAAAAATGTTTGCTATGTATATAATAATAATATTATAATGGATATTTTTTGTCCATAGGGTCAACATGATGTGAATATGAGACGGGCCCTCATCCTTCGTGCACTTCCTGCATATCAGCGTGAAGATGCCTCCAAGTTCTTCAGGACCTGTAACATAA
The DNA here is from genome assembly GCA_902982915.1 of Phalloptychus januarius. NCBI lineage: Eukaryota > Metazoa > Chordata > Actinopteri > Cyprinodontiformes > Poeciliidae > Phalloptychus > Phalloptychus januarius. The sequence continues at coordinate 941,471 of CADWAE010000197.1, read as the reverse complement.
GTGTACTGGCCTCACTATCAATCCCTTTGCCTAGATATTCAGTCAATTTAAACATATGACATCACTTAAAGAACTCTAGGAGAACCAGAAAGCAGGTTATGTGAAAACTCGGAGTGAACCCTGAGATGAGAGAAAAACTCTTATCCATTCCAGAGGACTATTCCAGAAAGGAGGTTCAACAAACTCCTTTCTGGAGTTCAAACACGTTCATTTGGTCTACAAGAGATTATACTTAAAGTTTTATTTTTTATCAGACCAGTGCTTGACATGTTTCGATTACTTCCTGCTATCTTCATCAGAAGTCACCTGGTGTTACTGTGACGTGTCTGCCAGCTGATTTTAACCCTGCATAAATCAGCTGGACGTCATCAAAACATGCCAAGTTACTAACACACAGCACTGGTCTGATAAAAAATAAAACTAACTGTACTCTGAACTCTCAGTGGATGTGTTGTCCCTCCAGAAAATGTTTGCTTCCTGTTTTCTCCCATGTTGCCATGGTGAATCACGGTATCGGAGCTCCATTGATGGTGGCTTTTTACTAGTCGTCAGGCACGAGCTCAACTTTGTTGAACCTCCTTTCTGGAATAGGATCTGTTTATGGAGTTTACTTGTTAGTCTGCAAACCGACATGTAGAAATTACATAAATTAAATTGCATAAATTAAAAGGTAAGTGTAAATTCCACTAAACAGAGTATGCTAACAGATAAGAGTGCAACTAACATAAGATGTTAGCATACGCAAAGACAATTGGTTAAACATGTAGCTAAGTTGCAGTCTAAGTCCAAAGTGCTAAGTGACAGTAATGTCTAGACATCATTATCATGATTTGTATCCTTGAGGGACTGAACTCATTCTTGTATTTGTGTTTTGTAGTCAGCAGATGGTCCAGACTTCACTGACACTCTGGTGGCTCTTCTGACAGTCGTCACAGATGACACTACTGATGCAGCCCAGATCAGCCCAGAGAGCATCTGTGTGGAGGACGAAATACTTGAGTGGCCCCACAATCTGGCTGACTCATTTCTCCTGCTCTTTGGGTGCATCTATGTGTTAGACCTACAGTACCCAAAGAATCTTGAGCTTACATTCACATGTATCCAAAAAGTTCTGATGTGTCTTGAGGACAACAAACCACTGAAAGGGCGTCTCCTGATGCTGAAGAATGTTTTGTTCAATGAGTGAATCACTCAGAATTGACTATTTGTTGAAGCGAGTATTGAGGAAGTGTTTTTTTTTCCTTTCTGCCTCAGATTTAATACAGTGATTGTTAATAGATAAATATCACAGCATTGGCGTATTGCTCAAACTTCGACACGGTCAAACTCCTGCGTCTGAGGTTCATGTCCAAAGAAAAAAAGAGCTACTATTTTGAAATAATGAGATAATTAATCTTTTCATACCAGAGTGGCGGATACAAGCTTCCATAAAGCAGGTACTATAATCTAAAGAAAATGTATTCCACTACACATGCATACAAGTAGTGCCCCATCCATTTCTGATGCTGCCCTGGGCAGTTGCCCATATCAAAAACCACCATTGTATGCACATTTTCAAAAACTGTTTTATTGTCTCAAGCCAAATATTTCTGAAGATTTTCAGTTTTCCATATTTTTATACTGAGGAAGATTTGACTTCCTGATTTAAGGAAGTCATTTTGTTCCAAAGATTCAATTAGAAATGTCTGTCTTCGTTCATTACTAATGGAAATTGTGCAACAGTCACTCCTCGTCCTCCTCCAGCCAATATAATTTGTACATGTGAAACTTCGATCTCATACATATAGACATGCACAATGCAGGCTAACAACGCAACACAAGAAAATTGAAAATGTTCAATTTTTGTTGCCGTCTGCTGTTCTTGCAGAAAATTTTTACCTTTCGTTGTTCGTTGCTCCTGTAACAAATTGCTGTGAAATAGGCAACCCTATTTTAGTTCAAAATAGTAGTTTGATTAATCTGTTACGAGTATTCACGCATTAAACTTTTCAGATCAATCTCATGCATTGACAAGTTAACGCTTACAGCCCAAGTTGTAAAACGATTTAAAAAAGCAAAGAACAAGAACACTTTACTTCAGTGCGACAAAATTTCACTGATTCCTTTGTAGTACATTAAGTATAAGAACCTTTGGAAAGAAGTTGACAGGCTGGAGTTAGATTTTTGTTCAGCCAACAGATGACGTGCTATTCCACTAAAACCAAGCCGTATTTCTTTGACACTTCATTTTCCTTTAATAACCTCCTGGCATCAATCACATTCAGCTCCCATCCATCTTCCCTCCGCTTGTCAACTGATTGAAACAAACACCGACGTGGATCAAAGCCCTAATTATGCCAAATATCCCAAATGCTGTTATTTACACTTCCAGAGCGGAGCACCGGCCAGGAAAATCGCAAACACGCCTGCTTCATTCAGCACCTTGATTCAAATCTTCCGTTTTTTAATAACAGCTTTTCTGTCCGAGGCCTGGTTTCTTTTGTTTGGATTATTACAGCCTTCTAACCACATTGAATGGGGTGCTGTGGTGGCAAAGGGGCAAAGCACGACCCACGTATTGAGGCCTTAGTGGCGTTAGTCGTACGTTCGATTCCCAGCCTGCCGACATTTGCCACATGCCCTCTCTCATTTCCCTCTTTACTATTGAACTACTTTCAAATAAAGGCCATTAGAATCAACAACAAAAAATGCATTGAATCTTTAGCTAATTAGCCTTCCAAAGCTGCTAAATGGAAAAAGCAGTTTTCCTTCTTTTTCTTGGATCAAACGCTCACCTCAGACAGGTGCTGTCGGTCAGGTGCTTCTGACTGACAAACTTGACCTCTGACCCCAGAAAGTCGGCCTGTGCTCGGGCCTCCTTCGTCTGCCGATCCAGGTCTGCTGTAGGAAGAAATGCATCAAGTTTTCCACTTTTTCCCCACAGAACAAATACAAAAGGTGTAGAATTGGCTAAAGACACTATAAGGCTTTTTGTGTTATTAGTTCTCACACTGCAAAAACACAAAATCTTACCAAGTGTTTTAGTTTCTTCTGCAAATGTCTATTTACCATGGAAATAAGACAAAACTAACTTACAAGTAACTTTCAGGAAGAGGTAGGAGCCTGTGTTAAGCAAATAATTCCTTAAAATTGATGTGAAAACATACTGGCACTTGCAGATTGTTTTCACTTATAATAAGATATTTTTCCATTTTTCCCATGTTAGAAGTGAAATAATCTACCAAAGGAACTCAAGCTTTTTTCATTAAAATGAAGGAATCATTGACTTAAATTAAATGATCTGTGTACTAAGATATTTTCTCTAGAAACTAGACAAAGTACTTTTATGTTTTTAAAGCATATAAAAAACATTCTAATATCAATAAGGAATTAACTGAGTATTTTTGCCCATTGAACTTTGTAACATTTTTCTACAAAAACAAACTTTCAGAATCAAATACAAAATCTAGAAAGTGTGGCATGCTTTTAAATTCAAACTCTGTGAGTTAACTATTACTGTAGCTTCACTTTCTTCTAGTTTCAAGCATCTAAGTAGGCCTGTCATGATAATCAACTTTTCTTAATGATAAATCCTAACATTGCTGTTTCAAGTAATTATAATGGTATAATAATGGAGTTTACAGTCATCACATGAAGACTCCACCATTCAGTGTAGCTAAGTGACCTGCGTGGTTAGCCATAGTAAAATGTTAGCTAGCGGCTAACTGGGGTTGAGTTGACCTCTCTGGAAGTTCTCCAGCTCCTGCAGTTCCAGCAGCAGCTCCCTCCGTTCCTCCAGTGTGGAGCTCAGGTGGCTGTTCCTGCTTTTCATCTCATCCATCTCTGATACCAGAGACAGAGAACATAATGAAAAGCTCTGGAAGTCATAACTACATTACTTATCAAATAAATGCCTTGAATAGGAACAAAGCAGTTTTTATGACCTTTGAGTAAAGCTTCCACCTCCCTGTGGAGGGCCAGGATCTCAGTGTGAGTCTGGCTCTCCAACACGGCTGCGCTGCTCCCTGCCAGGCTGAAGTCAGTGTTGAACTTGGTGATCTCCTGGAGGAACTGTTGCTCTTTGTCTTTAGATTCCTTCTTGATGCTGGCCTGGCAAGAAAACAACCGTGTGACGTTCTCCCAACAAACACAAGGACAAACAAGCAAAACTCATCTTTGGGAAATTATATTTTGATCTAAACTTCTCATAATAAATAGATATAAGTATTTATTTTGGAACAAAAACTATTACTTGTCATGCTGATCAATCCTCATGAAGTGCTCTAGCTCAATACGCTATGAAGCTTACAACCGTCTCCCAATGCGAACACAGAAGTTCACAGTTGGCCACTCTTTGCCAACCACACAATGGCTTAAACTTTCATGTTTTTTTTTGTTTCATTCTTCAGTATGTAGAAGCGTGGCCAACACAGACCAAAGGCTTCATTTACTTTCTCCACTGCCATCGCTAAAACTACAGGCAGACTGTAATTTAATGCTAAAACAGCGCAGAAAAATAATGTTCTCATCCAAAGCTTCTCCGTCTGTTTGCTGATTGTCCTGGTTGAAATTCACCCTGAGAAGTTGAGCTCACAGGGAGAAATCCCAGATAGAGAACTGAAGGGAGATGAAAATTGAACAGAGTTGAGTAGAAAGGTGATGGTAAAGGTGATTTCTCATGTTTTTATATAATGAAAACCAGCTATTTTACCAAGGAAATATGGAATTCTTTTTTTGCCATTATATCAGGATGCTTTTCAGTGAAATTAGCTCCTATTCTGTTGTCTGTGAGGTTCATGGCCTCTATACATTTCTCGATAGAGTGGTTTTGTTTAACCTCAGCTGCCTCTGAAGTTCTGCTGCAACAAGTTTAGCTTTTGGTTTGATCCTTTTAGAAGGGAGCGTCACCTTTTAATGCATGCTAACTCAGCGTGGTGAGCTAGCATGCTGTTATCTAAGGCTCTCCTTAGATTAAATTTTCCCAAATGACACTAAACAAATCAACTGAATTTAACTCTATTGTACTGTAGGTTTTTTGTCCTCTGTGTGCTCCAGTGGCCAAACAATGACACTGTTACCAATTTCACTGTTGTGTCTTTGTGCAGCGACAAAAAAAAATGCAAGTGGAAGTTTGTATGAAACGGCATTAACTGTGACAAGAAGACTGATCGGAGATATATGCAATCCTAGTTGGTTGTTGAATTTTGGGCACCAAAAGTGACTGCTAATTTTACCACTTGACGTTGAAAAAATGCACTCGCATTTGAAAAACTTACTGCTGCCTGGAAACACACTACACACTACATGATCACATGATATGAAACCAGAGAAATGGGCGATGTTTATTCAGGCTTCCACCCACCAGATGACCCATGAGGCGACTCTGCTGACAAAGCTGCTCCTCAATTTGCTTCAATGCCTGGTCTTCGCATTTCCTCATCATATCACACTGCAGAGTCACGGCGGACAACTGCTCAGCCTGCAGAGCAAATAGATAATTGAAGTCAGGGTACAGAACCTGAGACATGTGTTGAAAGGCATTAACGATATGACAGATATGTTCATCATCTCACATGGAGATGGAGTGGACAGCTGTCACGACCATATATTACATACTGCTGAAACCAAAAGCTTATACAGGGATTAAAAGAAAGACACATTGTTCTTTCTGTCTGAAGCTAAGTCATACCAAACGTTTCTCCTTCAAGGTCAAGTAGAATTACTAAAATTATTTGTATTTGCTAAAAACTATAAACACACATATCGCCTTTTTCCACTTCCGATACCAATATCTGAAGTTGTGGTGGCCGATACCGATCCGATACAGAAACACAGACATCAATGTCCTGAATGAGAAATTGATTTGATAACTGCACCTATACAGCACACTTAAATACACTAAAACATAAAAACAACTTTAAATGGTTCAGGGAGCGCAATTAAGAGTAGAACAGTCAATAGAAAATAAATAATAAAGAAACTGAACCTGACAAAAACAATATGCTGACTACCTTGACAAAACATGCAAAAATAAACTGCAACAAACCTTCTTTCACATGGTTCAGAAAATACAATTAGGAATTCTAAAAGCAATGTAAACTAAATAAATTATAGAGTGTGATGTTGCTCAGAGAACACAACAGAATTGAAAATAAGAGTATAAAATGCCAATAAAATACAATAAAGTGACAAAATGTGGAAAAGTTCAAGAGCTACAAATACTTTCAGAAAGCATCAAGCACAGGGGTGGGCAACTCCAGGCCTCGAGGGCCGGTCTCCTGAAACTTTTAGATGCATCTCTACTTCAACACACCTGAGTCAAATAATGAGGTCATTAGCAGGACTCTGGAGAACCTGACTGCACTTAGGAGGTGATTCACTTATTTGATTCAAGTGTGTTGGACCAGGGAGACATCGAAGAGCTGCAGGATGCCGGCCCTCAAGGACCAGGATTGCCCACCCCTGATCAAGCACATTGTATCATCACCAGAGGAAAAAACAAAAGCTGACTTATAATAGAAGTTACTATTCAGTATTTTGGCTCCTATGTGATACTAGAAAAGAACACGGATCATTTTCAGGGAGCAAAGTCGGCACCAAAGTTTTCTAAACACAGATAATGTCATATATATACTGAGATATTTCTGTAGGGTCAAAGTGTCTCCCTATAGCATCATACCTCACACATGCTGAGAGCTTTTACTGTTATCCGGTGGAAATTAGCCATTGATTTGAAAGCAGCACACACAATCGATTGCTGATTAAACAAATGGCGGATATTGACGGTTTTAAATCAAAAGGCAAATCAGCTCATCAGTATGCCAATATGCAGCTCTTTATCTCCTGAGTAAATACCATTGCTGAGTCAGATGAATACAGATGCCACAGATGCTGTGTATATTTAAACATTGTTTCATTTTCTATTTGAATTTTACCAAAAAAATCGAACTAAAATGCAAGCTATGTAAAAAGAAATATTACTGATATTGCTGAAAAATCTTTACTTAATATTATATGGTACCTTCATAGTGCAAAATTCAAAAAATAAAACCTATTAAAAGAAGAAATCAAACTAAATCAGAAAAAAGGTATAAGTTTTTAAAACACAGAGAATATTAAACAATAATAAAAAAAAAACATTCCAACATAATTTTTAACCCTGACATATAAATTAAATATAATCCAACAAAATTAAATCCCTAATCTGTCACTGTATGGGGAAGGTGGAAATATCTAGCTAATTAGCCCAATAAAATGTTAACAGATTACCTTTTTATCAAGTTCCTCTGCGATCTGCTTATATTTTTCGGTTTCACTCTTAGTCTTCTCATTGCATCGGATAATTTCCACTTTTACTGGAGAAAAAAGATATAATTATCAGCTAGCAGCTAGCAAAAACAACTGTTGCAAAAAAAAGTTTGTGTGTAGCTGCTAGCGTTAGCCAAACAAGCTAGTTAGCTACCATGTCATACCGTCTTTGAGTTTTTGTGTCTGTTCCGACAGCTGATATTCAGTCTGGAGAATTTGTTGGAAGAGTGAGTCTAAACTCATCTTGACAATTAGCTTACAATAAAAAGAATTCAACTGTATAAAATATTTTGTGTTAAGTTGGTCAGAGCACAAAAGACAGACTTTTCCTCTGAGTATCTAGCCTAAGCTAGCAGGTCATGCGATGGTTGGTGGTTAGTAGGTAAAATGTTGTCTCAAAATATTGCTGATAAATTGCTACTAATTATTTTTTGACTACTTTTGATAGATCTATTCTGTAAAAAAATATATCTAACACATTTCTGTAAGTTGAAAAACTGATAAAACCTGTAGCATTGTTACAGGTTTTATCCTGTAACCAATGCTGCAGGATAAAACCTGTAGCACTGACGGTTTCTCAATGCTGCGTTTTTTCTCTGAAAAAAACGTTTTTCTCTCTCAATATGTTTTTCAGAAGTTAGTTTTCTATTGCCACTGACTCTAACATATATCTTTTTACCTACTATTTATAATACAGTTAAGATAAAGTTTGAATTCAATGTTGTTAATTTTCTATTCACTACTGACCTTTCTGGTTTGGACTGAAATATTCCTGAAATATTCCATTGTGTGATGTTATAAACACAAACTTAAATGAATTCTAATTGGGATTTTACATGATAGGCCGACACAAAGTAATGCATACATGTGAAATAAAAGAAAAATCATAGATTTCAAGATTGAAATCTGAAAAGTGTGGTGTGCACTTTTATTCAGCCCCCAAAGTGAAGTTGCAGCTGATTGTCAGACCTTTGCAAAGGTAGATCAGATTAGTTTCACATGTAAGCATCAGTCAATCATCAGTCACCAAAAATTAAGAAAATTGGGGCAGATTTATTGATCATTTATTGGTGCATACCTAATAATGAGACAAAATTATCATGAAAACTGTTTAAAGGGTGTGAATGTTATTACATAGGACTATATTTGTTGTTTTAATTGCTAGGACTAATAAATCAACATTTTTGTCAGTTTAATAGATTACAGATTAGAAATTGGTTTCACACCAATGCTGATCAATCCTCATCAAGTTTGTCTGTTTAACTTTATGAAGTGCTTTAACGGCACAGTCAGCTTTCTGAAAAGCAATCCATTGTGTTTCTCTGCATTCATAACTCAGGCAGTGCCGGACTTTGACCAATTTTCTCCCGTTAAGACGGAGCCCAGATTCTGATTCGGTGCCATGAAGCACATTACAGCGCGAGATGTCAACTGACCCCGAGACTACATCATTCTGACATTCATTTGCAAAATTAATATCACATATTGATTGAGGCTTTTCATATATCACCAGAGCGAGCCTCGCGCCGACTGGCAGGGTTCCCTTTTGAGACTCCGGAACAGCCGAGTCATCGAATTGTAAGCAGACAATTATCCCACACACAGCAGCTGGAGCCTGTCGCTCATTTGTTCCCGCTTTCTGTCTCTTTTTTCTGTCGTGTTCCGAGTTATTTTCCGCCGGCCCGCGCCATACTCATCTAACAAAAACTGAAAGTCATTTTAAAAATTGACTTCACCCTGCGGGATTGATTCGCCTATATCTGATCACACTAACCTTTTAAATGTATGTATATCCAATGTCTTGAGTGCACCGCGCCGCTCTCTGATCGCTCTGATTTACCGCGCCGGGCTCCGCCATACTTGATTGATTTGGCCCACCCTTTAATGCGGAGAGCCTCATTGACAGCTCCCATGAATTTAAGCAAGTGGATTAGCTTTTGAATGTACGATATTGGCAATCAATGGGCTTAAGGTAGAGCCACGTGACGGTTATAAACAGGATGTTAAAAGTTCCCAGTGAATGATGAACTCGTAATTACATTTGTATCACTCATGGTTCTTTACATGAGTGCTTCAGCATTGTTTCTTATTAACATGACCAACAGATGGCGACAGCACCACAGTGTGCTCTACTCTTTGCTGACCGGTGGGGTTTTTCTCTTCCCTGCAGCTATTGCAGGTAAGCCTTTCTGCATTTACTTGGAAGCAAGCACCACATTCTCTGGATTTTTATTGTTTCATTAACTTGACATAGAAGTGGAAAATCCATGTGAATTAAGCCCCGGAAATAAAAAAAAGAATATTTAGCAGATTTCTTTATTTTTACATAAATGTAGCGCCATCTTGTGGTCTGGTGGACAGTGTATGGGAGAAGCATATTAAATCATTAGGCAAGCTAACTTTTATTTAAAAATAAGGTTGAATATGAGGGTGGCCATATTTAGATTTTCCTAAAATAAGATACTTTGCACATTAATCCACATTAAGATATACTGGGATGTTTGAACTACCAATTCTTGATGCCCCTCAAGTATTCTTGGATGGGGTGCCCAATGTGTAGCAATTTGTGAGCAGTTGTGTTTCACTTTATTCAGTTCAAACAAATGTTCATTTTAAGTTACATATTTGTACTCACAGGTGAGATGTATAAGTTCCCAATTGGAAATACAAGAATGTCCCTTTAACAGAAGCAATAACAACTTTATTCATCCGTATTTAATTCTATAAAACATTAAAAGAACATGTTCAAACATGGAGATAGTAGCTGTCATGAATGTTAGTAATTATTTATTTCTGCAATTTTGCTACGTTTATTATGTGTAATGTGTATGGACCCCCTGATATTTGTGGGGTCATGGACCACGACAGCTGAAATCCACAAATACTTAAGATCCCTTCTAAAAATGCTTCCAACAGGCACATTTAATAGTTTCTACCAAACACTAAATACATGTTATGCATTAACACAGAAACCATCTTAGCATTACTCCAGAAGCTAACGTTCATGGTTTTTCTTGTTCCGCTCTTGGGTGTGCAGCCAGTCAACGGGAAATGAAATTAATGCCGCTCCTGGATTGGTTGCTTTGCAAACATCAGCCAAGAATGTGTCAAGTAGGATTCGTTCACCTCCATATTCCAGCTTTTTTCTTTTGAATACTTTAGATACATTATATGAAAAAAATCTGTGGAAAATTTTCCATGAACTATTCCACAGAAAATATTGTAAATCTGTGAATCTGTGAATGATGAGCAAATTCTACTTGCAACACCAAAAGCAATAGTATTTGCTAAATATTGCTTTTATAGTACAATGCAACAATTTATTAATTTTTTCTGTTTGCTGAAACAATAAAGATGCATGTATAAATAGACATGTGGCAGAAATACTAGTGGTATTTTTGCTACTAGTTTAGAGAGACACAAACCATCTGGAATACAAATGCATAAGTTGTTTCAGACACTCTCACTGTTTTTTAGTTTCACAGTAGCCATATTGGGTACAGAGCCATAAACAAGTTTTTATGTTTCATACTGACTTTAGTGATGCCACACAGTTCACATTCCAACTTCAGGAAATGTTTGTATTGTATTCACAACCACTAACTCTGAACGTCTGGTTTCTTAGTATAAATAGAACCCACGTTTAACTTGTGGCACACATAACACTGTGCAACATGTATTCACAATCCTGTTTTAGTGTTTGAACAGATAAAAATATATACTAAATATTGTCAGTTTTTATTGCAACAGTTTAGAAATCTCACTGGTTTTCAGTCTTGGAATGATTACATGTTCATCTGGGTTTTGAAGTCAATCCCAAATTTGTTAGGCATGTTGCTACACTCCTGAAACATGCTAATTATGTTTCATATTGACTTTAATGATGTCACACAGTCACAACAGGGGGTGACATCTATGCAAGAAATGAAAGTGGCGCTAGTCATAAAACATGGTACATGCACATAAAGTCTCCACAAGAGGTTAGTGACAAACACAAGAAAACAAGAATGGCAAACATCTAAGAATTAAAGCTCAGCTTTTTCTCAGTGTCACATTGGATTAAAAGCTAATGAACTTCAAGACAAACATTTAATTCCCCATTGTTATAACATGGATACATCTTATAGGTCAGTTTGCATCACATATGACCTGTTTTTGGTGTCCACATAAAAATGCAAGGGTGAAATTTTCACTCCAGAACCATTTCTTTATTATTATAATTTTTTATGTTTCGAGTCCTCTAAAATGTTGTTTCCATGTGGACATTACAGACAAATACACACAAACACATGTTTGTATTTCTATTCATGTTAGAACTTCTGTGTTGACATCCATTCATTTTAATACCTCCATTTAGACCTAACCCATTTCTTCTCCACCAGGGAAACCATTTTACTCTGTCTTTGCGACACTTTGCTTCGACCCTCAACCCTATCAGCTCAGTGTCACATGTACACTCAGTTTACTCTGAGACACTATGCACACGTATGTGGCCATAAAAATATATGCATGGATGTCTGAGCATTTGGACCACTTGAATTTCTTACATTTCTTGCATTTTTCTAAATGTTTTAATAGCCTTGTCCACTTTGTTTCTCAGACTTTTTGCACCACTACTGTCCTTTAAGGTCTTCTGTCCATTCCAAACATGAGTCCAAAGCTCAGATGTGATTGGGCCTGTGCTCCTACTTGCCCCTAGTTGTTCTAGCCATGCTCCTTCACTGTATTCTTTAAAATCAATTTAGAAAACTCATTTTTTGTCCTTGCCATTGAACACACAGAATGAGATGTTTTCTTGTCATTGTATTTACTGCTTATTCTCTTAACTGCCCTTTGCTCAACCATGTGTTGTTTCTAAATGTGCTTTATAACCCAATTGGACTGGATACCATGCTGTTACTAAGGAGGAGGGGGCTTGTCCAGGGCGCCACAGACTCCTTATGTTTCTATATTCATCATGTAATAAAGCAGCCCTGGGGTCGTGCACTTTGCCCTCTTCCTGCAGCCCACACACACGCACACACTCACCAAAGGTTTCCTCATTCCAACATTACAGACTTCTTCTCATGAGCGTCTGAGTAAAACACGTGTTTCTAAACTCGATCAACGGCAGAAAAACCCAACTAAAAAAATGGTTGATTATCAAGGTTTTACATGTGAGTGAGTTCAGGCGTGATGGGAAGCTGCATTCTTGTAAATTTGCAATATAACTGATGTAGTTTCAGGGCGGGGTAGGAGGGGGTGGGGGGTGTCCGGCGCTCCCATGCTGCTGCTGCTGAGTCCGCTGGAGACGGGCGGCGGGACTCCAGTTGGCTGTGCGCTCAGACGAAGCAGCAGCGCGGCAGCAGCAGCATCCTACTGGCTGGACTCGGGGAGGACGCACGCTGTCAGACCGGATCTCCTGATCCTGTTAGTCTTTTGTGTCCCGCTGCGTTTGAGCGGACCAGCCCGAACGGGAAAGCGGGAGAAAACAAAACGAAAAAAGAAAATACCCCAAAAGCTTTTGAGTTGCGAATACTAAAAAGTGATAGTAGCTGGACACTTTTCCCCTGTTCGTTTGGTTTCCTTTTGGGGGGGATTTGTTGCTCGCATGAGTCGAGCTGGGATCTGTTCTCCACAGCGGAGCGCGCCGCGTCTGATCCATGGATTTCTATATTTCTCTGGGAATTAAACTGCGTCGCTTTTGAGTTCCTTTCATTCTCTTTCGACGCGGGTTGTTGTTCGACACCATGATCTTCGCGCTATTGTATTTTCTGCCTCTTTTAGGTAAGTTCAATTATAGGGGAAAACAAACTTTGTGCTCTCTAATAATAAGAGGTTAGATTGTATTAGAGAAGGTCTCCAAACTGTTCCAAAACAACAAACCTCTCAAGTCAGTTAAGCTGATTTTTAATCAAACAAATAATGCATTGCGACCTTGAGCTTCATGTTTTAATCCCTATAAAGCTGCTTTGAAAGTCTTTAAACTGTTAATGTTTGCCACATAGACGATCAGACCTTTATAGATGTTTGTTTTTAATTGTCTATACATCTGGTTTATCTTCACTCTACATTCCGCCTCCAGATGTGCTGAGCTGCTCAGAGGAGAACCTGCGCGCCGGCGCCTCTCGGCTGGACTGCGTGCGGGCCAGCGAGCAGTGTCTGCGGGAGCAGGCGTGCAGCACCAAGTACCGCACGATGAGGCAGTGCGTGGCCGGTGCCAAGGAGAGCAACTTCAGCCTGGTGGCCAGCGTGGAGGCCAGAGACGAGTGCCGCAGCGCCATGGAGGCACTCAAGCAGAGCCCGCTGTACAACTGCCGGTGCAAAAGGGGCATGAAGAAGGAGAAGAACTGCCTGCGGATTTACTGGGGGATCTATCAGACGTTACAAGGTTTGTGCTGTTCACAAAAATCTTTTTTCCTGTTAGGTTTATTTAGAACTATTGAGTCCTGGGGCATCTCCAAAAAGTTTGCTATAATCCAGCCACTAACAATCCTCGGATGGCACACCAGAACCGAAACCCTCTCCAGGTTTTTTTCGACCTAGACTTTAAATTTAGGTTTCATTGAAACAAACAATCCTAAAAAATCTTTTTAAACGTTCTTTGTTTTTTTTTTTGTTTCCACATAACAAAATTCTGATAAGTTGATATGCTAGGTCCTTAAATTAAAATGAATTTGGAAATATAGAGATGCTTTGTCCACTCTGGCCACCAGTGACTGAACATTGGTATGCATTATAGACGCTTGGGGGCGCTGCGCTAGAAGGGCGCCAAATGATGGCAAAAATGATATCTGATAACAGGAAGCTAAAGATAAAGAAAAGACAAAAACAAAACAAAGTTTTTCAAAGTAATTGACAACTGATTATTATCTCAGTTTGAGGACGCTTGTAAATACTCAGGTTAGCTTAAGTTGCTAGTAAATTAACAGGCCACTGTGTCCTGTCCTGTAACTACAAGTGTATATCGGTCCTATAATGTGTAGACATACTTCTCAGAGTTATGTAGTTGACACCTCTCCCCTCCCCCCTCGGTGGCACCCCTGAGTGGAGACATGTTGGTTACATCTGATGCAGATCATGGGTGTTTTCTCTGAGAGGAGTCCCATAGAGGCTTCAGTTTGGTGCAATTCCTGTTGCTACAAAAATGGACCTACTCTACAGTTTGTCTGATACATCCTGTAGGTTGGAGGGATGATTTGTGACATCTTGGCTAACTCAAAGATGGATGAGGCCCTGATCAGAATTTCACTTGGAAACCAACTTACAGCTAATTTTATTGTAGCTAACATGTATCTGGGTTCTCTATAAAGTAAAAAGACTAATACTTTTCAGTCTACTAACAGATATCATGGCAGATTGGCAGCAGAGTGAAGATACAGTGATCAGATTGGAATCAGCTGATTTTTGAAAAGCAAACCTCTCCCCTATTATTAAATGCATCAAAGCTAACAGTTGCAAGAACACAATATCCATTATGGTTAAGCAATCGTAATCTTGAAGTTTCTTCCTTTTATATTTGCTTTATAAGAGAGGTGTAGCGATAAATCGGTCCATGTTTCTTTAATTTTGGGAGATCAGCCCATATTCACATAACAAACCAATCTGTGGTTTGTTATGTAGGTCTGAAAATCAGCAGATCTGCCCACTAACCACGACTGCTCGTATGCAGCTAGCACAAGCAGTCGTGATAGCTGTATGCTAGCTTTGCCACTTTGTGGCTATATTAAGCTACTTTTCAGACAAAAAATTGGTATTGGCCAAAATCGAAATCAGCAGGTCAGGCATTTTATGCCAGAAAACTTTAATCAGTGCAGCCCAAGTTTATAACACTGTCCTCTGTTGAGAAAGCTTGCAGCATATTATCATCTTATCATCTTTTACATGTCAGACCTCAAAGTAAACGGGAAATTGGTATTAGCCTGGCAAATCCTGATCAGTGCATAACTAATAAAACATGAGTCTGTTAGTCTACCTTTAAAATAATTTAGGTTTCCCCTTAATGTATATTTATATAAGTTATTAAGGGAATGTGCTTTATAAATCTTTCTTGGGTAGATTCAACTGCTTTCAATGACAGCAGGGGGCCCTAAGGACTCGCAAAGTTGCTGCTTAGAGCCACTTCATCTCTTAAGTAATGATGAACGAAGGACAGACAAACTTCCACCCTTATCCGCCTGCTTCTATTATCCAAAATCTGACCTCCAAACGGACACTGAATACACCCTGGAATGATCCACACCCCCAAACACTCACATAAACACAACACAGAACCAATACACTCATTCAGACTCAGGACCCGCCTTTGATTCGTTTGAGAGAGCTGACTTACTTCTTGACCTCCTGAATTGCATCCCTTGCAGCTAATGAAGCATACTGGCGCCCTCCCCCTCCCCCGCCTGGTGCTGTCCGTGGCATCCTGAAGTTTTGCTCTTAGCGTCCAGCTCCTCGCCTGCTTCCAGTTGTGCAATGCAGCTGACCAACCTGCCTAATCAAGCGTGCGGCTATGTGCCAGCGTGGAAATCGACTGACCCAAATTACCCGTGTCACATGCAGGCCAACACAAACCCCAACCCCCGACTGCCCCCAGGAGAAATGATAAACACACCAGGAAGTTGGGTGTTGGTATGCAGCTGTGGCTCATGTGTTTGTTGTGGTTGCAGGTAACGACTTCTTGGAGGAGTCTCCGTACGAACCGGTGAACAAACGTCTGTCAGACATCTTCCGCCTGGCTCCCATCCTGGGTAAGACCGCCGAGGCGTTCCCTCTGTCCTGAGCAGGGACACACACGCGCGCACCCCCACGACCTCTCAAGAGTTTTATCTGTGTGAAGAAGTGTTTATCCTCGCTCTCTCCTCTTGTTCTCACCCTGCATGTGAGCTGGAAGCGATCTTGCATGGGGAGCTATAGTTCAGAGTCTCACCAAGCAGCAGATAAAAAGGCCTTAGACCGCGTGGGGGTGCCTGTATGTGCGTGTGTGTGTGTGTGTTGTCATCCTGGTGCTGGTTTCTCTGATTGTTCTCTGTCATCCTGCCTGCTTGGAGCCACATGTTGGAGAGAGCATGAGCGAGGGGAAACTCAAAAGAGCATGACCAGCATTTTTTCAGCTCAGAACCAAGTGTGGGAGCCGGTCTGGCCTCTAGATGGGGATGTTATTCCCTTGTTTGGATCTGGCGCACTCTGTTGTGCCAGCATAAGCTTTTGAACGCTGCACTGCAGGTGATAAAATTTCTATCACATCAAGTAGGTCTGCTTGGGTTTAGACCTTCAGAACATCTTTATCAAAATGTCCAGACCCATTTTGACCTGTTTTGATGAAGACAGAACCTTTTCCTTTGTGATTTCTGGGTATTTTTGGCAGATTATTTTTTTCTCTTTAGATCCTCAAGAGCACATTTTTGGCTAAATTTTGACTTTGTTTTTTAATTTGCTTCCAGAAACGTCTCTGACTGAGCTGGCTCTTCAGTTTCCCCTTTATACCAATGTGTGTATTTTAATGCTCAAATTGCTGGAAAAGGCTAATTTCACCTCAAAGTTCATCTCATAATAGAAACTGGCTGAGTACTTGGTGTTCTTTAGGAATGTCTATTAAAACAAAGCCACTCAGGACAGCAACAGTCTGGTTAAGACTTCCATATTACAAATGCAGTAATATGTAAGACTTGGTGTGCTTTGTTGGTGTTGGTATACAGCTCTGGAAAAAATGAAGAGTCCACTGAACTGAACCCTCATGGTTATTCCACCAAATATTAATTTCTGAACACTTCCTGAGCTAAAACATTAATATTTTGGTTTCTAAATGAATATGAACTTTTTTCTTTTCATTATTTGAGGTCTGAAAGCACTGCATCTTTTTCATTATTTTGACCATTTCTTATTTTCTGCAAATAGATACAAAATGTTTGTTTGGAATTTTGGAGACATGATGTCAGTAGTTCATAGAATAAAAGAACAATGTTCACTTTACTCAAACATATACATACAGAGTAAGATCAGAGATCTGATCATTTTAAGTGGTCTCTGACTTTTTTCCAGAGCTGTTTTTTACCTATCAGACAGATTACTAACAAACACATATGTGTGAAATTTGATTCCAGATTACACACAGCGAACAGAAATGAATGGATTAGGATTAAAATGTAAGAAGTCACACGTCAATTTTCATTCAGTTGGATATGAACACTGATCTGCTCTTGAATCACAAAATGGATCAAAATGAACAATTCCTGCTTATTTATCATCCATAAACACAACAAACCAGCAACAGGTGCTTTCATTCATTTAAGTTTACAAAAAAGCATTGTTTCATCTATAAAAATCATGGTCATCTTGTAATTTCTCCCGTTTCTATGGGATACAAACCATCATGTCTATTAGAGAAGATGTAGACCAGTTTAAGAAAATTCTTCTGTTTTATTGTCATTGAAATTTGCAAGAATCAGAATCAGGAAATAAGGCATCATGAAAGTAGGAACCAGGAAAAAACAGTTCAGTGTATCTGTCATAGGAGTCCGTTGTTATAACTATAATTATGAGCTTTCTTTTGCACATGCACACCAGTTATCCGCACGCGCTTAAAATATCTAAAACTGATATAAAAGATTAGGGTTAGGGTTAGATTTTAGGGTAGATTTTAGATTGCCTTAAATTCATAAAAATAGTGTGTTAAAAGCAGTTCTTAAGTTTTCTAATGGCAGGACTATTTAAAGTCATTTAAGTATTTTTTTTTCCTTGTGGGACTTTTCTGTCACACAGAAGTTTGAGTTGCAGTCACTCCATTCTGTGACGTGAGGCGGTTCTCACTGCCAGTAACTAGCTGCTAACATACCCTTAGTAGCTAGTTAGGCAGCTGGCTAGGTTTTTTGCATCAGTCATGGGTAATGAAAACTTTATTGCAGGTTGGCTGGACAACATTCATTTTTGCCACTGGCTCACTTCTGTTGCTAATCCAAACAAGGCTAGGCAAACTCTGTGGGGGAAAAAAAAATACAATCTTTAATTTCATTCATGTTGGCATTAAAAAGGTTTTAAAAAGTCAGAAATTTGACCTGCTGAAACCTGCAGATCTACAACTGAAACAAGAATGCAAAATTTGATGACCTTTTGTGTTTGGGATGTTGCCTTTGATAATTAAAAGGTGATTGAATTGTACTGCTAACCATTGGATGTTTTATGATGCTACCGTTTTATGAAGCTATATTTTCTCCTTACTATGGATATTACTGATTGAGTCATATAGCAGAATCAGAGGGTGGAGGGTTGAGGTACAAAGTCTGCAGAAGCTAAGGTTTAATCAGTTAACAAGGAAAATCTGAGTGATCAGATAGAATCAGTGAGCTTGAAATCACTCAGCTTCGTTTCTTCTTTTCATTGTTGTGAAGCTGGATGACAGGCGAGGATTGCAGCTAAAGAGATTTCGATCTTGTTTTTGATCAAGTGGCTGTTTTTACTGCTTCTGGGAAGAGTCTTCACAGCATGTTGAATTAAGCATACAACACTGGAAACAGAACTATCCATATTGTAAATAAGGGTTAATGTAAATATTATTTGGCGATTCATGTTTTTTTAAATTATGCATTGTTATTCTCTGCTTGCCCTTATTTTAGAACATGTAAACCTCTGTTGTTTATCAGAATAACTTCTGTGTCAGAGTCAGTTTGTTTTACAGCTTACGTCCTTATATTTTGTTTGGCAAACAGCATTGTTGTTCTTTTGTGTAAAGCTTTAAGTAATGTATTTTTGTTTTAAGTTTTTCTCTTAAGGAACTAAACTTAAAATAAAGATTAAGGTCATTTGTACCTCAATGAGGTGAGAAAAAAGGTTTGTACAGTTTAGAAATCAAGGAATCCAAAAAGAAATACATTATGGTCTGTAATACTCTACTGCTTCGTGTCCACTGAGCTGTATGACACGGGTCAATGCAGCTTGGTCTGCTTCTTTATGGTCCATCGTATTCAGGAGAGCATTCCACCTTCAGTTGGACTCTCACTGGGCCGACAGAGTTGAACCCAAACGTCTCAGATTGTGTCATACTTGTGCAATGACAAACGTTACACGCCATGTCTTGTGTTTGTTCTGAGCAGTGACATTTTTCAGTCTCCCAATCAAAGGATTGACACCAGTAACTCCACCTTTACTCAATGGGATCCAGGAACGGTGTGGTTCAGTGCATAGGCTGTCTTACAATCTGGCATTTCCACCGCCAGTTGGACTCTCACTGGGCAGTCGTTGCATCATAATAGTGAGACTGAAAACACGACACAGTAGAATGTCTTGTGCTCGTTGCATCACAGATCCTCCAACTAGCCTAGGAATGGGCCTGAGTGGACCTTACAATTTATTTCAATGTTGCTCAAACTTTTAAATTGGAGTCATAGTCCCGCATAGTGAAATGGTGAAACAGCCCACATGGGGAATGTTGTTGGAGAGCAGGAGCCAGGAGCAGGAACAGGGGATTGATAGATGGATTGATAGTTGTGGAGGCTGAGGAGGTTAAGGGTTAATTGGTGAATAGCAGGGGGAAGTCTGGCTGCAGTCTTGTAAAGTCTGGGATCAGTCAACCCCTTCCCTCTTTTCAAGAAAATAAGAAAATTAAAGGGCAAGGAGACAGGAACAAGAGATTGTTTTTTTGATTCTTTAGCCCATCATAATTTGTTTCAGTTTCTCTACACAGTACACTGATACAATAGAAAGGCAGACCAAAAAAATACTAATTACTTATAATAAATTATAATACTAATAAATTATAATTATATATATATATATATATATATATATATATAAACATCCTGACTAACCAGATCCAAATGAAAGAAACATCACGCACATTTAGACAAAAACCTTTGTGGTCACAAAAATGCTATGGACAGTCAGAGGAGCGTCACACGTTAAGATAACTGTATTAAAGCTGCAGTTAGCATGTCTGATGAGCAAGCAACCACAATTTTTTTTCTTTTTTTGCCAGACTTGGGCTATAAAAATGAAGTAGTAACTACTCCTGATTTAATGTGTTGCATCATGATTCAATACATGCTGTCATTATTGTTATTGCCTATATGTTGAATTATCTCTACCATTGCAGTAATGCTGTTTTTATCCATCCATCTATCCATTTTCCTACTCCCTTGTCCCTTCCTGGGGTCGGGAGGGTTGCTGGTGCCTCTCCAGCTATCGTTTCAGGCGAGAGGCGGGGTCACCCTGGACAGGTCGCCAGTCTGTCGCAGGGCAACACAGAGACACACAGGACAAACAAACATTCACACTTACACCTAGGGACAATTTAGAGAGGCCAATTAACCTGACAGTCATGTTTTTGGACTGTGGGAGGAAGCCGGAGTACCTGGAGAGAACCCACACATGCCCAGGGAGAACATGCAAACTCCATGCAGAAAGACCGGGGCCAGGAATCGAACCCAGAACCTTCTTGCTGCTTGCAAGAAGGGCAGCTTACCAGCTGCAGTGGTGCAGCTGGAGAACCAGCTGCACATGGGCATATTTTATGTTATTTAAAAAAACAAACAAAAAAACAATATCTTCTTACACATTCAGTGAATCTGGTATTATCAGTATGAAGAAAAAGGGGAGGACACACACAAGAAGACGTAGGATGCTTTGCATGTTATCCATTTTTTTGGATAACATGGTGATAGCATGCACCATAATGACAGGACAAGTGATGATCCTGTTATTGTAATGAAGCACTCGTCTTAGAGTGACGGCACTAATCTGCGGTGACACTAAGATATACAGCACATAGATGCTGAGACACTCAGACAGCACTCTGCTGCGCCCAACACCTGCTCCCAGTGACACGCCCACAGCCCGCCCGTTCCCATTGGACAGGCTCACTGTGGACTGGCCGACCTTAACGAGTTACAAAAACAAATCAAATAAATCTGACAGCTGATTAATAAGGATTAAGAAGGCCTTTTTTAAATGTATTCGTCTTAGTTCTATCCTATGTGCCACTTAGACAGTAATTACTAGGGTTTTTTTAATCTCTCAGTGAATCTCATTCATCCCGTAATTGCCATTTACTTTTTGCCGCTAATCATTCACCACAGATCTGTGGAAGTAAATTTAACAAAGTATGGCGAGAAAAAAAATGCTACTTTTGCCATAATTGGCTCTGATTGAAGATCAGCAGGTCAGATACTGAAAAATGTGAATTTTATTTTTATTCATCAAATCCATCCAACTAACTAAGAAGCAGCATTCAGTTTTTTTGCTCCACAAATTCAGAACAAATTTCCAGAAAATGGCAAAACAGCCGAAACTCTGAGTTCCTCTAAAGCCAGGGGAAAAAACCCATTTGTTAGAGTTGCTTCTAGTTAAAAATATTTGGAACACTGTTATGCCCTGTGATGGACTGTCGGCCTGTTCAGAGTGACTCCGACTCTCACCTGTTCACCGCTGGATTTAGTCACCAGGAATCCTCCTTACCCCCCTAGGGATGAACGTGTTAGAGAATAGATGGATGGATGGATGGATTTCATTTAATGCAGCATAAGAAAAGTTTTAAAAAGTCCATAGTTTGACCCGCTGAAACCTGCAGCCTTGGCGTCTGTGTGTGAACTCAGATTTCATGCATGTGTGTCCAACGTGCCGCCGTACTGCTGGGTTTGTTTAGCTAATTATTTTCAGATCTTCACCAGGGGCAGAGTGCCTTTTCCCCCTCTGGAGAGTCCAGTGAGTCACTAACGTCTCTGCTGTGAAACACAAGCAATTACCACAGCAGTAGCTTTCACTGGTGACTTCTTAGAAAACACACTGTCACCATCTCAGCTAAACGGAGCCATGCTGGCGTACACACTGTCAGCACTTAAAATCTTCAAGGGCTTGACAGAACTCTCAGCAGACTTCAAAAACAGTAGATTGAATTTCTCTTTGTTTACTGTTTGCAGCCAGTCACATAGAAATGTCTCGAAAAGTAAAAAAAAAAAAAATATATATATATACACATATACACTGCTTGAATTTTTGTTGTCAAGCTGTGTAGCTGACCCTTACACAGCTTGACAAAAACATTGCATTCACCTAGGGGTGAACATTTATCGTATTGTTTAACGTGATCAATTTCTTACTATGATAAGACTTTTGATTCATCCTTGTGGCACTACATTCCAATGAAAGACGTTTAAAACACCCCAAAACTGTCCTTATTGTCGGGATCGATAGCTTTACTATTTTCTACAGTGTTTTTTCTGGGACAATTTATCATCCAGCAAAATATATAAAATATATTGTGACAAACTCCCCACTCACTTTCCCACTGTTCAGTCACAAAATATACACCAAATATGTAGGTCAGTGTTCCATTAACTTGAAATCAAAAGCAATTCTAAGCAGGTGAGTTCTGAGCAGCCTTGATTTAAAGGCTCGGTGTTTCAGCATCTTTGCAGTTTTCTGCATTTGGTTTTTTAGCATACAAACCAAATGCTAAGCTTCCCAAGATACATTTTCTTTCAAATATTTTAGAAAGGCTTTATGAAAAAATAAGCACTGAACTGTAAATAGATGGGTGTCCACTGTCATGTATTACTTGTTTTTTAATGTTTAGATGCTTGTTTTTGGTGTTTTATGATTAAAAAATTATTTTATTTAAATTTTGAAAGCCAACTGTTTTCATCTGGTCTTTTTTGAAAGACATTAAACTATGTAAGTCATAGTTTACATTACATTTGAAAGTTGGTCTTATTTGAATTACAGTGAGTATATCTCTAGTAGGTGAGTGAAGATCTGTATGTTTCAAACCAGTTTATAGGTTAAGAATTTAGATGACATTTTGAATCTCTCTTGCATTTCTGAAGCGTTTATTTAGCATTCAAACTGGCAGCAGTTACCTTTAGCCAGCACACATAAACAGTGTTTGGACATTTGGCAGTGTGTCAGTGGTTTGTGGTGCTTCAATGCACCACAAATCTGGAACAAACTTCTAGAAAACTGCACAACTGCTGAAACACTGATTTTATTTCAATCAAACCTGAACACCCACTTGTTTAAAGTTGCTATTGTTTTGTAGTAAATGGAACATCAATAAATATATTTGCTAAATGATTTTGATGACATCATTTGACAAATCTAATGTTTATTGCTTGTTTCATAATTGGTTACTCTATGATGTTTCTTATGGTGTGAAGCACTTTGAATTGCCTTGTTACTAAAATGTGTTGCACAAATAAACTTGACTTTTAAACACTTAATCTATTTTTTAATCCAGTTCTATATAAGTCAGAGTTATCCGTTGCCTAAAGTCAGCTAAAGTTTTGGATGTTTTCATCTCCAATCTACACATGTAATCTGAATCTTTGTAATTAATAATTCCCTCTTTGTCTGTTGATGGCCTGAAGCTCTGTGCTCCTCTCAGTTGGCTCTCTGTGAAGCGCCCACTCACCACTTATAAGCCCCAACACACTGCAGCTCAATACTGTATCTCTTCCATGTGTCAAGACTTCAAATACGTCTCGTCATCCTCCCTCCCACAGCTGAAGTGAACCTTGAAGCAGAGCTGCTGTTTGTGTGTGCTAGGAGTGTGTTAGGAGAGTGAAGACATCTGTAAGCGCGTGGCCCCGGCTGTCAGTCTTCAAATCCCCCCACGTTGACACGGAGGGGCCGAAAGGCTGTCAGCTAGCACCGCGCCACCGCTGGCTGCAGAGGAAGTCAGTCTCATTATAAGCTGCCAGTGTTTAGAGATAAGCCTGTCCGCCTCTATCTTTTTATGTCTCCATGTCACAGAATGTGAAGTGATTGAAATGGGATCTTTTTGTGTTGGAGAGCATCATGTAATTTCTCTCCAACAGGAAGTTAAGGGTTTTTTATGAGTTGTGTAGAATAGCTGCATTTTCATTACAAATGTGCACAAAACTTTGCCAGTTTTCTACTAATGCCTTACAATACAATTTTGCAATTAAACAAAAAACTAAACAGTGTAGCGCTAAGCTTAAACCTTTTTCAGGCAAACAGTTTCCATCAAAATAACCACAATTTCCTGATAGGATCTAAACAAAGCATCAGGAGGTTAATTTGTGTGGATAAATAGAGATTGAACTACTTTGTAAATAGTATATTAGAATGAGATATTCTAATATAAAACACAATATGATGTGGATTGGGAATCGTGCCAGTGCGTTGACGTGTTGCACACCGAAATGTGTGGAACCCTAAATCTCCATCTTCCTATGTCCACACACAAAAATACAAATACAGAGTTTTTGCAAAACTTCAGTTTGGTCTAAGATTTTGTTAACAATTGTGCTGTTAAACAGAGTTTCTCCTTTATTTCTATTGTTTTTCTGAAAGTTGCCTGAATTAATTTTTTTCTGCCATCCCCTCTATTTGATGAAAGACACTTTGAGTTTGTTTGGAAATTAGGAGTTTTTGAACTCAGTCTGTATCAGACTATGCAAGACATACAAAAACAGTGTAGTCATCTTATGTTAGACTAGACTAACTCCAAATCCTAAAACTATAAAACATGAATGATTACATTGATTGGAATGAAATAAAAAATGACCAGATTTACCTAATTAAATAGCTTGTGTTTTGTAAGAATGAGCTCCCGGTTTCTTTCTTTGGGTTATAGTCATTCACATTTGAGCTCACAGCATATTTATAAAAGCTTTGCATCATTTCACATGAAAACTACTCAGTTTGCTTCCTAAATGACTCAACTGCCTGAAGCTAATCTCATTCCAGCTACCAAAAGAGCCACATGGCATCACTACAAACATTCAAAATGAGTATAAAAATAGCCCACAATTAGCTATTTCACTTATGTGCAATGAATTTTGTTTTTAATGTCAGCTCTGACCTGATTCTAAAGGACATCCTTTCTAGGAACTGAAGCAGATGATTACAGCTATTTACGAGAAATTATTTCTAAACTTTTTCCACTTTTATGGGGATGTATGCCCTGCATAGGTTAATGAAACAATAAATACAGGCAAGATGGGAAAATGTAATGCATAACAAATGTTCAATAAAGTTAGAAGCAGGACCAAAATGCAGAGTGGAGCTCTGGAAGAACACAGTAGTGAATATTTAATAATGAACTGAAAAACAGCTGACAATAATAACAGGGAACACAAAGGAAGCCAGAGCAGAAGTATAGCGGAAAAGGATCCAGCAGGTCAATGAGATAGAAGAGCTTAAGTGTGAGGTAGAACTGATAAATGAACCAGAAGAACTAATTATAGGTGAATGGATGCAGCTGAGGAAGGGAACAGAGAACAAGGAAGGGGAGCTAAAGCCTAATATAAGCAGTAAACAGAAATAAACAGCAGTCTAATGCAACCAATTCAAAACACAAATAATGAGACTAAATCAGCGACCATGGTAAGAAATAAGGAAAACAAACTAAAGAAATGATCAAGACAGAACATAACTGAAGCTAAAAATCCAAACACCAATGGCTTAGAACAGGTTGCTAATTTGTCCAAACCCTAAAAATAATAGTTCACAAATTCCAAAAGTTATATTAATATATTGAATTAGATGTGGGAAACTCAAAGTCTACAAAGCTGTCACAATGTTCAAATCTTGGCTCTATAAAAGCAGAAAATATGCAATAATAGTAAACGCCAAAAACCTAAAACTAACTGGTTGATACTGGTGAAGACTCAACAGGAACTGGTTACAAACTGAAGGCATTTCTGGTTAGAACTGCTTGTATTTCAACGTGACAACAGTCACCTTTACTCTTATATGTCAGAACTGCGAAGCAGGGATGAAGACCGAAGTCATTTCATCAAAGGAATCCCTACCCAGAAAAATGCAGACCTATAAAAAGAAGACCAATCATTTTCTAGGAGTATTGGTTACAGTCTGTTGCAAGCAGTGCAACATTTTGGCAAGATTTGCACAAATTTCACCAGAGAACTGCCATAGCCACAGAGAAAGACAGGAAAGGCAGGGGTTACTATTGTTCCAATGGAAGTGGGTTATTCCTGTATTCGCCAGGAGAAAATGATAGCTTTGGAACGGCCTAAACAAAGCTCAGAACAAAACCAGAAGATGAAACAAACAGAATCATACATTTTGACAATTTCTGCTTGCAAACCGGTAAATTTACCAAGATAGAGTGTGGAATGGAGAGATATTTCTACCAAAGGACAATGATTGGGAAATGTTGAAATTTAAATCCTAAAAACCTCACATTTAATGTTTTTAAAGCTTACCTTATGTAGACATTAGGCCTTATGTAAACATCCTTTTACCACCACAAAGAATCTTTAGTATGACTACTTCAGATTTTTCATTTCTGTGTATGTTGTATGGCCTCACAGACTCAACTATCCAACCTCCTCCTCATTAGTTTGCTTTGTTAAAGACTCCCAGATCCAGTGCTGACATTACTGTCCCTGTGCCTTGAAGCCTAATCAATAAAGCACTGTGTTAGATTGGAAACTTGAGGCTGTGCCTACAAGAATCTATTGATTGCTCAGTTTTTTCCACTCCTCTGCTGCTCCTCTTATTGTTTTCTGCTCAAGCTCTTCCGTTCAGGCCGAGATCAGAGGTTCTATCTTTTGGGTGCACCGTTTCAGTTACACTCTGAGAGAAGAACTTGTCCTGCTTGGGGTTTTTGTTTTCTCTGACCTTGTCTCATCTCTGTACAGATTTATTTTCACAAAGAGATTACAGTCATATTTGAGTGCATTATTGTATGAAACATAGGTAAGATCTAAACGGAAAGGTTGTAAAAAAAAAGGTAAAACTCTGCATTGTGAAATAAAGTTTTTATAGTACGTCAATAACTGTTAACTTCAATGACCCAGGTAGCAATCCGTTTTAGGGAAGGTCAAAAGAACACTTATTTTCAATGACTCATTGAAAAACTCCCAACCAGCCTTTTAAAATTCCTGTTCCCAATGGGGGCTACGTGTCGTCTGGCCACTTAATCGTCCACCCTGTTTCAAAAATGACACATCCAGCTGTGGGCCTGTTGGCACTTTGATTTTTACCAGCAGCCCGAACCAACAGGTTGTCAGTCCAAACGCCGGTTTGCCACACCACAAGCCAAGAAAATCATTTTGTAAAAAAGGTGACCAGATTTGAGTCCCTCTGAGAGGCCTTAGATTGGATGTGAAGTCGAGGGGTGATTCATCATAGTTAATAAATGTGGCTGACAGCTGAAATCAGCAGGAGGGAGCTTGTGCCAGGTCTGCCTCCCGCCACTGCTTTTATACTGCATGCAGATATGGACTATTAACTTTTCACATACAGCTTCAGACACCTACACAGATGGTTATGTATGAATTTAGATGTTGAGGCGGTGCAGAGAGACTCAGGCAAGGACTGTGTTGTGAAAGTGCACAGCAATGCCTTCAAGATATAAGAAATATCAGAGGTTTAAGTTCTTTTTCTCTGATATTTTGAATGTAATCAAGCATAAAAACCAATCATTGCCTTTTTAAAGCTGCTGTCTCACTGGTACTTATCCTGCTACATATGCTGACTGTTGTATCGGGCGATATGTTTGTATGTAGAAGCAATTCGGGCATCTGCTGAGATGCCACACCACCATCATGCAGACTCCTCGTGGCAGACCCACAGGTCACTGGAGAGAGCGTGTATCCCTTCTGACCTAGAAACATCTTGGGTTTCTTGGGAATGAAACCCAAGAAACCAGAGGGTGAGAGGAATGTGTCCCCTCTGCACCTGTTATGGCTGGTACACAGCAAGATTGTAAATTTTTTGACTGATAAAAAATTGTAGGTATGACAGGTTTGGTCGGACAGCGTGTGATGTCGAGCCACACAGCAAATTTAACATACCACACCACGAACCAATTTCACTCACCAACATTCAGATGCCAGACGGGAAACCTCACAAAACCTCTTGAGACCAAAATGAGTTCAGAGTAAATAAACATAGTCGACTAAGAAGAAGCAATCTCTGATGTCCAATGGACTTTCTGGTGAGCTATGGCAGTTGTTTTGTTTCTTAATTTGAATTCCCTCCGGTGCTTTCGTCACATCACTTTTCAATGGGCCACACAACACATTTAACAAATTGCGATCATGGCAGGCATATTGTTAAAGATTATCTTAAGAGTCATCCTGATAATTGGGGTGTCCTTAAGATTATTTAAGGGATAAATGGGAACAAAAATCATGAAAGTCTTGCTGAGTGAACTAGGCTTTAGGTCCAACCTTGGCTAAAGAGAAGACAGTGGATGGTTCTAGGTGGATGGATATTTTGCTCCTATTTAAACAAAACATTTATTTTTAGTGTGTGGTGACTAATAGGGTTTCTTTGAGCTTGACAAGCTGTTAAGGCTTTGCTAAGAGGTGAGATGAAACAGGGACATGTAATACCACCATAACCAAGTATAGACATGTTTTTGAAACCAAATTAATCAAAAGTATGTTCAAACTCCAGCCATGCATTTTGCCCAAAGCACAACCCAGAAAGTAGAAAAGCATTTCATATGTCAATGATGAGATTGAAATTGTGAAGTTTGTTTCTCTTAGTGCCATCCCAAGATGACCTGGCATGAGGAACTACTTGTGTTGCGTAGTGGTTTTGTGTTCTGTAGTCATTTTCTGGTCTGCTTGCGGGTTTGACTGTTGCCTTTCACATTGTGCCATGCTAACCTGGCAGAGCAAAACACAATGTGGTGACCGATCACTGCCAGGTGCCATAAAGCCACGGGTTTGTGTTAATCTTCAGTTTTAAGCTCCCGGCTGCACACGGTCAAATCACAGGATTAACCAGGCCTGGCTTGAGCCTGGAGGGAGTTTCATTTGTCCTGCAGTTTCTTAACATTCTTAACCAAAGCCAACTGTTCTGTGCTCAGATACTTTCATACAGTTTCATTAATCTAAGTGGAATTTCCCCCTTTGCTTGTGTTGCTTAAAATGCTTTTATCCTCAGTTATAGAAAAAGATCACTGTTTGCCCTGAAATGTTATCAACAGTACTATTAAATGCAACCGGTTTTACACTTTCTTATACAGTTGGAAGCAGATTTCCTGTAAACATTTTATTGAAATGCTTTTGAAAGCCTGGACTCCATGACCTTTGAGGAACATTATAGAAATAAGAGCCCACTCTACCACTTTTGATCTTAAATACTTTACATTTCCTTCATCTGTATTTCAGCAGCAAACAGTTGTTACAGAGCCTTCTTTTAGGCAAAAATTAGTTTACAATATGCTCTCAATTTGTTGAGCTCTGGAATTTATTGTCCTATTCAGCCATGATTTCTGTCAGTTGTGATAGATTATAGATAAGATAACTGATTTCTAGAGTTTCCTTTGGCATAATTTCCTAATCTTTTTTCAAAGAAGCTCTTTTTCCAGCTGCTGCCACATACTAAAGAAAACTATCTTTGCCTGCAGTTTCACATCTCAGCCTTGATTGAAGCATTATGTCAAGCTGCAGCTGTTTATTCTCAGGCAGTTGTGACATTCTTATGGAAGCCCATTTCCGCCATGAAAAAAAAAAGACCAACAGTAAGTCATAATTTCGACTTTCAAAGTCATAATTATGAGATACAAAGTCATAATTATGAGATACAAAGTCATAATTTCGACTTTCAAAGTCATAATTATGAGATACAAAGTCATAATTTCGACTTTATTATGAGATTCAAAATGTTGCGTTTTCTGGTTCAGTACTCGTTAATAAACCAACTTCTTTTCGTCAGATAGCTGTGATTTCTTTATTGCTAACGGTTAGCTTCTCAGCTTATTCTCTTCTCATACAAGTGTGCTGCTTACACACAAGAACTCACTCACATTGCCCCCAGTGGACAACAGCAGTACAACATGCACATAAACATAATGTGACAGGATACAGAACACGCATATGTACCTTTTAAAGTAAATTAGGAACACATAACACAAAATAACTCAAAGACAAGTTAAGATGAGAACATATTTTAACACAAAATCATAATTTCGACTTTCCAAAACAGCCAATTTTGTCATTTTCAGTAGATATGCTGTCTTGTAGGAGATTTAAAGCGTATTCCATCTGATCGGTCTAACCAGTAAAACACAGATTTTTCTCCTTTTAATGGATTAGAAACAAATTGAGTAGTATTTCAGATGCAGTTTAACCAATGATGAAATTCTATTTGTGTTATGTGTTCCTAATTTACTTTACATGTGCGTGTTCTGTATCCTGTCACATCATGTTTATGTGCATGTTGACTGCTTCACTGGGGCAATGTGAGTGAGTTCTGTTGTAAGCAACACTTGATGGAAGAGAATAGTTGAGAAGCTAACGTTGCAATAAAGAAATCACAGCTATCTGAGAAAGAAGTTAAGTTGAACAGCACTGAACTCAGTATAGCAATAAAGTAAATTATGACTTATCTCATAATATGACTTTAAAGTCTAATATGACTTGATCTCATAATTATGACTTTGAAAGTCGAAATTATGACTTACTGTTGGTCTTTTTTTTTTTTTTTCATGGCGGAAATGGGCTTCCATACATTCTAACTCCTAGAAGACTAAAGATTTTTCTGGGTAGTAAAATTTCACACCCCTGCATGAGGAAAAGGTTAATCCCAGATCTTCTCTTGATCTTGAAGCTTTAGTAAATTTGCCATGATTTGTACAGGTATTTCACATTTTTGCCATGTTGCAACCAAACATGTCCAGGTATTTTGGAAGACTTTATGTTACAGACCTATACAAAGTAATTCCTCATAGAATTTGGATGCTGCCATCACCATCTTGCACAGTGAGAGGGATGTGACCAGGGTCATATGCAATGTTGGTTAACATTTTGCATTTGGACCCCCAGTTTTTTGTGAGGGTTAGGAACCATAACTGTCATGGGTTGTAGTGATGAAGGTGAGAAAACGCAGGCGGGACCAGGATGTGGAATGAAATGGCGGATTTAATAATGAAAACAGACACGGAACATACAGGGGAAACACGATGAGACCAGGAGACATGACGAGACAAGGTGTGGTAACACGATGAGGATCCGACAAGAGACAAAGACAACAGGTGGACTTAAATACACGGGGAGGACAATCAGGGAAGGAGACACAGCTGGGATAAATCAAGGGCAGCAGACAGGACAACACAGGGACTCACAGATCTCAACACACAGAAAACCTAAAAATAAATACACAGAGAACTCAAATCATAACAATACCAACCCTGAAAAGCTGAAATACACAAATACTAGAGATCTTGATGGTCTATCAAAACATTTATAGTCTGTTTTAGCAATGTAAGGATCAATCGCTTTAATGTGCACAGTGTAACCTTCTGTAGCACTACTGCTGAAGCTCACAAAAATGAATAACGCTTCTGGATTGGCTGCTTTGCAAACATCAGGTAATAGCTTGTTCAGTTGCATTGGTTCTAGTTATTTAAGCTTCCCAAACTGCATTTTCTTTCAGACACTTTACAAATTCTCAAAAAAAATTTTTTGTCTATTTGCATATTTTTTTGGTCCACAGAAAGATCTGTCAATTGGTGAATCCATGAGTACTAAACTGGGAATACATGGGCGTCCAGTTCTGTTATGGCCTCATTTAATTAGAGCACTTTCTCTACCACGGACTGTGGTAAACTGCACTGAACTACTATTGCTTCTGTTGTTTTTACAAGTTTGACCAAGCCTGTGAAGCTGTTGGTGTATTTAAGTGTGCTGTACTGGCGCAAAGTTTCCAAATGCTTTTGTAATTCAGTACATTTATGTCTGTGTTGGAAAGAAAACCTCAGATATCGGCATTGGAAATAAAAAAAATAAATAAAAAGGGGAAAAGTGCAAATCAAATAAAAACATTTCCACTGCTGGCAGATGGTTTTTTTTTTGTTTGCTTTTGCATGAATCCTTTTATTGGTTCCATAAAATAGAGGCAGTGGGAATGTCCCCCTCTTTGCCAGCACTTTTTTGTGATGAAATTGATTAAAACTGAATTCACAAGCTATCCCATGTGCTCATGTTGGGTCAACAGCCTCAGCGCCCCTGATGAAAGCAGCGTCTTTAACTAACCCACAGCTTTGCTCCCTCTTCTCTGCCATTCTGTCCCTCCTCTTTTGATCATGGAGCAGTAGCATGCCTGAACAATAAATAAGGTCTCAACACACACTCTCACTGTTACTAATACTCAAGAAAAGAAGAAGCTGAGATGAGCTTTTGTTCTGAGCCAGCCTTTTTGCTCTCAAAGATGTTAAATGAGGGCATTGATACATAAATTTGCATTTGTTTCATCCATAACCATTGCTCCAGCTAAAAACCTATAACTACGCGCCCCCAATTTGCAGAGCAACTTCAAGAGCTTCTGTTGTCCTGCTTGTTTCCTGCCAGGACAGCGTGACTGTTCAATCGATTTGCCTTTGTGTACTCTTCACACATAAGTGGTCTAAACAGTGATCTATCTTCTTGTGCAGTTTGTCAATTGGCAATTTAGCCGAGCAGTGCTCAGATTGTTCTTTAGCTGCGGCTCCTAATCTGCCGTTGTGTCGGTTGTGGAAGACTGCGCTGAGCAGGTACAGAGCTGTTGTGATTGTGGTTGATTAAAGCGCTGAGATCTTCTCCTCATTATGTCTGCTGCGAGAAGGAACTATACTCCCTGTTACAGGCTAAAGTTCCTTTTTCTTCACCTCTCCTCTGTGTCTTGGATTCCTTCCTGTTGTGTAACCTTAAACCGAAACACACCGTGCTCCTTTGTTCACCTTCTGCCACCTTTTACTTCCAAAGAAAAACCAGAAACCCAGAATGTTGCTCTCTCCTCCTGACGAACGGCTTTCTGTTCCTGTTCTGCTGTCAGGTCTTCCCCCGAACCTCTTTAAATTGTGGGTTTCCCCTTTTATTCTTTTGGTGTCTTGACCTCTCTGTGAGCCCCAGTGAATTTTAGTCGGCACGTCTTTTACAGAGGGTGGGGAACCATGGAGCAGCTCTGCCACTTCAGCTCCAGGCAGGGGGGCTGCCCAGGGCAGAGTGTCCCAGGCAAGAGAGGCTATTCTGGGCAGAGGGAGCCCCTCCACGGAGCTTCAGGATCCCAGTAGAAACAGGAGGGCTCATCCCAACTGGGCCATATTGGGTAAAGAAATGTCATGTCTTTGTGTCTGATCATGTATGATTGTTTTCACAGAGATGAAAAAAGACAGAATGTATAGACACATTGCAATGTCACGTCTCACAAGCAACGTCTTGCCGACGATGACTACCATTGGTTTTAGCTCGCAAGTTAAAAACGTAACAGGGTAAATCATAAATATACATGTGATATACAAAACACGGTGCTTTGCTACTAATTGTCAACACTATGACAACTAGATAAGAAGGTCTAAGGATGTTCTATTTCACAGGTCAGGAGAAAGTTTTAATTTAAAAAGAAACAGGGAAGGAGAGTTAAGTAGGACGGCTATGCTAGCTTGACCTTAATAATCTTAGCATGTAGATGTGCTGCAAAATTCGAATGCTTGGTAATAGTTTATTTCCACAACACTCTGAGAAATCATCATCAGAGCAGGTATTAATTAACTAATCAACCACCGCTCTGTTCAGATGATCAGTTATTAATAATCACAAAATAAACATCCGGCCTGAAAACATTAAACCGTAACGGAGGGAATGTTCTGTTCAATGTATGGGAAATGTTTGAGTATTGAATCCTGAGTCTGAGAGTTGCATAGACAACACAGAGAGAGAAATAAAATAAGATATGAGTGGTTTTGAGTTACTCAATGGTTTTCTGCATTATTTTTGCCTTTGCTGTGGCGCACCACACTAGAAGAGTAATATCTACATTTCCAGGTTTCATTTAGTTAACAGAATTGTTCTACTGCGGCTACGGATGGCAATTAAAAGAATTGATTTTCGGGATGGGAATCAGTGCCTCCAAATCTGAGGCCATGGTCTTGAGCCAGAAAAGGGTGGAGTGCCTTCTCCGGGTCGGGGGGTGTCCCGCCTCAAGTGGAGGAGTTTAAGTATCTTGGGATCTTGTTCACGAATGAGGGAAGAAGGGAGATCGACAGGCGGATTGGTGCAGCGTCTGCAGTGAAGCGGGCGCTGTACCGGTCCGTCATGGTGAAGAGAGAGCTGAGCCAAAAAGCGAAGCTCTCGATTTACCGGTCGATCTACGTTCCTACCCTGATCTATGGTCATGAGCTTTGGGTCATGACCGAAAGAACGAGGTCCCGGATACAAGCGGCCGAAATGGGTTTCCTCCGTAGGGTGGCTGGGCTCTCCCTTAGAGATAGGGTGAGAAGCTCAGTCATCTGGGAGGGACTCAGAGTAGAGCCGCTGCTCCTTCACATCGAGAGGAGCCAGTTGAGGTGGCTCCTCTCAATGGAGAGAGGAGCCATCGAGAGGAGGCTCCATCCTCCTGGACGCCTCCCTGGTGAGGTGTTCCGGGGAAGAACCAGGACACGCTGGAGGGACTATGTTTCTCGGCTGGCCTGGGAACGCCTCGGGATTCCCCCGGAGGAACTGGCCCAAGTGGCTGGGGAGAGAGAAGTCTGGGCCTCCCTTCTTAAGCTGCTACCCCTGCGACCCGACCCCGGATAAGCGCCAGAAGATGGATGGATGGATGGGTTTTCTTGCCCTCCAGCATCGTGCCCATGTCCAAAATTGTGGACACGAACAACAACATACAACATCTATATTGACCCTTCCACATATGTCTTCTGAGGAAAACGTATTTTGAAATGCTACATTATTAAAACTTTCTGGTTTGATGGTTTACCTTTGATATGTCGTCAAGTTTGGCTTTGATTTACCTGTTTTTGTCCATAAAAGCACTATTTTTAGTAGTTTCCGTACTTATGGTTAATGTTGCATTTTCAGTAACAGGCCATGCTAATCAAGTCAAATGTGTGCTAGCCAAGCTAGTGTTTTAAATGAAAACAGATTTGGAGTAATTTGAGTTAAACTCTGTAAGTCAAACTGTGGCCGTATCACCTTCAAGTCGATCTTCCTGAGCTCGTTATCATCACTAAAAGTTTCGCTGACAGTTGGACTCTGTCTGTCCCGTTTGCCAAAAGACAGAACAACCATTTTGTCCATTAGGAGGATCTCCAACGCATTTGTGTTTCTCTGTTCAACTATCCAGGAAGAGACAGGGATGGAGTAGGAGGGAGAAAGAACCGCAGGGAATGCCTGGTTTTGATGGTCCCTCTGTGCCATTTTGGCTTATGAATTTCCATATTAGAGGGCAGTCACTCTGCGTGACCGCTACATTAGTTTTATGGCCAAAAAACAGCTTATTGAAGGCAGCGATGGCAGGAGGAAAATCATTCATTCAACCTGCTGAAAAGCCAACCTGCTATTTGTTTGAATGAATTTAATGTTATGATTCACTGCATTCCAGGTTCATAAACGTGTGCTCAAACGCAACTCCTTGTGAATTTATATATTCACAGCAAGGACCGAAAAGGCATTCATCACTTGAGGAAGTAAGGCCACGTGCAGAGAGCGTCATTGATGTGTGGATGTGCATTTGCATTCATGCACGGCCAATCAGAAACAGAAATGCTCTCAGTTTGCCAAACATGTTTAGCTGCAGGTCTCGCCGAAGGGACCAATGAGGCTGTGAGCTGGAATCACCATCATGGACAAGATCGGACCGAACGCTGAGGGGCAGAACGCGGCTTATCGGCTTGACTTCACTTCTCCCCTCACCTGTTTTAATACTCAATTTTTTATTTAGAAGATATCTAAAAAAACATTTTAATGAAATCATTTGCTGAAAAATGCATTGTGTGCTTTTTTTTCAAATAAGCTGATCTGGAATATTCTCAAAGCTAAAATATCAACTTTTTACTGACGACTTTAAATGAGAAGGTGGCTGCTGAAATGGTCTGTTTCCTTTGCTTTACCCAGTTTCCTAATCTGATTCCTTTTGCTGTTAAAGTTTTGAAATGAACTGCGTTACAGCTGCAGATCTGCGTCATAAAAAGTGCTCACAACAATAATTCACTTACAGTGACTGAATGAGGATTCCTGACAGAAAGAAGCAGTAAAAATATATCTACACTTTTAACTCTAACTGGACACCTGAACATTTGAGGATTTCATAGCACATTATTGGTCATAAACATTCATATTCATTAAATTGGAATGTTACTGATCAAGACACACATTATATTCACTAATCACATCCAGGCTGACGTTTTCAAGCCTTTACTTCTAGTAATTTACTTTACTTCAAGCTAATCAAAACAGACATTTAGAATGAGAGCATAAAAGCATTTTATTGAAGAAATGTGGACTTAATGAAAAGTGTGTTTAACGCAGCAGAATGAACTTTGCCTGAAGGTTTTAAGAAGCACATGCTCCACGGGGAGCCGGCTGGGAACGCGTCAATTTTTCTGTAATGTTACGTCTCTGTGCTAGTAGCACAGCTGCAGTGAAGGGGGGAAACAATGAGCAACGTGTACACAAGCTTTATTGACAGCATTAAGACCTTCCTCCAGGCTCTGATTGGTTGTTTCTCAGGGGTATTTCTACAGATGGCAGTAGGAGCACGGAGGAGCTTATACTCTATTTCATATTCTACTGTCAGGACATTTGAAACTGTTTTAACAAATATGTGAAATAGAATTAAAAAACAAAATGTAATTACTGAAGCTGTAAAGGTTGGTATTTTCAAAAGGTACTTTTTAACTGACAAATGAGCCTCACAGAATCAAAGAGCTATAAATCTGTCACTCTTTACATCTGATCTTCAGCCAGTTTGCTTTTAGAGTCGAATGGGCTCAGTACAAACTGATCCCATTAAAATAGAATTTACACATTAAAATTTTAAACATGAAATGGTGTTCACTTTGTAGGAACCATTAAGTCCTGTCATGTCTATAAAACACACTGCAAATAATATGGGGGATATATAATTATAAGTCTAAAAAATGGAGAGAGAATAATAATAAAAACAAAATAAAATAAAATAAACACTACCAGTAAGTGGCTGCCCTGAATTTTAAATGTCAGCGTTATCTACAGAAAATCCCTTGCTGGTCAATTTCCAGTCTTTGAAATGTTCTGGAGAACTACAGAAATGTTCAGCTGCCAGAGCTTGGAAATCAATTCAAGAGTTGTGTCTCTTTTTGACAAAGCTTTCTCGTTTAAACGAGAGCATTATGTCAAAGTTTCTCATTGTAGCGACTCGCAAAACTCTTTAGAGCAAGAACGTTTTTCCTTATGTTATTTCATATGTCGTTATAATGAGGACATTTCTCAATATAACAGGAAATAAAAATATGCTTCTGACAATTTATGACTTGTTTCCAAAAGGTGTTGTTGTCTTACTATTACAACCTTTATTATTTGAAAGAGAATATTGTTTTATCAAGAAGCCTCCTTGTTTCGACAAGTTTTATAAGTAGAAAAGTTCTTATTATAACAAGATGCTGCTCTTGAATTTATTCCCCAGCTCTGGCAGTTAAACACTTACGCATAATGAAGGTTAGGCCTTGTCCTTTCACGCTTACACTTTACAAAAGTTAAAATCAAAACAAGCTTTCCGAATCACAACTTTGTTTCAAAGTGAACAAAGATAACACTTTATTTTAGTAGCATCATATGAACTACATTAGTGTTTTATTAATATAACCCATTTTGCTCAGTGACAAATTACATTCAGGGTCTAAGTTCAGTTTTCAAACAAGAGCAAAATACAAAAACGTGGAGCGGGCAATTTATTAAAAAACTCAAATAATCTGCTCACGAGCTGATTAAAACTTTAGGCTGTTGCCCCAAAATAAAATAAAAATATGTTTTTTACAGTTGACAATGGGATCTAGTTTGTGTGACGCTGCTAACAGTGGACAGTATCATCCCAGAAGAAGACGCCCATACTTTGCTGTTTAGCACATGTAGCTTGTGCGTCAGATTCACAGCCGTACCAGAAACATGCAAGTACAGAAGTTCTGGCTTCAAACTTCTCAATGTAAGAAGATTTGTCATTGAATGACTTAAAAACTAGAACATGTAAAAATATTTGTAATTAATTAATCATAATTGAACATCACCTTAAAAACCTAATATGTTTGAGCAAATAGCTGATCATTTGAAAACCTAATATTCAATATCAACCATAATTTACAGGTTTTTTATTTTAATAAATGTAGTATTGTACTACAGTAATAATTATATGCAGGGCCTGGAAGACTCTTGTTTGAAGTGTTCAGAGATCACATTGTAACTAAAGACTAGTTAAATTTAAAATCATAGTTAACACTGTGAGTGTGCAGGAAGAAAATGCCATCATGACCTAAACTGATCCCAGGTGACTGTCGTGAACCAAACTCACACGAAACCGGTCTTCATGTTTCATCTTGGCTGTTATCAAAAACCATTACCTGCCGGGCAACTCCAGGACTCAGCCCAGCATGTCTTCTTGCACAAAGAACCCATTTCATATTGTTTCAGTGAAAAGGTGCACATCTTTGAGCGAAAGAAGAAAAAGAAACAAAAGAAGCTTTTTGACCTGCCAGAGGGAAACGGTGCAGCTGCTGTCCTCCATGTGCACCTTCAATCTGACAGGAAGCTTTTATCCACACAGATTTCAGGAAAAGAAAAAAACGGCTTAGAGGGAATAAAAGAAAAGGACATTTCTCATGGCAGCTTGTGTGGTTTTGACATAGATATTCTCTGTTCATACAGCAGTCTGGGTTGGTGGAGAGTCTTCTTCAGAGTATTTCATGCTCTGATCCCAACCAATGACAGGCGTCATTTTGATATGAGAGACACTCTGACTTCTTTACTGTGATAATCCTTGATGTTAGATAGAGAAGCTGCTTTCTCTTGGGCAACATGCCCAGCTGGGCTTCCTGAAGCTGCTGTCATGTTTAATGTATTCTTTACGAAAACTAAACACTCTAGTGCTGCTTTATTTTAAAGCTTTTTCCAAGATAGTTGCTTTTCCACCTATGTGTATTTTGTTCTTTGTTCAAACCTCCCAAAGGGCTATTTTTTCTTCTTCTCAATCAGACTTCTCTAACCTTTAATGACCTGATGGGAACCGGCAGAGTGGAGAAACTTTAATGACTTTCTCTTCCACATGGGACAGACGGACGTTTTCTTGTGGCGTCTTCAGTTTAAAATTTGACCGTTTGCCAGTTATCTTTTGGATAAGCCATGATCATAAACTGAGTGAGCATCAAATCTCCTTCTGAGCCAAATGAGTCAGAACTGCAGGACAGAAAAAGCTTATTTTACATCAGCATTCCTGAAAAGAAAATAAATTATGAAAGGCCACAAAAGGAACCTTTTGAGATGTTTTGTATCAGAAACTTCTTATAAAATGTATATAAAAATAGAAATGTCTGCTTTCTTAGAAAGGTCATTAAGCATAATAACAACATCACTGAAATGGTCAATTTCTTAGTGGGAAGTGTGCAGCATTAGTCAAGAGCAATGAGTCATGATGTTCAGAAATCATGGGGCCGTTTTTTGATGTGGCAAATGTATAATTCATGAAAGTGATGCATCTGTTTCTGCTGATAGAAGAGGGCACTTCAA
Organism: Phalloptychus januarius; assembly: GCA_902982915.1. Classification (NCBI taxonomy): domain Eukaryota; kingdom Metazoa; phylum Chordata; class Actinopteri; order Cyprinodontiformes; family Poeciliidae; genus Phalloptychus; species Phalloptychus januarius. Next base: position 901,767 of record CADWAE010000197.1, on the reverse strand, counting down.
ACCGTCTGAAAAGGCCCAAAGGAATGACTTTATTTTAAAGAGGTAATGTCATGGATTTGGCAATTCCCTTTTTCTTTCATGGTCATCCGCACATCCATACAACATGAAATTCAAAGTTCACATCAAAGATGTTGAATCTGTCCAGAAGACGATTCTTGTTCCCAACATTGAAATGATTCATTGGGAGTCCAGGATTTTCTTCATTATACGACCTGGTTTGTTGGTGTAGTTTGACAGAATGTGACTCAAAGCCTCAAATAAAAATAAATGCAAAAAATAACTGAAGGGAGGTGAAGAAAATCTCATAAACCTCATGAATCCAGATGCACCGATTACGAGTATGGCATATTTTTCTTGAGGGTTTGTAAACCTTTGTGCTGATGACAAAATGAACCATTTCCAGTTACTCTGATTACAGAAGAAAAACTGATTTTTAAAAAACTTTGAAGCTGGTTTTTTCCCAGCATTTTTAAAAAGTGTTAATGGAATCCCTAACTAAAATGATAACAGAGTTGATGTTTGAAATTCTTTGAAGTATCCCAGTGATTAGACTAGTTAGTGGGACTAGCAGGCACAAATGATGTCTGCATAAAGGCTGTGTTTGTGACTGCGCTGGGATAAAATGACAATAAAGGCTCCCACACATTGGGGCAGACTTCAGGAAGGACCAGGTGTTCTCCAGGCAGACGTAGAGCATCTGCTCAAAGGTCCATTTACCACAGTGTACGCATTGTTGGTGTTGCACAGTAAAATGCTCCGTGGAAAACTCATTTTACTTCGATTTGTTTTGTACGTGACACCGAGCTGATAAGGTTGAGAGTTGGTGCGCTCTTCTGGTCGAAATGGATTAAAACTTAAATGGCATTTTTGTGTGGATGAAAGGCCAAAATGCATCAAAATGTTTTCATTTTCCCAGATATCTGGCCAGGCCTCAGTTTCAAGCTGCATTTTCTATTTACTCAAAATGATGGTTGGCTCCTCTCAACACTCACAACCGCCTTTATAATTTAGTCAAGCACAACAGCACAGGTCACTGAGTGTGTTCTGAGCTGGAGGAAACCCTGCTGGGCAACTAACCAGAGAGGAGTCAGACACCCGCAAATACCCCCACAGGTTACTGGCACCGAGCTGCAGAAACACCTCAAAATGCCACGGCTGCTTTCAGACTCGGGCAGTGAAGAACACGTGTGTACGTCGCACTCATGCATGGTCAAAAAGAGAAAAAAGAAAAAGATCCCAACATAAAATATGAAGAACATTATAGGAATTGGAGTTGGCACGATTGTACCACCTATGGGGAGTGGAGAGCAATGTGTGTTTGCGTTTAGGTGACAGCCTCATTTATTCAGTGTGTGAGGCCGACATGGTGCGAGTGGTTTTAAGGTCAAATAACGCAGTAACCAGTGAATCCAGCCGACTGAGTGCGAGAACACTCCGGGCTCTTAGAGAGAAGAACTTTCCGAGCAGAATTAGTTTGTCCGGCGACTGAATTTTGTTATTTTTGGAATAAAATAACTGATTTGTCTTGACAGCATGGCATGACATGAAAAATGGAATTGAAGGAGACAGGTGGAAGATGGCTAACGGAGACTCCTGCCGCTCCTGCCATGTCTCTCCTTGTGTCCGTGTCCATCATGCAGTGCCTCTGCTGTGGTCCCACACAACTTGTACTTCATCCATTATTCACATCTTCGCATTGACTGAGAACGAGGCACTTATCACTGTCCAGCCAGAGGCAGGACGAGGTGAAAGGGAGACAATATGCGGTTCGACCATAGCAAGAGGACGGCACAGCCCCAACGCACAACGCTGACATTGATGCATGTAGTCAGCCTCTTTTTTCGGTTTGTTTTTTTTGCGAGCTGCGAGTGCCAGGTGTCCTGATGGGTGATTCACAATGCGCTGCTGTTGGGCATGTGGAGCTTATCTGTTAAAATCACTGATGATGACACACACATGAACACATTCCCACCAGAGGGCTGCCTCCGTGCCGTTTTCTGGGGCTGAGAAATGAGCGGGGGCATTTCCTTCCTGCTGACATCTGCATACAGTATCAGTGGAAAGCCGGTGGGAGACGGGGTTCTGGCGGCCGCTCTGACGTGGCACCGCGGAGCTTTTCAGACTCCACATGCTACGCACAAAGGACAAGCTGAAGGACTTGGCATGCGGGATTGACAAATACATGATTGATTTTGGCAGAAAGAGAAGGCAAAATCCAGAGTAGAATCGTTTTAAAGTGTTTTCTTTTTATATATTTTAAGCACTTACTGTCCCTGTGTGGACTTACTGTTTTTATGATGTAAAGCTTTCTTGTTGCTGAAATGTGCTATACAAATAAGCTTGTTTGATAATTATTTGAATTATTTGACCCTGCTCCAGAACACGTTTTTATTTTGGGTCGTCTTATGGGACAACCCCCCTCTGTCCGACCGTGACATTTTCCGCTCTTCTCCTGAGCGTAAGTCCTACGCTAACACTGCAGGAGGGTGAATTACTTAGTTTCTGGAAAACACACTGATAGCTTTTTTGATTTGTGGAAACGTGGCTAATTTGCTTTTTTGCAATATTTTTAAGTTTTGCTCAAAATTGGCTGGATGGAGACACAGACACTGCTGAAACTCTTAATGTCATCCCAGGCTTTGGTATGTTGATGCCAGAATTATGGATTTAAGTAATTTGTGGAAAACATACTTATAGCTTCTTTGCTTGCTTCTTCAGCAGTCGACAGATTCAGTTATCAGAATTTGTTTTCCTGAATGTATTGCAGGTAATTCTGTTCCGACGGCCCAGCAGTTCCACCTGATTCTTTCTTTCTCGGCACAAAATGAATCAATAAACTTTGTTTGGTTGTTTTCTTTTGCATGAATGAATGCACAGCATGTAGAGTTGAGGTTAAGTAACAGAGATGACTAGTGAACATGACCAAAGGGCAAAGGTGACCGGTATGAGAGTTTAAATGACTATTAAATGATGATCTTTAAAACTTCTGCTTTGCTTTTTTTTACTACAACATTTAAATCCAGAGTCTGCTGGATTTAAATCTGAACAGATCGATATTGGGTGCTGAAGTAAAAAAGGCAGTTTTTATAGTTATTTAGCAGATAGTTGAATGCTGATTTTAGTGTGTAGGTGTCTGCGTGTCTTATTGGAGACTCGTTTTGCTGTCTGCAGAGCAGACTGTGTGGGTTTCGTCTTGAATTTGCGCCTCTGCCAGTGACTTGCTTCAGAATCGCCCTACGGTGCATTTACGGGAAATCAAGTTATGGAGTTCTAGTAAGTTTAAGTTGGTTTTGCTGTGCGGCTTTGTGCATGGGTGTTTTTGTGGAGGGCAGAGAGAGAGCAAGAGAGAGAGACGGATTGCGTGTGTGTATTGGTGTAATAAAAAGGAGGGGGGGCAGACAGAGAGCAAGCCAGCGAGCGTAGGCTGTGTGCTTAAACTTTAGGAGATTTACATGCAAAGCGCTGCTGCTCGGCATCTTAACTTGGGGAAGTGAAGGTTGAAATGTACTCAGTGCAAATGCGCTTACGACTGGAAAAGAAACCAATTTCATTTACAAGTGGGGGAACTCAAAGTAATGTACACTCAAGCACACTCCATCTTAAGATGTTTGACTTGTTTTCTCTGACTAGAGATTTACTCGGTGGGAAAGCCACACGATTTACGATAACTTAATTCATCTCCTGCTATTTAACTTCCCAATGTGAATATAAGAAAAACATAAAGTGTGAAGTCACTGAGCCTGTTGTTTTATGATTTTATATTTTGTTGGCTTGCATTGTAGCTATTTGTTAAGTCTGACATCATTCCTTTGTTACTTTAGTGTAATAAAGGGAAAGGATTCAGGCGTCACAGTGAGCAAGTGAATGTGAAAGCAAACATTAGTACAGGAATTATTTGGCTGGACAATAATTTGCATGACTTATAATTTTTCACTTTTCTCTCTTTCTACAAACTAGATGACTTTCTTGGTTTGTTGCTTTGGTCTCAGCTACTCCTTTGGTTTTGAATGACAGTTCTTTTTAAAGAGACTTCATAATTCACCTTATTTGTTGTTTCTGTTGTTTTGTTAGTTTTTTTTGTCCATTATTAACTTGGTATCAGATGGATAGAATATGAAGGATTGAACATCTCTACGGACTGTAATAACATAAATGTTTGTACTTTGTACATTTAGAAGTTGTGTTTAAAAACATGTAGTTTTGAATTAACATTTCATGGATGAAGGATTGTTTTATCACTTTTACTATTGATGTTTCCTGGACATTTTCACACGTTCACATGGTAACGCCTCTCCTCCCCATCTCTTCTTCATCTCCTTTCTTCTCTCCATCTCAAACCTTGTCTGGTTTTCTGTTATTCCCTCTCTCCCTCCTCTAATCCCAGGCTCCTTTGTGCCGTGTTGTCGCTGGGATTATTTGCTCAACATGCCGGTTATGCCAGGCTGGGCTGCGTTCTGCTCCGAGGCCTGCTCTGTGTTTATACACGATGGGCAAGGTCTGAATTGCTATAACCATTAGGCTCCAGTAGCATACTAAACACACAAATATGGTGAGGTCTTCTTAAATGAGGAATATGTTGCCTTGTGAATTCCATAGGGGAAGGTTTCTCTTCTGTTTACATTTTCAGCTCAGTGAGAGTTTGGGAAAATAAAAGCATTTCATAAAGTTGACCAGAACACATCCCAGGTGTATCTTTTGAGTTTTTTTTGTTTTGTTTAGTTTTTTTGTGGTGTGTGGAGCGTAAATCAGGAAGAGGAGAACAGATGCTGCTCGGTCAGACCCGTCTCGGCCCGGCTGCTGCTGGAGCTAATCTTATTGTCTCTGCAGAAGGTCGTGTAGCAGCGAGACATGGGCGAAGTTAATCACAATAAGCCAGCGTGAACTCTCTCTGCAGCAATTATCATTTGAGTCCTTATTTTGCTCCTCATTTTTTACTTGCCTGTTACACCCAAAACCAGACTTTTAATCACAAGGACACCTCCACTTTCTCCCTGCGGAAGCTTTGTGGTGATGCTGGAGAAATCCAATTTGGACAGAAAGGTTCGGTTTGTGCGTTATAGCTGGAGAAAAAGGACACAGTTCCTCCATTACATGCATGTTAAGCCAGTTTGGTGTATTGGTGAAATTGCACCAGCTGCCTGGTGAAAGGATTAAAGATACTGTTGCCTCATATGTGGTTTTAGGAATGTTGACTGGCACAAATTTGTTTTCAATAGAAGAAGAACATATAAAGTCATATTCAGTAAGTTAAAATATACATCCCAATGAGTCTAGTTTGTCTGATTAAAAGTACATTTTGAATGACATACTTTTCATTAAACATAATTTTCATTAAGCCCATATTTCTGTTTTCAAAAATATATTTTTTTATTAGCTTGCTGTAATATTCTATTCGTAAATGTTTGTTTTTAATTAGTTGACATCTAAAATAGTGTCTGTCTATTTGGACAATTCAAATACCAAACATACCATAATATGTATGAATGTATTTAGTGGAAATTATTTTGGCACAACTAAAAAAACTAACATCAAATGTTTTTCTTATATCTTGGGGTACAGCCAGCCAGCAGTTTTTTGAGTTTGACATCATAAAAATATCAATCTTTCTCCATTTAATCTGCACAGTAGGTTTCCCCTGGTTGTAGGCTTACTGAAATAAATATGCTTTAATAATCTGATCTATTGAAATATTCAATAGATCTATTGAACATATTCAATAGATCAGCTCTGTACATCAGACATACAATATCTGTACAATATTGGCTAATAGTATTGGTGACTATTATTAAAGGGGCAGTATGACATAAAACCAACTTTTTTGAGTTTGACATCATGTTAAAATGTTATTGCCTCATCAAAAACATGCCTTGTTGTAGAAAATGCCTGACAATCTCAACATTTTTGAGTTTTTTCCAGAAATCTTTGACTTTTCAAACAATTTCTGAAATTAATTTCTGAAGGTCAAAATTTTTCTGCCAAAATTTCCACCTTTTTCTAAAAAAGATCTAATACTTGTATTATTATGTTAAAAAAAATTTCAAGTAAAAACAGATTTTTATTTGTATTTATTTTTTTACATCATCAGTCAAATTGACAGACAACAAAAAAGTGTATTTAGGTGCTCAGGTATCAATTAAATTAACACACGAGTGGAAGCAGAAATACAGCCGCATCATTTCTCCAAGGCGAGTTTCAGACGGAGCATTGAGGACGTCACTGCGGCTCTGTCACACTGGAGACAACAGGAGACATGGCATATGGATGTTGCAGCAGCCAAATGAAGGATGTAATTTCACCCCGAGAAACCAGGAAAAGACCCAGAGAGAGCAGCGGGCAGAAGAACAATCCGTCTCTCTGAGTGTGTCCTGTGTGACCTCTTGTCCAGCTGCCCGCTGCTCCAATTATCTGCCCTTTTTGATTGGTCTCACCGAGACGCGGCCAATTAGAGGAGCGCACTGCGGGGAAGCTTTGACAACATAAGTCACAGCTGTTTTATGCACACTTTCGTTAACGTGTGCAACAGACAGCCTGAAGGGGTGAAATCAGAAATGTCATTGTTACAGATTTGCCCAACATGCTGAGGGAACACATGAGGAAGAATGACAAAAAGTTATTCAAAAAAATTAACCAGTTAACCTAATTGTTGAAAAAAAAAATTACATATGGTGCTTTAAATAAGGGAAGAGAAGAAATAAAACGTGGAAGTGAGGCAGATTGGCTTTTGTTGCTTTATAAGTTTCCACTTTACTTCCGTAAAATACTCGCTGAAGGCTATTTTCTATTTTAACATTTCTTGGAAGTGTATTATTCCTAGATAAACAGCAATACATCAGTGACTTTTTTCTGTTTTTTCTGCCCCCCCCCAAAACTAAAAGCATTTTTATTTTTATATTTGATTTCCATTAGTTGCCAGAAGGGATTATACTGAAGCGCTAGCTTCCTTTGAAGAACCTCTTCAGAGGCTATTGATTGGATTCCTGGTTTGTCTTTCCCACACTATAAAATAAAAATAATTAGATGCTATATAGAGATGATTGAAAGAAAGTACAATTATTGTATTTTTATAGTACATGCAGCATCTATAAAAACCTCTTTGTTTGTTTTATAAATCAATTGTGTTCAACAAAATTTAGCTTTTTTGACTAAAACATTTCCAAAAAAATCACACTTTGATTTTTACAAATTAATGACAATTACATGAACATGTTAAACAATAAATAAGTAATTGCTTAAACATTCACCCGGTTAAGGTGACTGACCTAATTGAACAGGGTCCAGTCAAGTGGTGCCTATAGTCTCTCAATGGACATCATCTGTATGTAGTGAGTGGCTCATTTTATATCTAAATGTCATTATTTTGTAGAAATTAGTTCTCAGGTTAACATTAAACATTGTTTTTTGTTTTACATCAAAAAAGCCTAATTTTGTTTATTATGACTGATTTGTAAAAGCAGGAAATGTGTAAAGCATCCAAAGGGGTGACTCCTTTTCAAAAGCATTGTATAAAATATGTGTTTAGTTACAGATTTTTCTGAAATTATGCTGTAGAGAGAAGAAGACTGATTTGACGATTGATCCCATAAAACAGGACCTGTAATTACTTTCATGTGAAAGCTTTTGGAGATACTGAGAGTGAGAGGAATCTGTTTGGGGAAATGAAGTTAAAAGCCACAGTTTTTGTTTTCTTGCTTGCCTCTCGCCGGCGTAATCAGTTTAGCCTCTGACACTTCGATCTAATCAACCGCTTGATTGACGGATAGAAGGAAGCTGGTTCACATCTACGCGCAGAAAGCTATGCAAATGTAGCGAAAACACCTTAACGATAAATGGAAACATCATCCACTCTGATGTGGACGCGCAGACATAGATGAGTGTTTATAATTTCTCAATTTCAGAATCGTGTGCACACTCTTGACTGACAATTTTAATCGGGCAGGCTGTGGATCTGCTCACAGACACTTTAGCATGACTTGTGTCTGCATCATAAGGTGCATAAGCTGTTGGTTTACAACCCCTTGTTTTCTCCTAACAGGTATTCTATAGTAAGTGTAATTATATCCCAGGTTTAATTAACATTTCATGTGAAAGGGAAGATTGTTGTTCTGCCATCTAATTTATTGTAAAATAAGTTTTAGTGTTCATTTTATGAAGGTATTTGAAGGTCATGTCAGGGGCGGGACAGGAAATGAGCCACTTCTTTAGTTTTTCTCAGTCGCGCCAGGAGAGGGCAACTGTTGTGTACAGCTTTTCGTTCATGCCGTCGACATCACCGTCTGTAAGTTTTCCTTTCATGTTCTTGAGTAGATTTTATTTAGTGTCTTGTTTATTGGGAGTGTGTGGAGGAAATGTGGAGGTTGATGGCTGCGTGCCACTTGTGGGTTCATGTTGATTTGTTTCATGCATGACATTGTAATTTTCTTGACTGAATTCTTTTTGTAGTGATAGTAAATTGAACACAGCTATTTTCTGTTTGTGTTGCAGTTTACTCCATGTTACATGTGCTTGGGTCACCATAATAAAGTGGAGGCAAAGCTACATCCTGACTCAAGCCTTTATTTAACGGGAGTTAGGCTTACTGCTAAATTGTGTTAAGAAACACACAAGGAGAGTGGGAAAATTGTGCCTTTTGAAATAATTTAGGAACAGAAATGACCAGTTGCTGGAAGGGTTTTTATTTCGAGGTTAGTGATGCTCCGATGAGGCTTTTTGCGGCTGATTCTGATCCCCCATCAGGGCCGATCACTGCTGGTCACCTGCATTGGTTGTTAATTTTTCGCTTTAGGTATAAATGTGATCTGGGAGAATGGAAACATTATCTGGCAATAAATTCACCTACTTTAGACATAAACATGCAAAATACTTTCAGGCAAAATACAGCAGCTATTCAGTCAAAAGGACAAGTGAAAAACTTGAAATCAGAAAAATAATATTTAACAGTAAGGCTCTCAGAACCATAAATTATACTAGTCAAATAAAACTTAAACACTGCCTATATCAAATAAGTGAAAAAGGAAACATTCATTCAAAGTCAAATGCAGGTTGCATCAAAATAAACAATCCTGAATCCAAACTTCCTGAGAGCATGGCTAGCTGATTAATGCTGGTTCTGATTGGCTGTTTCTGACGAGCGGAGTAATTCTGCAGAACACAGGGAGGAGTCAGAGGAGATTGAGTCTTTTTTTTCCCAGATACTATCTGTCTTATGTCAGGACATAGCGAAAGTTTTAATATATACATAAATATATTTTTTAAGTTACGTGCTGTAGCTTTAAGCAGACGTTCGGTGGACTGTCTGGTGGAGCTTGAACGGCGCTCTGTCAGTAGCACATAGCAGTGTTTCAACAGCAGGAGCAGAACCAGCATCTTCCACCCCTAACTAGTTGACTTAAATTATTTTTCGGGTTATTTGTTTAGCTTTCTGACTGCCATGCTCATCCAGGTGAGTGTTGGTAGTTGTGCGCTGCTTTACCTGCTGTCTGATCTGATCTGATCTGATGTCTTTTTTTTCCTGCAGTGAGCCTCAATATAGCCAAACTCCGTCAAGTGTTTGTTTTTTAAATGCTATATTAGATTTGTTGTGTTGATGCATTTTAACGTGCTTTTAACCCCCGAGGTCATTTTCTGACGCAACATGCAAACGTCCCCATTCACACTGAGCGCTAAAGTTCATCACTACCTTGCTAAAGATTTGCTGCTGCTCGCTGTGTGAAGGGAAGAGGAGATGAGCTGCACGCAGGCTGTGAAGTGATCGGCGATCATTGATCATACACTTCTGTTCGGCCGATTATGATCGCTGACCAATTGATCGGCACACTTCTGGTAGAGGTGTATTAATTAATCTGTTGAATTATCTCGCAGTACAAACAAATGTCAATAGGACTTCGGGATGAATATATCGAAACTAATGGCATTAATGTAGCTAACTGACTGCTACATCCAGTACCATCTATCATAGTCACAGGTCCTTAACAACAGGACCTCTGACAATGACTATTCTGCTCACAATAACAATAATCGACAATACAGGCCATCGCATTTTCAATTTTAAATAACATATCCACCTTCTTTCTCTTGCCATCAATCATCCGGCTACATAAACCATACGGCACTCCATCTTTCTTTCATTGTCTAATTCATCTGTTCTCCAGTCTTTGTCGCCTCACTTGTTTTCCTTCCAACAATATCACCAGGCCTTCTTCTCAGTTTCACCCCAAGGCTCTGATTCAGTCCAGTCTGAGAATTGATTTTTCCAAAGTGCTGTCAAAGTTGTCGAAGCCTGGCATTTTATCAAAAATATTGAGATGAAACTTTGCTAGGTAGATGACGCAGCACAGACGATACACATTTGGGTCAAACTGCAGATGTTCATGCAAGCTGGCATGACTGAAGCAAAGCAGAGAATCCCTCCATGTTATATCTGCTGTGACAACACAAACATGAGTACAAGTGTCATCCAAAAAAGTTTAGCTTTGGGAGTATTGCTGATTATTTCTAACACCGTACATAATGAGTGGCAAGGCAGGTTGAAGGAGGCCATCCCTAAACTCCTATCCAGGCTGCCTACTAAGCCGCTGCATTTATCTGAGCCTGATCACATCCAGACCTTTTAACTGCTCAGCATCACCAGCGCCCGGCCCGTCCCATTAATCACAGAAAGGTCCGATTAGCTAATATGGAGACACAGACATGCATAAATCTATACATAAAGATTCACTCAGCACAAACTTACAGAAGCTGCTGGAAGAACTGCTTTAGTGGGACATGAGTCGCAAATTCATTGTTGGCATTTTCAGACTGGCCCTTTTTTTCAAGTGTAAGTGTATTAAATAATCATTAACTGGTAGTGGAGGTGAAGTCACACTGTGTTAGAAGTGTTCAATGCTGCATATTGTGGTATTTGTGCGATCCCAAGTAAATATAAGGCCAGTATTGCTGGTAGCAATACGCACACAGATACGTTTTTATCTTATGTCTGATGCAGACATGAGATAAAACAAAGAAAATTAGCTTATTTTCTCCTAAATGTGCAAAATATTATAATTTTAGAGCAAAATCAAAACGAAGCGTTCTTTAAGGAAGAACTGAGAAACTACAACACAAATATGGAACTAAAGTATCGATTTTATCATGTTAGTATTGATCCGATACTGATATCAACTTGGTATTGATAATATTGATGTTGTAGGTTGAGCTGGCCACCTCTACGCTGTGTGAGTGAGAGAGCAGCCACAGGGTTTTATTATCTTCACACAAAGACAAATGGTTGTAGAGTTTTCATTTTAAACTGTTTTTAGCAACTTGTGTTAGCAGTTAGCGCAATTAGCATAGAAAGCTTAGCTAAAAGCACAATTTCTCTATCAAATAGATACTTACCTTGAGATTTACAAAATATATGCAAACTGCTCTCAACATTTCCAAAGTCTTTCTGTTTCATGACAAACTTTGGTTGAAAAGCTGCAAAGAATTAAGATAGCTCATTTATTGAAACTCTTACTAGCATTCCTGTTTCCTGCCTTCTCTATCACCAAGCCTGAACCTGAACTACAGGATGAGGAGGAAAAAAAGGTTTTCTTTCATGTATCTTTTGACTTAGATACAGTCCGTCAAGTGTTTGCTTTACAGTTTCAAACACTTCACTTTTGCTAAAATTAGCTAAGGTTTAAACTTCTCTCAAACGTCCACACAGAATATTATTGTTTACTAATGCTTCTAGAGTATGACTTGTATTCTAGAAAGAAAAGCAAGCACTTTTCAGTTTCCAGTCATTCATTGGATGGATGAATTTTGTCAGATTTTTTTGTATTTTGGTGCAAGACGGACAAACAAACTCCAAAACTAAAGTGGAAAATAAGTGTTTCTTATGTCCTTGTAGCTTGATCGTCAGTACTTGAAACTTCAGCCTGTTTGTGTTTTTTTTCTGACTCTAATTCAGGGATATTTATAAGCTGATACTTTGGGCACTCAGACCAGTCCTCTGGCAGTGTTAAAACAGCAGTTGTACATTTTCAGAGGTTATTAGGCATTGATTTTCCTCTGGATTAAGAGGCGTCATGATACTAAGCAGTTCAAACTGGAAATTTATCCCAATATGCTGTGTTTGCTGGCTAGAGAAAAATAAACAAAGTGCGGATAAATGGGAGAGAACACATGCTGCACAAATACACATTATAGAGAGAAAAAATGTATTTTAGTTGCAGTTTGTCTGCTTTCTTTCTTTCTATTTATTTATTTTTTTTAACAAATTTTTTAAACACCTTAGGAACTGCTCGCTTTAACTGGAAGCTGAGACTAATGCTGAGGAGAGTAGGAGGGTGATGCTCCTTTTTAAAAAATTACATCTAATCAGCATACGAGCAGCCTCTCCAATTAGCTCCCCTTATTATTACAATCTGTCAGATGGAAGAGAGCACAGCAGAGAGAAATCAAACATCCCCAGGCCAAGCACATTTAACATATCCTCTGAGGACGGCGCGCAGGCAGCCGGGCAGCCTGGGAAATTAAATGGAGAGATTTCCAGAGAGCCGCGTTCCCCACCTGCAGCTATCATCATGCAGCACGTTTGGAAATTTGACAGAAAGGGTTTGGTGTGGGCTTGTTTTATCTCCCCTCGCTAAACGCTGAAACATATCCACATTCTGGAAGACAGCCAGGAAAATAATGGAGTCTGAGAGGCGTTTTTTTTTTTTAACTATTACTTTTGCTACAAGCCACTTGGACTGCACTTGAGATGACTTGCATTTGTCTGCAGGAATGATAGGGATTGCACTTAAGCTCCAGTCAGTGCCACGGTCCACTTTTTAAAATTCTTTTTGGGGTTTAAGGAAAACGTTTCAAGCCATTTCAGACATCCATCTGTTATCTCTGTGGATGGATTTTATTTTTTGGTTATTATTTTTTTTTTTAACCCGCTGATCCTTTCAGGGTCACATGGAGCTGCTGCTCATCTCCAGCAGTCACTGGGTGAGAAGTGACTGCTGGACGGGCCGCCAGTTCGTCACAGGGCAACACAGACACAGAATAAACAACCATGCACACGCCCACACACACACACACGCACACACACACACACCCTCATGCAGATAAGGACAATTTAGAGACCAGTTAACCTAACAGTCATATTTTAGGATTGTGGAGGAAGTCAGAGTACCCGGTCTGGACCTTCTCAGTCAACAAAAAGGTAAAAGTTGTATTCTCTAAGAAACACAAAAATGTATTCAGTTTGAGTCTTTAACTTGTGATGCTTGGACCAGAAGTTTAATTTAAACAAGATTAAGCTCCACTGTCTTTGTGTCTTAGAGGACAAGACAGCAGCAATGGACCTGCACATATTGGACCAGGCATCACTGGTTTTAGTAACACTAGGACTTGAGTTTATTAAAATCTGCACTTTAACTAGGTGTGAAAAAATCTATTGTTTTGTTCCCAAATACAGTTTTTGTACCAAATGAACTCTACAGTGGGTCATTACACATATAGATGTATATATATAAGACCTGAGCATTTTCTATCATTTTATTGGTGTAATTGATATAAGTCCTTAAGCACCAAGAGAAAGAAGATAAAAGTAGAACAAAGAACAAATGTTGTTGGGTAGAAATAGGTGGAGATGTTTGACTGGCAGCCGTCCTCGTTCACTCATAGTTGCCTTCCACGTGTCTTCAGAGCATGAAGAGAGCAGAAAAATTCATCATATAGTAAAAATAATAAAGAATTAATTTGATGTAAGGGTTTTTTGCAACCTATGTTTTTCTTGCCCAGAGTTCTGGTTTGGAGTGAAACTGTTTGGTTCTCCGGTCCAGGCCCAGCCCCGGCTGGAAGCCATTACAGCCTCTATATCTGTAAACACCAAACTGCCTGCTGCTGCTGTTGAGACTTAACTGTTGTTTGACTTCCAAAGCCATCATTTACTTTCAGTGACCTGCTGATTATTTTTTTCCCCACAACCACTTGGTCTTTTCTCCATGTAAACAGTGAGTCCAAGAACTCATGGAGAAGTGAAAAGCCTCTGCTGTGCTGCTGTTGGTGTTGTTAACGTAGGTTTGATTCCAGTTTAGATCAATTTCCTGCTAAACGCTCTATTTTTATATTTATATATCATATTGGAGAAGGCAGGGAAAAAGCATTTGTTCAAACCGTAGCTATGGTAAGTGGATATCTTTATCAGGCGTGTTTATGCTGTTTCTACTTGCGTGTGGAGCTGTATGACCCAGATCTGGAAGTGTGTGTCAAGGTCAAAGCGTGTCCACCAAATTAGACGGTCGATAACATGTGAAACTGCGCTGGTGAGTTTCTGCCTCAGGGCCAAAAATCACATTATTGTCAGAAATGTTTACTAGCTTACTGAGCAAAAAAAAAGCACTAGTTGGTCAATAACTCGTCCATTGTTTTATTGTGGAGTTCTTCTACCGACACGATCTGATGTTACAATCATAGGAAGAAAAAAACAACAATTTACCATCTATCAATTGTCTGACATTTAAGGATATATTTGTGATCTCACTTTACTAACAAGCTGTGTAGTAATGTAGCTTGTTAGACAGCCTTCAGTAGAATAACTTGAATTCTTGTGGGTGTTTCTTGGTTCCTCGTCTGCACATAGCAGTGGCTTTCTGCTGAGGTTTGGTTCAGGACTGCTGTCTTAACATCCAAGAATTAAAAACTATTGAGGTCTGAATTGTTGGACTGTGGGGTAGAACTTCAAATAGATCAGATTTTTCTTTTACAGCAGAGAGCTGTTACTCATTAGTGGAATACAGAGATCACATGAGCGCCAATATTTATAGATTTAAACTTATTGAAACTTAATTCATTGATAGAGTAAAAATACTTTAAAATTCACGTAACACTATACAGATCAGATTGGTAAAAAGAAAAAGTAATTATAACTTAAAAATACAAATAAAATTCAGAACAGCAACAATTGATGTGTTTCAACTAAAGGTTGATAATAGCTGCATCTCCATTACAAATGTGCGCTAAACTTTGTCAATATTCTGCAAGTCTCCAAACAAATACATTTTGCAAGTGTGGTGTTTTTATTAAAACAGAAACACACAATTAAAGTCACACATGAATAAGTCTGTTCACTTAAGTCATTAAAAACCAGGCAGCCATCCTCCTCCTCCCACTTGCTGTCGTCTTCTTGGTTCTTTCTGTCAGTAGCACCATGGGATTGTTGATCATGTGACTTGTGATGCAAAGAAAAAAAAAACTTTTCCTTTCCAGTTTTTGCAAAATATGTACTTTGATATGACCAAAAAAAAACACCTCATCCTAGTGCAAAAAGTTTTTATTTATAAGCAAATTTATTTTTTGTAATTCCAATTTGCACAATTATTTAGGAGATGGAAATGCATCTACTGACAGAAAGCAATTAACTATCATTCTGCATTTAAAAGATATTTAAAAATGATGAAACAATAAGGCATTGAAATTGTGCAAATCTTTTAAGATTATTATCAGAACTAGTCCATAGATGTCCCTAGCAAAGATTTTTCTGAAAGTCACAAAGCTTAAATACTAGCATCACAGAATTTAATTGAATAAAATAGAACTCAGTGATAAAGAATACAATGAAAGAGAATAGAATTACCCTTAATTGTTCCTGGGTGGTGAAATTCAGGTGTAATAAACTACTCTCTATGAAAGCCCTTCAGGTTAATTGACAGAAAATAAATTACACAGAAGAAAACCCAACACCTACTTATGTAACCAGATATGCACTATTTAGTGGTTATTTTAGGCCAAATGAATAATTTCTTTTGTGTGCTGGAATTGCAGTTGAGTGCACTGGTTGCCTCACATTTTAATTAATGCACTTGGGTCTTTAATATGGATGTCGGTTGAGCCATATTGCGCTGGCAGCGGTTAAAAGAGAATTAATTCTCCACTCCAACATTGTCTGTTTTAATTGAATAAATAAAGCAGTTTCTTCCTCAAATAGCTTCTTTTTTTCTAGGAGGGATTATTAGAGCTAACCTTGATAATAAAAGTTAACTTTGATTCACTCTCGTGCCTCAACAGTTGGAAGCAAAATGGGTGTGATGGGGCTTCGCAGGTGCACTGAATCCAGATCTAAAAAACAAGCAGATAAAAGAAGTTCAAATATTAGTTTTGTGCTTTTCTCCCTCATTTAATGACTTATTGAAGTTTGAGCTTTTTTTCCTTTTCTCCTCATGCTTTTCTCAGAAAAAGAACCTTAGCTGTACCTTAGCAGTCCTCTGCAGTCACCGTCCTCTGAGCTCCAGCTTCCCGCAGACGGACGCTTTTGTTCCCAGCAGCCATCGTGTTCATCAGATACTCAACAGGTGATTGTGTAGATGTCACTGACTCCACTTCCTGCTGCTTCCACCTCCGGTCCCTCTCTGACAACTCCCACGAGGTTACTGAGACCAATCCCAGACAGCAGACAGTTCCACCATTCAAATAAAGCAGAAATCATATTTTACTGCTGAAATGCATGTCAGGTAGGAAGCAAGAGCTGCTCTCGCTTCAAGAACAGTCCTGGGAAACATATTATTTAAGTGGAAGCTTGTAGGGCAGCAATTAGTTAAGTGTCTTAACAGCTTTTCTCGTTTTGTTAGACCATCAGGTGAAACTTATTAATATCCTCCAGATGATTAAGTTCTTCGTTACTCACTGCAAACATTTCTGACAAACCCTTCATTGTAAAGTCATTTTAGTAAAATGCTAGACAAAAGATTTTTTGTGTCTGGACTTTGTTAAGCTATGCGGCTGCACAGCAGCATAGCACCAGCCTTCCCTCTCTTGCTGTCCACTGCCTGTCAGCTGGCTGAGAAAAGGCTACAATTTTCTAAGACTGAGATCTTAATAACAGCTATGCTAATCACAAATAGCAAGTTTAAATGTCTACTCTATTCCATCTCTGAAAATAAAAACAAAATCCTATTTTACGGCACATCTGCTCACAGCTAACTAATTAACTAAGCTAACTAAGGATAAAGCAGTACAGTGAACACCTGGTTTTCACAGGAGTTCGGGACCACAGCCGCCTAAAATCTGCAAATACTTGAGACTTAAATTGCTTAGAACGGCCTATCTTATTACACACAGTGGAAAATGTCTGCCACTTCCACAGAAGCTAACATCTACAGTTTATGTTTTCTCTGTTCTTGGGCATACAGCTAATGAGGTTTATGGAAATTAAAGGGTGCCCCTCAATTGGTTGCTTTGCAAATGCGAGCTTAGCTCGCAACATCTCCAGCTGCATTTTCCTTCACACAGTTTAGAAATGCACTGTTCACCAGTGGAACAGGTAAATCCACTTGGAGACTTTCGTTTTACCCAATCTTGCTGAACTTTCCGAGTCAGATTCAAATATTGATTCAAATGTAGAATCAATATTTAGAATTATTTGTTTCCAGCCTTGTTTGGTTGGATCTGCTCTGAGCCTGACGGCGAAGGAAATAAATCCCTCTCTCTGGAGGAAACAGACAGACAGCCCATTTCCTTTTGCCTGCAGGTTTGCCAGGCCATATCTCAACGACATGGCTAAAAGAATCGAGAAATGGATTACCCAACAACTCCAACACCTGATGAATGGCCGCTCAAGCAAAACAACCAGGGACTCTGGTCTCTCCTGCTGGCTCTCTCTCTCTGCTTCCCCTTCCATGTTGTTTATCTTCTCCATCATCTTTACAACCTGGGAATACCCCCACTTTTTCACAGGAGAGGCTCTGACATCTGGACTGTGTCCAGAAGATGGAGTGTTTGGGTTGAAATGCTGACAGAGGGAATGAGTTGCTCCTCTGGTAATTTGGATTACGGGTAAAAAGTAAACATCTAGAGGAGCGGTGGTTTCCCGCGGAGGGAGGAGAACATGTCTGCGAGGCAGATTATTACTTCTCTGAGGCCCATAAAGTACAAAACAAGATGTTATTTTATGAAACTCCTTTTTCATTTTGCGTTGTGGGAATAAACCGGAGGAGCGAGATTTAAATCACGTCAATGACGCCACGCTAGATGCCCACATTTAATATTCCTAAACTAAATTTCCTCAGTATATTTTTAAAAAATGTCAAACATGTAATCAAGATAAAAGCATTTAGGAAACTATGTCAGTTTTCACAAACGTATTCACACCTCTTGGATGTTTTTTTTACATTTTCTTAAATCACAAACCTCACTGCTTTAATTTGATGGACCAACCCAAAGTAGTACATACTAGTGAAGTGAAAGAAAAGTAATACATGTTCTTTTCATTTTTATGTGGTGTGGAATGCTTACCTTACCTTTAGCTGTCTCTGGCAGGTTTCACATCTAAAGACCAAATATTTCACACATTCTGTGTGAAATAGTTTCAGTTCAGTCAGACTGCTGGGTCTGATGCTCCTCATCCACCATGACAATAACGAGACAATGACAAAAATCACAACTGCTAAAATGGCCTAGTCAAAGCCCAGATGTAGAGCAAGTGGAAAATCTTTGGAAATCTGTCTTTCCACAGATTTTCCTTGTGCTCTACATCTGGAATTTGACTAGGCCACCTTAGCAGATGTAATTTTTGTCATTGTCTCATTATTGTCAAGAAAAAAGGATGGTCAATTAAATAATTCTGATATTGTCAACGAAATGAAGTAAAGTGCTAAGTAAAGTTAAATAAATCGAACAAAATAACTAAAGAAACATAACAAGAGTAACTAAGAAAGAACTAGACACATGAAATACACCTAAAAATAGCATCACTAAGAAAAGACTGGACCAAAATAAACAGAGACATGGCTGACCTAATCAAAGAAAAGGAACTGAGGAACACAGAACTTAACAAAACCCAAAATCAACTAAAACAACTCAAGATTCTGACAATTAGCTTTGCTAACTAAATATTTAGTTTGCATCCATAATTTAGCTACAAGATTTAGTTTCAAGCTACATAGCTACCATTTTTTACTTATAGCAGGCTAAATAACCGAGTTATTGCTGTTAATTACAGATGAATATCCTGGAGTTTAAGTTGACGACTAGCTTTTTGTTTTCATATGGTGCATTGAACATTGCTCTGTGAAATATTCAAAGCTAACAGCCTAGCCTGGCTATCTATGAGGTTTGTGAGTGTGTTTTAAAGCAGGTTAATTTTAACAAAAGTATAAAAAGAATAAAAAATGGACTAATAAGTTCCACAATGTGTGGAACTCGTGAAATAGCCTCATATTTCCTAACCCTAACTCTATGTGCATTTCTTCTATCTACAGAAGAGATGCATCCTGCAGGGTTAGTGATGTTATCTGGAGTGTGTCTGGCAGGTCAGGGGTCACAGCACCATCGCTGCTCCCGTCGTCACTCAGTTGATCAGGGTTTGTTATACAAACACTGTCAGAGGTCGACGTTGTGTTACAACCTCTGATGGATGAGAGAAAGCCAAATGTAAGGCCACTTGTGTGGACTGTCTGCTTTTAAACAGATTTCTTAATGTGATACTGAGAACTTACATCTGTAGAAGATCATCTGCTGATTGTTACCAACAGGGTGTCAGTAACAATGAAGGGTTCCAGGTTAAAGGGCAGCGTATGTTTTTGTATAAAAGTGAATTTGTGTAAAATATTCACTTTAACTCAGATAGATGATGGTTAAAACAGTTTACATGTATTTCTTGTTGATTTATTATTGGGGACATAATACATTTCTTGGCCATCTAAAACCATCTGGCCTATCATTTACACAGACTATGTAAAAGGCCATTACACAGTGTTGTTCCTTACTTTCACACACTGAATTTTTTTTATGTATTCTTCCAGTGTAGACTTTATAACACTCTTGAAAATGATTGTAGCAAAGTAATTTAGATCTCATTGAATGTTGTAACATTTTAAACCGGTTCAGGTTGTTTCTGTGTGTAAACATTTGAAACCTTCCAGCGGTGGGCGATCAGCATGTTGTAGAATATTTCAAAGAGCTTTACAGGTTCCTGTGATGTGCAGGGTGGCATCAGGCAGGTTGCTGTCTCTTTGGCTAAAAGAGACTTATTTTGTCTTTGGAGATGTCAAAAAACAAAGTTAATGTTTCTGGTACATAAATATTTACTGATACATATATAGCTGAAACCAGATATTTCCATACAGTGAATAATTGCATAATTGAAAATGTTTCCTTTTTTATAGTGTTTTACAGCCTCAAAAATGTCACTATGTTTTCTAGCATTTAGCAATAACACATAATTTTAGTAATTCTAAATGGCCTAAAACAACAGATGCTACATCTGAATTAACTTCAGACAGTGAGGAAAAAAATATTTCCATATGTATTTTATTTCGTTTATGTAAAGTTCTGGTTTCAACTGTTAACTGTTAAAATCCTCTGCAGAGCAGCAAAGCACAATAATGTCCTAAACCAAGTAATCTTATGACTAATCCTGGAGACACTCTGATATTTTAAACTAAAACCAACATGTGACTTTTTAGAATTGCTTTTCTTTCACAGAAAGTAAAACTGAATGACACTGAAAGCTTTCTGGTGTTGCACATTGGAATGTTCTTGTGATAAAAAAATGACAGTTTTCTGACTGTCGCTTTTGTTGCCATGTATGTCGGCGCTACACCTGACAGCTGCTGGCTTAAAGGCAGCACTGCGGCGCTGACAAAGCTCCATTCACCCCGTTTATCTGTAGCTACGCCGTCTTGTGTCTGTGGGTCGGGGGAACTTGATCAATTATTAATTGCTTCAGTAATGGGCCCGGAGCTTCTGGAGCGGCTCCATGTGTCCCTGATTAATACAGCCACAAACTGAGCAGAGAGGGAGAGCAATCCAGATTAAACATCATAGAACGACTCGGGGAAAGTTCAAGAGAATCGACGTTGGCAGGAGCAAACCGCTGAGGAGCAGTTAGCAAGAGAAAGACAGGAAGACAAACCGAAACAGAGACTTGGAGGAAGACGAGTAGCGGCAGCGTGAAAGGGAGTAAATTAACAGCCGGCAGAGGTGATGGCTCCATCGGTGCCTCACCAGGCCTGCTCTCGGAAATGGAGCAGCTCTGCTGCACCGAGTCTTTGCTTAATAGTCTCCAGCGCTGTTCTGAAGATCCTGATTAGTGTGGACCGGGGAGATTGACTCTGGGAAGGAGGGGGGGGGGGGGGGGTGTTGATGAATACAAATCGGGAAAATGTCCTCGGCCCAAAGAGGGATTTGTTGTGGGCAGGTAATCGGGCTGCTGCAGGTTTATCAGAGGAAATATTGCCAGTCACTGCTGATGCATTTATGGTCACTGCGGCACTCAAAAAACTGAATAAATAAAAAATATAACATTGCATACATAGCAGTTTGTTCCTACATTAGAATATTACACCTGTGCTTTTATGTTTGTCACTGTCATTTTTAAAGTATTCCTGCTGCTCTCAGATGTTCTCCTATTTCACATCTAAAATATTGGAAGGAAAACGCAGCTTGGGAAGAGGAATTTGCTACTTGACATGGTATTGGCTGGCGTTTACAGCCAATCCAGGAGCTCCATCCATTTCCCTTGACCCTGATTGGCTGGAGAGCTAGACTGTAGGAGTTAACTTCTTAGACGACCTCCACTGTGTGCATTAAAGTATAAAGGTGCTTCAGCTATTAAAATAAACAGTTTTATGAGCATTTTTAGAAAGATTTCAAGTATTTGAAAGTTTTGTCTGTGTCATGTGTGGTTATAAACTCTTTGGTCCACTGACTCCGTTTCCTTCCAGTCCACAGATATGATCCTCTTTGTGTTGGTCCATCACAGAAGTCCCAGATAAAATCCACTCAAGTACAATATTTCAAAAGCAATGAATACTTCAGGAAGTCTTTATGTGGTCCTTAGTTTTCCCAAATCAGATTATACAAAGAATTATTTCTAATTCTTGCACTTTAGTGTCCTAAGTCAAAAGGAAAGACCCTGAAATACCATAACAAGGTAAAGTTTCTCCCCTGATAAATAGTTATTTAAGTATATCCAGAGGAATGCACTGATGTGTAATCTTTGCTGGAGGGGTTACTGTTTCGCCACCTCCCTCCTAAAACTCTCTCTGAAACTCAAAGCGAGCATCTCTGATTGGCTGAATGAAAGAGGAAGTGACCGCCGCTGGACGCCGGCTGTAATGAGTGAATGGGCTCGGTCTATTACAGCGGATTAGTTCATGTTGCCCCGGGGCCTCATCCAGCCTGAAACTAATGTCCTGTGTTTCTCTCCTGAACATGACCCCAGGCACTCTGCAGCTCTCTGCTCCTCCCCAGCCTGACAGACGCGCTGAAACAAGCCTCAGCCTCATTTGTAGCAAGTTCCTCAGAACAAAGAAAACACAGTGTACAGAACAACAGCCGCAGCTCAGCAAGAACGAGAAAACACAAATGGTTTTTTTATTTGTAAGACCTACTTTTCAAGACGCTGTGTCTGTGTGCCCATAATTAATGTGCTGTGCTTGTTTGAGTTTTAACTAACACGCATATATTCCTTTTTTATTATTATTATTCCCCCAATAGGAGAAGAGCTGGATACATGCAGGCCTTCTTTATTGGGATTTAAACCACATCTTTTTACATAATTTATACCCTGACACAGTTAAAAATGATTAGCTTCAGTTGCGCATTGTCCCTGCTGCAAATATTTAATCTAATTTCCTCTTTTAAAATGCAGATAGTCCCAAAATGGCTGACAATATACAGTGCCTAAAACTATTAAATTCAATTTGGTTCAATTAAAAAAAGTCCTTTATTTATGCCAAAGGGAAATAAAATGTTGCAAATCATCTAAACTAACTAAAGTATTTTCAGAGTCGTGGATGGTGATTTGTTGGCAGGAATAACACCTAGTAGCAGTCAGTCTTGCAACAAATTTGAAGAACCCTCTGACTGAAGACTGTTGACTGTCTTTTAGCAGAGACAATATTCCAAGGTAGCATGTCCTGGATGACATCATCAGGTACTGGGTCTCCACCTCATTTCCTAAAAAGTAATATATTAATCTGTATGAGTTTTAAAATGTCTTCAATTCATCAAATAAAATGTAAGCTGGCCTGAGATATATTCTTCTCAGGTCCTAAATGTTGTTGTGGCAGGTCAGTTTAATCTCATATATTCTGTGTAGTTTTTTTCTTTCCTGTGGGGCTTTTCTGTCAGGCGTTGGAGCGTCTCCATGGCGATCTGTGACTCGGGGTGGTTGAGATTACAGGTAGCTATCAGCTAATGCTTGTATTAGTTGCTCATTGGTAAGTACAAATTTATCACCAGTTGGCTGGACAACATTTTTCTTTTTCATTGACTCCGTTGTGTTGCTAACTATCGATGGTGTTATGTGAATTCTGTGTGAGAATTTGGTACAAACGGGATTAAAAGTTGAAAACCACAAATCTGTCCCAGTTTTAATCTGGCGTGGCTAAAAAAGTTTCCCTCAAAATGGCCGCCACTGTTACTGCTAGCATAGCTCTAGGAACAGCGTTTGGGGCAACACAGACTCTGAAGTCTGATCTTTGGTGGATTTTAAACACAGTGGTCAGATTCCAGCATGACCCATCAAAGAATTTTATTTCAACAGAATTGTTCCTGTGGAGGAAAATACATCTGAGATTCCCGTCATTCTTGACACGGGTCTTAAATTTCCTTCATCATGGTCTTAACCTTGAACCGTGAAACCATGTGGCCAGAAAGCCAGGCGGAGCTCCTGTGGTCATTTGATCAGCTGTATTTGACAGAGGAGAAGGCTTGAACTTCCTCCTCTCTCTGCTCTTTGGTTCATGACGCCTCCTTTTCAACTCTGAAGTTTGGGGTCATAGTTCAAATATTGTTTGAGCTTTTGAGATGCTAAGCAGCGGCTCTGAGATGTAAAAACTATACCTTGTTGCCACAGTTACACATGTAAAAGAAGCAGGAGTGAAAATCCTCCCAGCTACACAGCGTCCAAAATCAGAGGTAATGTCCAAACGTGCAACTTCAACCAAAAGATACCTGAAGGAAGAACGTCTGAGGGCTTTGCAGAGTTTTTCAGGGAAACTATTTCGTTTAATTTGAGAAAGTTGACAGCCTGCAGTGCCTCAGGAGAGCCAGTTACAGTTCCACTATGGATTCATCTATGATGATCAATCTGTATTGATCACTCGAGGTCTATTAGCAATGCAGCTAAATTGCTCCTGTGGATGTAATCAGAGTTTGTCCCGTGGTCACATCCTACCTACATCCGACACCCTGCCGTTTTAATCAAGCTCAATTACAACCGGTTCATCTTTACCATAGCGATGTGACCATCAGGCAGCGTTCTGCTGCAGAGACCCGCAGACACCCGAACTGTGCAGGTCGGATCTGATGTGTTTGAGTGATCTGTTTCTCGTTGCTTCAGCTGGGAGGATTTCAGGCTGAAGCTCCATCCTCTCTGTGCAGAGTGATGGACGCTTTCATTCCTTAGTTGTCAGGGAAATAGATAACCACGTGTGCGTGTGTGTGTGTGTGTGTGTGTTGTCTCAAACTTTCTTAGCTCACCTTTATGGAGATTCATTAGCAGCACAGTTCACATATGACAGCAGCGTGTATTACGGGCTAATGCAGAAAAAAGCACCGACACACACACACACACACACACACACACCCCACACACCCCCCCCGCACACACCCCTTCAGGAAAGAAACACACATAAGTGTTCAAATTTCCATTCACTTGTAAGCTCCCACACGCTTCGCTATCCCTTCTCAATCATAAAGAAAACACTGAGTGGATTTAGATAACAAGCTGGATTTAGCAAAGAGGATGAACAAACCTTCGCTGTATTCCAGCTGAAATCGAAGTGTCAGTCAAAACAGACGGCGTCCAGTTACCCAGAGGCTTTAGCCAGGATAATGTCTACACCAGACAAGCGTCAACAGGCACTTTATTGCTAAGCCAATCATTTAAACGGAAAACATCACAGGTAAACATTCAAGTCAAATGAATTTTTTTTATGGGCCTGTCTGATTTTTGAATCAGGAAGCTCTTTTTATTTACTCAATAGATGTTGTTTCATTACCAGTTACTGGCCACATTTATGCAAAGGTTGTCACAAGAACAAAAACTGTAATATTTGTTAAAACGACCAAATCATTTGAATGAAGCAGCAGACGTTTATGTGTTTGAAGATAAAGGATGTGAGTCTCACCAAATGTTCTGTCACAACTTCCAGCGTTTTCTCTCCAGCTAAGCCCAAAATAATTCATACTCCTGGTTGGTTCAGATTAAACATGATCTTCTTCTGGATGTTTGTTTTTGCCAGTAAATGATACTGGTGTCTCTCCAAATATACAGTGGAAAATGAGCATGACTAAAATAAGTTTTTATGTCGTGAAAAGTAATTTTTATCCTTCGAAAAACCTTTACTTGCTTTATACCAATCATATAAGCACTGATCCGAATGGTTCATGTTTCCTCTGGGATTTGTTTCTCCAGGATGTCTGACAGGCTGGCAGGCCTCCTCACTGTCACTCCAGTATTCACATCCCTCCACATATTCTGTTGGATTCCGGTTTTAGCTCTGACTGGACTTTCCTAAACATAGATATTACTTCCTGTCAGAATAAATATAGAGGTAAAACTAAGAGATGATGTCAAACCTTCGTGGAACTGCCTTCATTCTTTACATGAACAGGCAGCCAGTGGGTTTATCCTTCATAAATTGAAGCAGGGGACTTCACTTTGACTTGTGTGATCCAGTCCTATCAGGTTCTTTTAACTCATTATATTGTTGAAAGACCCAAAGTTCAAGGGTCATCATGCTTTTTCAGAGGTCACGATACCTTACAGTCTGAGGTTCCCCGTGTTTTCTGTTGCCTCTAAGCTTAGTCTTTGTCATCTAGCCAACACTTCTTTATGTCTACTCAAGATGAAGTTATGGCTCAAGCCTGAAAGCTAAAGAGATGTCAATATAAAAATATATAAATGAAAAGAGCTCCAATGTGCTTACCAAGCAGGAGTTTTAATTCTTTCTGGCAGAAGGTATGGTGGCCCAGAAGAGTCAACAAAATGCAAAACAAAAACAGCTCAGAACATTCAGTCACAACACAGCAGCAAAAGCCACATACACCAAACAGAAGTCAGCAGTTTGCACCACTTCCGCTTCAGCATTACTTTTGGTTTAGTTTAGCAGTTTTGTTTTTATACTACAACATAATTCATAACTTATGTTTTGATATAAATGTCACATTAGCAAAATTTACAATT
Organism: Phalloptychus januarius; assembly: GCA_902982915.1. Classification (NCBI taxonomy): domain Eukaryota; kingdom Metazoa; phylum Chordata; class Actinopteri; order Cyprinodontiformes; family Poeciliidae; genus Phalloptychus; species Phalloptychus januarius. The sequence goes on along the minus strand of CADWAE010000197.1, from coordinate 875,618 downwards.
TAGCATTAATTCTGTTTTAGCATAACTCACATTTTAGCATAACTGCGACTTAGCAAGTTTGTTGTAGCATAGCTTATATTTTAGCATAAGTCCAATATGGTTTTAGCTATCTGTTGTAGATTTTGCATTTTGTTGGGCCACCATTAGTAAATCGTATAAAGGAATCCACAGTCTTAAATGAAAAACACTTTATTCTTATTTGGAACTCCAGAAACTTGAGAAAGAAACTGACACAAAGTTTTGTCTGAAAAGTTTGGTTTTTGAAGTCAAGGCAGATTCACCAGAAACACATTTACAGGCCAATTAGCTAAAAGGCAGCAAAATGGCTTCTGATATGAAGTAAAAATCACAGCTGCAGACACCTAGACATTTTGCAGCATTTTAGGTTAAAGAAGGTCAAATAAATATACGGGTGTGGGAAAAGAGCAGCACACACTCAGTAAATCTCCACTGACACTTTTCTATCTTCACCACCTGCCAATTTCACCCTCATCTTGTCGTGATGGATAGAAAACCGTTCACAGATCCTAATTCAGCCAGGCTGATTTCTAAAATACCTGGTGGTGGCGTGTTGCGGTGAGGCCAGATGGACAGCTGAGCTCCGGAGGTCGCTGTTTATTTCCTCTGAGTGCTTTCTGTTTTGTCCTAATTTGCTGAAATGTGCAGAATGGAGGTGAAGAATGGAGCTTTGACCGTGAGCCACGGAGAGGCTGACAGCAAACTAACAATCAATGTGAAGAAACAAACTGTTGAATGTAACTGCTTCTTAAACAGAAAGCAGGAACGCTGCCGATGAGAAGCCGGCTTGATGAAAAGCCCACTGATGGGATCGTCTTTGAAATGAGACAGAGTCCCCAGTGAATATAATTAGACCCCATCCGAGCACACTGACCCGTTGTTCTCATCCTCCCAAATAACGAGCATGCAGAGGAAGTCATTGGTCACAAAATCAGCCTGGGGTCGCCTGTCAAGTCATTTAGCCATTATTAGCTGATCTGGTTTAATCGTGACCTCCTCTGCCGCCCCGGCGCGTCCGTGTACGGCGCGCTCAGATCCAGAGCGGCGAGCACGGACAGCTTCACTGATCACAGATAATCAGAGATAAATCTCTGAAGAAAACGTAAGAAATCAATGTGCTGTTTGTTATAGCAGCAGGCATATCAGGATTAGTTTATTGAGTTTTTCTACTGGAAGAGGAAATGCAGCATGATATGATTATATGCATTTGTAGTTTGTATCTCTGCTCTGTGAGGGAAAACTGAGCTGCGTAAGGAGTCAATAAGACCTGCTGAGAGCAGCATTATCAGCAAACAGCTTTCAGCAACCAATTAGACGGCATTGTCAGGAAAGTATTGATGTACTTTTGGGCTTGACATGATTAAACTAAGATGGCTGGTGTTTGGGTGAGACTATGGATTAGAGGTTACTGCTCTACAGTCATTTCTGGGTCTGAATCCTCAGGGATCATTTCTTCTGCAAGTTCCTGTACCCAAATGTCCTTACAAATGGTTTTATGAGCCATTGAATGTCAAGTAAATGAAGAGTAACAATTACAATGCTGTGTGGATTTTACACTGATCTCCTTGTTTAGTTTTTCATTTTTCTTGTTTCGGCAGAATAGGCCACAAATTAAGGTTGGCTTCAGTAAAGCTGTTTGTTTTTTTACCTTTTAATGAAGCTTGGAGTGACTGGAGCCGTTCTACAGCTACAGTACATTTTGCTTAACTGAGCGAAAAGTACAAAAATCAAAAATTGGTTTCAGGGCTGCGATGGACTGGCGATCTGTCCCGGGTGACCCTGTCTCTCGCCCGAAACGTTCACTGAAGATAGGCACCAGCAGCCCTGCTGACCCCACTAGGGACAAAGGTGTTAGAAAATGGATGGATGGATGGATGGATGGATGGATGGATGGATGGATGGATGGATGGATGGATGGATGGATGGATGGATGGATGGATGGATGGATGGATGGATGGATGGATGGATGGATGGATGGATGGATGGCATCAAGTGTCTCTATTCCACACTGGGTCAAAATTATAATACAGCTCCAAGTGTTTCCCATAGAATTGGAATAAAATGATTCTGATGTTGGAATATTTGCTAGAAATTAAGTGGTGAAAAAACAATATTGGCTTTTACATATTTTTGCAATATAAAAAATAGAATAATTTGGAAGAAATGCCATATTTTAATCTTTTTGTGAATTTTATTTATTTTTTACTCATTTATTTATTTCTTTTCCCTATATATTTATTTATATAATTTTATCTAAAATGGCATTCCATACTAATGTGATTGTTTTAAAGAGAGAAATGAATGCCTGAAATGATTGCTGTATAATTCAGTCTCCACAAAATCCTAGTGTAGAAAGTAAAAGTAACATTATCTGTAAAGAACCTGAAACGTACACATCTCTGCTTAATTTAATCAGAAAAGTGTGCGAGACTAGCTAAGGAGTGTTCCGATTTTAAGTGCATGTTTGTGTAAAAAAACTGATTGATTTGATTGAATAAATGATACAAGTGAGACAGATGATTGTCTGGGACACAAAGTAATGAAATAACAGTAAAAACCACATCAATATTTGTTTAAATGTGAATTTAACAGCTCAGTTCTCATTAAACCAGCTAAAATTCTTCAAATGTTCGGTTCCTCTAACTTGACTATTTTTCTTTCCTTCTTTCTTTGTTCTTTTCCCGTCACATTTGGCTTTTGTCTTTACCTCGGTTTCGGTCGCTCTCTCTTTCTCCTGCTGCTGTCATCAGCCTCTGTCAGCAGTCTGAATGGTGTCTGCAGAACTCAGCTCCCTCCTCTTCCCTTATAAGGCTGCTTTCGCTTTCACAGACTCTTTAATTCCCCATCCTGCCCTCCCTCCGCCGCGCTGCGACTCTCCTGCTCTGTTTTCCACGTTCGGCCTGCCAATAGAGGTAGAGCACTTCTCATCCATCTTCGAGCCAAGCTTTGGCATGCCAGCATATTCATCTAAAAACATATAGCTCTGGAAAAAAAGTGGGATGTCTGCACCAATCCAAGACACAAATGAACATCATGCAACAAAAGGCTCCTAAACCTCTGGAAATACTTGTGCTGCAGGTTTACACAGCTGATTATAAAAGAGGAGCCAATCATTTCATTACTAACATTTTCTATTTTAGGTTGTAAAGTTGTCTGAAATTATTTCAAACGAAGGGACGTGTTTTCTCTTATAGGATGTTGATATTTGTGAAAAAAGATGTGAAAAAACCCTAAAAATGTCCAACTTAATTAAAACAAAAATGGAGCTGAAAAAATATTACAGGTAATATTTTTGCTGTTGTGCAAATTTGATGCAACTAAACCCACAATTGTATTCTACGTTTTTAAAAAAAACCATTAGCTTTTTATTAAGTTAGCTTACAAATAATAAAGTTAAAAGCCATGGTGAATGAACCAAAGAGCTGCTTTTTGTTGGTCTGACATTAAATTCCTGACAAAATACATCAACATTTGTGACAATAAAAGTTCAAGAAGTATGAATACTTCTTATGCAAAGAGCTGCATGTTACAGACTTTCCATTTTAAAAATGTTTGTGTCTTTCTGAGTTTCCTGTTGCTATATGTAAAGATATGAATGAACCCAGATGTTAAAATGGAAGGATTTCGTGTTGTGAATATTTCAGGCATTCTTACTGTCACTGCATAAAAGTTTTCAACCACTTTATTTTTTTTTACTCTAAAAAAATATTCCAATTTCAAATCTCTATTTCCTTCCTTCTACTTAAATATGTCACTTCATAAGGACCTATCATAAAACAGCTTTAAAGCACACAGTATGTCTAAATGTGCAAACATTGGAATGAACGAGACTCTGTCTCTTCTGAATTTGTTGAGTCGACTTCAATTTGTCTTTTCGGGTCTCCTTGGTAGTTTCTGCTTGTTTAGCTTAGAACATCATTGATTTCTTGCACTAAATGACAAATGCTGGATCAATATATCCTAAATACTCAGATTAAAAGAATTGTACCTGCTAACAAGACTATTGATCACTGCAAAGATGCTTTACATTGTTACACGTCTGTCATTATGCTTCTTTTATCTTAATCTATAATCACCTTGTGTCTGCAGAAGGTCAAAAGATACAAATGACTATGACCTTAAAGTTTTATGGATGTTCAGGCTCACTGTGCTATAAAATCACCTTCAGTCGTATGTATCAGATATGACTTAAAAGAAATTTGACTTTGCAATTTAACATCTTGAATTAGTTCTTTTGTTTCTTTAGAAACTCCTGCTGTTTCTGAAGCAGGCGTTTTGAACACACGCGTTTTGTGTGTGTTCAATGTCCTCTCAATGCTGCTTGTGTTTCAGAGTGGACGGCTGCGGGACATTAGAGCCGAGCTCTCGGCCTCACGGATCGGAAGGAGGATCTAACCCGATTAACTTTTGTCATGTTGGGATGACTTCCTTCATCCCAACATGAAGAAAGTCATGCTGGATCCATGTTGGATCCTGTATTAATCCTTTAATAGAGCAGATGTTTGCTAATTGCTGCTGGCTAGTCTGAAGGAGCTGAGGAGGGGGATTCACTGAGGAAGGCTCTTCTGAGAGGCAGAAGGACACCGCAGCTCATAGCTACGTTTACCCAGGTGTGTTACACAGCTGAATGGTTGCCATGGAGAATAAAGGATTTCTCAAACATGCATGAAAGAATCAAGGAAGCTCTCTAGATGTGTTTTTGATAACATTAGAACATAACGTAAAGCTCAAAAGAGTACATTTAGCATAAACTGCCCCTTTGAGTAAATGTCATTGATGTCGTTTCATTTGTTTGAGTCTGGAGCGTCTATCCTGATGCAGAGTTTCACTCATCAATCATTACCTGCTGCTCATTCAGGTTCAGACGGGCCTGTCAAGGTGGAAAGATTAAAAAAACGTGGGCGGTTAGTAGTCAGATGTGACTGCGAGTAATCCAGGTGATGTATTCATTCAGTCTCAGCAGTGACAGACTCTCTCTCACTCTCTCTCTCTCTCTTTTTCTCCGCTGGCGGAGTTCGGCACCACCCCCACCCCAGCTATCGATCTGAAAGTCCTGGGCCTGTCAGATTGCTTTCAGCAGCCATCACCTTCTGCTGTCATAAAGAAAAAGCAGCAAAGGCTTCAACTCGTCTTACTGGTGGGAAATGAGAAAAGATAGCTGATGGAGGCAAGGTTGTGATGTTAATTTCAGCCATGATCTGGATTTATGGAGCGTGTGCCGGTGTTTGTTATTGATGAGTTCTTCAGGACAGAACCATCTTCATTTTTTTCTCTCCTTCTGTCTCCTCTCTCCGCCGCTTCTTTCCTGTTTCTCTTCTCGATTATATACACCTTTAGAGAGCACCGGCAGGACTAATTACGGACAACAGTAATTCTCCCCCGAGCGCCGCTCCTCTCCCAGTTGCATAACAAATTCATTGGCACATCGCTGCCACTATTGTAAATCAGTCCAACCACAGCCGGCGGGGCGGGGCGGGGTTCAGGTGCTGAATGCATTCATGGGGGCAGTGTGCTTGTTGCTGCAGTTTTGTTCTGGGGTAAACAGGCTCTCCAGTTGTTAGATGCTCACATCCATCTCCAGCTTGGACTGCTTGATGTTCAGAGAGGGACGGCGTGTTGGGGACAGGAGCCGCAGAAGGGCCAGGAGATATTGGAGGCTGGGGATGGAGAGCAGACCATCTGAGCTGTGGGAGGTGGTTTCATATATTAAACTGAAGAAAATGGCTACTTGGGGTACAATTGAGATATGAGGATGGCAGGTGGGAAATGGTGGAACGATGATGGCGTTTGCTTCAATATGTTGTCAGGTACAACAGCTGGTACCACAGTCAACTTAATGTTTTTGTTCAGAGTAGAGGTTCTTAAGAGTTGGGCCTGGTACCTGGTGGGTTCCTTCACACCAGACTTCCTTATTCCACTTGAATCAACTGTAGGTTGTTTGCCTAAAAAGTCCAGTTCATTTGGCAAGGTGTGAATGTGAAATCAAACTCTGATCCAGACCAACAAAACAAACTCTGGTCCACCTGAAAACCTCGGTGTCGGTTCTGTTGAAGTGAAACTGAATACATATGTCAATGGTTAGCAGAACAGGTGGACTACAGTGCAAGGCATTCTGGGTAAATTCAATCAAAACAAACAAGCAAATCCAGCACTAGCAGGAAAAATGGCTCATGGTCTTGGGCCAGGCTGCCCAGTGGTGCAGCTGGTAGAGCTGTTGCCTTGCAGCAAGAAGGTTCTGGGTTCGATTCCCAGCCCCGGTCTTTCTGCATGGAGTTTGCATGTTCTCCCTGGGCATGCATGTGTTCTCTCCGGGTACTCCGGCTTCCTCCCACAGTCCAAATACGTGACTGTCAGGTTAATTGGCTTCTCTAAATTGTCGCTAGGTGTGAGTGTGTGTGTGCAGGTTTGTTTGTCCTGTGTGTCTCTGTGTTGCCCTGCGACAGACCTGGACAGGTGACCCCGCCTCTCGCCCGGAACGATAGCTGGAGAGGCACCAGCACCTCCTGACCCCAGGAAGGGACAAGAGTGTAGGAAAATGGATGGATGGGTCTTTGGCCAAAGACAAAAGAAAAATCCTACAACCACTAAAGCTTCTCCATTGTTATTCACATTTGGTGATGAAGGAAGTCGTGCTCAGTGTCTTCTGAGGTTTTTCCTTTGCAGTGCCACTACAGGCAAGGAGGGCAGCAGGGTTTGATCGTTTGACACAATGCTGTGTGAAAGAGAACCACACCTGCTGAAAATGTAATACATTTAGCAGCTCTTGTCCCAAATTGAACTGAATCTATGGGACTATCAGGCTGTTATAGTCTGGTACTTCTACAGTGACTTATTAATAGACATACACTGATGACACCAATACCAATTTCCAACTTTTTGTTAGGCCTTTCCTGTTGATACTATTTCTTTGGACTATTGTAAAAAAATGGACTAATGAAGAGAAAGCCGTTTCTTGAAGCAGAGAGTCACAATATTTCCTGTTCAGGTCAGGATCGGATGGCGGACGGTTGTAGTCTTGAACTGTTCTGTAAGCCTTATTTCCTTCATAGCAGGTTTTAAAAAGAAAACACAAAGCCCATCTCATCAAATGTAAGCATAATATTACTGTCTTCATGCCAGGTTCTGTTTTCTATCCAGGTAATGTGAAATAAAGATGAATGTGTTTGCAGCTGTCTATAAACATCACATCATGATCCTCATCTGTTTTCAGAATCCATTTGTTCTTAGCTTGTATTTATGCAAATGCTAGCTACACCAACCGCTGGTTTACTTTAAGCAGATGAATGTGTAAGAAGAAGGCCAGGACAGTTTATTTTTCCTAAACCAGATAATGGATGCTAACGGTGGAACATTACCATGTTTTATGTCAGTGTGAATATGAATCTACTGAGGAATAATACTTTTATTTTTACATAAAAATCTAGACGCAACAGATTTTTATGTAAATCGTCTCCATGCCACTGGTCTTAGCATCCTTATGCAGAAACTCTGCCACTACATTTTATCTCGTTTAGCAGCTGCAAAAAACAAAAAAAAGTTTTCGATGTGAAAACAGATTTATGCTGGATAACTTTTCCTAAACGTGTGCTTGCTCTAGTTGACTCAGGGTCACAGATGTTAAGGCAGAGGATGCAGAAGTGTAAATAGTGGGTCCAGACCCTGGACCGGGCCGGGAGCAATGTGGGGGTGGTGTACAGTACAATACTGCACTGAATGTGTTTGTGGACATTATTAAAAAGCCATATATTCTGCTGCAGCCCCACAGGGCCTGCCTCTACAGGCTGATCTCCACACTGGCAGATGGGTTTATGAAAGCAGCTTCGCTGAGGATTCATCACTGTGAAGGGCCAAGGCTATTCTCTCCTTCCACTCTTTCCTCTGCTCTCCCCAACTTTTCCTTTCTTCACTTTTATTACTTTTCAGTTTTGGTCTGTTGAATGCACTGCAGTAACTCTGATTCTAAAGCTCAAGTCAGCACTCGTCGTGCTCCTGTCCGCACTACATCACTAGCTTTTTGAATGTCTGACAGTTTTATTTTCCTTAATAGTACTTTAATCATAGTTTGACATCCCATTGTTTCCTCGCTGCCTTTTCAGAGTTCAGAGTATTTTAGAGTTGCTGAGCAAAAAAAAACTAATGCGGGTCAGTTTGTTTATCTCTCTCTGTGTGATAAACAAACCAACGGTTTGGTTTGTTTGACACAGTGCAGTGAGAAAACAAACCACAGCAACTTAAAATTTACCAAATGTTGAAATTGTGTCCCCCAGTCTGAGTTTACCAGATGATCAGATGTGAAGCCCTAACCCTCACCACACATCGGTATCAGGATGTCACTGTTTACATCGGTTCCCATAAAGGATGTAACACTGCAAGCTCCCTAGTTTATTTTGAGCTTCTGTCAAGCACCACACTGAAAGGTTTAGTTGTTCATTGTTTAAATAAAGCCACCTAGGTGAAAAAGTTTTATTGCAGAATTTAGAAAACTTGCTCACATGCAAACCATGTTTTTGTTGTTTTGTTGTTCAGGGTCTTAAAAAGTCATGGAAGGTTCATATGAAGCCAGATCTTTCACAGTTTCCTTCATTTACTTTTTTTTTTTTACTCTTTTTTCAGATTAGTACATTAAAATCCAAACTTTCTAGACGTCTGATCTGCTGCCAACCTCACACTGGAAAGTCTACAGCAAGACTTGGTTTGAAAACGGAGATATTAATGGCTGGCTAGAATGTACTGTCTGATACTGTTTAGGGTAAGGCACACTGGAGACACCTAAAGGCAATAAATATGCCTTTATCAATTTCTTTTATCATTATACACACAACATTGTGGTGTTAGGGGGGTCCTTCTTGTAACGCTTCTGTTTTAAGCTCAGCATTTTTTTCTATAGACAGGTGGTGGCTATATGAATAAGTTTGAAAGTTAATATTCTTTTTTTTCCCCTTAAATAATAATATAGTATAAATGGTTTCCAAAGCCTTCCTGAAACAAATGACTGTCATGATTTTACTGCTTTGATTTCAGCAGCATGTGGAGGCTTTCTGATTTATTATCAAACCAGGAAGTTAGTTTACAAATCTGCAATTTTAGCTGGAGATCTAGTTTAAGTCACCAGCAGCGTCTTAGGAATCGTTGTCCAGAGATTAAACAGCTGACTTTAGGCTAGAAAAATGTTGAAGCTAATTTATTTAGAAAAACCTAAATATTTACAAATTAGCGGTTTAAAGGGCAAACTGGGGGTTTTGAAATCTGGTATTGGAAACATTATTCAAGTTTTCGGTCCAATATACTTAAAAATGAAGTTTAATGTACTTAAAATCCACGTCTAGCATGCTAACTAGCATTTTCACTTTTTTTTCAACATTAGCTCTGGTGATTTTAGATGGGCTGGTGTAATGCTTAGATACCAGAGATAGAAGATTAACCCAGTTGAGCTACTTCACACTTGAGTTTGATGCAAGTGCATCGACTGTATTCAGGATGCAGTGCTGTTTCTGGATGAAAGCTAGATGCATCTGGTTTTTTAAATGTTTTTATGCATCAATTTTTTATGAATACTGTATGGAGTACTTCACACTTCATACTTCACCTGACTTTGCGTCCCAGTTCACATTTCCCTCTTTATGAGTCCCTTTAAAGGTCCCCATTATTATCAAAATAAATTAAACTGAGAATGCAATACAACTCCTTCAAAAATATATTTTTTCAAAAATGTAATTTTTCTATTTTTTTTTTTTTTATGACAATTTAAACAAACAGAATATTTCATCAATTAGGCAACTGATTGAAAAGATGCCAGAGAGTTCTGGTTCAGGCAACAAATTCAGCAACAAAGATGGCGCCATCTTAATTCATTGAATTACATCGCAACTAATCTATTTGCTTCATATTGCATTGAATTAACGTTCTGAATCAGAAGAAATCCTGGCCGAGTGATCAGTCAAATTTGGTCAAATCATAAAAATCCAATCTCTGTTAGTCACAACTCAATCTATATCATCTGAAAACAGGGATGGCTAATCCTAATCATATTCCATAGGAGCTTGTTGATGCAAAAAGCAGACCAGAGAGCTTCACAAAGGAGAAAGGTTAGGATGAGCCAGCATAAAGTTCAGAGTAAGAAACTTTTTAGCCAGCATACAGCATTTGCCATCAGGTTGTATTTATACCCCATCATCAGTTCCAGAACCCATAATCCCATGTTGGAGGATGAGCAATTTGTAGAAGAAGTTACATTTCAGGCAAGCAAATGAGTTTTGAGTATGAAATTGGAGAAGCTCATGAGGCACATGCAAGATGTCATATATTCAGGTAAGAAGCTGCACAGACCCGATGTGTAATGTTAGCGAAGCAGCATGAATGAAATGAGCTGCTGGGCTTGGAGGGGCTTTTTTGGCAGTGGAAGGACTGTGGTGCAGTGTCAGGAAAATGAAAATAAAGCAACGGGAAACACTGAAATAATTGTCTTTGGCAGATTTTATTGGAGTGCGAACCAATAAGGTCCAATAAATTTAAAGAAGTTGAAGGGAAAAATTTGTTAGAGTTGAAGAGCCGTTCCACAGGAGGCAGAGGGAAGAGGGAGAGAGAAAGACTTTGCACTACAGGGATCAATTACTAGCAACTGTGAGTTATGTTATTTGCTGCAGCAAGTGCCATGTGGCTTTATTGCACTGGGACAGTTGGAGGAAGAGGCAGATTATTAACTACAGAGACAGTGGCAGAAAGTGAGGTGGAGAAGACCAACGGAGATTCAGAAAAGCTTTGAAAAAAGGAAACAGGTTCATAGTTTAGAGAGAAAAGGCTAAGAAGGATGACTAAACCTTGAGGCTCTTCTTCAACCACTCCACTCTCCGTTTTTGCTTGTCTTGCACTTTCAAGTGTAGAGGCCATTAAAACAGATGGCGGAGTAACTCACCAATGATGATCAGCAAAGTGATGGAGAGCAGTTTGGCAGAGAAAAGAACTCAGGCCGCCTCCATGATGTTCTGCTTTTCCTTTCAGTCTGCTAAGTCATAATGAGGTGTTACCCGGTTAATTTAGGTGTCGATGTTTTAAACTGTGCATGGTTATGAAGAGTGCAGGTAAAGGTTCTGTTTGGAGAAAGTAATCAGCTGGAAACCTGGAACAGTTCGTCTTCTTCATGACCCAGATGCTCAGAAACTAAATCTGATCTGTCCACTGTCAGTGAAAACTGAAAGAGTCAGACATGTTCAGGATTGGTGAGGTGTTTAAACATATATGGAGGAAGCAAGATTTGAGCTATAATCAAAAAGAAATCTTACTTTTATCAAAGCCACGTTAGGTGTTCACTGTCTGCCTGTCTGTCTGTTAACAGCTTGCTACACATGCATTCAAGCTTTCTATGTAGCCATAGCTACATATCCTACCTTTGTAGCTCGGTAGCTTCTCAGTCTGTGGTTATCTATTACATTTCTGTCCACAGTCCATGCAGGTGGACAGGAAACTAACTGAAGCTAAATCAAAAAGTATGCAAATGGATGATTTTTCTTCATATTTTTTATGTTAGAATGATACAAGCTTTTGTGTTGGCTCTGCAATGATCAATAGGTAGAATTAGTGGGCAACTTTTATTTACTTTATTTATTTTATAGCAAAAAATATTATGGTATTTATTGATGATAAAATCCCAAACTAATACTGAACAAACAAAGATATTTATCAGTTTCACAAGCTTTATAGTTTAAAAATTGATTGTAACAAATGCTCATGAATTGTCTCAAACACAAAACAGGATCAGATCAGAATAGATTCGTTCCACATGAACGTTTCAGTAAAGAAAAAACACGTTAAACCAGATTCTGACTCCTTTTGTGTCATTTTCACATCTTTGTTAAATCTTGTGTTGCAGTGACCCCCTCCCTCCTTCCATCAATTAGAAGCTAATGATGAGCAAAGGACTGAGGCTAAATTAGCCCATTTGGATTTGTCATGTCTTAGTCATGTTTGTTTTGGAAGCTTAATGAGTGAAATGGCCAGGAAGAGCTGAGAAAACTCTAAATGTCAAGGAAGGAAGCGTGAGACACTCAGACACGCGTTGTTCCCTCACCACGTTTCATTTGCAAACCTTTTAATAATTTCCAGACCTGAAAGGTCCAGGACCTTTAAACAAGTTGTTCCCCGATCAGAACCGTGGCCCGGTAGTGAGCCGGTCTGCATTGCTTTATTTTGCTGAGTTGTTGAAAGTTCTGCTGCTCATTTATGTTTGACCTTCTGATATTTTCCAGAAAGAAAATGCATGTAGCAGAAGACATTGAAGGTTATTGATATTCATGTTTTCTCCATGTCTGGTTTTTATGCTGTTTGAACCACTTGTTGCTTCTTCCAGTGTCTCCATGTTTGTGCCAGGTTCTCATCTTGCTTTTTACTGTAAATATGCTTTAATATATAAATATACTTTAAATACTGGAAATATTTTAACATGATAAAGTCATTGGAAGTTGCCATTGAAATGTTACTGTTTACATTGCCATAAAACCCCATGTTGAAGTTTTTCTACATTGGACTCCTTTTTGTAAGTTTACTTAAAAAAACCCCAATGTGATTGGAGTTCAGCAATAAAACAAGCGGAGGCCTTTTTTATTTTTATTTTTTAATTTTCCTGATATTGATATTGTTTGGGAGAGAAGTGTAAAAAGCCATCAGAAAAGCTGATCAGAGTTATTAGGAATCTTTAATTTGTAATCCATGACTTCCTGTTGCTGAGGAATAAAATGTGAGCAGAGACTTGTTTTTGTCCACAGCTTAATGCCAGAGAAGTACTGCAGAGGGGCATCTCCATAGCAACCAGTAGACGCTGACTTCCTGCCAGTTGTTTTTTTAGGGGAGATTTCTAGAGGAGAAACCTTTTCTGTCCCTTTCTGATCTGAGCTTTAGAGTTTACTGAGCTCTGCCCAGGCTTGAAGTGAAACAAAGATGGAGATTTTTAGCAACAAACGTTCAAAGTGAATTTGGAGGGAAGTAAGAGTTGAATCCTGATTAGTAGATATATGATCTTTTCTAAAGAGCTTTAGAAAGGATCATACCAGTACATTGTAAAGAGAGGGTGTCGTGTTTTCCACATAGTGCCATTTCATAGCACAATCAAGTAACTGTTAACTTTACAGTCGTTATGAAAATGATGTATACATTAAAAATAGATTAAATTATGCCTCATAGCTGTATCTGGCACCTTGAAATTGGCTTCTGTCTCTTTAAGATCCTCTTATTCTTTCTGACACGCCCCCTCCCCTGCAGCATCACTGCTATGCCTCTCCATGATTCTGTTTACTGATAGATATCAGTGAGCATTTATCACATATCACTAAAACTGAACGACTTCTTTCACTTCCTCTGCTGCTGTTGCTAAACTACAGAAAGACTACAACTCTAAAACCGAGCAGAAAATCACCGTCATCACTCACTCACACTTTTTCCTTCTTGCTGATTAGACTGGTTGAATATCTACTGGATGAATCCCCTTAAATGCAAGAAATCCTAGCCAGAGAAGTGAAGGGAGATGAGAACCGAGAAGATCTGCATAGGAAGGCCAGGCTACTTTGGGCCGAGCTGATGAGAAACGCACAGAAGAAAGTCCAAGACTTCGATTATCTACCTGGCAGAAATCACATTGATGGCTGAAAAGTCAGATCCACATGATGTTACATAACGACTCCCAGCTAACTACCATTAAATGTCTGACGCTGGATAATTCTGGGTAAAAACTGGAACCTATAACAAGGGATTGAATTTCCCACCTAACAGCTACATGCAAAGTAACTGCTTGAGATTATAGAACAAAAAAGAATATATGATAAATGATACAATAAATGTTTCATTAAGGCTCTTTTTTATACATATTTCCACTATAGCCAGCACTGGCTGCAATGTGTATTAAACCTTCACCACTCATTGCCTCTGTTTAGTTTCCTCTTGGGTGGCAGAGAGGGTTTGTTCTGTAATCCCTTGCTGCCGTGCCACCGGGACAAATAGCTCTGTTTATTGCACTTAGCAAACAGAGAGCTTGTGAATTACAGGCGGCGGCCCCGGTGGCACAGCAGGAACCCAGAGCCAGAGAGGCCCCAGCATGAAGGAGTGGAAACAAACACCAGTCAAATGCTGACCAGCAGCCGGACCAACACACTGACTCAGATGTCAAACTTCCTCCACAAACTTTAAATCAGGAATAAGCAGAAAAGGCAGATGGTTTTTAGGCCTTAATTACTATGAATACATGGAGATTTTTTTAACAGTTATTAGAAACCGCTTAGAGCCAGTAAAAAGCTTCACCTTATTCTAAAGGGGAAAATAAAGGGACAGATGGCCAAGTGGAAAACAAAAGCAGTAGGAGAAAAAAGTGAAGAGATGGATGATGATGATGATGATGATGATGATGATGATGATGGGGGATGGAGGATGGAGGAAGGGCGCTAATGGTTGGTTTGCATTCAGAGCTTCACGTGGTCACTGGTCACCAGAACAGCGTCAGGAGAAGGAGGACTGGAGGTTCAGGAGGGGGGGGGGGTGTTACGGAGACGGGGCGGTTCGGGTTCTGACCCCGCTGTATCCCATGGCATCTGTAATTACACAGAGGAGGGGAGGGAGCAGTGGCACTGGAGGAAACAGGCGACATGATAATCAATTTGAGACTGAATCGGAAACATGAGCCGCTGTGAGGGTGAGGGGAGAGAGGGGGGTGGTTCCCCCCCACCAGGCCTCCAGATGGCCCCAACCCCAACAGGGTGCGGGCCCTGTCTGAGCATTCTGTGTGTGTGTGTGTGTGTGTGCGTGTGTGTGAAGGACGATGCCATCTGCCAGGAGTGCAACAGGAGTTCAGCTCACACTGCTAACACTTGGGGCGCTGTGGAGCAGAAGAGTAGTACAAAAAGCAATAAATCAGTTAATCAATTACTTGCATGGTAGTACAATGAGATCAATAATTTCCAATTGTATTATTTATTGTTGTTTTTTTTCATTCTACCAAAATCTGGATGATAAAGTCTTCAGTCTGGTGTTTTGGTCTCAACTAGACATTTTTTTAAAGGACAGTTTTGTTCACAGAGACTTTATAATTTATTGTATTTGTTGTTTAGTTTATTTATTGTGGATATGTAAATTGTCTTTCAGTGTTAAATGCTCATTAGAATTTAAAGTTTATTGATCTTTGGTAATGTGTTACTGCATTATTATGGCATTACAATTATATTACATGAAAATGATCTTTAAACAACAATAATGTTGTTTATCACAATAACGTCTGGAAGAATTTATCGCCCAGCAACATTTGTGGACGATCTCCACCTGTGTAGACGATTTCTTTCATTATTAATGGAGCCTACTGGAAAATCAGATTTATGCCAAACGCTGTGCAGAGCAGAGCTATGACATGAAACATTTGTCTTGCTCCAACTTTAATTGCTCAGTACTTATAAGAATAACCAACACAAACCAAAAGGTTTCGTTCTTTTCCTCTGCTGCCGTTACTAAAACTACAGACAGGCTACATTTCTAAAAAGCATAAAATCGATGTCATTGATCACAACTTCTCCTTCTGTCCTCTGATTGGCTGGATGAGCTGAGCATCCTGAGAAATCCAGCTCAATAGGAGCAAGCCCAGAAATGAGAGCAGCGGAGCATGTCTATGTGTATGAATAGAGAATTCAATACAGGATCTATTTTGATTCTAGGTAACTTTAAGTTGTTTTGATTTTCTCACAAAAAGCATTTCAGGAGACAGGTGATGAAGATGTTTCCTCTGGGCTCAGACTAAGTATAATCCATGATGTTTGCTGAATAGTTTCACAGTAAGCCTGCGTTTCCCAGCTTGTTACTGTATCTATATCTGTATCTGTATGTATATATGTGGATTTTCCATTGTCGGCTTTGGAATTAGAATTGACAGAACACCTCAGGTGTTTGAGTAAAAAGTGCTCTAAATGCTCCCACATTACCATGAAGAGATCATCTTCATGGTAATGTGGGAGCATTAACAATAAAAACTATGTTTCCTGACTTTGTGATGTGTGAGGATGATGACATAATTTGCTGCAGCTTGAAACTGCCAATCCGCTGTCAGAAATAAACCCAAATGCTTTTAGCGCTTTTAGTTGTAAAACGCAGCCTGATTATCCATGACCTGCTTCCTGCTGGAGGCTTTCAGCAGATGATAATGGGAAGGTGGGTGAGACCTGATGCTGTCACAATCTGGTTCTCAGTACAGTTGAGAGTTGACTGATGACTGAAGATGCTGGGTTGGATAACAGAGTACATCAAAGCTAACTGCACTGTTAGCCAATGTATGAACTAAAGGCAAGAAGACAAAACGGTCACTGACATGACCAGTTTATTCTTGGTATTTTTTTCTTGAACACAGCTGGTCACAGCTGGTTTGTAACATCTGGCATTTGGGTGAAAATTTAACAGTGTAGGTCAGTGAAGCAGCTAAGAACCCACAGGAAAGAAAATCTACCCGATACCAGGTTACACTCCTCATCTGGAGACTTAAATCCCTGTTAGTCATAAATGTGCCTTAAACGGTCATATGTTGGAAGCACTGTACTGCCTCTAGTGGTCAGAGTTTGGCCCAATTTCACATCTTGGCCTTGATTCATGTCTTAAAAACACGTTAAGTCTATGTTTGAACATTGCAGATAGTGGAAACTTTTCATATTTGGATTATTTAGCTTGATTATTTCATTTCAAATCCTTTGTTTCTTCAGGCAGAGACGAGTCTGGTGGAGAAAGAACATCATAGATAAGATGATACATTGTACTTGGTTCCTGAGAATGACAAGAGATTTCTGCAGGAGTTTTGGGAAAACCAAGAATCCCAATTTCAAGAGTTGACAGATCACTACTGTGTCTTAGACAAAGAGTAATCAGAGAAGAATCATTCTCATGTTGTTTGTCCTGATGTTTGGCTCTAATGCAGAAAACGTCAGTTGATCATATCTGCTCTGCAGCAGATCTCCACTTTGACCAATCAGCATTAGTCTCATTAGAGATTCATGACTAACCAGTCAAGCTTTTCTGATGTGCTTACAACAAAGGTCTTGGTGTTTCCATATTGCCCTCCTCCAGCACTGACAGCTTACAGGAACTAAACCCACTTTACTTTTCCTGACATCAATCAAAATCAAAGAAAAGTTGAAAATAGTTTTTAAAGTAATGGATCAGACTGGAATCATCATCTGTGTTTTCCAGAAACTGTCATCAATAATCTACTTTTGCAGCTGTTTATTACTTTGTTTTCTCAGGCTGTAATATGACATAAACAAAACAAGTTCCGATGATGCAGATGTGACTAGAAACATTACGTAAGAGTGAAGAGCTGTGGTTCATATTGCTTTTACTGATGTTTTATGATAAATGAACTATTTTTGTCTTCTTGTGTGTGAGAAGATGTGCAAATGTTACAGATAGTTCAACCACTTAAAGGTTTAATTAGACCGTCTGACATCATTCAGACAGACTGCTGTCATCTTGTAAAAGTTATTATTTCAAAACTCACCTGAGAAGAATATCAGAGACGTAAACCATTGAATCATAAAACTTACATCATCTTTTAAATAGAGCCTTTACTTGATTTAGAAACAACCCTGTTTTAGTGGGCTGAGTGGTCCACTCTGTGGATCAGGCTTGAGGTCATCACTTCGCTTATTACACAGTTAACTGCTCGGGTATCTTTGACCTGAGCAGTGTGGTGGGAAGTTGTCTTTAGCTTTGACCATAAAATTGCAGAAATTTGAATTTCAAAAATAAATTTGCCCAGTAACACTCCATCAATTTTGAAAATTTCCTATAAAAAGTTTTAGTGAGAGGATGAAGTGGCTTTTCAGCCGCATCGAGGTTAAAACTGCAATGTAAATATTTTTTTACATCACACGAATCATGTGATCTACAACAGGAGGTTCTACTGGCAGAGAAGACAAAGACAACAAGAAGTGGTGGGAGGATGATCCCACTGCTTTTTAATAACTTATTATGTAAACAAACATATTCATGTGTAATTTAATTTGCCTTTCTTAGTTAATGGAAACCATTAATGATATTGTGTCTTTTTTCACATGTGAAATATCAACAAGGTGTTGCTCACATTTATGGAAACACAGCTGGTGTTTTGAAACCTAAATATTTCAAATCAAACTGAATGACAAGAAGGAGAAAATGTTGAGGACTGAGGAGTCAGAGGCTTTGGATTGTCCCTCCTGTTAAACAAGCTGCATCCAGGCTCACCCCTCTTCAGGCTTCCTTCATTTCCTCCACGGTTGTTTCCTATGACCAGCCTGCTCAGTCGAACGCATCGCTCCCATTGGATAGCTGTGCTGGAAGAGCTGGCGGTTCACGCCTCGCCCGTCTGCTGCCCTCCTGAATGCTTGTCACGCTGTGCTTCACTCACTGTAATTGATGCTCATTTTTGCTCCATTTTATGCCAAAAAGCTCCAAACTTCAGGAGTGGGAGAAGTCTATGAAAATGGTAATTAATGGTGGATCAGGGAAAACAGGCAATTAGTGTGAGCTGACAGATAAGCAGGGTTGTGTTCGGGATGCCGATGACCGCAGGAGCTCCACCGTAACGCATACTGTACACACAAATCTGATTTGGAAACATAACTGTACACATCTGAGTTTGGGCTTCAGAATCTCTGTTTGTTTTTGTTTTTTGCATGGATGAAAAGGAAATATTAATCATTAATTGTGCTGCTGTTTGTGCAAACTCTTTTTCATTTAGGGCCAGATGGAAATCATCTGACTGGTTGTGTCAGAATGTCTTAATAAAACCCAACAACAACTTGTTATAATATTAGTAAATAGGTATGTCTGCATTCAATAAGTACATCTGACAATGAAATATTGAACATATTTTCACATTGATCAGCAGTTTATTTGTAATATGTTTGACTAAGCTAGTCAACCTATTGTTTTAGTCCCTTCAGTTTCTTTATTGCTTATTTTTCCAGTTTTGATCAATAAAAATTGGTCAAATAAACACCAATGGCTGCTCTACTCCTCATTGCACTGACTCAACATATGAAAGTTGTCTTTCTATGTTTGATCATCGTTGTGCAACTGTGAGTGTGTTTCAGTGTGCCGAACTGGGGCAGAGTTATTCAATACATTTGTAATTCATGACATTTATGTCTCTGTTTTAAAAAAAATTATTAGTGCTACTTTTCTGTGCTGGATACGGCACTGATCCAGCACGGCTGATACAGATGTTGCTTGATTTAATCTCTCTAGACTGAAATAACTTGTTTTTTTTTACACAATAATTTGTCGTCACAGCATCATTTTGATCATGGTTTGTCTCTGTGTATGCAGGAGAGCCGGCGGTGGCCCGAGAGAACAACTGCCTGACGGCGGCCAAGGCCTGCAACCTGAACGACACGTGCAAGAAGTACCGCTCCGCCTACATCAGCCCCTGCACCAGCCGCGTCTCCACCGCCGAGATCTGCAACAAAAGGAAGTGCCACAAGGCGCTGCGGCAGTTCTTTGACAAGGTAAGACACTGAACGCAATACGACTGCTGATGAACTAAAGTTTGATGTCCACCACCAGGAAATGTTTTTTTAAAGAGAACAATGGTTATTTTCAAATAGATATTTGAGAAACTGTCAAAACTTAAATTAAACTGTAGGCCTTCTTTTGTTTGGCAAGGCTGTGATTTTCAAGCACCAAGTATGTTTCTGCTGTCCTTTTTCATTTTCATAAAAGTGACTGGGAGCTTTGTAATTGCAGTCCAGCCTCCATGATGCTCAGCACTATAATCTTGCTGGTTCAACCTGAAATAAACAGAAAGCTACTAACAATGCAAAATGCTGTCGATTATAGACTAGTGTATTATTTATTTCTATGTTTTATCAAACTTCAGCAAAAGAAGCAGAACTTAAGGAAGGAAGTCTATTTTTGATGTATTTTCTTGATGTTGCTGTCTACTTCAACCTATTAATGCTTTTATTTGGTAGAAGTCAATTAAATCTTGAGAATATTAATAAATATAGTCTATTCAGATCGTGGAACTAATCAGCAAACAGTCATCAAGCAGTTTTCTCTTCTCACCAGGTTTCCACCTGTATAGTTTAACCACAGTAGCTGCTTTTCAATTACAAAAAACTTTGTCAATACAGCTATATGACACAATTTCACAATTTTGTTGTTTCCAATAAACAGAAATGTAATTAAAATCACATGATAATATGTTTGTTGACGTGATAAATCATTAAAAAACATGCTGTGTCATCATTCTCCTGTCATTGTCTTTTCAGTCAATAAGAAAACATTTTTTATTGCAGTTCTGTGAAATATGCTAGTTTCAAAACCACCTCATCCACCTCACCTCAAGACAAATGGAAAAATGTGTTTTTTCACATTTGCCTTGTTTCCATTTAGGAAATTTAAATAAACACAAATTCTTTGTGTTTCCAAATTGCACAATATGTTCAATGGCAAAAACAAAGAAACAATGGCTCAAACAAATGGCATGATGTCCTTTCTAGCTAATAAAACTAGGAAACAATTTTCAGATGGTCTGCCAGCTCTTCATTGTTGAAAACAAAAAAACAAGTCGGATGTCGAACAGCAACAATTTAACAAGTTAAGCAACGGAAAGATGTTGATGCACAGAACATTATACACATGAAGCAGAAATCTCATGAGAAAAATAGATGTTTCCCATTTCAATAATACTGTGAGAATTGGAATTATTTCTTAATGAAAATACAACAATTAAAAAAATAAAAAAATCATCAAGAGGTTTTGGCACTAAAATGAGGTGTGTGTTTTAGCGCAAAACTACTATGAAAACGCTTTTTTGTGTCACACAAGTCGTGTGATCAACTGGATGTTGCAAGAAAGAAAATGACAGGAAGTAGTTGGAGGATGATGAGGATGTTGACGCAGCGTGTTTGCTAAAGACTGATCCTGTGAACAAACTTATTCATGTGTGAATTAGTTTCTTATTTAAAATAAATGCTGCAGTTGTGAAATGGTGTTTTTTGACAGGAGCAGAACAGTGACAAGGTTTTGCTCACATTTGTAGTGGAAACAAATATTTCCACTACAGTGTTGATTTTAAAACAACTTCCTCCTTTGCATACAGGTCCCTCCAAAGCACAGCTACGGCATGCTGTTCTGCTCGTGCCCCATCAGCGACCAGACGGCGTGCTCCGAACGCAGGCGTCAAACCATTGTCCCTGTCTGCTCGTACGAGGAAAAGCAGATGCCAAACTGTCTGGAGCTGCAGGCCTCCTGCAGGACCAACTACATCTGCAGGTTGGATACAGCAGAATCTGAAACATTAGTGATGTCATGAAGGAAACAGGCAACAGAGGAAAGCTCAACGGGATGAGATGAAGATGCTGGTCTCCAAACATTAGGCAATGTCTTCTAGACTAGTGAGATGAACAGTGAATTAACTTCTCTTCCCCACTGATGTTTGTGTGGACGTTGATATTGTTTCCTTTCAAATTTTAGATGGTTTGGTTAAAATGATCCTAAAATTTACACATTTTAGTATTTAACATATTTAATAAAAAATTAACATTACAAAAGTGAAATATACAGAAATTATCCATGAGAAAAGTAGTAGTTACAACAGTAACATTCCAGCTTTAAGTATTGAATATCTCGGAGTTTTTATGGGAATGTGAATCTGTTAGATCAATTTGAGAAGCGATTTTCATCATATTTCACATTTCATGGTGTTCCTTAGCGCAGGGCGCTGGTCTTGGTCTTGTCTCAGTCTCGGGTTAGGTGGTCTTGATTACAACATTACTGACAAAGTTTGTCATGGAAACGCAGCTGCTGAACAGCGTGTGAGTTGAACAGTGAGTCAGACGTTGATTCCTGCTCTTTGGGGCCACATTCAGTCGTGTTTTGGACTCTGTTGGATTAAAGGGAAGCACTAGACATCATAAATGATCTCTGCTCAGTCTGTGGCTGGTTCCTCCCGCCTTTCCTGCCTCTGTCTCTTAACAGCAGCCAGCATGAAGGCAATAAATCCATACAACAAATTTTTCACTTCCCTCAATTTTTGGCCTTTCTTTCTCTCTCTCTTCATCAGACATGTGCTGAGGGCTGAACAACAGGTCTCACCGCAATGCAGCTTCCTCCCAGTCCATTTGTCAGTTAGCACAGATAGATTAAAGCTGTGCATTTCCACAGGCTCCCACAGCATATGTCAGGTCTGGTATGCTGGTTGCTGCTCCGCTCCTCTCCAGATTGGTGGGATTACATAGATCATGCAGAGGAAGGAGGTGTTCATGTGGATGATCTCATGCATACTTACAACCGATTCCTCATGGAGCTTCAAGGAAAATAGGGAAATTATAATTATGCAGAAAATGGCAGACTTATGTGCTTTACAGTGCAAAGTTTTGAATTATATCTTATTCATTTTTATTTTGCTTCTGAATGTTTATAGGAGTTATTCTGAGGAACTTTGGTTTTTAATTTTTTAAAAAGCAAAATAATAGCTAAGAAATCCACAGATACACATAGAAATATTAATTTTAATAGTTCAAACACCCAATACATTATTATGCGTTAATATATATAGTGGAAGCTGACTTGTCACCACTGCAGAAGCTAGTCTACCTGCTCCCATTTCTGCAGAAGCTAGTCTTCCTTGTTGGCACGGATTGGCTTGAGAAACATGGAGCTCCTGGATTTGCTGATTGAAAATGCCAGCCAATAGCTCTTCAAGCAGCAATGCCCCTTGTTATGTCAGCTTCCCAGGTTGCATTTTATTCCAAATATTTTACCTTTGCTCTACAAAAAAACCATGATTAGTTGGATTTTAATGCGAGGTCACATTCCACCCAAAAAAATCATTGAAGAGACAAATCACAGAATACATTGAATTGTATAACAGTGATGGTGTGATTCCATAAACTGCCTTCTTGGCATTTTGGGCATAAAACCAATAGAAATGAAAGATGAATCACTTTTTTGTATTCGCCCTTTTCAAATGCTGCTCTGGGCAACCACCCATATGGCTCATATCAAAAAACCACCAGTGTCTGTGCGATGAGTAGAGCAGAAGAATAATTACAGTATTTTAAAATTGTCCTCAGACATTCCCATAGACAGTTTCATCTAAATCGGATTCATTTATTTCCATGGTTGGTCTTTCAGGCACTTTTTGCCTGACTTTTAGATTTTCCTGTTTGGAGAGTTTTCGAGATAATTCCATTTTTTTACAGCCCTTTTTTTCAAGTGAATTTTATAGATGCATTATTTTCTAAAAAAAAAAAAAAAGACTAGGAAACTAGAAAATGTTCTAAAATATGATGAAGACCATACTGTCTCTACATGTTACTATCCCTCTTGTTTTGATTTTCTTTCTTTTGGAATAGGTTGTGCTAAAATTGTTGAATTGTGAGTTGTATTTTGAAAGTCAAGCTGAACCCTCTTCCTGTGTGTGTTAACATTTTTGTCCCAAAGGTATTGCATTCTTGAGACAAAATCAGAATAAAAGGTTGAACTACAGGCATGGTACTGTTAAAGTCAGGGGAACGCAAAAAGAAAAAAAATGAAAATTTATGTTCTTGTTATTTTGGAAATTGTACCTTTTTATAAATTTTTATTCTTTTTATTTACCAATTAAATCTTGCTTCCAGACTTTTGGCAGGTATCATACCTGCTGTTGGGAATTTATGGAGTTTATGGAGACAATTGGTAGCAAAGCAATTGCTTTGCCCTTTTTCTGTTTATATGTTACACATATCTTTAAGATTCAGCGCGTTATGTTGACAACTTGACAGCTAAAACCAATGGTGGTCATCATTGGGCAGACGTTTTCGCCCTCCAGCAGGGAACTGGAGATGGGATTTTAGCAATCTGAAGTCACATTGTAACATGTGACTTCAGATTGCTTTTAGTTAGCTTAGCAAGAAACAGCGCTTTCTTCAAACGTGAAAATGTATATTTTCCTTCCTTAAAAAAGGTGTGTGCAGAAACTACTCTCATATGTGATTAATTCAATTATAATACACACTGATGATACTATAGCAGAGCTGCAACTGTTCTGCTCTTCCTGTTTATCTTCTTCTACTACTTTTTTTGATAACTAATCAAGAGTGACCACTAGAGGGCAAAACTTTGAACGTAGCAATATGTCTATGTCTAATGTGGCCTTTATGACTAACTGCATAGTATTTACACAGACTTTATTGTCATGCAATGGTACATTTAAAATGTGTCATAGGATGCATTGTGTTCCTCATATGATGACAGTAGGGGTGTGTGTGTGTGTGTGTGTGTGTGTGTGTTTTAGGTCCCGACTGGCTGACTTCTTTGTAAACTGCATGTCGGAGCCTCGCTCGCTGTCTGGCTGCCTGAAGGAGAACTACGCTGACTGTCTCCTGGCTTACTCTGGCCTTATTGGTGAGTCCCAATATGCAAACATGATAAGATAAGTAGATGTGGGGGTGGGAGGTTATCCAGGAGTCAATTGAAGTCTTCCTTCCAGCTCGTCTGATTTGTTTACGCATCTCACCGTCTTTCACTGACACAAGTGGAAACTTTTTTCATTTTTTCTTGAATCCAAGCAAACTGTCAGCTCGCCTTTTCTTGTTTCCTGCAAGTGACCAAACCGAGTCGCTCATATATATATACTGTCCACATAGTGCCAATTTATTCTGCCTACTGCAAAACAAAAAAAGACCCTTATTGGACAGCAGCCAGCTCAAGGGAGCAATCCATTGGGGGAGTGAGAAATCACTGACTGAAGCTATTTGCTTCCCCTTGCAGAGAGAAAAGGCTATTCTTCACTTCAGCCCCTCTGCATTCTGCTTCCTCAGTTTGTTTCCTTCATACGTGAAGGAAAAGAAATGAATATATGTGGTATTTATTTATTGTTACATGCAAATGAGAAGGTCTTCAGAAGTGTTTAAAATGGTCATTTTAGACACAATTTCAGACAGAAACGGTGGGTAAGATCACATTTCTTGCTGAACTTGAATACTTCAGTGAATTCTTGTGTCTACCTGCTGCAGGCACCGTGATGACCCCCAACTACCTGCGCTCCCCTAAAATCAGTGTCTCCCCTTACTGCGACTGCACCAACAGTGGCAACAACAAAGATGATTGCGACAAGTTCACTGAGTTTTTTACGGAGAACACCTGCCTTCGTAAGTTTTCTGTCTTCCAATCGTGGCTCTTCCTTATGATGGTTTACTATTTTCATCCTCTGTGCTGGCCTTTATCCTGCTCCACATTCATATCCCCCCCTTTTTTTGTGTTTCCTCTCCTCCAAACCAAATCTATCCCTTTGCCAAGGTTGAGTTATTATCCCACAGCATTACATAGAAACCAGGGAGTGTCTGACTGTGAGTGCATTGTGTTCCTGGACTGCTGTTTGTGTGCTTTAACGCTGTTGTTGAACTCTTCTCATGGTTTTCCACAGACAAAAAAGCTTTTTATACAACCGTTTTTATACATAAAGTTATTCTGTTTCTGGGAAAAAACAAGTAGCAACATTTAAAAAACTAACTTTTTTCGTGTGTGTTCCTAAGCAAACAGCTGGTGCTAATCTAATGAAATTGTTCTATCCATAATAAACATCCACCCTTCCATCTATTGTCTATTACATCTACGTCACCTAATCACATTGTGGTGCCATGACAGAAGAGGGCAATGGAACTATTCAGCAGAGCGATGGTGATTTTTCTCACGCTGTTTTTCTCTGGGTAGCCATGGTTTCTACTTGTTCACGTCCAGCTAAGTTGTCAGTAGAAGTTGCTCACCAGGTCCTGGAGCTCATCATAGACAGCACACAGGTTGGAAATCAAACCACACACCTTCTCTTTCCTGATGTGTTTGTTGAATTGATCAAATTACCAACCGTTCATGAATTCACACCACATGATTCTATCACTATGTCATAAACCACATTTCCCCTTAAACCAGAGCAGAAGTTGTTTGAACACAGACGGCTACATGAAGGTGGTTCATTTTCCACTTGGTTATTGATGAAGTGTCCTTGTCATGACGCAATATTTGATAACATTTTACCAATTTCACTCATAAAGTCTATCATTGTTAATATTCATACCTTATAAAAAGTGTTAGCCTGCCAGCTAAGATTAGTTAGTGATGCCCATCGCTGCCTAACCTCCTTTAAATAAACTCTTCAGTCAGCAGAGTATTACATGATCCTACAGTCAGTACTGATATGTCTAGCTGCTGATATGTCTCACACTGCATGGCCCTCTTCACTGACTAACAGCATTATTATAAATCACCTTGATATGGATCATAATCTGCATTCAGTGTTTCCATCATTTTGTTAATTACAGAAATGTTTTTAAATGATTTTATCTATCTGTAATAATCGTTAAAAATATTTTTTGTGTGTTTTGTTGCACTTCAAATGGAAGACCTTGACATGAAGAAGAACTTTTCGAAGCAGTTGAATTGTTTCTTTCAATGATTTATATTTTATTCTGTTTTGATATTAGCCTATCAGCTGCTGTCTTTTTCACAGCTGAGTTTAATGTAATGTGACTCTTTATTGATTTTTCTGTGGAGGATGGAGGAAGGGGTCAAGCATTGGACATGTTACTGAAGGACGACTGAGATGGATTTGTAATTTATTTGTATTTTACTTAAATCTTGTTCAAACATAGAGAATAATGAACGAAGAAAGAGCTTTATTCAAATGTCTCAGCTTTAGGTACTTCATTTATATGTCATAGTTCTGAAGATGCAGACAGAGTTTTTAGCTAAAAATGGTCAAATAAACAAAGAACAGATATATTTTTCAGACATGGTAAAAAAGTGCCTGTATTTCTCTGTGTACCTCCAAAATATTAGCAGAAAATTCACCTATTCATAGATTTTATTTCTTTTGTAGGTCATATTAAAAGTACTGACATGAAAATTAAACTTTGGAAGCTAAAATACTGAGGCACAATGCCACTTGACATGCTGTTGGCTAGCATCTGCAAAGCTAGTCAGCTAGAGCTAGAGAGCTAGAGAAGTTGTTTTCCTTGGGGCATCCTGTGGGACTCAAATGGAAATAATACAAAAAAAACTGGAAAGAAAATAACAATTAAACACATAACTTTTGAAAACTGCAGTAATGTTAGACAAAATAGCCTAAGGTAATGGTTATTGCTGTTTTAGTTACACCAGTTTGAAAATCAGTCAAAGCCGTCAGAAGGTGCAGTCGCGCCGCTAATGAATCTGTTACGGATTCAGTCGATAAAACAATGAACCAGGAGACACCTGTGACAAGCAGCCCGTTAATCACAGCATTCCTAAATCACTGTGTACTTTTGGAAACTTACAGACGTTGAAAATAATGAGCTTTAGTGACAACGAGGGAACGAGCTTCTGCTGCTGTTTCTGCTCTGCAGAAGCAAAGATGCTGGTTTGGTTTTTCCCCGTCAGAATGACAGTGAGGGGATGAGAAAACACCAAGATGCTGCCTCGTTTTCACCAACTCTTCTGTCTTTTGCCCTTCTCTTTCTGCTTCTCTGTTATTTTTTATTTCACCCTGCTATTCAGGGGTAACAAAGTCAGCCTTTTTGCCAAAAATCCCTTTTTTCCATCCAAAACCTACTAAGGCCATTATGTTAGGGAGATCATGCTATTTGACAAAACTAGTCAACTTATTGTTTGTGTCAGTTTCAGTTTCTTTACATTATTCTACTCCTCACTGCACCGACTGAACAAATGAAAGTTGTTTTGTTTCTACATGTTTGACCAAGTTTAGCAGCTATAGCTATATATAAAGGTGCTGCAGAGTTACCTAGTTAATATGTAATTCAGTACATTTATGTCTGTATTTTTTAAAATAAAAATGTTTCTGAATCATATTGGTATTGACCCACACTCAACCTCAGATATTGATTTAAACGGAAGTGAAACAAGTGGATCGGTGCATCCCTGCTGTGTAACGTCTCAAAGTCCAATTTATAAGACCAAAGAAAGTAAATAAAAGCTTTAAATCTGTTTTTTAAGCTATTCCAGGTCTTGTCAGTTTTAATAAACAGATTCAGTTTGACTCTTTTTTTTCACTGTTTCCGCATTTTCCGATCACTTATGCCTTCTTTTACTCGTTCCCCTTCCACTTGGCAGCGCTCATCCTTTCCTTTCTGATCTCAGCCCTTGTCCTTTCATGCCCTGCCTCTTTCTGCTCTCATTAAGCTTGCTCAGCAGTAACTGGAACTGACAACTCTAAAGATCCTGACACACACCAGCCACAGGGTCACGACAAAAGAGAAAGACAGGAAGACAGAGAAAGGGCAGAAGTAGAGAGAGCATTTAGTCCGTGTGCTGCAGTTTAGACTCCTTATCGTGGAAGAGCTGGAATTTCCTAATTAAGACAGATTTGAATTTATCAGCCTTTAATTCTGAAGCATGCAGCCTTCCTTTTTTTGGCTTCTGACCCTATTAAAATAAAGCCAACAGAGTCTGCCGTTTGAGATATTCCTCATGTGGTTTTTCTCTTAACTTGATAAAAGCATGAAGGATATCTGGTGAGAAGATAGCAAATCCATTTCGATCCTGTAATTTGTCTTATAGTTTATCAGCGTTTGCAGTGTGACTCCTCAGCTGAGATTTGTATCTGCCGCTTTAATACTCTCAAAACGAAGTCTTAATGTATTCAAAGCTTTTCCGTGGCTCGTTCTCTGGAAATACAAAGGTCACAGCAGCCAACCCAATTCTATCTTTACAGCATCCCTGTGTGTGTAAAGTGAGATATAAAGTGGTAAATGAACGGCGGTGTGGGAGTCCTCCCTGCAAGCAGCAGGATCTGCTGCGGTGGGAAGATCCTATCATGTTTGGTGAAATGCACTGTGTGGTTGCATGTTTGGATGAATGTTTGGGTTTGCAAATTAAAACAAGGAAAACTTTTTTTTAAGTAAGATATTTCCACAGCTCACATTCCGGGTTCCCCTCAGAAAACACGTTTTAAATATTGTCAATAATGTATTACAGTAACACATAACCATCACCTATTTTAAACCTTTAAAATGCAAACAGAAAAAAATACAATGAAAATAAGGACCATTTTTTGTACTTCATTTGTTTCAATTTCATTTTTGTATGATCTCAGTCTATTTCTGCCATTTCTCCTCTGAAATTGTTATTTTTTTAATGTGGGTATAATGTGGGTATTTGTTTCAGAAGATACTTTGGTCTAGGAAATGTTTATCTATGGTTGGCAAAATATTTATGAAGAAATATTTATATGGTTATATTTTGGAACAGTGACTGTAAACTGGTTTTATGTCTCCCGACTCAACAGGGACAGAAAAACCAATTCCTCTGCTGTGGAAAGCCAAACACTCCATCTCAGAGTTTACTATGCAAATTCACTGGAGGATTACTGCAAAACCCTTACATTAATATTTCCAAGTGTTGAAGTTTAATCTGTGTGAGGGCAGGTTAAACCCACTGGTTCTTTTTCTGGCTCCAAACAGGGCCAAGCAACACCACTTAAACCAGATTATCATAAATTAGGTTTCACATTTCACTGAAAATAATTACTCTGGATGCTGCTGTCAGAATATTGTTTTTTTTTCCTGCCAAATATGTTGACAGATCTGAAAATCTAATTTCACACTGATCTCTACATGAAACAATTAAGCACACTTTCTGGAACATTCTGAAATATTAGTCACATACACTGTTATCTGTTTGTTGAATCCTAACTTTTCTCACTCATTAATTTGTATTAAATGTCAACAGAAAGGAGTTTGATCAGGAGTACAGTCGGACCCAGGCAGAGAGCGCACACAGGCAACCAGAAGTGTCTCCACAGCTTTAGGTCAGGAGGCAGACAGGGCAGAAAAGAACCCATCAGTTCTTCCAATGTGCCCATCCACCTTCTGCTGCCTCCACATAAAGCTTCCAGCTACTCAATCCAAAAACAGAAGCAAAAATAAAGTATTCATTGTCTCTTTTTGGCAAAAATGGACCCAGTCAGGACATAAGGATGCTGAAAAAGAAAGCGATCAGTGCTTAATATTCATTTTCTGAAACAATTAGCAGCTTGTTTGTTTACTTTTTTCCTCCAAAAATGTTCAGCTAAATACAAACAAACAGGTTTAGTTCAGAACAAGAAAGATGTTAAAACAGAACTATATCAATTTACCTGCCTGGCACTTTTTTCAGTCAACATCAGTAATAAGCAATAATACTCAGCTTGTAATCTGGGATTTGCCAATTGCAAACGTTTCTCTATGTGAGACTTTTTAGGATGTGTCGACTCTCCTCCAGATTTTACTTAGTTCAGTCACGGTATTAAACTTGCCAAGTGGAACCAACTGGAAACGTCTCTGTAGGTCACAGTGTGTTTAATCTGAAGTCATTTCCAGCAGAGGAAGGGCAAGGAAACACAGGAAGCAATGAGGCTCAGTTCTCACCAGCCCGTTCAATCAACATCCAGATGTCTGCTTCCTGACAGCCTCATGATCTAATGCCAGAATATCCACAGAGTTTATTGCCAGATAACCTGAACCTGCTTCTTGAGGAATTGCAGTTTATCAAACGTGTTGTTAGACGTGTAGCTGGTGGGGACATTGGGACTAACCTAGACAGCTATGTGTTGAACACATTGTGAGCATCAAAGTCATGAAGGCCAAGCTTTGAGTTTCAACAGCTGATGAAGGAATTTGCCCTTTGCCAGACTGGAAGGTTTTGTGGTTCAGTCTTGTTAGAGTCGAGGTATCTGATGAGAAATGCAGGAACATGAGAAGGACAGGATGGACCTGCTTAGTTGACCTCAAAGTCTATATTTCCTCCTTGTGTTTGTATGATTTTCATGTTTGTTTTGACCAGGATTAGAACTATTTTCATTTGCTTGGTTTGCATTCATGCTGTTGACATAGAACTATAATCGTTTAGCTACATTAGTTGTTTCAATTACAAATGTGAGCTAAACTCTGATTACTATTAATGTCATGAAAACATGATTTCACAATTATGGTGTTTCCATTAAATGATAAACTTAGTTAAAATCACATTGAATAAGTTTGATCATGTGATTGTCCTCCTACCACTTCCTGTTATCTTCTTCTTCATGGTTTGCTCCAAAGGCAACATCCAGTTGTTAATCATGTGACTGATATGATGTAAAAAAAGTGTTTGCAGTTTTACAAAATAAACCAATTTTGATAAGGTCAAAAACCCACCTCATCCTAGTGCCAAAACTTTTCATCAAAAAATGAGTGTGACAGACAACAGTGTTATTACATCGGGTCATGTAGAATTACATTTTTTTGCTCAAGCCATTACTTTCTGTTTCACAGAGGAAATGGCATCAAACCAGTTTAGATGCTATGAACAATTCAAAGTCTTTTCTTTCAGGCTAAAGTTATCCTCCATTCACAACGGAACCCAGCCTGCACAAATGTACTTTCAGATACCATTTTGGTTTTGGGTTCACAAAGCCCTCATGCTTATAGGTGTCACATAATTATCATAATAATAAAAAACTTATTCCTAATCTTTGGAGCAAAATTTAATTTAGTGATTTACATTTAATTAGCTAAAAATCACATTACAAATTAAGGCCCGGGTACGTCTCACCATGTAAACGTCATTGTGACACTTCACACCCTGAGTTTCTGTGGGGTTAAAAAGCTGTTATGCAGATCAACCCGTCGCTGCATTACTGCAGCATCAGGGTCATAATTCACCGTTAGAAGGAAGCATATCATTATATTCAAACAGCAGCTCTGTAAAGCTCAGCTATTCTTCTGATGTGTGCGTTTGTGCTTTACATCAAAGCCACAGCAGACTATTAATAGGGCCACTAATGGACTCTAATGGTAAAAAGTCACATCAGCACTCAGGTTTTTGACGGTGTGGTGAATTTATAATGGAAGGAAGTGATAACAAAGCTTGAGTACCTTCTAACTCTCCTTTAATTGTGGTTGCAATATAAAATTTTATTTCAACATGGGGAATAGCAACATTGTGATGCGCGATATGACTAAGGTGCATACTGGATCACTGGAGATCTTCACCATCTCAGCTTGTCTAACACTAACTCACCCACAGAGAGAACACCAAGCTGACATTTTGAGATTATCGCTCTTGTTTTCTGTAGGTAACGCCATCCAGGCCTTCGGGAACGGAACGGACGTCGGGATGTGGCCGCCCATATCTCCCGTTCAGACCACCACCTCCATCACCACGCCCTACCAAAGAAACCGAGAACGCAACCCCAACAACATAGACAACCACATCAACACCGACTCCAGCCTCTACCACTTCTGTGGCAACTTACAGGTTAGACAAACTGAATGTTTATTCAGAATGTACAACCATACAAAATCTACATCCAGTGTACAATATTACATTCTGTACACTGCAGCAGGAAATGGATGGATGGATGGATGGATGGATGGATGGATGGATGGATGGATGGATGGATGGATGGATGGATGGATGGATGGATGGATGGATGGATGGATGGATGGATGGATGGAGACATTTCATCTGTTTCCTTACTTTGCTATATAGATTTTAATCCCAAATGGCTTTTCCTTCATAAACATCAATTCTATTTGGTTTGTGGAAACATTTATTGTGCAGCCATACAGTGAGCAGATGGACTCATTTATAGTCGCCAGCCTCCACACACAAATACAAACTAGTGCTCTCAGTGACACGCGCCAGCACTGTCCATACTGATAATGAGCTTTGGTGGTGCAGTGATGCGTGTGTGCTGTCAGGACCGCTCTGATAACATGCCAACCACAACTTAGAAAGGGTTGCAGTGTTTAAATGCTTCTCCAGAGAAAGTCTGCATGTTTGTATGCGTCCATATGCTAGCATCAAGAAAAACTATGTTGTCAGACGTGACATCCTCCAGGGACAGACCTGTCAGAAGGTTGACTTCTCTTGTTGATCTCTCCTTGTTTCACAACCTCCACACACCCCCACCCCCATCCCACCACACCCCCCACCCACACACACACACTCTAACACGCACACCCCCACTGCCCCCCCACACACACACGCATGCAAGCACAAATATAATTAACCAGAGAATCTAAAAGCCATCAAGTGCTAACATACTTCCTAAGGTATGTTTACTTTTTACATTAAAAGTAAAAGTTTTCATTTTTATGAATCGATTTTGTTTAAAAGAGGAGCTTTAAATATCCTATAAAGGTTCTAGATTCTTTAGTTTTTAGAGACAATATAATTTGTCTTTAAAGTAGTTATTTTTCTCGATTAAAACTTTTAATCTTTGCAGAGTGTGTAAATAATTAATTGCATTTCATCCAAAAAAATCATCTACTGACAAAATAAACAACATTCTCAATTCAAAACTTGATTTTTCATGTTTTGAAAAATCAAAACATGATCAAAGATGATGTTTTGAAAATGCATCTTTGAAAATAATATTTCTCTGGAAGCCTTCTGGACGTTTTGGTTTGCTGCTGATGTTTTGTAATGACTCCCACTTCCTGTTTTCTTCCTCATTGTTTCCACCAGTATTAAAATCTGACTGTTGATCACATGACTCGTGATTCATTGCAGTTTTGTGAAAAACACTGATGTTGTTACTGATTTGAAATCACCTCATCTAAAAATGTAAGCTTTTACAAAATTTGTACTTTTCCATTAAGAACATGTATTTTCCAATTTGCATATTTGCATATTCTGGTCCTAACAAAAACACTCGAATACAAAACTTCCCATCAGAATCTTGTATGCTAAAAAAAAGCAGTTGATTGTGTTAACATTTTCTGAGTTAAAGTTGATGTAATTCATTCATCAAAATGAAGCGTCTTTCTGTAAAACACATCTGACTTGTTTCACCGTAGCCATCATGTCTCTGACATGACATGTGTTTGAGTCTTTAGGGACAAAAATGTGTCCCATAACAAAAGAACATAAAGACTCTTTCATACAGACAATTAACTTCATTCTTCACTGAACATCATAATTGATACAAAAATGAAGAGATCACCTCACTGAGAGGGACGATTGAAAGAGGGTAAAGTCATTATTCTGTTTTATGAATTGGACATTGACCTGAGTTTTTCCCTGTGGTCACCAA
Organism: Phalloptychus januarius; assembly: GCA_902982915.1. Classification (NCBI taxonomy): domain Eukaryota; kingdom Metazoa; phylum Chordata; class Actinopteri; order Cyprinodontiformes; family Poeciliidae; genus Phalloptychus; species Phalloptychus januarius. The sequence goes on along the minus strand of CADWAE010000197.1, from coordinate 841,576 downwards.
ATTTTCATGTCAATTAAAGTACATCCAGCTTCTTACCTTCACTCCATCATCTGTAATCATAAATATTGTGTTCACAAAATGCTAAAAATGCTCTGTTTGTTTTTTATTTTTTCTGTAGAGGAAACAGGAAAGCAGATCATCTGCCATCATCTTTGTTGCTCTGTCATAGTTATTCATTCAATGAAGCTTCATGAAAATATGTTCATTTTAAGCATGTAGGAACTGCTCTGGATAAATCTGGTTACTTCATGCTAATGTGACTTTTCAGAGCGGACCTGGATCACGCACACATGGTGTATGTATGTGTATTTTAATCCAATGACCTTTAAAACTTTGTTTCCTAACGAGTCTTGGTGGTCATGTTTTACAATATATAGGAAGATGTTCATAAACTTTATGAAAAAAACACATTTTTCCAGAATATCTGGTTTCATTCATTTAAACTCACCTACATTTAAACCTTTGTTTGTTCTGATGGATCCATCATAACGAACAGAACGGATCAAAAGCAGAAGCAGTTCAAATGAATGTGACAATAAACAGATTCATTGTCTGATGGTATAAAAACTGGATGCATGAAGCTGCCAGTCATTTACTGATGCTATATCATTTGAAATATGAACTTCAGATATTATGTGAAAATTTGATGTTAAATTAGTTAATTAAGATTAATTTCATAGAACACACACTTGTATATTTAAATTCAGCAGAGTGCTTCTGGAACATGAGTTAGGTCTGTTGTTTCAATATTTGATAACAGCTAAGCTAACTTGCAAATATCCTTCATGTGATTGAAACACAGTATTTACAAGATTCAAGGTGTTAAAGTTAATGAAAAGTTCCATTTGTTTTATTTTTGGAGATTGTAATTTCAGCTCAAATCCAATCATAGTTTATAAAATGTGCCACATTGAGAACCAACTTCAGGAAATGAAGAGCTGGACCCAGTGATGCCAGACTGTTTGCATCAAAAGTACATTGAATTTTACTTAAGCCAGCATGATTTCTGTAGGCCTGAAGAAATGGTCTCAACTTCTTCATCAACTCCTTTCCTGCAGAAGAAAAAGAAATGAAAAGCCTTGAAACCTCCAATTCATATTAGCAGCATCCAGTCAGGAGGTTGGTGGTGTTTTGCTCATGTATTTAAAGCGGACGTTTCCACTTCAACACCACACTTCACCAGTTACGGCTCAGCTAGCTGCTCTTGTGTTGCTGCACCAAAGTCGTTTTGCAGCTGCAATATTATGAAGTCAAAATCTGATATTAATCTGGCCTTTGATTTTGATTCTGCTATTGATTTGACTGTTTCTGGGGGGAAGTTTACCTGCTTTTGTCAGAAAAAAATGTTGTATCAGGCGACTGATGCATCGTTGTATTTGATATATTTGTGTTTATAAGCTGACAAAGTGTGGAAAAGTTCAACAGTTTTGAAAACAACTAAACCATCTGACATTATGTGCTCAAAACTACACACCGAGGTAATCCGGTTCAGCTGTTTCACAGTGTAAATAGAAGAATCTTTATGGTTTTAGTTCCAACCACCATCTTAAATCTGCTGGTAGATTTAGATCAACAATTTCTGTATTGCTCTTGCATACAATTCATATGAAACTCCCAAAAGCAACAGCAGTTCTTGATTTTTATCTTTCCAAATCACATTAACATTTGTGTCAGCTGCAGTACATCAGTGTCTACCTCAGCAATTTGATCTCGGTGCTCTTATTTCATATCCATTTCTGTGTTTATGCAACAAAACAAGCTTTTTATTCTTTTTTCCATAGCTTGGAAATTCAGTTTGAGCTACCCATAAAAAAGTTGCTGAAAGGATATAAAAAGTCATTAATTTAAATGACTAAAATTCTCAGTAGGGAGGAACATGCATCCCTCCCACGTATTTTTATTGATTTTGTTTATGCGCATTAAGGATGGGGAAAATCCAGCCCTGCTCTCATCTATAGGAAAAGTTTCATATTTTCATACCAAATGAATTGCAAAGTGAACTTAGGAAGACTTTGCCAAATGTCTGGAGGCAGAAATTAATGAACCTAAACGACCAGCCAAGATTTTGCCAATTGTTTGAGCATGTTATTTTATCCCCAGTGTTTCCTTTTATGGGAACAAAGGTAAGGTAAAAATCTACAAAGAAATATTTCAAGTCGTGCAAGTTACGCTCCACAAATCATGCTTTCATTCCCACCAGCGACCGTCTGAAGAAATGACTGCTTTGTGGGACGGTTGCTCACTTCAGGCGGAGAACAGATGTGAGCTCCAGAGTGACCTTTCTGTAATGAAGCAGAGGAACAGAGGTAGACGCACGCTTGTTTTCATTCCATCCAAGAAAGCAATTAAAGTTCCACATTCCACAAACAATCGAAAGCTGGGAATGGTAGAGCGGATGTAGAGCACCCAAACCTTTTTGTGTTGGAGTTTCTGCTCTCGGGTCAAACAGCCAGCGGAGGCAGCGCAGGTCAGCTGGCCGTCAGCAGGGCCGGCCACTCAGCCTGGCCGGATGCAGATGGGCACAGAGTGGACGTCTCAGTTAGTCCCACAGATGTTCTGATGGGGAAAGATCCGACTTTATCCTGGTAAAATCAAGGTCAAATAACTCAAATAAAATTACAACAATCAAATTGTTCTTTGAACATGTCTCACATGATGAACCATGTTTCATATGAAACATGACATGTTTGTCTTTGATGATGAGCTCCAGGTGTTTGGGGTAGAACATCTCTGTACCATCACCCTAATCTTTCTATTTCTCCACAGATTCAAGCCTGGACTCTGGCTGGGTTACTTAAAACATTAATGTCTTTGGTCAAATGAACAGATGATTTTATATGTAAATCTCTCAGGGTTTGAATCATTTTGGGCTTAACTGTTAAAATAGTCTTTGGATTATTTGTATTCATTTTTTGTCATTTTTTTCATTGCAGGCTCAGAAACTACATTCAAACGCCACTGTTGATGTCTGTTCAGTAAGTTCATTGTCTATTCTTTGATTCATTTGTATAAGTTGGAAAATCCAAGTGACTTTAATAAAATCTTCAGTCAGTTTCATGAACAATATGAATCTGTTTCCGTTCCGTTATATGAATCCGTTCATATAAACGTTCTTACATCCTTCTGCCTGTTTTAAAATTATTTTGCGGTAAAAACTTCAAAGATGGTATGTCCGTTTACCACATTGGCAATTTACATTTACAGAAGTACTACTGTAGGCTAAAATAAGTAGTTTCATATTTTTTTCTCCTAAGTTTTAGAATCGTACCATAGCCCTCACAAACCCCAAACACATTCAGTCCAACAGTTTCAGTCTCTTTCTTTTGAAAAACAATTTTATTTAAGACCATCAAGCATTCTGCTGAGTGATCAAATCATCACAGAGTCCTAATCCGACCTCGCTGCTGGAAGTGTCTGACCTTCCTCTGACGGTGATTGCCACAGCAATCTTTGCTGCCTTCTCTGTAAACTCTTGGTCTTTGTAGTTCCTTTGAGGCTGAAATGGGATCGTTGCTTATCTGCCGACTTTTAAAGTTCAGTGTAAATGTCATTCTGCAATAATAAGGCACTGCTATGCACTGGACTGACATTTAGTGGAAGCAGAACCGGGTTGCCGGGAGATGACCCAGCCGCTGGCTTACAGCATCATAAGCAACGGAGCAAAAATACTAACATACCTTTTACATGCTGGGCCATGCAAATTCAAATACCTTCACATGTGAGTCTGTGTTTTTCCTTTCACTTCATGATTTTATAGTTACAAAAACAACCTTTTATTATATTTCTGTCACCCTTGATTAGCTTGATTTGATTAGGTCATTGTGCAATGTAAAAGTTTAATATGCCCCAATAAAAATGTGGTGAGGGTTTTTCTAAGGCTATGAAATAATGAATATTTAGTCTGTGTTTTTATTGAGGGCAAACAATTCATCAAAATATTCGGGCTTCCATATAACTTTTTAACTATCAGTGCAGCTTCTAAAGGCTGAGGCTTGTTGACAGTCATTATTAGGAGCAACATCAAAACCATTAAAACCTTTCTCAAAACAATAATAAAACTGCCAACCAAGTGCATTGAGGCAGTTATTCCCTCTTTACCCAATATAACCGAGTTCCAAGGTCCAGAAAAAAGGATTTATTGATTGACAACTTCATGCTGTCAATCAATTAAAAAATGTAATCAGATTAATCACACCATAGAATATTAAAGAAAATATCTCATTGCCTCAAACCAAACATCTCAGTTTTACAGGTTTTCATATTGAGGAAGTTATAAAATAAATCATTTTGTTTCAAACATTATTTAGAAATGGTAACTCTAACTCTAATGCTTGAGCTTCCATTGAAGGATAATTCACCGTTACTATAAGTTGGCCACATTCTGGCCTGGTTTTATTCAAACATTCATCAGAGTGGTTTTTAAAGTGAAATTTACTGCTGAGTCAGCTGACTCGATCGCATTTCCCTCACATTTGTGACTCTGCAGTGCTGACCGCAGTAGAAGACCACGTACTGGTTCGTTGACAGCAACGTACCACGCTGCTGTCAACTAAATAAGGCTAGAAGAGGCTTTTAGGTCAAAATAGATAATGTTATTAATCTGCTTTATGAAATATTAACTTGTTAAACTTCATAGATTAATCACATGGGCTAAAGCGTTAATGTTGGCAGCCCTAGAAAAAACTTATATGTATCTGTTTCTTATGTGTCATTCACAGTTTATGACACATCTAGACCAGGTGATTTCGGTGTCCATCACAGGACACCAAACTCTGAAATTATTTCTGGGTTCCACCCAAAGTGTTATCAGCCTGGAGGGCCACCAGACTTTACTTTGCCCCACCAGGCTAAGAGTTGCTTATTTTATTCAGGGGTTTTTTATGCGCCAATAACAAAGATGACATTCATCTAGGTTTATAGTTGACACATCGAACTAGAAGGAAGACATGAGTCGTGTTTGCAGTTCATCACAAGACATTAAGGCAACACAGCAGACATGTGGAAGAATTTACAGAAATTAGGCCTCTCCTTTGTCTGCAGCTAATCTTAAGTCTGTCTTAAGCCTGAGGTATCTATTTGTCTTTGCATCATGAGTCATTTAGAATCATTAAACCATGTGTTGTCTTTCCTTTCAGTCTGATCCCCAGGCTCCGAAGGTAGATGGTCCAAGCGCGTCCAACGCCATCCTGCGAGGCTCGGCCGTCTGCAGACAGGATGTGGGCGTCACCTCCCTGCTGCCCCTGCTGCTCTACTTTGGAGCGCAGGGCTACTTGTAGCCCTGCTGCCAAAAAGCTGCAAATTGTGGACTGAGAAACTCATATTTGTATAAAAGAAAGCAAAAAAGGAAAATAATATCCTTTCTTTTTCAGTACCTTCTGTTGTATTTTGTTGTCCCTGTATCTTTTCATTTACACTTTTGTTTCCCGATCTGTTGGTTTTCGCATTGCAGATTAATACTAAAATGGTAATTTATTAGACATTTTGACTTCAGCCCAGCTGGTTCGGTCAGAAACGTGGATTTGAAGCCACTTACGAATGCCGCTTGAACAGGAAGCTGTGACAGAATCCTCCTGAGGACGACGTTCCACTGATGGATGAGCGAAGATCCTTGGAACACAGTGTAAATTAACATCAGTTTTCAGAGATCCCCATTCAAGTTTTCACCCATTTCTGTTTGCGTGTTGAGGCTTTTTGGTGGAATCATTCGCTTAAGAGTCGCAGTAAGTTCAGTAAAGCTACAATCTATAACTGAGGCAGCGATTTTTTTGGTGTTGTTCAGTCTCCTTTGTGATTTGTGTATGTTTTGATAATGATGTGATCTGGTATTTTACATTTTTATGAGCTTAACTAAAGACTCCAATATAAATGACCTGCTTCAAAACAGTGGAAACGTTTCAATGGCTGCAACCAGGAAAGTCTTTGCTGTATTTCATACTGAACACCAACGTCAGCTGATAAGCACACATGGCGAAGTCCTACAAACAAATACATCAACATGCCACACACGAGACAATGAATATAGACATGCATATATCAAACGTCAATGTTGGAGCCACTCCTGCCATTTGTTGCTGCACCTGCTTACAACTCTCCATTCTTTAGTTTCTTTATGGAAGACAACAGCAAAGTTCCTGAACAATCATCTTATGGTTGAAACTCGTACACCTGATAAGTAGTCAACAGTTTTCAACAACTCTTACTTAAAACCGCCCGAAATTCTGCTTCCCTAAAGTCAGAGCAGGTCTTAATTGATTATTTTCTGAAACCCTTCCAAACTCACACCCTGTGCCAATTGGTTATAACCCAACAGACAGATTTCTGACCAGATTTCTTAGACGGTAAATTTGTCTGCTGTAACCAGTTTCTCCAGCAGCCATTGGGCGAGAGGTGATTGTGGAAAGGTTGTCTGTCGGGACAAAACAGACACACTTTGAATGAACAATCATGAATAAATCACTCACACACACCAGATGAGCAATTTAAAGCTACCAGTTAAGCTTAGGACTGTGGGAGGAAGCTGGAGAACCCAGAGAGAATCACGGGGAAAACATACAAAACCCTAAAGAAAGACCCCAGGTTTGTGTTTAACCCAAAACATTGTTGCTCCAAGGCAACCAATGCTGCTAACAGTTAGCGCTGTTGATGCTCATGTTCACCCTTCAGTTTTACAGTGCTTCGCAAAAGTTTTCCACCCCTTGAACTACTTTCTTTTTTTTCATTTGACAACCAGAATCCTCAGTGTATGTTATTGATATTTTATGTGACGGAGCAAGTCACAGCAGTTCATAATCGTAAAGTCAAAGAAAACTATGCAAGCTTCTAACAGACAACACAGCTTAGCCTCAGTTTGATTGGTCTCAACTGTAATTTCTCAATCTTCTCAAAGATTCTCAGTTGGATTTAAATCAGGACTTTGACTGTGCCATTCTAACACAATATTACTCTTAGCCGTATGCTTAGGTTTATTCTGCTAAAAGGTTAACTTCTGTCCCTGGACCTATAGCTCCATCGTTACCTGCTGGAAAAAAACAGCACCGCATGATGCTCCCGCCACCATACATCACAGTGGGGATAATTTAATCAGGTGAAAGGTGGGAAGTTCAAGAGGTGTGACTCCTTGAACAAAGCACAGTATGAACCGTCTCTAATAAACACAGTGACAGTCGACAGATGAAGAAATGCATTTAATGACTATTGACTTGTAAAAAATCATTGTGAACAGACACAATGATTTTTGGACTAAAGCAAAATATAATCTTTTTAACAGATTACGATTCAAGCTTCTTTAACACAAAGGCCCATTAATAAACTGTATGTTTCCTCTGCAAAGTTATGAGCCACTGTTGAAAGCATTGTAACTTGTCTATTTGTGTTGTAATAAATCAAATCATGTACAACGCTCCATTAGAACGTCCTGCTCAATAGCACCAATTTGGTGCAAACATTTCAAACAGAATTAGTTTTTTCTACTGAGAAAACCACGGCAGTGTATTAGGGCCATTGGAGACAGAAAAAAAAATACATTCCCACCAAAAAACCTGAGACATTTTGAGATTAATGCCAGAAATTTGCTAGAAATAAACTCAGCCATCATGAGACTAATCTAAAAAAATGTTCTAGTAAACACTTGGAAATTTCAGAAATGTATAGAAAATCTCAAAATTTCTTTTTATTTTTCATTTCTAACTCAGAAATGAGTTTTCTCAAATTTCTGAGATTAATCTATACGTTTTTTAGTTTCTTGGCACAAATTTACTATTCTTATTTATCTGCAATGACCCCAATACACCATCATAAAAAAACAAAACTGCTGATGTTTTTTAAAAATAAAAATCAGCTCTCATATCTGGCAGAAATGAGAATTAAAAATGCATGATGCTATTCAAGTTCTAGAGCTGACATTTTAGTCCCAGCTGAACTCATTTCTGTGAATCGCCCTGTCTCGACACGACAGCGGGAAAATGTTTGGTACTACATTGACCTCATTGGTGCCTAGATATTTAAGCAAAATATCTACAAGAGCAATGACTAAAGTTGATGCTTGATGGAACTATTTCATTTGAATCAGTCAGTAACAGTGGGAATATAAAATACTTGGTTTAACTGTATGAGCAGCTTTAGCTTTCGCTGGAGTTGAGATACGAGTCAACTTTCATTTTTTTTTCTCCCATCATTATATTCTGTGTGTCTTCTCTGTATAATTTCCAAGAAGTTTAAGAAAATAAGTTTTAAACAGAAAGTGATGTTGAACATATGCAGTGTCTGGTTTCTGCCACAGGAAATCCTAACCTTGTTTTCCATTCTACACCTCGTTCCCAGCTTGCGTTCAGGATTTGGCCTCGGTTCGCTGAGCTTCTCTCGCCGACCGTTCGTTGTTCCTGCGGGAGCGTTAAAGACTCGCTGCTTCGGTTCATGTAGCTAATAAGAACACAGCTAGCGTATCAATGTTATTTACCGAGCATAAACATGGTATATGCACTGTATGTTCTTGGCTGAAACACTTTTGAATCGGACAAGTTGATGTCTAATAATATTCTCTTTCAGAGCATTGGGAACTCTTTCAATTTTCCAATTCAACTTAAAGTACAACAAATAAGCCAGAATATAGTTTTTTTTAATGACAAATGTATATTTCTCTCTGTATGTACATGACTATGGAATATTATTGCATCTGAGAAAGAGGTTAACCCTCTCCTTGTAGTTAAAGCATATTGTTTGTATGATGAATCCCATTTATGAAGTTGCTGAAATGAGCTGTTAGTTTCTTTTTTTGGCTAAGATTGACAATTATTTTTCTAACTTTTATTTACTGGTATGTTTTTATTTTTAAGAGCTGAAGTGAACGAGGTGAAGCCACCATGTCCTAAAACTGCTACAATCAGATATTGTCATTATCTCTGGATTTATCTCCAAAATGAATTACAGAGGTGATGATGGGATAGGCAAAAGGGAAAACTGTTTGGTGTTAAAAAAGAGGGAATAATTCAGTAAGACTATCTTATAGTGCACCAAAATTTGACAAAGGTTTGGATGAAAAAATTATTAAAAGGTGGATTTATATTAAAATTTTCACTCAGAACCAATTCTAAGAAGGTTTTTGAAACTTAAATTTTAAATCCTAATGTCTCTTCAGATAATGGGAGGTCAGATTAAATCGTTTTAAAAATGGTTCCTCTGATACAGACTGAAGACGGTAAACATGTTGGCCGTTTACCACCATCCCGTCCGTCGTCTGAAACGACCAGAAGTCGCTTCTCTCGACTCCCTTACCGGTCTGACATCGTTTATTTTTTGGCTTGTGAAAATGTAAAGATCTACTGTACAAAACTTCTAATTAAAAACTGTTACTTCACTCAAATTGTGTGTGAATTGTTTGTATTTTACTGATGACAGATGAAAAAAGGCACAGAGAGGTTTCTCCTGTATTTTTAAACCAGCTCCTTGTTCTATGCTTCACTTCGTCCAGAGAGTCATTGAGAAGGGATTGCTTCCTGAAGGGATGGACTCTGTTAAAATTATACATTTTACTCTCATGTTTGCCCGTCACATTTAGTAACTCATACGTTTTAGAAACTGTTATGTTTTACCATCACAAAGTTGCAGGTTCAGAGTCAGTTTCCTGCCTTCTAACACATTGATGTGCCTCTGGGCAAGGCACCAACCCCATTTGGGCGACTACATTGTAAAGTGGTTTTAATGCTCTGTAAATTAAAACTACTATTGTGAGGACAATTTTAAATCCATAAAAATGCACAATTTCTCAGTCTAAAAATACTTCACAGAACAAAATGGTTATTTTTTTCCCATTAGGGTTTAAGTTGTGGGTTTTTGCTATAAAAATGTGATACATCACAAAAGTCACTTGAAAATCCTCAGTTTGAATTAACATGTTTTCAGAAACAAGACACTTTTGTAAATGTTTACAGCGTTTCTGCTGATATTGGATATCCTGGACCAGATGCTGATGCTCTTCTTCTGTAGTAAATTCTATATATTTTTATGTATCTCGAAAACTACCACTGTATGTGTCTATACAGGTAAATTGGTGTACTTTTCCAGATTTAACAACACACTTTAAAGTTGTCACAGTCCTGGACAAAGCTAGTTTTCACTCTAACACAGTGATTCTTTAACATTTCTCAATATTTGCTGTCAAATTTGTGATCAAACTGATGGAGAGTTACCATAGGACCTTTTGTACATATTGAGCTCAAGCTGCTGTTCGTGGCTCTGTGCGTTAATTGCTAACATGGAGGACATCTGCAGATACATTTTTAGCCTTATGGATGAAACCGAAAAATGATCTGACGTGTGCGTCTCCACCGACTGCCAGAAGATTAGTCTGACATTTCAGGTCTTTTTTTTTTCTTCTCATCGTCATTCATTATCTGACTCATCCATCATCTGAACTGCATGTCCTCCTGCTCCTATACAGAGCACCACTTTATTTAAATTCAGCGCAATCCCCTTTTGATAAAACTGATGTTAGCCAAAGTGTCAGTGTTTTGACGCTTGTCACACTCGAGTCATTGCTCAGCTGCTATTCCTTTTCTGGTGATAAACTGGTTAACGTAAACTACTGCTACCCAAAATGCATGTCAGGTTTCATTGGCTCTTTCAGAAACTACAGAATATTCTAACAGAAAAGATTTAGATTTAGTTTAATTGGTAGGGCTAATAACGTTTTCATGAATTCGCCAGAATTAGCCAAATGACCATTTTTCATCTTTTGTTGCTGGACAGTAAGTAATTTATTTTACTAAAATCAAACAAACAAAAAAACAAGGAGGGCAAAAACATGGCAGAACTTATAAAAACAATATTTGAGCAACTTAAAAAAATATCTGCTTATTTTTAGGACAACATTCCTTGTTTTAGTAGATCTACATCACATTTAAGATTCTGATCATTTTACTCTTAAAGTGAGTCAAGTTTCAAACAACTGGATCTGAGCTGAACAAAAAAAACCTCACAACATCTTCAACAATAAAATGTCTTAAATGTTCCTCTGGCTCTGACTTTAGTTACATCTATCTATCTATCTATCTATCTATCTATCTATCTATCTATCTATCTATCTATCTATCTATCTATCTATCTATCTATCTATCTATCTATCTATCTATCTATCTATCTATCTATCTATCTATCTGTCTGTCTGAGGTAATTCTTCACAATTACTCAGCAGAATTCTGAGCATGCTGGTGAGAGTGATGAAGTTCTTCACTAAATTTTCTACTTAGTTTTAACTAAAAAAGTACCACCCAGCAGTGAGAACGGTTAGTTTTTCAGCATTGCTTAACATCCCCAATTATTTCTGATACATTATTTATTTTTGCAACTGCATATATTTATTTATAAAGTCTAAACTTGAAGCTGCTGCAATCCACTTGCATCAGATCAAATATGAACCGGTGTGAAAGGAGCTCGTAAATTATGGAGCCATAATGTCCTGGTCCATGGCGCACGTGAAAATCGAGTGTGGGCTGGCTTTACTGTCAGTTTCGATGAGGTGGCTAGCTTTACCGCGGCCTTTAGTTGTTGAATATTTGGAGATGTGACCAACACAGACTGAAGGTCTTCTTTCATTTCCTCCACTGTCGTTGCTAAACTACAGGCAGACTGCAAGTCTAAAGCAGCCAGAAAGTCAATATCATCATTCAAAGTTTCTATTCTTCCTCTGTTCTCTGATTTAGTTGGAGAAATGAAGCTCAATGGAAGAAATCCCAGTTGGCTCTCTGACAGGAGATGAGAATCAAAAGAAGAGTTGCGTAAGAAGATATTAGTCAGACAATATAACCAATTTTCTTAGAAAACTTCATAAGGGGTTGCTAGAATGCTGAGTCAACTGTTGCTCATGCTGTCAATAATCACAAACCACCGATAAAAGTTCACAAAGACGTTTTATGACATTTTTACAAACTTGTTTTCTCTGCAGAGTTTCTGAGAACAATTTTTCCCTGCTACTTGCCTTCAGTTGCAGTGCAACATAGCTCAGTATATTAACAATATATTTTTTTTAAGATTTCAAATTATGAACTATGACCTCTATATTCTTGAGACTGTAACTTGGGAAAAACTTAGACTTCTTACGGTCTTTAGGGAAACTTTAAAAGAACAAGCTCAGAGCTCTGCAGTTTTGCTCCACACTGTAGAATAAAGCCAATAGAGTCACACAAATACCTGAAATTAAACCCTGGGGGCTTAAAACGGAGCGATGAAGACGGCTATTAAAAAATAAGCAGGTAGCCATGACTGTGCAGAGACCCAGCCTATTAAGGGTCATTAATGTTCATATTTCTTACTTCTCTCTTTGCCAGTGTGCGATCCCCAAACGTTTCTTCCTCATACAGTGCAGTTAGTTCAGGCATCTGCTGGTATCCAAGTTTCTCACATGAAACAGTGGAGTCAATCAGTAGCTCAGCCTGCTGTAATGCGACGATGGGGTCCGTCAGACCCCGCTTTGTGTAACACGCCACGCTGGCCTGCTGTAATGCGATGACGGCGGGGTCTATCGGTATAGCAAGGCCTACTGGCACGCTGTTACGCAGTTTGTGGGGAGTATTGCTGTGAGTTGTGCATCTCATTTACCATTTCGTACAGCATCTAGTTTATGTGTGTGTGCACATAAAAACCATGATAAACCATCCTTTTGTCACACAGCTAATCTGTGAATTACTTATCCTGTATAAAACGGGGTCAGGTCTGCGCCAAAGTACACTTGTGGTTTTTCATTGCTAGTGCTAATTAGCATTAGCAATAATGCTAAGTAAGGCTAATTCTAAGTAGCAATATCTTTCTGTTAGATAGCTCACGATGGTACGCTGTGAGATGCAACAATGAACAATGATGTGCAAGATTCTCGTTTATTGGACCATAACAAACTCACGGCACAGCATACGATGCAAATGTTAGTGAACATGACAACGATAGCCACGCATTCTACATGTCATGATATGAATTATCAAGTGATGCTACACCATGGTGACCGAAGTCACGCAACTTGTAACAAAGCTGCCGAGTCTACAAGTCACTAGGGTTGAATCTCTACAAAGCTTCACGTGTCAAACACAACTCACTTCACATGTTCTCAATAATGTGGTGGGAGAAGAACAAGTGTTATTGACACACAACATGTCACCAAACAGCACAATGACTATTTGTCGCGTGCCAATCGGGGAACGGATGTCTGACCAAGTGTATGAACATTTAGAGTTCAATATTTTTGCCAGGGCCCAGATTAGCTGATTTCTGCATTCAAGGACAAGATGGAGCGTCTCGCTCGCATACACATCGATTCTCTGTCTACGTTGTGTACAGTTCCTCTACATGTTGGGGTGATGAAGATGCCACCATGCAGCAGCACGACACGAAGCCCAAAGGTGCCATCGAGGATCGGTGGCATGACATGAAGCTGAGTTTGTGGCGAAGCGTGAAGTGAAAACAGGCCACGAGTCTCTTCCCAGCTGAAGCAACACGAGATGAAAATGAAGCATTAGATGTTGATACCAGGTGGTCCGAGTGGACAGCTCTGAGACTGGGACCTCAGACTCCAATTATAATTACATTTTTTATATCCTCCCTCTCACTCCCACCTTATGTTGAATATTCTCCATTATTCTTTGTTCCTATCTGTGGCTGGGACATTACAGTGAAGGTTTTTTCCCTGCAGCATAGATCAGTCTCGCAGTGCATGCGACTCGCTGGCTGCATGCGTTGGGCCAAACAGACACAGGCGTTTTGGTGGATTGCAGCACTTTAGTGATCAGATTAATGAGCTAATCTGACCTAACTATGTCTAGTTAAGTCAGATTTATGTAGCATAAAGATCCAATAAGTCAATAAAATAAGCCAAAATTCTACCCAAATTCTTCTCATTCTAAAGTAATAAAATATTAATTCAGATTCAAAGTCAAATGTATATAATTTTATCCAGAGACTCAGATTCAGAAGAAATGTAAATGGTAATATTCTAGCAGAATTGGGTTCAGAATGGGCGGCCATCATTATGATAGATACAAGTTAACCTAACTAGAAAAGTGATTGGTCATGGTCATGTCTCTGTCTGGCTGCCAAAGGCCTGCATCAAGCTACTCTGCTCTTCAAGCTAACGTTGTTGGGGATCACCAAATAGAAAGTTTGGGAATCCTTGTCCTGACTCCCAGAGTCCTGCGTGGTTAAACTCCAGCCTAAATCTCAGACCTATTAGAAATCCACACATTTTCTGTCATCTGAAACCTCTTGGTCTAAAGCAGTCAGTGGCTCCACCAAGACATTTTAAAACTGAAGAACATTTAGTTCACTTCAAGTACTTGTAAAGCACAGCAACAAGGCACTTCAAAGTGCTTTACGTCATAAAACCATCAAAATCATCAGAACTCATCAAATAATGTCTGGTGATTTACTACTGATCAGAGGCAGCTCTACACACCTGCCTTAATTTAAAGGAATCATTCTCCATCAACTGAAGTTGTCTGATTCTTTTAGGCAGAATTATTAAGTCATTGCAGTAAATAAACACATGGACAAGTTTCTTGAAATTTTGCTTTAGATTAGTTCTTAATCCTAGAAATGCTTCTCCTGTGATAGAAGACCAACGTTGTAGCTGCCTTTATGTGGTGCTGAGGGTTCATCACAGGTTTGATGAACAGGTTTCTGATTGGTCAGAAACATAACAGACAATGATTGTCTGTTGTGTTGCAGCTCTTGGCAGTTTGGAAGCATACTGCACAGGTGATTGTTTTCCGAACTAATACATTATTAATACTTTGGCTTGTGTTACTATAGTGGGAATGAATTCTTGAACATATGAAAAAGATTTGCAATCCAGTAAAACACCTGTGTTGCAAATCTTGACTCCAGCATCCAGGCAACGAGTGCATCTGAATAACAACCGGAATAAACCAGAAACCAGACTTGCCATTACAATTGACCACCATCCTGCGGTCTCATCCGCTCCGTCTCATAACAAGCTTCCTGATATATTTTTATTGTTCATCAATACCGCTGCTCTATTCATTAATGGCCAGTTTATAAGAGGAGACCATAAAACTTCACATAAACACATTGGTTCTCCTGACACCGGCATGAATTAACAACTATTAATGCTTCAACGGGGAATTGCTGAGCAGTGCTGTAAACTCTGGTGCAACCATTTCATGTCACAGTGACAAAGAGGTTATGAATACTAATAGATGTTCTTGTTGTAATCGTCTTTGGTTCTTTATAATCACAGTTTAATAACGGAGGTTGTATATATCGCTGGCTGAAGGTTTACCAAACTGATAGAAAACAGAGTGAGAAATTCATGTTTGGCTGAAAGTCCCAACAGAGTTCAGATGCTGTAATAACTCTTATTCTCTAGCGTTTGAATTCAGTTGTAATATTCTTATGGATTTGGTGATTTGCAAGTACAGTCACCAATTACTGCATCTAAAATTTATATTTACACAAACTACTGGAAATATTTCAATGCCTTATTGGAGACAAGACACTTTATGATTATGTTAGCAGATTAAATGACCAAATCTGGCCTAATTTCAGACTATTTAAAACATGGTTATGATTTCCAAAACCTTAACAATATTTGTAAAAACAAAGCACTTGAATAAATATCATATTTTTTCTGTGTCTGGTGAGACGTCATAACCCAACTGTCAGGTCTAACTGCAGCTTCATCATTAAAAACCCTGCAGCACCATAATCCTCCAAATTCTCCAACTACCAGTCGCCTTCTTCATAGTTTGCAGCAGTGGCAACAAACTATGATGATGTAACTTGAGTGATGAGAAAAAAGTGTTTCCACTGCAGTTTTGTAAAATAAACCAACTCCAGTTTGACTAAAAGCCCACCTCATCCTAGAGCAACAATGTTTCATAAAAATATGTTTTATTTTTTAAAAACATTCTGATTGTGTAATTTTATGAAAACACATTAAATGAAGTTGATCACAAAAACTTTACCTTTTTTATTCATGGATTTTTATCTGTATTTATATATTTTATTTATGTGTAGAAAGATAGATTTATATATTTGTTCTTATAAAAAGTGTTTTTGTTCAAAAACTCCTGTTGAACTCTTTGGTTAACTTTCAAACGGATGATGCCTCCACTGTTTCCTTTACCCTTCATTTCTTCTTTGTACGCAGAGAAGAAAATAGCGGGCGTCTTTGGCAGTGCAGAAGGACACTTAGCCTTCTTTGTGTAATCCCAGTGCATGCTGGGATTACATAATCCCAGCATGGGAATCAGTGACAGGGGCATCATTCTTCACACTCGATGAGGCAGGTTTCATTGTGTGGTTTCAATGAGGGTGGAGGACAGTTGTATGCTTTGTAATACTGCATCTTGCAGCCGGCTGACTCGGTCAGTCGTCCTCAGTCCATGGCCCAAATTAGCCCAAAACAATTTGCCCGTAATGGCATAAAGATTGAGGTCTGGATGGGGCATCAATCACCAGGACGTGGCTCAGCTGACCCTGAGTCCTCACCCTGAGGGAGTTCAGTTAGCGCAGGACAGACGAGAAATGCAAAGGGTGCTCTCAATGCCATCTATGATTTTTGACAATTAAAGAAATAAATCCACTCAATAACACTTTTTACTGGGAATCCAGCTATTTCACAAACACTGGAAATCGTCCAATGCCTTACTGGAGTCAGGCATCAGATTATTGAAAACAATGTGAGAAACTTTAGCTTTAGCGTCTTGGTCCAGATAGCTGGGATTTGTAATAGATAAAAACCTAAAGAATAATGTACTAAGTGTTAAATACTAAGTGTTTCTAAAATCCTGAACTTTACCTTTAGACAGTTTTTTGAAACTAAAAGTCGGGCCACATTAAAAGTCCACCAGACTGAGATCACTTGTTAGGTCCATCAGAACAATGACACTAGGTGAAAAAAAACCTCTTAATCAAACTGTGGAAACTTGGAAATTCAAAGAGGAAAGGTTTACAAAAGTAGCTTTTTAGGCTAACAGCACAAAGTCTTCACTTTGATGACTCAGGGTTGCCTTTTTTTTCATTTTCCCATTTAGCATTCATATTAGCCTTTTGTGCTCCTCTATTGAACTGCTTCCATTGACTTCACTTCTAAAACATACAGCTTCTTTTATCTCCAGAACTGCTTGAAAAACATCTGAGATGGTGATGAAAGGGGACGACTTCTTGCTTCCACTTACCTGCAGGTATCGAGCAGAGCTAAGTTGCCAGCAATCCACTTAATGGTAAAAAAAGAAAAAAATGCTGTCTTTTATCTTGAGGAGAAAATACAGTGAGCTGGTAGTGTAACAAGGAGCACTTATCTCCCTGTGGTCACTAATGGTGGCGACAGCAGCTGTGTTGACCTCAACTAATGCTCTGCGGAACCTGAAACCTTTAAAGGAAGGAGTTAAAAGCAAAAAAATCAGACAAACAGCATGTAAAATGGTGTTTATTGATGAGCATTTTTAAAATAAGCGCTAAAGTGGCTGTATGCAGCGTTGACAATTATAGGAATATAAATGCCTAAGGGAAAGTATTCCTCATGTTTTTGACTTCATGCAGGACGTCAGAGACCAAAACAGCAGCCAGAAGACAGCAGAAGGTTTGATTTCCCTTTCCATCACTGACTTGGTGTTGTCCCCGTTTACTGCTGAGTTCATTCCTGGAAAACATGATTGTCTACATTTAGCTCTCCAATCACATCAGAGGATCTGCTTCTGAAGCCTTATCAGAACTAGGTCTTAATGTATGACCCTGTTCTGAAAGCAGGGTAACAAAATGCTAGAAATTCATGTCTGTCATTTTGTAAAAGTTGGAACATCTTTCAGTTTCAACATTTAAAAAATCAGGATGTGAAAAACATTTTGTGCTTTAAATAACTTTGTAAGAAAATATAAAACATAATGGAAAAATCTTGTCTAATTTTATTCCAATTCTAAAAAAATTATTTTTCCAATCAGAGTGCTTATAAGTTTTTTCCAATCTAAAACATGAACTTATTCACTTTAATATAATTTCTGATGACATCACCATATCAGACCTCAAGCTAATCATTTGTAGTTGTAGAGTTTCATGGTTGTTACTCTGTTTGTCTGATGTGGGATGAAGAGAGAGATAAAACTACGTCATCGTTTCAAAAATGATGCAGCTCACATGTACACACAGAAACATGAAAACGCTGTTTTGAAACGTATCCACGCTGGGACCTGGTTTAAAAAATATAGATCATTTTTGATCATTAAGGCAGCAGATCTGCCTTAATGATTTCTGAAAGTTACATTTTTTAGCTGTGAACTTTCAAAATGTTCAAGAATATTTCTGAGATTAATCTAAAATCATCAGTTTGGGCATTAACTAACCAAACCAACTGGAACATTCTGTACTGAACAGTAATGACAGGCATTTATTGCATCTTTATCATTTGTTGTGATCATTTTGTCAGGATCTGGGTTTTTGGATGTGTCTCTCCCCATCGGTTCCCTGCTGGGAGTGGCCTGGAGCAGAGCCGCGCAGCTGCAGCTCACTGGGATCATCAGCCAGAGAGGTTTTAAGGAACTGCTAGACCTCACCTCTCTGCCGGATGATTACTCTGTCACGGTAGTCTCTAGCTCTCTAGACATCTCGGTCTTGTGACCTTCTTGGGTAAAAACCTCCGCTTGTTGTTTGTCTCTCTCACTCAGTCTCTGTCTTTCGTTCCCAGGTGTTAGCCTGGCTCCTCTGAGTTCCACCTGCCTGCCCGCTCCAGCCCCAGCTCACTCCTGTAGGAGACACTTACCTTGGACCTTCCGTTTGGACGCTCTGAACCATCCTGCTCTTTCCCCCCTCCTGCTCAGAAGCCTCAGTGGAAACACAAACCCCGGATCCAAGGGATCACCTGCAAGACACTTTTTATTTTTTGCTGTTGTAAATAAATCCTTAACCAACTGTTGCTTCCCGAGTTTGATTCTGCATGTGGGTCAGAAGCCTACCCTCGAACATGACACATTTGTTTTTTATCATCATTTATCATCATAATAATGTCTAATTAATGCTGTTTTAAACCCTCTAAACTGTCTGTATTGTCAGGATTTTTAGTTCTACTATTTTTTCCCATTTGTTCAATAAATTTGAAAGCATGATTAAATACAGTTACTGCTGTTGGAGACAAATCGCACTTCATTTTGTGGCTGGTACAAGAAGCAAATGACAAATGGATCTATTTTTCAGTAGCAGGATTTGTGTTTGTGGTTTTCTAATGCCATGCAGTCACAGCCACACAGTTACATTAAAAAGAAGTAATAAATAGTTATTTTCACTTTTATTGCTATAACATTAGTGCCACATTTCATGATAGGAATTCTTTTAAATAAACTTTGAGGTTTGTGACTGCTTTGCTTTGAAGAGTAAAATAAGTATATTTAATTGTTTCTAGTTTTAGACTCAATGACGTATTAGAGCCATTTAACCAATTAAATGGCCCCAAGGCAGAACAAATTTGAAGATTTCTGCCAAAAACACCTGGACATTTTTTAGCTGTAAACTTTCAAAATGTTCAAGAATATTTCTGAGATTAATCTAAAAAATTCTGAATTGTTATTTTATATTGTCTTAGACTGTTCAATTTTTGAAGTTTCCAAGCTTTTCTAGGAAATTTTTTAGATGAATCTCAATGTCTGAGTTTTTAGGCAGAAATGTATTTCTATAATGACGCTGCCATATTTACAGTGCAAATAGACAATAAATGCAAATAAGACACAATGAGCTAATCAAAACAGGAATGTTTTTTTTTTGTCTGAATAGTCTTTAAAACATTGCGTTCTGTGAAACTTTTATTTGTGTTTTTTATTTGAGTTTTATTTCAGTTCTCATGAACATCTTGTCTCTGGTTCTTCTGAACTCGGTATCCTGTGATGTAAGTTGGATCTAATTAGTGTTTCGTTTTAGTTCCTCCTGTTGCCCAGTGAGTTTACCGTTTTTCATCATGGCTGTCAAAAAGATGGAGACGCACACAGAACATCCAACCCTGATACAAAGACGCATCAAAAGGTTTTATTTGTACAGAGTTTGTTTTTGTGAGCCACCATTCATTAAGCCAGTGGTTCCCAAAGATTTACTTTAAGTTCTATACTGTAGAAGAGTTCTCTTTGTTAGTGTCATTTCAAACATATTTCTCTTTTTTATTTGTAACAATATTCAACTTTGCTATTATCAATACATTAAAAAAAAGCGTTTGTGCAAATTTTGCCCCAGCTCCACACGAGTTTATCAGGGGGGGCATTAACTTATTTTTGGGGGGGAATGAATCTATGTAGCTGGACATAGACAACAACCCTACCTGTTAACAGGCTTTAAGGTGCTGTATTGTTATTAACTAGTCATCTTTCAGCTAACATTATCTGCATCCAACAGCATTACTCAAGTTTGGGGGAAAACTGTGCAAAGTTCTTTGCGTTTTGCTGCCATGATTCTAACATACAGACAGTATGTTAGAATCACACAGTAGCTCTGCCCAGCAGCAGGTATCCTTCACTGCCACACAGGTGGAAACCCAGCGTGAGCATCTCAGCGTTCATTTTGTGTTTGAAGACAGCTCCAAAAAACAAGTTACGATATGTTAACAACTTATTAAAAAGTTTTAACTGCTAAAAAAGTGAAAGAGGGCTTCCAATCCAGAGGGGCACAGCTGACACAATGCCGCCGCGCCTGGAAAACATGAACAGTTCCCTGAGAGTTTTGTTTTTTCTTCATTCATCACACGCGCCCTGCAATTGCACTGGGCCCCCACTAGGGGCGCGCCCCACACTTTGGGAACCACTGCATTAAGCCAACGATCTGATGCAAAAAACCAGACAATACTGGTGTATCAAATCGCATTGTAGCTTGCAAGTGACTTTACAACATTGAAGAAGCTTCATAGAGGGAAAAAAGTCTGACATCATACAAATCCTGCTGTGATTTTCACGTTTATTCACTAAGTTGATAAAGAGCCAGAAGGTTGAAGCATAAAAGGTAAAACTGTACAGATTCCATAAAATCAGTTATAAGTAAAAAAAATGGCATTTGTAAAATCTGCTCAATTGTTTACATAAGTTTTGCATAATTAATAAATAGTTTATGTTTTGATACGTTGCAATCAAACAAAAAAAGAGGAAAGTTGGATTATGTTGCTTCACAGTGATTAGCAAATAGTCATGTGAATTAGTGGTGTTTTTGAGGGAAATATCTGATTACGTGTTGTCATGTTTGCATAAAAATAGGGATGAAGCATTTCAGTCGCAGTGCATTGAGACAGAACCTCCGGATCACAGAGGACCTGAGCAGATATCAAAATCTACAAGATCTAATGGTGCAGGAAAAAGAAACGTTTCACTAGTATCCATTCAACCATCAAATCCAGAGATCAAAACACAGTCCTTCAGTGAAAACAACTGTTAAAAATCCTCACACTGGTTTAACATCAGCTTGCTGTTGATTAACGTCATGAAGGTTTAATCCATTTCATTGAAGCTATTGAGATATTTATTTGGTTTACAGATTGAAAAACAGCCTTTCCTTGCATAAAAAGATGTGACAAAAACAGGGAAAACAGGAAAATGACCTTTAACCCCAAAGTATCCATGAGTTGCTGTCCATCTTCACCTTTCTGATCAATATTCTGAAGCGGATAGTCCAAAAGTCAAAGCACGTGAGTCAACCTCACATCCTTCATACACAGGTCCCTTGGTGGTGAACGATGTGTTTGCGGTGTTTCAGAACGAGGCCTCTTTCTTTAGAGTCCACCACTCGCTGCTGAGATGTGTCCACCAAAGCGCTCGCTATGGCCATACCTGAAACCACAGGAACAAACAGAAATGCTGGTTAAAATATTTTTCATCTTTTCATTCCAGTTTTCTGATAAGAAATGTGTAGCCTTTAAGCCAGTGGAGCCGAACCTCTGGCAATGTGGGCCAAAATCCCACACCTGAAAGTAGTCCAAGCAATTATGTGCAAGTATAGACAAGAAGGGAATGTCCAACCATCACATCAGTTATGACGGAAACGGGTTCTTTGTCCTACAGACGGACGTATTTTGGTCTGAAATGTGTAAACTGATCCCAGACCAAAATCTAAACAGGTGGTGAAGCTGCTGGGTGAAGCTGGTTACAGTCACCATCCTCAGTCAAACATGTCCTGTTCCAAAATGGGCTGAAAGGCCACTCAGCAAGGAAGAAGCCAAACATACAAATCCATGCTGCAGTCTAAACATGCACACAGGGACAGAGACATGTCCTGTTTCTGATGAAACTAAAGGACCAACGTTACATTTAAAGGAAAAACTGAGGTATTTGTACCATCTTAACTGTGAAGCCTGGGGGTGACAGCATCATGTTGGTTATCCTCTCAGGATGCATTCAGACCAGCCCTCAGTTCATTTCGCTAGTTTGAAAGTCCAGTTTGTTCCAGGAGTTGTGAATGCAGAATCAAACTGGTGCAAACCAAAAAAGCAAACTCTGGTCCAGTTCGGTTCAAGTAAACTCTGGTGCTGTTCAACTGTGTATGTGAATGCCAAGTGGACCAGTGACTGCTCCAAAAGCAGGAAGTGGACTACAGCACAAGGCATTCTGGGTAAATATATCCAAAATATATCTAGTCTAGCGCTTATCGTCTTTTACAAAAAAACAAGAGAAATCCTGCTAAAATGTGAAGCCACTCTGCTTTTGTATACATTACGTGAAGAAGGAAATTGCTCAGTGTCTTCAGAGGTTTTTATGTCATTTCCTTCAGTGACATAGAAACTCACCTGTGGCGCCCCCACAGGTGAGGAGGGGAAGAATTTTTTCAAAGGTTTTGGTTTGTTTGACTCAATGCAGGGAGAAACCAAACCACAGCAACTGAAAACTTAACAAATGATGCGATTTGGAGCCGAATCAAACTGAGTGTTCTGGACCATCATGTGTGAAAACGCCATAAGTGACCAGATGGTTGGTCTGACTGAACATCAGACAGCAAGAATAAAATCTGTATTTTTATTCACTGTCTGTAAACCTTTGGGTTCAACTGTTCGCTACTGACACATTTAATAGATGATTAAATGTGTTAATCATCTAGCAAGTGATAGAAATGATATTATTTTAAATAAAAGCCACTAGATCATGTTGCACATTTTTGTGTGCAACAAAAATGTGCAACATGAATGCAAACAGATAATCTTACATACAGATTATAAAATTCAGGGAATTTCCAAACTTCACTGTGGCTGTTACTTCAGCAGGTATGCTGACGGTACTGTGGTTTAGTGTCGTTGCAGACCCGTCGCTACGGTGATAGCACTGATGGTCCGCTGATTTGCAGGAGCCAAATGAGCAAACAGTGCGAGAAATCTGCTCTACTCTTGTATCCAGGATGTTTTCAGCATTTCACACTCAAATGATTCCTTGGATTTTTCTTACATAGTAGAAATGGGAAAGTGGATTACAGACAACAGCGTGTGTGTGCACCTTTGGACAGAAATGTTTTGCAAAGTTCTGATACAGCGAGCCGTACAGCTGCGGTCGGCAGCTAACTCTGTTCATCCGAAAACACGAAGGGCAGCGGATTGGCCCGCCGCTGCAGTTCTGCAACTCTACTATTCACTTTAAGCTCTGTCTCTCCAGCACCTGTTGTGACGGCCCTGGTTTTATGAAAGATCAGAATACATTAAGTTTATTTTCACTATGTGTAAAAGTGGCAGCTTTATTGCAAAGACTTCCTTCACTGTCTTCCAGGAAGGCATTAGAAATATTAAATGCATGACTTGTCTATGAAAGAAATTGATTTTCTGTTTGAAAGGAAAACAAGGCAGCTAAATGTGCAGGCCTCTTGCAACACTTTGTTTCCCCTCTAGCACAAAATAACCCAAATTATTGATATTGACTGTACAGCAATACATTTTGCTGAAAAGTCAGAGCCATTGTTTTTGGTCAAAATATGCAACATTTGAGATTAGAGATTACTACTCAAATGAGGTTAAAGGGCATAAATAGTCCAAAGAACTTTCTCTCACTCAGATCTACACTTCAACATCAATGTAAAGAAAGTTAAAGGAAATATATCCCCCTTTTAAGTCATTAAATTGTAATGTTTCTTTTTGTGATGGTTAAATTTAGCTGTTAGCATTTTGTCTTTCTTGTCATCCTGATCTAGCTTTATGTGCTCTGATTATGTCTTGTTTGTTGTTGCGCAGATAGCTAGCCACGCCTTCCTCCCATTTTGACTAACTACTGCCCCAGTTCTCCATCTAACGGGTCCGGAAAATCTTATAAACCCCAGAGTATTACCCTAAGTCAGGTTAAAAGATAATCGTTTAAACTGGGTCGGAGAAAGATTCAATCTAGCATTTAACTACCTTCTTCCAAGAGCTATGACCCTTTTCAGATGATGAGGTGATCGTCTGAGTAGCCCCGCAGCCGCATGACCTCAAAACCCGCTCCTGTTAACGGCAGCTCTTTCTCTTAATAACAACTTGCACTTGTTACCGGCTAGATTAGGTTTAGTGGCTAGGTATAAGCCCCAGGGTCATTATTCTAAAATCACCAAAGAGACTTCTGATGCCTCCTTATTTCTAAAATCATGCCCATTAATTTTACATTAACCAGAAGAGCCCAACTCAGTAAATGACTCAATAAATTTAACTGTCCACAACTCTAATAGAATCTTAGTGCATCTTTATTAGTAAGCTTTAGCCGGGGAAAAAGCCCCGGCTCTTCTTCAGCTGCAGAGTTCTTCGTCCATCTCTTGCCTTGAAGCTGCCCGGTGGATTCAACCCAAGGTTCCTCTTTTGCACTCACTTTTTATAGGGTTTGTCCACCCTCTTGGTGCGTTTCTATTGGCTGTTAGGCCTGTCGCAATAAACGATAAATCAATTAATCGAACTATTTAAAAAAAGCTGTCGAGTAAGTTTAATTTATCGTCATTATCGTTTCTCCTTGCATTTTTCCATGACACTGGATGAGAAAGCTCATCTCCTGCTCTCCACGGACCCTCCCTTCATCATTTCTTTAGCCTAATGCCCAAATCACTACACATCTCAGAACTGTCGGTCCGCCCATTGACAAAACCTGAGAGACCAACACTAGCCTATCGTAGCGTGTGGTGTCCAACAATGGGCACAAAATAATGGCGACAAGTCATTTTAAAACCAGGCATTAATCAACGTTTTACTACAATCTACCTGCAGTGCATGTGGCTGGTGTCAGCCTAAAGTCCTGACTGATTGAATATCATTAGAACCTGTTTATGTCACGTTACGATGAACAGCTGAAAAGTTACCTGGTTTATCAACTGCAGTAGCAGTTTGGCTCCAGCTCCTCTCCTGGTCATTTCTGTGGATATTCTTTGTACCAAATGTTGAATAAACATTAATGTTGTTTTCACATATAATCTCCGATGTCCTGCTCTCCGGGTTGAGCCGTCAGCTGGTTGGGATTCACCTCCTAATTTCCCCTCAGAAAGCACAAAGATTAATCCGAGCTTTCTGATTGGCTACCTATCACATTCAGTATGCTGCGTTTTGATTGGCTACCTGTCACATTCAACAGGCTGCGTTCTGATTGGCTACCTGTCACATTCAGTATGCTGCGTTTTGATTGGCTACCTGTCACATTCAGCAGGCTGTGTTCTTGCTCCCTGTCGGGAAACCCCGTAGATCCTTCGTAACACACCACCCCCTACAGAACGATTGGCGAAATCGCAGCGACAATGTTAGAAGGTTTAACGTTGTAAGATTGTCATAAATCATGTTGTGTGAACTGGGCTTAAGGGAGGAGTGAACTAATGCATCAGGTGGTCGATATGCTCATCTTCTCTATTTAAATCTAATCATTATTGGAGGGCAATATAGTATACAGACTTCATAATCTGCACTCTTTGGTTGATGTAGTTTTTATTCCCACTTTGATTTTATGTTGGTTAGTTTTTATTCCAGTGCATTTTTTTGTTAAGATAGACAGAGTTCATTTTATTTTTGGTTCTTTGTTTACCTGTTCCAGCATTAAATGTCCTTTTGAAAATAACGTGGATCTATTTTTGGCAGGATATGGCTGCATTATTATGTCATTAAATCAGTGTAAAAAGGTCTTCCGACAATATTATCGTTTATCGCAATAATTTTTTGAGACAATTAATCGCTCAGCAAAATTTGTTATCGTGACAGGCCTACTGGCACTGTTGCTGTACTTGCTTCATTGGCTAACTGTTTGGTCAGATGATTTCATATTCATCACTGTCTTAGGGACATTGTGTCCTGATGTCTTTGCTTTACCCCGTGGTTGCTCATTAGTCCTCCTACGTCTTTTGCAGGCACAACCGACTCTTGGACAAGTTGTTCCATCTGTTACCATATAAGGTCTTGGTCAGCGCTCCTGTTAGTTCCTCTTTTCCCTGACCTTTCCCTACCATCTACCTCTAAAATAACATAACTGATCGTTAATTGCAGTTATACATTTTACACCATCTCAAGTTGAATATCACATTTATAACCTTTTTAGTTCTCTTTGATTTAGCACTAATTTATATTATGATAACCATGTGAGTTATTACAGTGTTCTGAGAAGAAACCAAGAATAATCCATTATTCTAATTATTTGATACCAAAGTTACAGTTACTTGTTCCACCTGTACGTATTCCCACAAATGTAAGCATTCTTGTAAGTAAACCAATCTCACTATAAATATTTTACTTTGAGTCTTATTCAATTACTCAAAATGTTTAGATTTTATTCCTTAAAACTTTCTTGCTTTGAAATAAGGAATAGTTTAAACTATTTTTATAGATCTGCAAGCTGGAAACCTACTTCCTTTTTTCTCAGGAAGCCTGCTGTTCCTGTTTTCCTTACACTCTCTCTGCCTGCCTGACTATGATTTCTTATGATTAGATAAAGAAGTAGAATTAAACCAAAGTTTGCAGGAGACAATAACAACACATACAACCTGATTGATTTTATTGCAGTTATAAGAATACTGTTGGCTAGATGTAACTTATATAATTAACTTTAAATGCAACTTTTATTCATTAATACTATTAATCTAAGATTTCCAGCATGGGGAAGTGGGATGATCTCAGGTTCCCTCGACAGTCTATTATTTTTATTGTGCATAACTAAACCTAAAAGTAAACATTCATCAGTTCTGACTAGACACACAAACTGAAAGGTTTCCAACTCTGACTCTTTCAGTAAAAACATGCATGAATGTTATGAGTGTTAGAATATACAAGCATCCTAATGTGAATATTTCTACTTTAAAATGTAAAATGGCTTCCACCTTTGACTAATTGCCTCTCTAATTGTGTAGATTTTTCCAGCTGAACACACACATCTCCGTTTGCAAAATTAAATTGGTCAAACATAATCAAATTATGCTGCAGGTGAGTGTAAGTGCTCATTTGCTACCTTGGTGACCACACACATTAAATGTGATTGTTTTGTCAGGTGAGTTGATACATCATTCAGACCCCCTCTCTCTCCCGATCACCTTGTTGAATACCCAAAACATTCCTGAGAAACTAATGGGGCCATTATCCAGAGACAAAAATCCCCAGGAATTTTTGTCTGGGGACAAAATCCTGCATCAGTGAAGAACTGATGCAGGAAAAACAGGTCTGCATCTGTGGCGGGAGGAGCCAGCTTGCTAACTTTGGCAGTAGCCAGGTCATCCTGAAGCTGAAAACATCAAAAAGTGTGATCACCCTGAATCAACACACAAGGCATGAAAGCATGAATACTATCTACACACAGGCGGTAAGTTTTAATATGCCAGATGTTATACCGAAAAAGGTCCGAAAACAGACAATGGAAAAGTCTTCAATGTTCACAAGTAATAATGAGGTTGTATATTGGAAACTAGGCTGATTTTCATGAATAGTGCATGTAAGTCTTTGTTGGTACTGACTTACGTCCAGAAGAACAGTTAGGCATAGATTCAACAATGTGACAAAAACATTCCTTAGAGCGTTTGGTGTGCCAAAGGATGTTAAGGAAATTATCACACCTCCATTCATCTGAACTGTTGGTTTAAGGCAGAATGGAAACACACACTCATTTTCCATTGGACCTGTTGTTGTAATTTTGGTGACCCTGTGAGATTGTTATCCTTCTGTTGCTGTAGACCGTCTGCTACAAGGTTTGACAGCTTTTCTAAGACTCTGAACTAGTCTGCCCATAATTCTACTCAAACCAACCTTTCTGGTACCAACAATCACTTTATCCCCATCCTAACTTTGATTCTGTTTGAATTTCAGCAGGTCTTCACATCAAAATATTCAAATTTACAGAGTTGCTGCCCTGTAGTTAGTCAATTCACTATTTGTGTTGAGCAGTCAAACAGATGTGCTTGAAGTGTGTAGTGAGGCAATATTGGGTGTAAAACATACAGAAAAAACCTTCACCGTTTGACTAAGAGTCAACAAGAAGACAAATGAAAGAGTGGGACTGACAGGAATCCATCCCAGTGGGGTGGATTGTTTCAAAGACAGAGAGGTTCAAAGTATCAGATCAATTTCAGGTCAATGGAGCTCAGTTTGTGAGTTTTGCCCACCGATTTCTGTTGAGAAGCAATCCAGTCAGACTCAGACAGGGAGGCAGAGAGAGAGGGTTTAAGGAGGGGAGTAGGGTGGGAGGAGGTTGACGCAGTGAAGGGAAGTAGAGGGTGATATTGCCAGGGAAGATTCTTGCAGGCCACTAGTCAAAGGTCCGGTCACAGAAAGCAGAGGAGCTGCATGTTGTTACGTCTGAATGATAGCTGATAACTGGACACTTAACAAGACAATGAGGCATTTATTCTTTGCTTAATCAAAGAAGAGGACTGTACTTTAGCTATGTTGTGCCCTTCTGCTGAAGAAGAAGTCTCCAACTCTTATATGCCAGCAATATTCACCATTCTTGTCTAGAACATAGACAACAGCACTGCAATAAAAGCCCATGTGTATATCCTCCCCACGATGTCATAATCCAAATCTCAGGTAATGTAATTCAAAGTTAAAATGTGAGTTTTTATAACCTCCAACAGACATTTATTAGTCAATCTGAGGTATGTAAAATTATAAACATAACAAACTTTCATGCAATTTGGTTGTGTGCGTAGTGGGAGGTTCAATGAAAAGCATAATACGTGTCATTTCCTGTTCACAAAAATGAATGAATATGGCATATGGTTATGGCAGCAAAGCTGCAGTAAGTAGAGGCTGTTTTTCTTTCCATGCTGATCATTTGACTTTTTCTCTCGGGATGATGACTCTAAAGATGTGGAACCATAACTGAAGGTGTTGCAGCTAGCATGTGTCTACATGTATCTCAAAGGGTTTGCACATGACCAGTTTTATTCATCCCTTTCTTAATTTTGCCAAAATAGGTTGAACAAAAAACTCATTACAAAGAGCAGACTAAGCAATACCGCTGAGTTACAAAGTCTTGGCCTTCTTTGTTTTCACTCGTTTCCATCCTGACAGCTGCACTTCATACTTTCACTACGAAGCAAGCAGAGCCAAAGTAAATGGTACATAAACAACCCAAACCAAGACAAAACAATGGAATACTCTGTTGCCTGTGTTATTAGTTAAAATGTAATCAGGTCAAGTTTTTGTGAAATCATCAAAATGAACCCAAGTGTGATATTCTGCCAACATTTCCTGAAAATTATCCACTAATTCAAAATTGATGCATTTCTTAGAAAATGTTGAGGTACTCAGATTGTATAAACGTTAAATAGTCATTATCGTTTCAATTCAGCTAATTCAAATAAAGACGGTCTAATTTTTGTGCTTTTTAGCATCAACAGCATGCAGTGTGCAGCTGTTACCACCAGGTGGTGTCAAAGCTCCATCTGAAGAGGACAATTTGAAAAATAATTCAAAGAATATCATATGCAGCCCATTACTATCTTCAATACCCTACAAAGGATATTAAAATGGATTTTTGTGCATATCTGGTTTTGAGGATACTTTGTGGAAACGTCTTACCAATCTCCCTCAACTGCTCTCTTTCCCCCTTTGCAGGATTCACTTATTCATTTGGTCACATTAAGGCTCCAGTAGTTTTGTACACCCAGAGGGATTTTAGAAAACACCTCTTCTGCTGTACAGGCAGATACGAAAAGTGGAAGAACAATGCTGCAACGACCCCAGTGTCTGAGCTCAGGAAGAAGTCTGCAAACAAATTTGTGTCTCTCTGTCTGCTGAAAAGATGCTCCTCCTGATTGGTTTCTGTTTTCTAAAATGCAGCTTTAGTCAAAGAAGAAAGTAAAAAAAAAACCTGGTAAAACTCATAAAGTTAAGGAGAAAGTAGGTTGTTGTCATGGAGCCAAAAATAAAACCCTGTCACTTTTTATATATATATATATATATATATATATATATATATTGCAGCTCTGTCCATCATTTCAGGCCATGGTTACTTTGACTCAGTCACTCGGTGGACAAGCTGTCCTTCTCAGTGAGACTTGGAGGCGGGCTCCATGTGTGAAAAGTCATCAGCAGTCTGACTGACAGGCAGTCTAAATGCAGGAAGTCACATTTCATATGTGAAAGGAGAAAGGTGAGGATTGAAGAGTTTGCTGACTGAGAACAGGACCATTTGAAGAGATTATGTGTGTTGAGTTCTAGAATTGGCCTGCTCTAAGTGGCACCATGCTGGATTAGCTCCAATTCATTCTGATATTATTTTATTATATTTTATTCCTACTTTCTCCAGCTGAGACCTCCTTCGTTTGGATGATTACTCCCTCAGGTTATGGAAGCTGTGCAACAAGAAGGACTTTTGCTCTTATCTTTTTACTTTTGGGCAGTTATGATGATTCCCAACCTCAATGTTTCTCTTCCTACCATATGGACAGACAAATTTAAAGAGAAGCGGCAAAAGCAAATGAGGTGGATTAGTAGTGCTAACAAATAATGGTTTAAAAACTATTTAAAAGTCTCAATCAGAGGCGTCTTCAGATTCTTTACCAGACTGACAACAAATCAGTCTGGCAACGATGCTAGGATGAGGATGGTATGGAGATCCTTCTGGTCCACAGCATCACCATCCATAACAATTTGGATGATACGAGTTTTGGCAACATTTAATTTCCTTTTAAAAAGTAAGTATAAAGTATTTTTGAATTGAATGGCCTTGAATGTCAAGAAGGAACATTCCTAAAAAATTCCACTCGAGTGAAACAAATGGAAAATAGAACAATGGTCTGAAGAGAGC
The DNA here is from genome assembly GCA_902982915.1 of Phalloptychus januarius. NCBI lineage: Eukaryota > Metazoa > Chordata > Actinopteri > Cyprinodontiformes > Poeciliidae > Phalloptychus > Phalloptychus januarius. Next base: position 810,416 of record CADWAE010000197.1, on the reverse strand, counting down.
CAGAATTCAGGTCCAGTTTGCCTCCATTTTTCATTCTCATTATCATGAATTGGTTGTGTTCTGCTAAATGTAAAGGGGTCAGTTAATGGTGACCCCTCTGGGGAGCAGCAAAGGAGGACAAGCAGAAAACAAAGCTTGGAAAGAGTGTGGGTGAAGTGGAGCTGAAATGGGCTCCCTCATCACGGATTCCTCTTGAAGTGTCTCCCACCGAGAGTGGGTGGAGTTAGCCTGCAGTGACTTCACGCCCGCTCATCCCAACATCAATGGAGGACTGCTGTCTGGTGGCCATGCACGGCGTCTTGTGGGAGCTCACGGGTGGGTGGAGTGAGACCACTTCCATTAATTTCTCAGTGCTTAAGAGCACCATGTGTGTTTACACGCCTGGACCTAGATCTTTCGGTTTTGACTGTGCATGCTGTGATCGCGGCAGACAGTCTGATTTTTAAATGAACGCAGGGAGACAGGACTGTTGGCTGCAGGCTTCGAAAACAGGCGGACGGGACTGATGTGATCAGATGGAGAAAAATACCACAAGAGTCTGAAGAGGTTGATTCATACACCAAGACTTGTCACCTCCTGCTTTTTTTTTAAATAAGAAAATCATGTGGGAGCTATGATCAAGTTCAAAATTGTCACAATTGTGACTGAACGTTGTCCAGAAATGTAAATAAAGCAGTTTTAATCTAAAACTTTATTTTCCTTCAGCTCAAAGTCTAATAACTACAAAAAAGACACACAAATTGTCACCTTCCTAAAATAATGACTCAAATCATTTTTTGCCAAAAGTAATTTTTTTGTTGCCTAAAATATGTTTTGAAAAGCGAGCGGGGATGATAATTTATTTATTTTTTTATTTGTTTTTTCTTGACAACTTCACTTATGGCAAAAAACAACTTAAGCCATTATTTCAGAAAGATGACAAAATGTGAAAATATTTTATTATTTCCAAGTTTCTGCACCATCGTATAAATTCTTACAGTTTGGTCAAGTTTTGCTTATAGGTCTTTGTAAATATCTAACCCAGAGTTTTTAACATGTTTAACAAACAGCTTGTTGCACTTGGACATGTATGAAAGAACACTACCGTCTGAGTCTCAAATCATTCAATCAATTTGTGTAGAGGTATGTGAAATCTATTTACTCTAGCTTCCATTGACCATAAAATTGTGCAAACTGAAATTACAAAAATAAATGTGCTTAATGGAAACACACCAATGAAAAAAAAGTATATATATTTATAATGAACTATTTCATGTCACACAAGTCACATCCTGAACAACCAGTGAAAAGATGAAGAAGTACATCAACATCCAACTTCATACCTTGTAGATCCTGCATATCCTCCAATACACTGAGGGCTGCCAATGTTTACGACTGACAGATGCTAACCATCGCTGACTTCATTCTTCATGGAAGATTTGCAATGAAATGAAAATTTGGTCTGTATCCTTATATGTCTGTGTAGACCACCATCTTACAGTAAAATCAACTAAATAAGTAACATCAAACTGTCTTTGCTTTACAAGAGTTAGCAGATACGTTGTTCTCTATGGAGTGAGGCGTCACGTGAAAAGTTCCATTTTGGATCAACTGCAGCTGTAGATGTGACTGGAGGATCTGAACTCAGCTCATTGACGGATTAACAAACACATCTACAGTTGTCTGATTCTCTAATGATGTTATGCCGACTTCCTGAAGGAGAGCAGGAGTTTCTTAGAGACAAGGCGCTCAATTATAAAGTCAAATTTCTTTTCGGTCATATTTGATTATATAGCGTTTTCACACTATATAATGAAGGTCACATAATTATTTGATTGTGCTACAAAATAATTCTATGATGCAGGAAAACACATCATGCTGTGTTTCCTGTGTTTGGGAGGCTCTAACCAGCAGCTCCCTCCATCACATTTTGGGAAAATGCAGCTTCTCATGTCTGCTCTGCTCATTTCCCTCTAATAAAGAAAATTAAATCTACTTTTTGAATCAACCAACACAGACTGACAGTAGAGAAATATGCAGGAGGAATGAAAAATAAATAAAGGGAGAGAGGGAACAGATACATGCAGCAGAAGACGAGCTGAGGGGGGAGAACACTGGCACTGTGCTCAGATCTGTGCTGACGGCGCACAACGCTCCACGCCTCGGGCAGGTCGGAGGAAGTGCTGCTGTCTTTTTTAGTGATTTCCACACCGGTTTGGTGGTGGACCGCGGCAACGGGGGAATATCACATGACGCCCGATTATAGGGCAACATGAGCTCAGATGGTGGAAAGTCGGGGGAACAATTGATCTGACAGAATGTTGGAGGGGAAACCTGGCGGCTCTGAAAGCTGCCGCCGTACGCCACGTTTTCTGCTCAATAATACATCAGGTGGCTGTAAAACTGTCTGATCCGGATATGTAAGTCTTTTTAAACATATTCACGTAGCATTTGGTTGATGAACCAGCAATTTAATTCAAACAATACCTTGGATGTTGTTTCTGTAGCTTTTGTTTGAAACTCCGCAGGCTGTTTGGTGATGAACGGCAAAAAATAACAGTTTGGCTTTTCAAAGCGCCATGAATTGTGACAACTCTTTCTGTGAGGCTAAAATATCACAGATGTGGCTCAGAGGCAGCTGATGGTTTTACAAGAACAGTAAAAACAGGCAAAACACAAAGCAGAGAGAGAGATATGAGCAATATGAGCTGGTACGTGTTATGATTGATCATAAAGAGTTTGGCAGGAGCATGGCCTGCTAATGGAAGCTTATGCTGCGGCTGGGAAAATGATAAGCACTGAATATGACGGAGGCAGCAATTTTCTGTTCCTGTGATGGGACACATATGAGCAGACAGGAAGCCAGCAACCAATAGAAATGTTTTAAACTGTTACAAATACAGCAGAGCGTGAACTGCAGAGAGGTGCCAAACAACAACCACAATATGCTTGAAAAAACTTTTTTAAGTCGGGCTCCACCGTTTGCAATTTTCTGACCGATTTTTAAAAGCCTGACCTGCCAATTCTAATTTTGGGCAATTTTGTTTGTCGTAAATGTTGCTAAACATAGCAACAAAATCCCTGAGTTGGTAACAGTGGAGTGACTATTGTAAACTAAGGTGCAGACATGACCTGGTGGGTCAGTCAGTCTGACCTCTCACTGCAGAGCAGAAGAGTTCAGTGGTTGATTTCTAGACCTTTGATGAGGAGGATAAGATCAGCTTCAATGTAAGAACCGGCAGCTTAGGGTGATATGGAAACACATCTATCGATATGGGAATCTATTACTCATTACTTATGCCTGTACCCTGGCTTTAGAAATCACAATAGTAATTTAGGATTTATATGTTATACATTAAAACTTAGAGGTTAAGCCAAGTTGTGTTCACACAATCATTTCTTGTGTCATTTTATAAAAGCCTGCTGCAGGCAGGGAGGGATGCGTCTGTTAACTTACTTTTTTAGAATCAGAATTGTGATAAATAAAAAGACCAACTGCATTGTGCTCCAAAGGTCACAGACATGTTTTCTCAAAAACTTTAACTCACTTAGTTTTTAGCAGAAATGGACACATAAAAGCAGCTTAACTGAGATTTTGGCCAAAGTGGAATGCAGTTTCTCTTAATTGTAGCAAAAACAACAGCAGAGGATCAGACTGATATAAAAAATGGTAAGCAATTGTAAGCAATTGATACACAATGACACAATTAGTATGTAAACTGATTTAAAGGATTTCATTTAGCAAAACATGACTAATTCTCTATGTCCTACATAAATCCCATCATTTCATCAGGAAAATTATTTTTATCATGTGATTCACCTCCATCTATCTGTGTGAGCAGAAGACAATACATATGAGTGATTATTAACAGCTTGTCTAGCAGCTGTGCCTGCGCTGTGATGTGCAGCAGGTGGGTCAGTGCAGCAGGTGGGTCAGTGCAGCAGGTGGGTCAGTGCAGCAGGTGGGTCAGTGCAGCAGGTGGGTCAGTGCAGCAGGTGGGTCAGTGCAGCAGGTGGGTCAGTGCAGCAGGTGGGTCAGTGGCAGGTGGGTCAGTGCGTTGTGTGCGGATCATACCAGACTGTCCAGGTGGAGGTATTCCAGACGGGAGTCTTGGGAGATGCAGCAGTACAGTGAGGACTCCCGCTCGGCTGCCCCAGCACGGCTCCATGGCAACGGGCTTCGGCATCGCCTGCGAGCGACACGGTGACAAAAATCATCAGCTAACATTCAGACAAAGGCAGGAATCTGTACATAAACATAACTCCAAAATTGGTTTGTAGAGGTAACATGTTAGAGTTATGACAATTATATTGATGATGCCAGGAATTGTACTTTGGAATTTGGTTCCACATATTCTCATATGAATTGCTTTAAAGCAAAAATATGTTTTATGTCCATTTGTTTTTCTGTTTGAGTTCATCAATATTTGAGGTAAGCATGGATATAGACATAAAGAATGAGCCGACTGTTTATGTTAATGTAATGTGTGGAGGTGTGGCCAACACGGACCATGGGCGGAAACCCCGGGGGGTCGGGAGTGTCCAAACCCCCCAATCTTGGAAAAGTCTAGAATTGTCTGTGATGGAGGAGCTGTCACAAGCTGGAACTGAGTTATACGGTCCATGTCTACGTCTGAGCACGCCCACACACACATACACACAAACATATGCACAACCACTAACTTACTGTACTTTTTGTTGCAGCTTAAAGTGGTGCGGTTCATTGTGGGTGCACAGGCGCTGTTCCTGCTTCAGTTATCATATCCATCCTAATCTGTTATTTAAACAATCTCTTAGCTTTAAACATTTCCCGGTTCTATTTTCAAGAAGAGCTGTTTCCTGATTGCATAGTGATGTCATCAGAATTTCTATTAAATTAAGTATTGTATTTTTGATCACAAGTTTATTTATTTATATCTTTTTTTCCCCCTTAGTATTATTTATTATTACTTTGTATACTGCAAGAGTTTACTTGAGTTAGAAGTAACTGTTTGGTTGCTTTTGCTTGCTGGTCTTTCTGTGGGCGGAGCCTGTGGCCTTAAAAGCAAGGAGGCAGTCTGTGGTTAGACTCTGACTCTATCACTGAAGGTGCTGCTGTTTGTCTGTTTTAATCTGCCTTGGACGTCCTTTATTCTGCACCTGTCATCTATGTTCATGTGCAGAAAAGCATAATGCATTTCACTGCAGTGATCTCCGGCCTTGGCCAGTCATTTTTGATTGTCCAATTCATAATAGAACCCGTCACTTTGTGCCCTGAGACTGAGCAGTGAGAGAAGATGAAAATTAAACAGAATTGCGTAAGAAGGCAACAGCAAGGCTAGATATGGACATTATATCGTGAAGTTTCTCTAAATACACATAACATAAAAACTAGTTTTGATGTGCCTAACCACCCTACTTTTTAAATGAATTTATTTTGGTTGATTTGTTTCCTATGTGTGATCCCATGAGACATCTGCATTACAAGATCAAATGTCGCTGGATAATATTTCCATTCATCTCAGTGAAAACAAGAAGAGTCACTCATATTGATCTGGTTTGACCCTTCTGCCATATTGTACCACAAAAGTCACAGATTGTTTCACACTGACTGGGAAGGAAGTTACATATATTTCTATAAACAAACTGACAACAGTATATTTGGCTACTTCTCACACCTCTAAGTTTACCAAAGATCTAATCATTATTCTGTCTTTGATTTGAATAATGATTAGGTTCCAACTCAGACCAATGATAAAAATAAAACCTGTCATAACATTTTTTAAATCTGTTGTTTTTCATCTTTCTAAAGCATATATAGTTGCATTTAGTTGTGTTTTTTAAAATGAATATTGATAACTCATAGGAACTCTTTTGAGTTAAATGATGGGAGGACATAAAGTTTTTTTTGTGACACTCTATGTACATGCACATTTTATACCACATTGAAAAACTAATATTTTTGAGATGCCAATAATGTGTACCAATCAAGGATAAAATCTTAATTGTAGACCCACTTAACCCCTCGGAAATGCAAAACAATGTCCTACTCATTGTTCAAACCCTTTTATCACTGACAGAGCCTAGCTATTGCTAATTAATGGACTCCAATAAAATAGTTATAACAAGTCTTACATCCACAACCCAATATAATCCCCTGAAAACCATCTAAATGTCCTTCAGATGTATCTATTTTTTATCCTGACCTGTGTTAGCATACCCCTCTTTTTTCGAGCATTTTTGGTAAAATTACATGAAATTTAGATGTTAAACAGTATTACTGTAGATTTTGGGTCACATAAGAAGAATTTAATTCCAGTTTCATGCAAATTTGAAAATTGAAGATTAAAGGAGCTTTGAGTCATCAAGACAGCTATGCAGAGTAATCTATTTACATTTTACTGTATCTATATCATCTACAAATGAAGTACTAATGGTTCCTTCAGGTATCAGAGCAACAGTCATGCCAGTCTGTGGCACTGTAACACTGCAGAGCAACACAAAAACACCGAACAGCACCGTGTTTGGTTACGATGGCAAACATATTATTATTTGAGGAAAATAATGTATAGTAGTGAGACATGAAGAAGCATTTAGAAATTATTCCACTCTGGTCTGACAAGATGCATAATCTACATGGACGAACAGCAGAAGCAATGAAAACAACTTTGAGAATTCACCTAAATTTGACCCCTATGGCCAATGTTTTTTTTTGCCATTGGTCTGTAGAGCCTAAATTATTTATTTTAAAAATTGCACTAGAATCATATGGGGGTGAAAGTTAATCATCTGTTCAAAAACCTTTGCCTGAATGAAATGTTAGAAAGCTCTAGCTGTGCTAAGAGCTAGCTATGTGGATAAAATAACCACATGTAAAATATATCTGCATAGTTCGGCTTTCAGCAGAGAGACACTAAGTGATTAGAGGACAACACCAACTTGGCTCCTGTCAGCGTAGTTAGACCACCTTGGTACAAACACACAAACATCCCCTCCAGCGTTAATAGGTTTAAGTGCTGCAGCGTACGGTTTAATTAGAGGCTGCTCTGTTAGTTTAGGGGTTTTTTCCCAGAGTGTCGGGGACATGATGAATTTCTCTCTAAACACACCAAACTGACACTGGGAGTGGGAACTTGTACCAGTGGAGGAGCACTCTTTGTGATTAAAATTATAGAGAGACAAAATACGGTGAATGGCATGATGTGAAAGAAACAGCAGGTGTTTGTTGACTCTGTCACATTTCAGCTAATAACACTCTAATATTCACTGATTTACTCACATCACTGCTGCGTTCACATTGTTTTCTGTGGCAGTGGCACAAACAGTCATTTTGGTTTTTGTATAGTTTTGATCCAGAAAGATCTGTGATCTGAAATGCAGAGAAAATTACAAAGGGCCCGTTTCTGTAGAAAATATGTAGATGACAAAATACATCATACAGCTTTGTATGGGGCCTTTAACCATCTACATTTTACTAGTTTGAAAAACATATTTCAGATTTTGAACCAAAGAGCTTCCATAGCAAAGTTTAAAAAGTTTAAACTTAGGCTTAAACTTAGACAGGAGCTGCTAAAGAAAAATGAGGGGAAATGCCACCACAGTTTAATGCCAAAGACATGAGTCGGCAAAATCATGAGCTATGATGGTTTTGGGTGAACAGCTAATGGAAGGTAAATAAAAAAGAAATTCAAACACTGTGATGAACTGGTGACCTCTTCAGGTGACCCCGCCTCACCTGTTCACCCCTGGACGGACGGACGGATGGATGGATGGATGGATGGATGGATGGATGGATGTGACTAACTTGATCAGACATGTAAAAATGTTAATATCGGTTTGGTGAATCTATAATCACAGCACTTCTGACTGAAATTCCACAAAGCGGGTAGAATATATATTTATATAAAAAACAACAACACATAGGTGCAGCAGAACAGCCAATTCCTGGTTTTCTTTTTTGTTCTACAGAAAATCCTGAAGTTTTTTCTCGATTTGAAGCAGAGATGAATCTGAGTGAATCCATTTCCAGGCTTCACCGTTGTCTCCTCAAACTGATTTTTCAAGTATTGTACTTTTGCAAATGCAATATACTTGAGAGAAAGTTAATAATGAAGCAAACCCACGATGGAACAAGAGCTTTCTCTGGTGTCTTTCCCAAACTAATCAAGGTAAGTGAGGAAGATGAGGGCAGAATGGCGAAGGCTGCAAGAGTTGAGAGGACAGTGAAGTAAATGCAGTCATCTAAGCGTATTGTAAAATCCTGCTGAGCTGTGTGTCCAGCATTGGCCACCATCTGCTGCAAAGAGGGGCAGACGGTGGCCCTGAAAGATGGGGAGACCCGGGTGTCCTGCTCCAGTTTGTTTAGGCTTTAACTATGAAGTGTTGCTGAAACCCGGCAGCAGCTTTCGCTGACTTCATCGAAAGCTGAAATTGGTTCCTTGGCAGTGTTGAGCAGCACCACTTGGATACATATTCTATCAAAAATTACTGGATGTTTTCCAGAAGAAAGGAAGGTGAGGGGTCCACTCCAGAGCGAAGGCAACATTCAGAGGTCTGGAAGTCTGTTTCCATTGTTCATTATTTACCAGTCTGACGTTGGACGCCTCAAAAGGGTTAACATTACTTTGTTTGGTAAAATTAACTAGTTACATTTTTCTAAATCTGCCATGGTTGTGAATCATTGCTGTTCTGAGCTGTAAAATTATTCTCAGCAACTAAGAAGGATGAGAAACCCAAAGTGACGGTGGTGAAATAGTTTATGATTTGCTGCTATGTTTTTTCCTGATGACTTTATCTTATTTTTATGAGCTCACTATAAATACTAACTATATGAAGTCAAGTAAAAAGGCATTTTAAAAAAAGCCCGTTTCTATCAACAAACCTTTCTGTGGCAAAGTTCTGCTGCTTCCTTCTTACAAAAAAAGTTTCAGCTGAAAGTTTGTCATCATAAAAGAAACGTTAAGGCAAGGTCACCTCACACTACCCTTCTAATCGAGTTTATTTCATCTGTTTGGACTGATATAGCTGTAAAAAACAAAGAATAGAGGAAAACCACTCGACGTTTCAGGGGAAAGCAAGGTGAGCCTGACCTTTGTATTTCCTTTCATCTCCTCTCACCTTCTTTCTTCTTGATTTTTTCTTTAAACCCTCATATTTCTTCTGTTATCTCAGTACAACAGGTGTACAAACCCTTTCCTTGTGCTTCCATGTTAACATCAAGTCTTTTATGAGACAACTGATAGTCAACGAGATGAGGAACTAAGATGGAAGTCCATCTCCTTCCATTTGTTTCGTTTGTCTCCTTCACTGGATTCTCTGTAGTTACAGATTTGGTACGTTGCAAATTCGAGGAAAACTCAAAAATTACTAAAGAATAAAAAATTACATCTGTATTCATAAAGTTTTTTTAATATGGTATTTTTTTATGCTAGTAAAATGTAACAGAAAACCAAATCATTCAGATTTCTGATCATTTTGATGCCATCATTTGAACATTTTTGGTTTCCAGAATTCTGATTCCCAACAAACATTATTATCATAACTGAAGGTTTATTGCTTGAAGGTGAAAACACACATACAGTGTGAGCAACCAGGTTGCCTCTGAGCATGCTGAGCCGCTCTACAGTGTGAGCTGTGAATTCCTGAAGTCTTAGACTTTAACATGGCCGTCCAGAAACAAACGGTTAGAAATCCAAACAAACACAAACCGTCTGGTAAGAATCTGTTGTTCATAGTTTAGCTTATATTTCTGGTTTTACTGGAAATCAGATGACTTTTGATTAACTTTACAGCTGAAAAAGTGAGCACTTTGTTTCTAACCTCCACATAATGAGAAGCAGGGGTCACATTAAGGACTCATTGTAATAATTTCAAACAAATGAAGGAAAAGCAGAACTTCTGTATCAGGTTCATCTCTCATAAACTTTTTTCTTATCTTTGTTCACATCCATAGATGCCTGGAGCGCAGAGCCAGTGCACAGCAGAATATTTGATATGGTGATTGTGCTGATTTTACACCTATAATACCTCTTTACACGCTAAGGTTTGGATGTATATGAAGAGTTTCTCTGGTTTCTGTAGTTTTATCTAATATAAAACTGTCTTTGAATCCAAATGAGATTCCTTCCTCTTCAGTTTGTGATCTAATCAACTTAACTTTGGTTTCCTGTATTCTGAGGGTAATAAAAAAGGAAAATAATGATTGCTGGACAGATATGCACCCTAATCCTCATTCTGTCTTAAATCTATATTTTATTTCATTTCCTCAGACTGTGAAGCAGAACATGGAGTTTCAGGTTCTACTAGCTGTACAGTCAGAGCAAAGTTTAACCCTCCCACACATACACAGCCAAACACTTAAATATGCTATTCAATGAGCACAAGTTCATACCCAATAACAGATTGACGTACGCTCCAGTCCAACTGTGTGTGACTTCAGTTTTCTTCTGTTTGAAATCTCAAGGCACAACATCCTGAGACACTGAAACTCCACAACATTTCTGGAAAAGATAAGAATGTATCCTCAACGGTGAACAAGGAGGCAGCATCAGCATTAACCAGAGGAGCAGCCAAGAAGCTTCAGGTTGCTCTGGAGCAGCTGCAGGGATCCACAGCTCGGGTGGGACAGTCTGTTGGTAGGTTGTGGACAGTACCTGTTCTTTTTGAAAGGGTGACACAAAAATAGAGATTGTTGAAAGAAAACTCTGAGTCTGCGGTTTGGCTTGAGGCAGGAGGCGATCTGCACTGAAGAAACATCAACTGGATGTTTCTAAGCGTAGTATGATATACTGTGGACATTTTTCTTCAACAGGGACAGGGAAGCAAGTCTGAGTTAATGATTAGGATGGAACTAAGAACATGTCGATCTAGGAGGGGAACTGGAGAGTCTGGTAGACTCGGTTAGACGTTCAGCTGGTGGGGTTCGCTTTCACACAGCATCGTTTGGTGAAATAAACTAACTTTAATACGGCTAAGAAACCAGCTCATCCTGGAGCAAGAACTTTGTCAAAAGACTAGATTTTTTTTATTGACATATTTCCATTTGTCAATAAAAGATTATTTTGATAATTACAACTTGTGCAACTTTATAGTTAATAGAAACGTAGCCAGTGTTTGTGGGAGCCATGGAATTCATCACTTGAACTCCAGATGCTCTTTGTAATCAGAAAAAAAAAACAGTTTTTTAATTTGACCTGAGACTAGATTAAACTGGAACCCTTCAATATTTTAATCTGAACTGATTCAAAGATGCAACATGATGCAGAAATTAATTAGAAGGATAGAAACTAAAACAAATGACAGCTGAGGTCATAGGTCAGCAATCCTCTTTTATCCCGTTTGTCCTCCGCTTGGGAGTTTCAGGTCAGATCTGGCTCTGATCCGGACCCGGTTCTGTGTCAAACACGTCTCATACCCGTCTGCACACAGCCTCTTTGTGAGACCCCTGAGGTGTGAAGAGCCCCCCCCCATCACTCTTCTCCCCCCCGCTGTGCCCTCCTTAGCTGATTAGGCCGCTCATGCATGTCCATCCCGCTGGGCAGAAAATTGTCGTGTCCAATCCCTTTTTTGGACACATCTGTGTCTGCATGTTGTCACTGTTCTCCACAGGAGGTCTGCTGGACTGAGGGGGAGCGGTGCAGATCCCTCAGTCCAGACAGACAGTGCTGGTGGAATGAGTGGAAAACATGTTCTTATCGATATGATAGTCGCTGTTTTAGCAGCAGCACCTCAATTTTTTTGGCCTAATTTTAAAACTAGGCTCAGTGTGATATAACGACACAGTCCCCTCTAAAAACATGCAGACTCATTGCATGTTGGTAAGACCAATGGTAGTCGTCCTGTGTGTGACGTTACGTTGCAATGTGTCTATACTTTAAGGATTTATTAGGCTTGGTTATTTGATGTTCTCCCCTTTAAACAATCATGACCTTCTGGTCTAATTTGGACACGGTGTTTTTGTCAAATTAGACAATTGCTCTTGTCTTAGAGAACCAGATGTGGTTCTTTGTCTTTCCATATGATTTAGTGGTCTCCCTTTCCCTACCTGTTCTACTTGTTTGCGTCGATTACTTTCTGCAGTCACCTCCAGCAGGTCACATGGTGGTTTCCACACGCACCAGTATTAATTGCATTGGACCGACTCATGCACTTCTGGATGAACACATAATGGGTTTTTATATGTCCAAGTGAGATGGACGATTCATTGAATTTCCATTTTAATCAGCACGTCAGAAAGCGAACAATCCTATTACGGAACAGGAGGACACAAGGGCCACTTCACAACCTCCCCCTCCATCCCTTCATCTTTCTCTCTTAGACGGCAAATTAATCATCTCTCTAATGCCATGAGAGGCCAAACTTTTTCTTTTTTTTTCCCCACTGTTCCTAATTTAGGAGAAGATATGTTTCATTCACCTACTTACTCTATGCTCAGTGTCTGGCTGAAGGACCTATCTGATTCTGTCTTAACAGAGGCAGTTTCCACACAGATATTTTAGAAGCTGACATACAATCACATCAGTTCTGAACAAACGCGCTCACATGTACACTGAGAGTCAAACCGAAGCTCCAGCAGCCGTCATCATTCCTGAAAATGTCTCTTCTTCCTCCAAATTCAGTATTGATGGACTGGAGGAGGAGGACGGGCAGAAATATCAATCAGGGAGGAAAGAGAAGAGCGGAGAAAGACAATCATTATTAACGGGGCAGGGAAGAAAAGTGTTTGCTGAGAAAATGGCCAAATGAGAAAGAATATGGCTGCCAAACCTCTAACCCTCTGCCAGAGAGCTGGAGCCGTGTCTCACAAACACACAGCTCTGCTTTTTATTTCCACTTCCACCATGGAGCTAATGTGAGTACAGCAACGTTTTACACCTGGATACATCTGCTTTGTCTGGGTGGGTATTTTATCTACAAAAATATAATAATGAAGTTTAAGAACCATGGTGTAGTGTATGGAAGCCCATTCTGGCCATGACAGAGAAAACGCCCAAGAGGAAGTCACAACTACAAACCTTTATGTTACAATTACGAGTTTTAAAGTCAAAATTTTAGTCAATTAGAAGTAAAAGTTATAATTGCCTAAAACTTTTAAAACTTATTCCAACTTTCATTCTCATTCTGATGACTTTTCTTCTTACAATTAACTTTAAAACTACTAAATATGGAAAAAAAAATTGTGACTTCTCTTCTTGTACTCCAACTTAGGATTTTATTCCTATAATTATGACTTTTCTTCTTGGAATTATGAGTTTAAACCTAGAAGATGCAACTTTTATTCTCATAATTACAACATTAAACCTCAAAATTCTGACTATTTTCCTATCAGAATTGATGGGTTTCCGTAGTTGTGAGAGCTGCTCTATCACTGCAGCTTTGCCAGTCTGGAGCGTTCAAGTGTCTGTGTACACGACGTGATAAGACATCAGCATTTAACTGTATACTTAAATTAGATGAAAACTAAGTGGAGAGATTTGGCCAGAAGACACAGCAGCATATTTGCAAAAAAACTAAGAAACTCGTCATGAGCACAAATACCTCATAGGACGAATGGTAGGAGAAGAATCAGGAAATCCAGAACAAACAAAACAACCTGACAGCAACGCTGTGAAGGCTCTCTGTACCTTAAATATCCAAACATGTTTCCTAACATGATTACCAACCAGTTTACAGCCTGGTTCTGCTTTCACTCCACATGTTTTACTCAGATCTGAGAAACTGGAATTACTGCTGGCACAGAGTCACACCCACACTATACAAAACAACAAAAAAACCTGATGTTCACTGGCTGAGTGTTCAGGACTTAATGGCCGTTGCTGCTTAGTCAGCTGAACCTGAAACTGACACTAAGCAACATGATGGAGAGAGACAGAGGGAAAAGCGATACGCTGGACAGAAAGGAAGATTGATTAATAAGAAGAGCTAGAAAACATTAAAAGGAAAAAAATGCTGCTGAAAAGAAAGGAGGAAGGAATGAGCAAACAGCTTCAGCGGCTAAGAGATTACTTCCCGACATTTTAGACTAAAATACTCAGAGAAAGAGAGAGATGTTCAAAATAAATGCTTCTAAAAAATAGATTAATGTAGTAAAAAAAAACAGATGTTCATTTAAAGAGGCAAGAATTGAAATTCAAAGTTACTTTTGCAATAGCAGAAAAAGCCACATGGGTTTGTTTTGTCTGTATAATGTGCAAAGGACAAATCTGGATAGAAAATTAAAAGTTATTTCAAAGAAAAACTTTTTTAAAACACAAGAATAAAAGAAGTTCTGACAAAATATTGAAAACCCTGCTGAGGGTCATTTATTGTTTTGGAGATGATTAAAACATTGTAAAAATAAAAACAAAGTTCAACAGAACTTTTATGCTTTTGTTTTTCTGGTTGCAGGGATATGATGAAACATGGTGGTGGCAGCATGATTCTGAGGGAATGAAATGGATTTTCTTCAGAACTGACAGCTACCTTAAACAACACTTACTAACACTAAATCGCTGTCAGATCTAGATATTGACTCTCAGAGTATTTTTCTTAACTTAATAGGAATTATTTTTAATTAGCATTAAATATGTATTTTATTGTTTTGAACTTTTAAAAATTCTTTGGAAAATAAACATTTAATAAAGAGGCAATGGTTTTCTGAAATGCATTTATTTTAAAACATGCACCATAATTAGAAAAAAATGGAACAACGTGGAATAATTATAGTTTCCTGTCATACATGTTGCTTTCATTCAAATATTGCTTCAAAAGGTCTAATATATGTCAGCTGTGCAATACAAAAAACAGAATGCTTAATACATTTTTCATCAATACAATATGTATGAAATTGGCAGAGAAAGTAATGCATGCAGTTCATGTAATATAATATTTTGCATTTTATTTAAGACACGTAGTTTGCTGGATACTACAGAACATAACAGGTCAACCTGGTTCAGTGCCGTCATTTCTTACCCAGTTTGTGATTCTGAATGACTAACAAGAGCCTCTCTGCACTGCCCAAAGAGCTGCCCACGAGGTTTGGCCGGGGACACCACCGTGCTGCTCACAGGTACTGCTTTGGACAGTCGTGAGTCTCCAGGTGAGATAGCCTGGGAAGTCTCTGGACACAACAAACGAAAAACATAACAATGAAAAATGGAACAAAGGAATACATTTTTACAACAACTCTAACAACAAGCCTCAATTACAGAGATGTGGAGTTTCAGAGATATTAACACTTACATAACCATTTTTTGAGCATGAATCTTGGAAGAAGTGAGGAGAGGTGAGGGGGCGAGTGGGACTGATGCTGACAGCTGGCGATTCATCCCTACATCCTTCTGTAGCTAGAAACAAGGGCAATAAAATGATTAGAACATGCTGCAAAATGCAAATGAGAAGGCAAAACAACTGGAATCATGACAAAATAAATGATATCGGGTATCAGTGCGGAATATGCTTTCAACATGAAAAAGCCTTTTACCGTTTTTCAAAGAAAAAAAATTGGGATCAGAAAGGTTGATAAATCTGACAAATATTGATGTAAACATTCAAGATCATGAAAAACGTACTCCACATTATTACAGATATATTTAAGTTAGCCAAGAATTTGACTGAATGTTCACCTGCTCAATTTGTTTCTCCAACACTTACTCAGCAAATGTTCAGGGTGCTAAGCTAAATATGCTAACACCAAGCCATGTGGCGAATGTGACATCTATCATACAGGTTGGTCTCAACTCAATATTATAGTTATATAAACCATCTCAGAAAAAAAATGACTTACCAACTCAGACATGTGGCAAGTAAATTGTTCTGGAATGACTTGGTTTCTGTAGCTTCGTTCCCCTTGGTGGGAACCTGTGGTTGTTGGGGCAGAGTCAGTGAATTTACTCCATTAGTGTTATAGCTGCTGTCAGAGTTCAGTTAAAGAGTCAAGAGTTATTGATTCCATTTTAACACCTCTTAATTTGATACGGAAACACTTTTATTTTCACTACGAATATTATACACTGTAAAGTTACAGAATGTGACTCTATTAGAGTAAAATTAACTCTGCTTTTGCACAAAGTATACTAACACTAAAACATTTAACACTTCTGAATTTGCAAAAAGAAATAAAACATAATAATCAAAAGTAAAAAACTAAAAGCTAAAGTTTAATAAATCCTACCGCCCAAATATTTATCTCGTTATGCATATTTACACACTTAATTTTACTCCTTATCACAATGTCAACTCTTTCCTAATTGTATTAATAAAATTAATTTTCAAGCAGTTTTCAAAAACTAAACATAAGACAAAAATGAGCTGTCAGATATAAGTAACCAAGGACAAAAGTTCTTAAGAACAGTCTGTGAAACTAAAAGTAAAGCAAAGAGACAATAATAAATCTGTAACACTTATATTTTCTTGTTTTTCTGCCCTCCTGCTGCTTCAAGGTAATTCCTTCACTGCAGGGGAGCCAGAGGAAGAACAGAAAACAACAGGTTCACAGGTTGCCTGACTTTGGTTTCTTTTCATTAAGAAAGGTGAAGCAACAAATGTGGCCTTTTGCTGGTTGTCAGGTGACCTGGAAAGGCCCTGAGATTTATCCCGCTATAATCCCAGCCCGCACGCTCTGAGAAATAGCTGCTTGTAAATGTCAACACAAGCTTGTTGTAATAGAGCTTTGGAACGTGACGTCACTCTTGTAGACGGAGGGATATCAGCGCCATTTTTCTAGGCTATAAACATAAACATAACCGGCGAAAGCGACTGTCTCAGATATTTTTAATCTCGGTTCCTTAAAAATAATTTAGCAATGGTGCTGACTTGCTGTGTTACTGGGTGCAATGTCCGGTCACACGACCACAACGGTAAAAAGATGGAAAAAGGACTTTGGTTTCACTGTTTTCCTGCCTGGAAACAACGAGAGGAGGCTAACGTATCGGAGCTAACATATCGGAGATAACGTATCGGAGATAACGTATCAGAGATAATGTATCAGATAACGTATCGGAGCTAACGTAACGTAAAGGAGATGAATGGCCTGGGTATGAGCGCTGAGGCGTCCTGACGTTACATTCTCCAACATCCCCATATACCTAAATGTCCAAATCATGAACCCAGCCATTCGTAACTGGACATGTGCCTCCATTGACTTATAATTCTTGAACTGATTCGCGGTGTAAGCACTGACACCACAGACCAGGTTTGCAAATATGTCTGGGAAAGTCAAATGAGGTAAATGATCGGGGTTTCTGCTCCCACTTTTTATCTCAAACGGATCGATTTGTCCAATTTTAGCTATTTTTTCCATGTAGCCTTGCTAGCCTTCTGGGAGAAGCTTTTCGCGATGTAGCCCACATTGTTTCAAACTGCTTTTCAGCATTATGGAAGAGGAGGATACAGTGGTAACACAATAAAAACACCGGGAAAAATTTGTTTTAGCCTCAAAAGATGGCGCGGAGCGACATAAACGTCATGCGCAGTGACGTAGGTTCCAAAGCTCTATACAAGCAGCAGAAGATAAAGACATCAAGATAAAAAGCATCAGCTAAATGTATCTGCTGTATCCACACATATAGCTAAATGTTTTTACAAACTACCTGAGAGAGATTACATTGTAACAACTTCTCTGATGTCTTAAAGGACCAAAGACAAGGATTAGTGCCATCTGGTGGCACAAACCAAAAAATGTCATTAAATTATAACAATTCTGTTTCCTCTTTACATTTTGGGATTGAAAGTTCTTTTCATGGAATCAGAGGTTCTCTCTAAGATTACACCTGGTAAAAATACAACAAAACTATGGAGTGTGTTAAAAAATCCAAATAAATTATTTTAAATTTAATCCTAAAATATATCAGCAGCTAGTGGAGAAAAGCTAAAATAGCAACTTTTAGCCTCTACAGCTGATTTATAAGGAACAACACTAAACTATACATAAAAGGCAGATGACAATAAAGGCATACATTACAATCTGAAAGTGCTTCTGAGAAAAAAATGGTTTTATTTTAGTCAGTTGCCTCAAATGGTCAAAGCTTGATCCAATGACTGAAACTCCGTGACCACTTTAACCCCAAGATTAGTGATGGTTGTCTTAGTGTAGCTGGTCCATGATCTTGTAGCTACAGAGGGAGGTTTTCATTGTGCTACCAAAAAATACAACTTCAGTTTTACTTTCATTCAGGAAGTTGAAAGCCATCCAGCCATTTAAATCATCTAGACGTGATCCAGCACAGAATACATTTTTCTTGTTACTGGGACATAAATCTGAGTTTCATCGGCATAATAGTGAAAATACATGACATGTTTGTGTCGTATGCAGCAAATAAAGAGAGAAGAGAAGGGGGGCCTAAAATTGAGCCCTGTGGGACACCAAACAAGAGAAGTTCAAACTAAGTTTGATATCCCAAGTCAGTTCTGAACTAGTTCACTGCTTTGTCGCTTAAGTCTGCTTCACATCCTCAATGTCTGTGCCAGTGACTTTCTGATGCACTAAGACAGTCAGTTTCTTTCTGATTAGCTACATGACTCACTCCACAGGCGTCGTGTGTCCTCAGGGTTCACTACACGCTGCGATATCAGCACAAGATAAACCAACAAGTTGAATATCTCTGATTTCATCCTGGAGCGCTCCCCATGTCCTACCAAGCAAACTAGATCAATCTTATCATGCCAGACACAGCAGGAATGTTTTTTAAGGTTATCTTTAGAGACATCTCAATAATCAAGGCGTTCTTAAGGTTGCCAAAGACGAGATATTGGGACAAAATTCTGGACAACAATCTTGCTGTATGAACTAGGCATAAGCCCCGCCAAGTGCTAAAAGTGAGAAATTTAAATTCTCTAATCCAAATGCAACTGTTACATCAGCACTATCACCAGAGTCAGTAGCAAGACATATGGCATTAAATCTGGTATAAAGAACTGAAACAGTGCTGAAGAAACCAGACTGGAAAACCTCAGCAATATTCTGCTGCTCCAGGTACTGAAAATAAAAAACCTTGTCAAGGATTTTTGAAGGTGAAGGCCGTCTATCAATGTAATGTATTGACATCAGCAAACAACAATAAGACGTGACTCATTTAATTAATGTAAATGCTCAATGCTTCTCCTTATAATTCAAACTGAATCAATCATTTCCAAACAGGGAAGCAAATCAAATAAAGGAGAGCATACCGAAGAACTACACCATGTTCCAAATTATTATTATAAGTGATATTTTCTCAGATTTTCCTGAATGGTCAATGCAAATGATGGTCGGTATAATTTTCAAGCCATGAGGTATTACAGTTTAAATCAAATTTTACTGAACCTTGTGATCCTTGCTGCTGTGGTTCGTGTAGCACCTCATATACAGAAACTATTGTTAACCTTTGCTTCATGTCGTCCCTCCTTTTCCCTCGACCCATTTCCTGTCTGCAAGTAAAGGTCACAAAAAGTTAAAAAAAAACCAAAACTCAATAGTCTCTAGAAGTTTTGAAGCAACACATTAAGTCTTCTCAACAGTCTGTACCTCATAAAAATTTAGAAATTTAAAATTGTCATGAGACAACAGAAGAAAAAGTTGTGAATGGTGACATTGATTTTCTGCTCTGTTTTATAATTAAAGCCTGTGTGTAGCCAGCAGTTCATGCTGGCCACACCTCCAAACATGAACAGCCGTCTTGTTCAGTTCAGTACTTCTCTCTTTGCATCGGTGGGACATTCCTGATACACTAAACCGCCCATAGGGAAAAGATATATATAATTCTGAGGTTTTTATCTATTTTGTTTGAAACTTATACTTAATGCATAACACACTGATATCAAGTATAAGATTCTTAGTAAAGTTTTACAAAATGAAACATATAATTTGGGTTCTTATCAGAATAAGATATGACAGTAGTTTCACATACAATATCCTTAGTAGAAAAATGTAATCAATCATCCATGAAACTAAACTGTTGCAAATGTATGTGTGTGCAGTGCATTCTGCCAGCCTATGTGTTCACTAATGAAATAATCTAAAGTTACCTTTACTACTAAATGAAAACATGAAACTGTTCCTGATTTACTGGGCTGCTGTCTCTTTAAAACAAAGAAGTGCCACACTTTGAAGAAACACTGCAACAACAAGTCAGAGTTCCTGACGGGGAGCACAGCGGGAATCTGAGGGGAAAACTGGTTATTGAGCTATTTAATCTGAGCTCGGTCAGCAAAGTTCAACCATCATTTTCTATCAATATAACTTCTCTTTTTTTTTTCTTTCCATGAGCACTCGCCATCTTTGTCTTCAGCCTGTTTTCATAGAGAACTGCAGAAATCCTGTTTTCATAGAAGGCAAAGAGAAAATTGCTTGTGTTTGGTTTGTGTTTGTTGCTCTCGATATAAAAACAAAAAAAAATTCTTTACCAAAGAAATAGAAGCAGCTGAGTTTGAGAGAAAAACCGAAACTGAAGAGTGTGGGATAACTGAAAAAGTCCATCTTAGACAGAAGCTGAAATGAAATGTAGTTTTAGATTTGATCTGATCATTAATTTTTTTTAAATACACGCGGAACTTAAAAAGGAACAATGTTTTATCTGTTGACAAAGGTGAGTTATTGAGTTAGGTGAAGGTTTATGCTCACATGCTTGAGTATAAACCTCATTTTCCCACCTATTTTCTGAGTGAACCCTTTTTGTGGCGTTTGATAAGCCATGTGATCGTTTCTATATGCATTCAAAATTCAGCTACGCTATGTTTGATGCAAACCATCCATTACCCCGAGCCACCATAAATACTCTTTATTTGCTCCTTTCCCCCTGGTTTTCCAACCCTCCGCCCATTCCTGCCGCCCATGCCCTCCATCCTCAGGCATATTAAATCCCCTCGCAACAGAAGAATAAATACTCCACATTAAAACACTAGATATGAAATTGATTCATTCTTTGCTTTAAATAGCATTATGAAAACAGGAGAGTGTTGTTAATCAGCTGCAAGGTGGGAAGTAGTTTTTAGCGGTTGGGGGCGTGCAGATGCCAGTTGCTGCAGGCTCATCAGCTTTACGACGTAATGCTGCTTCTTTATGGAGGCAGTGGAAAACATCAATTTATGCTGATGACAGCCTCAGTTCCAAAACACTACCAAGACATGCTGGGAAGCTCTGATCAGGGCTGGGGTTGGACAAGATGGCCTCAAACTGCTGAGGAACTAACATTTAATAGCTGGCATTTAATATAAAACAATTTGATAAAGTCAAGTTTGTTTGTGTAGCACATTTCAGCGACAAAGCAAAATTGTAACATTTATTAAATTTTTACCAGACTGTTTTTGGGTCATATCAGACTTCGATTACGAATTCACACCTTCACAAACGAACCAAACTTTCTCGACAGACAAACCAAAGTTCAGTGACAGCGCCCTAAACTAGAACGGACTAAGCAGGACTGTGTGAACCTCCAGACTTTCCCTCTTCTGCTGAATGTCTTTTGATCTGGGCATGATGAGTAGGTTTTTGAGTTCTTGAGTTCTCCAGACTGGACTTGCTTTCCTGAACCATTTAACTGTATTTTGTCCTATTTGCCAAGTGTAAAGAAATTATGAGATTAAAGCCTACACAGCTTTTACAGAAGCAGCATTTCCTCCAAAGTTTTTTTAATCCAATACCATATTTGGAAGTATTTGCAGTGTTTCATTTAGACAATTTGAAATGAATATCAGCAGCTCGGTGGCTTTAGCGTGGCTCATTGACTAAAACCACATGGTAAATTAGTCTTTTGTGTTCTTTCTCAAGTCTAAATACAGAAAGCCATACATTTGTTGCAAAATGTTTAATAGAGTGAAAGATTCTAGAACTATCTCATGGTTTTGTTTTCCCATGTAGTGAGTCATTCCTTTGAAACCGAATAGAATATATCAAGCATTTTAGATGCAGTGGAGCCAATCGGAGACACGTCACTTCAGGAAAAAGTGAATTTTCTTCATTTTTTCTCTGTCCATTTGGTTTAAAGAATGTAATTTTGTTAGCCTTTAAAGCCCTGTCTCATCCAGAACTGTATCATTAGACATGATTAGCAGAGCCCAGACATCTCAGCATGTGAATATTTTTAAAATGATGGAAGTCTCTGGTTCCAAGAGTCGCTTTAATTGCACATCTTCAGGGGACAGAAAAGATGTCTGAGAGAAAAACACCTAGTGAAAAATTGAAGTTCACCCTTGTTGTGTCCTGGGAAGCTTAAGTGCACCTTACATCTGCATGAGTTTACATAAAGCTTTAAGAGACCAGAGAAAAGTTTTTGTCCCCATAGAGAGGGAACATAAAGCCGGAGTTCTGGGTTCGATTCCCGGTCTGGAGTCTTTCTGCATGGAGTTTGCATGTTCTCCCTGTGCATGCATGGGTTCTCTCCAATTAAACTGGCCAATTAAACTGTAGGCTTCTTCCTACAGTTTAATTGGCCTCTCCAAATGCTCCCTAGGTGTGAGTGTGAGTGTGAATGTTTGTTTGTCCTGTGTGTCTCTGTGTTGCCCTGCGACAGACTGGCAACCTGTCCGGGGTGACCCCGCCTCTCGCCTGAAACAATAGCTGGGGATAGGCACCAGCACCTCCCGACCCCAGGAAGGGAAAAGGGGAGTATAGAAAATGGATGGATGGATTTGATCCCAAGAAAAGCTGGGATTCATTGCTTTGTATTGGACGGTCACATGACATCAATGACATCATCAAATACAGTGAGAAAAAAAGTTTCTGGAGTGTGAAAACTGTCACATGGCACTGTGAAGGTTAACCATCATGTTTTGGCTGCGACTTTTTCCTTTCAGGAATTAGATCTAAAGTATTACAAATAAAATATTATGCTTCATTAAATATAGATAGATAATGAACTCCTGGCTGTAATATAATCTGCAGTAATGAATCACCAAATTCTAATAATGAGACTCTCGTCTCTGCCTCCCTGCTCTGGAGGAATGAGGATGTGCCTGGCTTGATCAAGGGGCAATATGTTCAAAATTAAATCACTTCTATCTGATTTACTTTGTTTGGATTTCAAATCAGATTACTGCTTATGCTTCACTGGATGAATGATGACCATTCCAACAGTTTTGCTAACACCAGACTCATTTAAAAAGTCAAACATTCAGGCAAACAAAGTTAAAAATAAAAGATAAACATCAACTAAAAAATAGAATTCAACATCTCTTGGTAACTTTCCTAGCAGGGCTCCTGCTCAGCGTCTAAACATGGCATGAAATGAAGTGATGATGACTCCATTTGTTTAACGAGACACTGTAGCTGCATAAACAGGACAACACAAAATACGAGGGTAGGATGGAAATGTTCCCTGACGCTCATTAATTACACAATTATGCCAAGCTGCATGCTTGCCTATGAACCAGATGTTGTATAATTAACCTCAGTGTGAATAGAGCTGGCCCATTGTCTCTCACCTTCCAGTCTGAAATGGAAACCAGACTGAAGCAGGGGGAACCAGACTCAACTGAGCCAAGACAAACCTGATCAAAAATAATGGAAAATTCAACAGAAAAAATATGGGCATGTTGATCATTTCTATTATTTTTATGTTATGCAAACATCCTAGAATCCAAAAGTAGAAGACACATTAGGTCTTTTGCATAGAAAGCAGGGTTTATCTGGGGAGATGAGAATGCTCCTGGAAGGTTTATTTGCCTTCCACAATCAAACTGGTGCGGACCAGAAAAGTGAATTCTGGTTTGCCTAAAAACCTTTGTCTCGGTTCGGTTGAAGCAAACTCTGCTCTATGCACACATAGCTATTGACCCTATAATTATGCAAATTGGAGTTACCATAATGAATTTGCATGAGAGAAACACGGCAATTGTTTTTCCATAAAAGCTTTTTGTGCTAGGAAGAGGTGTTTATTTTTTTGGCTCCATCTAAATTAGTGTATTTCATAAAACTGAAATGGAAAATCCTTTTTCACATCTCACAAGTCAGGTGATAACCAACTGGATGTTTCTACTGGCAGAAAAGACAAAGAAGAAGACAGGAAGTGGTAGACATGGCATGTTTTTAATGGCATCGCATGTAGAAACTTATTAACATTTTATTTTAAATGCTATACTTATTCAATAAGATAATTGCGAAATTCTTTTTTTTCCATACTGAAGACTTGAGACTTAACTTGAACATCACTTCAAAGGACGGACACCTGATTCAGACTTTTCTCCCCAAGCATTGACTTGGACTAGACCCTCAAAGACTTGAAATTCATGTTGAACTACAGAACTTGGAAACATCTCATGTTGAAAATTTGGACTCATTCTTCAACGTTCGTTCCACTTTGGCTGAGGGGTTGTTTTGAGGTCCTGGACGCTGTAATGGATTATAAGAGGTGATCTGTTCACCTCCTATAATCAGTTACAGCTTCCAGGATCATTAACTAATTGAAATAAATGTCATGCAGGCATGGTTATTCAAATGAGTTTGGTCCCTTTTGCTGCTGAGGATGTGTTGTTAAATGAGGTAATTTATTGGTGAACACCTGGCAAATAAACAGTAACATGTTACAGAACATTAGCTTGACACAAGGTACTTCACTTAGATGTAAATTGCAAAAAAAAGTGTAGAAAGCCCAGATTTCACTTGGGGTTAACTTTGCCCTCAGGCAAAATTCTGCTGTCTCTTGATAATAAAAGCTAAAAATCAGTCATCCCAATTTAGGAACAGCAATACCAACACGAACTTTGACTCTGGATATAGTTTGAATTTGGCATATGGATCACTGGATCCAAGTTAACATCCTCAACTTCCCCATTAAGACAAAGGTACAGAGCATTTACAGATTTTACTGCCATGTGTTCTATAACCTAACTAGTACCAGAGGATGATCCAAACCATTTGACCCGATGCCTCTCTTTGATGACCTACAGTCACACGGCTAATCTTGTAGCTCTGACTTTGTCTGGATATTAGTGAAAAAGATCCTGTTAGTAACTGTGTTTCCATTCACCATAAAATTAAGCAAATTGAAATTATGAAAATAAACTGGCTTAATTGAAGCAGGCCAATTTTGAAAAAAACTCACCTTTTTCGACAAGTTTGTGTGCTGAGGTGGTTTTTCACCCATATCAAATTATTAATTTTTCAAAATTGTAATAGGAACACTTTCTTCAAATCAAACGCGTCACATAATCAGCAACCTGATGTTACTACTGGCGGAAGCGATGAAAAAGACAACAGGAAGTGGTGGGAGGATGATAGTTTGTTTTCAGATAAAGTGCAGCTTGCGCCACCAGAGCTCTCACAGCATCACTGGGCATTTCAACGTGTTTAGTCCATAAAAATGAATTAATTTTACTAATTAAACAAAATATATGGAAAAAGTTAAGACACAATGACCCCTAATGGCCAGTTTGGGGATCCATTTTCTTATTTCTGAATCAGTCTTTGGTGATTCTAGTGATAACACAATTAAATTTTAGAGTTTTTGGAGTTTTAATATCATGTGGTTTTCCTTCAGGGTAAAATCAATTGGATCGCTAGTCCGCTGATTTGATATGCTGAATGTCCTCTACTTATAGACTGTTACCTACACAGTGGGAATTATGATGTTTTCAAATTCTTGTCAGACGGACCTCTCTGTAAGTTATGTATCAGACACATAAGTTGCAACCTTCTATCTGAAAGTTATAGACGTTTGTGGTCTTAACGTTCATTTTATCAGTTAAAAATAATCCAAACTCCATCACAAAGCCAGTAATGTTCTATTTATAAGCAACTAATGTGAGAAACCTGTGTGTAATTTTATCTGAAATGGGAATATATTCAGTGTTCAAATTAAATTTTCTGTGAAAATTTAATTAGATAAAATTTTCTTTTATCATTATTTAAAATTGTAAGTAATGTAAAATTGTAAGTATTTAAATTATTTCACATTTAAATAAGTTAAATGTGTCATAATTCACTTTCCATTATTTCTTTTAATATTTAGTACATCAGTTTGTAACAGTTTCATAAAAATAACTTTGAAACTGCTGTGATTCTAGAAAGATATTTCTCACCCCAACCTTTCTCAACAAAACTGCTCATTCAGATTATTATGGATTTTTGAATGAAAGAAAACTCATATGAAATTTGCAACTAAATGCATTCTGTGTGCTGTGTTTGTTTGTGTTTACTTGTGCGAGTGCGCCAATGTTTGCAGCCTCTCTCTGACCTGTTGCAGCTCCTCTTGGTCGCCGCCCACCTCCAGCGCCACGGCAACCGAAGCGAAGGGACGACTGGCCATCTGCTGCCGTTCTCTCATCAGCTGCTGCACAGAAAAACAGAGAAAAACAGAAAAGAATTTCAATGGAATATCTTTTGCTTTTGAATCCATATGAGTTTATTAAGTTTGGTGTCATTTCAAAATTGCTTCTAAAAATGATTGTAATAAAGTCTGCATTAGAGGTGGGCCGATCGTCCTCCCCACATTAGAATTGCTTCTGATGCCTCTATGGAAAGAAAAGGAGGAGGGACACAAGGAACGTGTTTCTGCATGTTTCACCAACTTAGATTTAAGACTTTTAAGAATGAAATTTACAAGATATGTCACAACAGAATTGTACAAAAGTAAATTGCATATTTTATGTACAAGTGCCAAGCTTTTTTGCCCAGAAAGCATGTGTGAGCCAATGGTGAAGATGAACATCATCCAGCCAACTGGTGATAATTTACACTTACCTGCATTAGACACAAAAAGTTAACTACATAGCTAGCAAGGATTTACCAGTAGCTAGTTGGCGGTAGCCTCAACCCCTCAATTCACACAATGCAATGAAAATGTCTAATGCAAGCTTCCCACAAGAAAAAGAAACTACATATAAATAAGTAAATACTTATGCCACAGCAAAACTGAAAATCTCTGATTAATGTATTTAAGGTCAATTTACTATTTTTTAATGAATTCAAGACATTTTAAGGTCTTAATTTTGGATATAGGAATTTAAGACTTTTTAAGGCTGTGTGGACACCCTGACGGATGTGCAGCAAACAAATCAAGTCAGAAAAATACAGGAGGGAAAACGTCACTGAAAGCACACTGCTGGGTGAAAAGCAGTCAGTGAAGCCTTTATCAGCATGAGTACAAAGCCCAAAATACAAACAATAAATGTAGAAAGCAGCCTCTCAAAAAATAAAAAAAGAAAAGAAGAAAGGAAATACATCTGTTCAAATGTCCAGATTCCCATATGGCGAAAGGGTTCTCATTACACTCTTCATCATGAGTCCTATTTCCCAGCTTTTTCCACTTCACCAAAAACATGTTAATGGGCTTTTCTTTCTACAGTTAGCCTGGGGGGACAGCCACCTGTTTTTACACGCACACATACAAAAGTCTTGGTCAATTACACAGAATGCAGTAATCATCATTGTACTGTTTGAATCTATATTACACACATATTCCCATCTCACAGAAACTCCTCAGAGAAGGCAGCATGTTTGTTTAAAGCTTGAAGTGCTTTATTTAAAGAATAGCATCAAATATATATTTTTATGAAAGGACAGGCAGAGAGGCATGATGACCTTTGCTGCATGTGTTCCCTGCTCAAAGCTATAAAGCTAATACCACAGATCACACAGAGGAGCTTCAGTATGAAAAATAACTGTCTATTATAGTGTTTCTCAAACACCTGGCTGCCGTTCAGATATGGACCAACTCCAGGCCCAATCCACACCGGCTTGTTTTTAGGAAACTATAATTCACACACTGGGGAAAATGCAAACAGAATTGCAGAATTGGAAAAAGAATGGGAAAATATTAAAATCTTTTATGGTTTGATACTGTGAAAACCCATTGAAGAAAAAACATTATTTGTATCAGGTACTAAAATACTTTCGGTACCAAGAAATGGAATACACACACCAACAGGAAGTTATGATTAATCTTAGTCATCTCTTTGATTTAAAGTGTCCTTGTCACAATCTTAGTTGTGCACAGTCCTGGGCTAATTTGCTAGTGCTAATGCAAATTAGTGGAGTTAATGCATTGTTTAGTGCTTTAGCGCTTTGGTAACTTTTTTGAGTAAATTCTAAAGCATTGAGTCTAACCCTAAAACAGACATAATCAGAATTGAAGTTAGTGCTTTAGCATTAACATAAGTACTGTAATGTTCATGGGTCAGGGTTAGTTCTTTAGGGTTATATTTGAGATGTGAAGTTAAGATGGAGGCAAATTAACCTCATACACCAATCACACAGGTAAGGCCGCACACAATTTTTACTTGACTGAAAAATGTAAAAACTACCAAGAAACGGTGGCCGAGAGGAGATCATTACAGAAAGTCAACGGTATTATGGACAACGCCAGCCACCCTCTGCACACTGTCATCAGCAGCCAGTACAGCAAGTTCAGTGGGAGATTGCTTCTTCCAAAGTGCAGGACCAACAGACTGAGGAACTCCTTCGTTCGTCGTGCAATGAAACTCTTCAACTCCTCACTGGAGGCTGAAGGAGGGCTGACAGGAGCACAATATAAACAGAGGAGCTATAAGATCAGGCTGTTAAAAATAAATAGGTAAATAATAATGATGATGATAATAATAATAATATGTATTTCCCTGAGGGTAAATCCTAAAGGGATTAATAAAGTTTGTTATCTGTCTCTATTTATCTATTCAGTTATTATAGAAATACAGTGTTTATTTTTAAATAAGTAACCAAATTGAATTCAAAATGTTTTGTTGGATTTCTAATTAATGTTTACTCAATTAGAGTTACTTCAGGCTATCAAGAAAGAACTACAGGAGTGAGGTTACATTTCTCTTGTTTTAAATCATTTTAATAAAAGATATTTGCTAACCACCTTTTCTTCCAGACTTTATGTACAAACACAGATTTTGACTTTTGCTCATAAAGTTGGAAATAGTTGATCTATAGGAAGTTAACAATGATTAAAAAAAAACATAAAAATGACAAAAACGAGAAAACAAAAAAGACAATGATAAATTGGAGAAAAATAAAGTATCAAGGAAACACAGTTGAAGGGTCATAAAAAGAGAAAGCAAATAAGCCATTTCTAAATGTCAAGAGCTTCCACAGTGCGTTAGCCCTCCCTAAACAAAAGCACCTCTCGTACCTCTGTGTCCTCTCTTGTTTCTGAAAAAGGGCTCGGCGCTGACATTAACTAGCTGTCAGGTGTTGTGGGAGCGAGCCGCCGGCTGCTGGCGTGCCGATGTCAGGCTCTTTAAGCATGAATGAATACTACACCTGTAGTTACAGCGGCACAGAGGCAGCAGCTCGCTCTGTTAGCATGCTGCCGCGCTGGCTAATGTGATGTCTTCTCTTGTTAGTTGTCAGCACTTTGCTAGCTCTGCTCAGGTGACAGTTTGTGCTCGGTAGCGTTGCTGTTAGCTCCCTGCTGATGTCAACTTGGATCAGTGAGAAGTGAGAGGGTGTGGGTGGGATGTACTGTGAGCTTCAATGTTGGGGGATACATCCTCTCTAACCTGTTGTAGATATGTGGTAAACATGATTGTTAGCAGCATTTTTAGAATATATGTTGAAATGTAATATTTCAGATTATTTTTCACGCCTTCTGTTCCGACTTGGTTCTGGTTCGTCTCATTGAACTGGAACCAAACCAGGAGAGTTCAGAGTTTTAGTCCAACACACGTGGAGATGGATACAGAAAACATTGTTGTCGGGGCGCTTTTCAGCATAAACAAACACAAGTACGATACTTTAAACAAGGACACAATAGCTTTGCTTGCAGAGGGGCCCAAAAGGTTCACCAAGGTGGACTTGACAAGAAGTGATAAATTACAGGGGATGAAAAGAAAACAACATGATGTTTGTTGGTACATCGGCCTCACCGTTCTGGGTTATCTGGTTTTCACTTATCTTTACCCAGGTTGCCATTTGTCACGTGTCTCCTACACTGAGGTGTATCCTTTGCTCTTACCCTGTTAATATCAACACTCCTCTCCTAGTTATGGGAAAAAGCTTGTCATTGTCTTGGTTAAGAAGGCCACTTGCATGTGCTTGTGCTCTTGAACCGGTTGGGTGTTGTAAAATGCCTTTTGACGAGTCCTTCAGTGGGAACAAGAATAAGACGGTAACTATCTTCTATGTCTGGCAGTCAGGCTGTAAATCAGCCATAAAATGCCTAATTAACTCTGCAGTGCTGTAAACAAGCACCAACGCACTGGCCTCCATCAGCTGGAAAGAAAAAAACAGAAGCAGATTGGCAGGAGTGTGCATTTGCACATTTCGTTTCCTTGTATGGATTCAAGGCAGGCACCTAAAATTCAGACTAAATCACAAAAAAGACACAAAGTTACCATTTAGAGTGAGAATTTCTTCATGCCTGCACTTCAATGCGCTTGTTTATCTGGCCTCAAGGGGAGGCATGACATCCGAATGCACATTCAGCCGTCCTTCCATCCTCCTGACCGTGTCGGCCGGACAGACTGATGCATAAACAGCCCGGAGCTGCAACAATGAAGCCAATCACATGGCGAATTACATTTCACAGAGCGCCGCTTAACCAAAAGCAGCACCTGTGAGCTCAAATTGCCGGTCCTGTTAGATGGATTGGAAATGCCGGTGTAATGTGCTGTTTGCTGATTTCAGAAGCAGTCTTGTGCAAATGACGAGCTAAAAAACACGTAGAGTGGCTCGCTGCTTCTACAGCTGCAATTAAACACCACCTCGGCTCTGCCAGGGCACAACGGCGGAAAACAAACACACATTCATGAGTAGGTAGATGAGGCAATAATGAAGCTGCCTGCATTCTGTATCCCAGAGAAACAAATTGCTGTAAGCTCACACATACAACCAGTTGGCACTGTTGGTTGTATTTGGGTTTGTATTAAAAATGATTTTCCTCACAAAGTGACGAAATGTATGGATGCTCTCAGACCTCCCAGAAGTATTTTACATGGAACTACATATTTTATATATAATTCAAAATATATAATGATTGATTCTTTTTTTTTGCATTCACATCAGTTTTTTCAAGCTAAGTTGTGTTTTTTTTCAGCTTTATGTTGAAAACACTGAAATTCAGAACCTTAAAAAAACATGCTTTATTTAACTCAATGGGAAATTAAATGCAGTAGTAACTCATATCATCCAGGTCATTGTGGATGCTGTGGCTACAGGGCAACACTATCAGTTGTTAACTAACTGCTAATCCACATCATTTGCTTTTGTCTCTCCTCTTTAAATCTCTGCCTGGTCATGATTAGAAAGCTGGGAGAGAGATGCTGGAGTAGGGGATCATTGCGCTTTATGATCAACGTGTTGAGCAGAATCAACTCTGTTGTCACTGGCCAAATTTTAACTACACTGTACAATTCCAACAGTGATGAGAAAAGGAGCAATTACGCAAAACATCCTTTTCTGCTAAAACGGAACATTTTTTTTAAGCTTATGACATTATCAGAGCAAATCAACTGAAAATGCATAAGAAACAAACTGAAAACAATTTGATGTATTTAGTAATACATCAGTGCTCAAACACATTTAACTCAATGTTTTTGCATTGCACATATGTAGGCGCAGCCTGTGTTTCTCCAGTCCGTCTGTAACCTGACAAGATGGTTTAATCAATTCCAGGGAGGGAAACTTGTTTGGTCTGATTGATGTTTTCATCAGAGGCACAAGAGAAACCATCCCTCCAGACATGGTACTATAACTCTTGCCAACCAGGTTTTATTCTAAACTATTCTTCACAGGAGTGGTTAAAGTTAACAAAAATATTTTGATGAGCACCAGTACAAGGTACGATCTATTTACAAGGGTCTTCATAAATAGTTTTTGCTGTTATA
This sequence comes from Phalloptychus januarius, assembly GCA_902982915.1. Taxonomy (NCBI): domain Eukaryota; kingdom Metazoa; phylum Chordata; class Actinopteri; order Cyprinodontiformes; family Poeciliidae; genus Phalloptychus; species Phalloptychus januarius. The sequence continues at coordinate 778,742 of CADWAE010000197.1, read as the reverse complement.
TGGAACAACTATGTTCAAATCTTCTCAGATTGGTTATGAGAGAAAAGGTTAAAGTTTGGTTCCTCAGCAATGAATGAAAACTTAGAGAAAAGGATGAGAAGAGTGGCAGAACATTTTACAGTTATGCTTTATTGCATTATGTGACACTAAATTCATGCGTGGCTTTCACCAGCTCTGCCCAGATCCGATTCTTCATTTGCAGAAATTGTTGTTGGTTACTTCTTTATTGTAACAATCCTTTTAAAGTCTCTATTTCCCCTTGGACGGGGATTTAGCAGTCAATTATTGTTCTTCAAGAGAAATCGGACCTTTAAGGTGGTGACTGGAAAATTGGCATCAAAATCTCTGACAGCTATACCTGAAAGGAGAACTCTTCATTCTCTTTTCTCTGATCAGCAGGAGCTCTGACTTTGTCTCACTTCAGACCAGGAATAAAGGTTCAATCAAATCACATGTTACAATGAACATGTAGAAACCATCAGCTCTGAAAACTGAACATTTTTCCAGAACTGACTGGCAAAATGTTCGAGCCTTCTGTTTTTTTGTTGTTTTTTTTTCAGATTTCTTAGTGAACTGGAAAAATGTCTTTATTTAGACCCCAGCTGAATTAGATCAAAATACTGCATTGATCAATGACACATTTTTTTGTCTAAATGAATTTAGAAAGAACAGTCAGAGAAATACCGCTCCTCTCTCTACAAAAGGTCAAATTGGTCATGAGACCAAAAACCACATTCACATTCACAACCCAAATACATGGAGACGCTGAAGCATCCCAAAAGGATTATAGATGTACCAAGAGACACACACTCTGAAAGCATTGCTTTGTTGGAATGTCATAAAAGCCATCAAGACAAATAACACATTCATAAAACTCCGATTGATACTGATAAGGATTCAATTATTCCTTGATTATGTGGCTTTGAAGCTCAGTGTTGTGACTGGAGACATGATTTCCAGCTTTTCCTCTCAGCGTAAAGATATTAGCTATTGAAAGAAGAATGAATGCATGCAGACGGTATGTCCACAGAGAGGCTGCTGTTCTGATTACTTGATATAACGCAGCTGCTTTTTATAAAAGATGCACATGGGTGCTCTTGCAAATTTACATCATAAAAAGTACTTGGCTAAAAGACAAATAAACGCAGACAAACAGGTGCATACAAAAACACACACACTGGGAATCACACTCAAGCACACACACCTACACACACACCCACACCCACCCCCACACACACACACACACCTCTGCCGGTGAAATCTGTATGCCAGGCAAACCAGAACCAGGAGGCGATAACAAATCTCATTTCCGGCATGTTTGCCAAGTTTCCAGACAGCATTTGTCTTCTGGCTGAATGTGGGGAGTGGGATCTGAGTCCAGTAAACAAGGGGACAGATTTCCCGTCTGATAGAATTTGCCACTTCATACCAGCTTCCATCAGAGACTGGACAAACACTCACACACCGTGTTCAGCATCTGCTGCAGCATTAGAGGTGAGACCAGGCAGAACCAATTTCACTGAAACATCAGGACTGGACTCCAAGTCAAACTAAAGCAGCGGACAAAAAAGTCCTAGTGAAGGTGTAATGCAGCAGTAACATCAGCGATTGTAAAGTTCTAAGACAAACTAGACTTAAAACTACATCTAGATCTACACATAGTTCTACTGTGTTCTATCAGTGTTGTTCTACACCGAACATAGAATTACACCAGTGGAGAACTACACCGAATTACATCATTTTTGTTATTTGTGAGAATGAGGTGCATACAAATTAGAGAGAGAGTTATGACATCATCGTTTCAAAAAAAGACATGCCTCACACATTCGCATGAAGCATGAAAACTGCAGTTTTGACGTTTTTCCACTCTGGAACTCGATTTCAAAATGGATCGTTTCTGGTTTCCCAACATGCCGGATCCGAAAACAAAAACCTTTTGTGGAAACACCTAAAATCTTCTCTATGTGGATGAGGCCTGGGCCTCAGGAATGGTCTTTTGACAGAAAACCAATGGATGCAAACCTTTGTCTATAGTCACTAAGTGTGGACAATATTGAAAGAAAATGTAAATGTAAAGTAAATAAACTTCCTCCACAAGGTTGCTTGACTTACCTCAGAACAGAAGTGCTGTTTCAGAAGACAGAAACTTCCTATGGACGCAATAAAGCATCTTCCAAAACTTTTCACCTATAATGTAAGTAATATTATCACAGGGTTTTGTTTTGTTTTTATTAAATTTACTACCACATTAACTAAAATGCACCTTCTCTCAATTAGCCTGTGACACAAGAGGGATTGTGATAAAACTTCTGGATGTACCAACAACAAATATTCCTCATAAACCATGAGAGCATTGAACATTTTGAAGTTACCAAGAACCAAGTAGCAGCATCAGACGGTTCTGGCTTGGCCACGGACCAGGCTTTTTAAATATAACAAGGGACGCCCAGAGCTGCTGAGTGACTGGATTTCTTCTGGTGCTGGCTGCAGAGGAGCTGATGCAATCCAACAAGTTTCTTCAGTCGCAGCATCTAATATGTTGTTTGGACTTTCTACAATTAGATCTATAGTTCTGATGATTTGCGAGTGCTTTGGGTTCTTTTTTTGTGTCCAAAGTCTCTTTAGAAAGTGGGGCTGAAAAACTTGCACAGTTTCTGTGACACATTCTGACAAGGCCATAAAATAAATCCCAATTGATTTGGAGAGCTAATTAGAGAAGGCCAGTGAGACACAGGGAGACAGAAGAGGCTTATAGATCGGACAGCTTGTAGCTGTATGTCTGAACAATACCCACACCAATCACTTCTATTCACATTTAACTGTCAATTACTGCTGGGGTTTTGACACAAGAAAGAACAAAATGGTCATCTAAATTTAAAACACAATAAAAAACAATAACACATTGAATGGAAAAACATAAATAAGACCAAATTATGTGAAAAGAAATGTGAAAAATAAAACAAAAACTTTCACGTACATCTTATTATGTTGCAGAAAAGATGGGAAAACCTTTCGGTTCACCAGTCTGGGAAAGACCAAAATAAATACAGCGCATTTCTAATTAGATTGGGAAACAATGTTTCTCATTACTGATGTAATTAAAATGCTTCCTTAAAGAGGCCAGTCAATAGATGTTTAGCTAATATAATGTAAGAAATGCTCAAAATGCAACGCTGTCAGGCGCAATCACACGTCACCAATGTTATTCCTTGTTTACTCAGTTTAACTGCATATTGTTTACAATTATGTTCAGAATTACTTTGGTGAGATACTGCATGCTAATAGCAACTACCCCAGACAACCACTGGCCCCCTTCTGGCCGCTGAACGGGCCAGGCACGTCTCCAGAATTAAAGCCTCAAACCAAAGGCTGAGGAACAAAAGGTCTCCTACATCCCTGATGTTTTCATGGAGAAATGGAAGAGGACTGCAGTGGCAACCTGTGAAGCTCTAGTGAACTCCAAGAGAGTTAAGACAATCGAGGAAAACTGTGTTAGCCACAAGAAACATTCAGACAAACATTCAGATTTTTACTTAGAGTTTTTTTTACATTTTCATACATTTTACACCTTCATTACCAGCAGTTTAGACATCGACTGTGTGTCGAGTTATTTTGAGGAGACAGCAAATTTACACTGTCATACAAACTGACTGCTACTAAGTATTCACACTATTAAGCTAATACCACTGAATGTTAAAGAGCATATCTTCAGCTGTGTCTCATGAAGAGATATATTTCACTTTTGAGAGACTGTGTGGACCTGGTGTCTCTGCACTTTAGAGCTACTCATCATTGAAGAACTTCATTTTAGCTACTAAAAAGATTTTCAATCAAAAAATGTGGGACCATTGTAAGAATGGTGAAAAAACTTCCTAACACTGAAACCATCATGTGAGGCTCACATGTGGCTGCCTGCTTCCAGAACCAGGGACACAGAACATTGTTTGGTTCTGTAGGCTGATTGACTGAACTGAACTTCCTGTATCTGTGACTCCATCAGATCACAGAAAAGCTCAAATGGTAATCCAATCCATCTCACAGGACAAACCAGTTCCTGAGAATAAACACAAATTCAAAACACGAATGAGCTGCAAACTCTTGAGTTTGTTGATGGTTTCGGTTTCAGTTCAGCTACTGAGGTCTTCACATATTTCTTTTTTTACTGACATCATTTCTTATATTTTCATTTACAACTTCACTTTTAATGCTTTTTTTCTTCAGTTTAACAGTACAACATGAACTGAAGTTTCTGATCAATGATATTGAGGTTTTTAATGCAGTCTGGTTTTGCTGTTATTGTGCAGAAACCTGTGAAAGCAGAGCGGCATTCGATGAGTTCACAGATTCAGCAGATGAGCCCATGAAGGAAAATGAACTTTTATATTTATTATTTATTATAATTATTTTCTAAACATCATCAGATACAAACCAGCTAGAAAGTGAGCTGCTCCTTCCAACCCTCAGAAACCATTAACATGTTGACATGTCAATAATCAGCAACTGAGAACAAAGTTTCAAAACTGTGTTTATGTGTTTCCTGGCACATAGTGCCACTTTATAGCACAGTAACGTAACTATGCTACCTTCAGTTATAACAATTTCATGCATATATCAAAAAAGTAGCTTCTATAATGAGCTCAGCAGTTCCACCAGGTGTTTGCTGATTGCTGCTGGCTAGTCTGAAGGAGCACGGGGAGGAGGTGCAGTAGAAGCTTGGAAGCTGCTGCTCCACAGAGGAGCTTGTTTCTTGTCCACCCAAGCATTTTTCACAGCCAAATGGTTGCCATGGAGACTAAAGGAATTCTCAAACATGCCTGAAAGAATCAAGGCAAATTTAATTAGGTAATAACATTATAACATGATGTAAAGTTAAAAAAGTGGATTTAACATAATACTGACCCTTAAAGAAAAACATTTCAATTTGTCTTAAATGTGAAAACACTGAATTTATTTAGAAGCATCGCATTTAATACACTTCTATATTGGTAACTGCAAATGGCGAGAGACTGAAGATCATTTACTAATTTATTCTCAGTTTAATATTCTGACATTCATCAATGTGTGAATTTTCTTGGTGGAACCTAACTTATAAATAACCTAATTATTTGTGGAAGACGTTCCTATTTGCATTTTTTTTCATAGTACATATCTAAAATAATCCAAAGAAAATGTAGCTTGGGAAGCTGAGATCCCCAGACGTAATGTGACTTGATACAAAGCAGCCAATTCAGGAGCGCCTTTGGCTGATTGGCTAAACTCACAAGACTAAACTCACAAGGCTAAAGAAGACCGTGGATGTCAGCTTCTGCAGTACTGTCAAGTAAGTTTCTACTAAATCACACATGCCATATAATGGATGCTAATGCTAAAGCGCTAAGGAGCTCATTTTGATTCAAATTATATCTGCCTTTGAAAGGCTACATTTTTCAATTCCAATTTTGAGCACCACTTTCATTTTGACATAATAATGCCGTTAGATATTGTATTTATGTTTCTGTAATGTCTGCGTTTTATTTTGTTCCTGAATGTTTCTTATATAAAGTAGGGGGAAAAGAGAAAGAACACGAGGAAAGGAAACAGAAACTAGTAAGAGTCTTTACACACTTCAAACTAAGAGTGTAAATATATCATATAATTATATATAATCAATAACCAAAACCTCAAAACAGAACTTTATTCAGAAGAAAGACCAAACAGCCAGATAAACTAGTGCAGTTAAGCCCAAAGTGGGTCCTGGATGTTTTAGTTCTCTCCCTGGTTTAACACACCTGGATCAGATGATGGCTCCTTAGAAGGCAAAAGAAGAACCTGGACAAGCTGAAAAGGTTGTTGTTACCATGCCGGGCCTCGAGGACCGCTGAATTAGTGCTTTAGAGTTTATCCAGAAAAATTATTTAGGGGGAGATAAGCATGCTAAATGCTCTCTAAGTTATCAAAAGAGCTAAGAGGAAAAAATGCTCACCAATTAGTGGATTATTGGACATGTGCCCAGGACTGCAGATTTCTTTAAAGAATAATTTTGCTTTCTCAGTTAATTTTAGTCTTGGTCCTTCGTACACCAAAAGGTGCAGAAACTAAGAATAAATGTATTGCTTTACACACACATCTCCTGTGTGAGGTCCCAGGCTCTTGTGCGTCTGCTTGTAGTAAAAGCTGCAGGTGGTTCTTGTTATCGTCTTGACAGTTTGATTTAGAGGATTTCAACAAACGCACATCCTTTGACCGCGTCGCTCTCTCTCTCTCACAAATGGTCCACAGTGGGCACACAGACCTGTAAACCTGCCAGGCCTTTGACCACACAGATTATGCAAACAGTAACGGCAGTGCGCTGCCAATCTATTTTGCTGTTTGTCTTCTTACACATACGCATGGTCCTTTGGTTTCCTTGGGAACAGTCCATTAGCCCATTTAGCCGTGTGTCCTATTAGCATCAACCTCCCATCTGTCTACCCGGCCTCAAAGGAGCAGCAGTGTGTGTGTGTTTGTGTGTCCATGCTGAATGCTTGGTATATGTGTGAGTTTCTGATCACTCCCCTCCCTTTATTTTTACAAACTAATCAAATATCAGATTACCTTTCATCAATTCCCACCTGGACCAGCAACACTGCACACAATCATTATCCCTGACCTCTCTGGTTGGCTGCCTGCCACCAGTCCTATCCATCAATTAAACTCCACAGCTGATGAGCCAGCTGACTGCCACTTCCTGCCCTGCAACCAATTGGATCGGATGGAGGAGGCGACCCCGGCGAGGCTAGGCTGAATGAGCCTGTTGACCTTTAAGGTCAAGGAAAGTGAAACTAATTGCTTGTTAATGGGGTAACAATCCCACAGGCAAACCTTCCTTAATGGGATCATTCCATCTTTCACAACAGGATCATTTCAGGGGATGTTTCATCCTTCTGGATGTAATTCACTGTCTAATCTGATTTATTCAAACCCCGACAAACACAAAGTCATTATTCTGAAGAGAAGTACAGATGTTAAAGCTAAAGGACCGATGGAAATGATGCAGAAGTTCATGATTCATTTATCATCTATGATCATCTATGATTTTTAGTGGCACATGAAGACCTTCTCTAAGTTTACCACTGAAATAACACAGATGACAGAGATAGCAAACATTACCACGTTAACACATTTTATTCCATGGACTAAAGCTGAGGCATAATCAAACACCCAAATATCTAGGAAAACAATGATCTTTTGTCTTTTGGTCTTTCATCCACACGAGAACTCAACATTACGCTCAGTGAAGATTAGAAATAATCTTTTTTTTAGTTGTACTGTTTCATATCACTAAGAGCAATTGTTAATAAAAAAAACTCTTGTGTTTGCGTGTGGACATAGGAAAACAGAGATTTAGGCTCCCATGCATTACAGTCTGAGACAAGTAATGCACCAATTTATACAAATGATAACTTTGATATGATTTCCAATCCACATCATCTTGTGTTATAATATATTCATATTCAAATACACAATTTAAAAGCAGCTGACCTCAACTTATTGAGGAATACTAGACATGTCTTCCTTATGAAGCTCAGGTGATTTCAATAAATTTATCGTTTTTGAAAAAGCAAAAATCAATATTTAAGTTTTTCACTTGTCAATTTTTTAAGTAATTGAAATTATGTCCAGTTAATGATCCTGAAATGCACTTAAGATAAAAACTTTACGATGAAACACTTTTGTGTGTCCGATCTACGAAATTTGCAGTTAAAGCTGCAGATGTCAGCACTACTCAACACAACAAGGTCCCATCTCATTCAAAATGGCCTCAGGTTGCCAGAACACACAACTCATCAACTGAGTGTATGCGTGGGGGTGTGTATGTGTGTGCGCAAACTGTCACTTTATTTGTTCATGTCGAACGAGTCAGCAAGTTTCCCCGGCCTGGCTGCAGGCCTCTTCCTCAGATCCTGTAACAAGGAGTCGGTCAATCAATCTCTAATCAATAACTATTTGGAAAGGGGTGTTGGTGTTGTCAGGCTGACTTTGAAATAGAGCATGCACAGCAGCTGCCAGACTGTAGGCAGAGAGATGAGCAGGCAGCAAGCAGCAGGCAAGAACAGCGCAGCAGCAGCAGCAGCAGCAGCAGCAAGCAGCGCAGCAGCAGCAGCAGCAGCAGCAGCAGCAAGCAGCAGCAGCAGCAAGCAGCAGCAGCAGCAGCAGCAGCAGCAGCAGCAGCATCATCATCATCATCAGCAGCAGCAGCAGCAGCAGCGTGTAGTACTGAGCTCTGCCATCCAGAGGGGAACGCTGGCTGAACGCTGAGGAGTCGATAACGTCGATCTGAGCAAATATTCAGAAAGAGGATTGAGGGGCCCGGAGCATGAACACTCTAAGAGCTGAGGGAGGAGAAGGCCGGACTTTGGCCAATGAACAAGCCAACACAGCACTACTGCAGATTGCTATAGAGCTTAAGTATACAGAATAGACACATTAGGGAGTCCATCCCCTCGGAGCAACACAAAGAGAGCTGATCCTGCATCTGTGAGGAAAGGCTGGACAGTCGAGTTCATGTGGGAACTGATAGAGGACAGGATGTGTTTGTGATAAACTGACTCCATTTATTTATCTTCATTAGTTATGGTATTACTAATGAATGTATTTGTCTACACTTGTAGAATTCTAAAACACTTTTTCTATGTATTAGAGCCACAGCTGTGGTTATATTTAATGCTTAATGTTACGTTTCATCATGTAACAATATGGAAAAATCTGAAGAATTCCCTCCTGAAAACGCTGGACCTGCAGAAGTCCTTTTGATCATTTTCTAAACGTTTTGACCCAAGTTCTACAGCTTAAACTACAATCTTACCACATCCTTAATAAATGTATGCAAACCTCTGAGTTTGAAGATAATGTTGAAATATTACTTTTCACTTTGTTTATTTGCAAACACCTTGTTTTGCTGGTCAAAATGCCAATCTAGGGGCTAGCATTGCATATTAGCCATGTCTTTAAGTGTTATTGGATATAATATATTATTTATACTTGCCTCTAGAAAATATATATATTTTTTTAATTATAAAATGAACGGAACACATTTAAATTATATTCAAAAAAGAGAATCTAGATATTTCCTTTTGGGGAGTTCAGTCTGTTTTTATGTTTCTATATCCACATCAGTGAGCTTTATACATTTCCTTTATGCTCAGCTCAGCAAACTCTTTTCTATTGTGTGGGGGTGTGCGTGTGCATGTGTGTGTTTGTTTGTTTGTAATAGAGCTGTGGAACCTACGTCACTGCGCATGACGTTTATGTCGCTCCGTGCCATCTTTTGAGGCTAAAACAACATTTTTCCGGTGTTTTTATTGTGTTACCACTGTATCCTCCTCTTCCATAATGCTGAAAAGCAGTTTGAAACAATGTGGGCTACATGGCGAAAAGCTTCTCCCAGAAGGCTAGCAACGCTACATGGAAAAAATAGCTAATATTGGACAAATCGATCCGTTTGAGATAAAAAGTGGGAGCAGAAACCCCGATCATTTACCTCATTTGACATTCCCAGACATATTTGCAAACCTGGTCTGTGGTGTCAGTGCTTACACCGTGAATCAGTTCAAGAATTATAAGTCAATGGAGGCACATGTCCAGTTACGAATGGCTGGGTTTATGATTTGGACATTTAGGTATATGGGGATGTTGGAGATTGTAACGTCAGGACGCCTCAGCGCTCATACCCAGGCCATTCATCTCCTTTACGTTACGTTAGCTCCGATACGTTATCTGATACATTATCTCTGATACGTTATCTCCGATACGTTATCTCCGATATGTTAGCTCCGATACGTTAGCCTCCTCTCGTTGTTTCCAGGCAGGAAAACAGTGAAACCAAAGTCCTTTTTCCATCTTTTTACCGTTGTGGTCGTGTGACCGGACATTGCACCCAGTAACACAGCAAGTCAGCACCATTGCTAAATTATTTTTAAGTAACCGAGATTCAAAATATCTGAGACAGTCGCTTTCGCCGATTATGTTTATGTTTATAGCCTCACAAAATGGCGCTGATATCCCTCCGTCTACAAGAGTGGCGTCACGTTCCAAAGCTCTATACCTTGCAGGTATTCCCAAGGGGAAATAGTCTTTTTGGGTCAGGGGTTAGATTTAGGACTAAAGTGTGTGTTGAGTTTTGGTTAGGGTGACGTATATGGGTTGAGGTTAGGATAGGGGTAAAGTTAAGGCTGTAAGAAATGAATAGATGTCAATGGAAAGTCCCCAGAAAGGAAGCTACATAAACATGTGTGTGGGTTTGTGGGGGTGTGTGTCTGTGGGGGTGTGTGTGTGTGTGTGTGTGTGTAGCCTTGACCGACGTGTAATTTGTTATTATTTGCTGCCCTGCAGCTTTGAGTAGCGGCTAATTATCTGCTTAGATCCGTATCTTTTGTGCCTCAGGAGTGTAACAATCGGCAAAACCCATCGATTTGCTTCGCTTACTGAAACAATGGACGACGAATTAATCTGTGATGGAATAGATTCCCAACCTGTCTGGTGCAGTTAAGCCCTAAAACAGGATTTCTATTATTTATTTCCGTGACTCAAACCCAGATTTGTCCTCGGAAATGTTCTGCGAGATCACAGCGTTTCCTAAGAGTTAAGCTTGAGAATGTTAACTGAGTTGAAATTGGGTCTATGTCAGCATCACTTTAAAATCACTTAAAATCACTTTTAAAAATGGTGAGACAAAGCAATTATCCCTGTGGTGTCTGCTGTGACATCTGCTGTCCTTCAAGGCATTCTAACTTAAAGAATAAAAGTGATTTCTAAGGATTTCAAATAGTGGAAAAGAAGTTTGATTTGGACCGTTTTGATCCAGCCCTCCCTCCGCCTGAAAATCTGGGGCCAATGTCCACATTTTAAATATTCATGGTTTTACTTCATAAAAGTGTCCAACGAAGTAAAACTCTTTTGGATCTATGACAACATTATCTTTACAGCACAAATTCAGTTTAACCACCGTTTCATAATAAACTTTTCCCCCGGCCGTTAACCGTGTTTAACAATGCTTTCACACCATGAGCAGCAGGCTCCGGCCCTCCGTATCAAAGCGCGAGCTTGTAAAGAGTCTTAAACATAAAGAGGTGAAATCAAGGAAGGCAGGAATGTGCTGAAAGTCAGCTGGAGCAACAATGTGCATGTGTTTGTCAGCTAAAACTAAATAAGTTAATAAGCAACAATATTAGGCCTGCAGTAGGCAGCACCTACAAATACACTTCTGAATATAATACCCTGTTCATTTCAGTCACAACTCTACACCACAGAGTTGTGACTCAGTGGCGTAAGGTGTGTTATGTTCTATAATTAATGTTCCAGCATCCACCCTATGCATCTGATATAACACACACAATCAACTACATATAACTTTATATGTATCTATACATATATAGATAGATATATAGTAATCTATCTATATAGATATCTATATATATAGTTATATGTAGTTAATTCACGAATAAACTGAATTTATTTAAAGTCTCAACTTGAAGTTGAGACAATAACAACTTGCTAAATATATAATGTATTTCTTCAATCAAAAGAAATTATGTACTATTCTTGTTTTATGACTTTCAAGACATTCTGCTGTCATAAAACAACACAAAAAACCTAAACTTTGTGGTGACATGTCAGATTTCTCTCTTCGAATTGGAATATTTTAACCACTAGAAAACGATCAACTGACAAGCCAATGTTTCAGCTCACCCAGATATATTTGATCTTTTATATTTGACCTGTCACTGCCTTTGTTAGAAAACAAACAGTTTCCAATAAAGCCACTCTGTGCTGCTGCATACAACCTCTCCACATGAAAAATGTTATAAAAAATGCTAATGCTAAAAAAAGGTGATAAGTAGACAGGTAGTTTAAAAAGCTAAATGACACAAATTCTTTAAAAGCCAGAAAAGGAAGCAGAGAGATAACTCCTGACCGACGGAGGAAAGACAAAAAACAGAATTCAGAGGCACAACAAAGAGTCACCATAAGAACCAAGCCTTATTCCTCAGGGAAAACACAGTAAAGATAAAAGATGTGTGCTGATACGAGACAGTGACACTCAACACGACACACAACTCAGCAGAAAAAACTCCCAAAATGTTTCATTCAAAAAGGAACAACAGATAAAACGAGGACTGGGAGAAAGGATCACAAGCTGAGCTCTGGAAGAGGGGTTTCTGATGAGGGGGAGCAGGAGATGGAAACAGGCATGTTGTCTACAAGCAGAGAGAGACAGGCTGCAAAATGTGTCAAGACAAAACTGTGTTGGTTCACTTCAGGAGAGATCAGGATGAAGATGGACAGAGAAATAAATGTTAAGACTTGGACGCTCCCAACAGGTTTTTTGTTGCCGATTCTGATACCGATCACCAATCATTGCCGATCGCCTGCAATGGCTGTTAATTTTTCACTTTAGGCATAAATGATACTATGTTATGTTGCAAAATTTAAAAAATATCTGGCAATAAATCCACCCGATTTAGACATATTTTAATACTTAACTAAAATCTTTTTTTTAAAGTTACATGCTCTAAGGAAATTTTCAGTGTGAGAGTTCACTGAACGTTGCTACGTCTGTGAAATATTACAACCAGTAGCTCGTTTTATAATAAACTTTCCTCCTGGCCGTTAACCAGCCAACTGGAGCAACAATAGTTTGGTAGCATGAGAGCAGTGATGTGATTAATCTGTTTCATTGTGTTTATGACAAAATCATATCTTCATACTTCATAAAAGATTTTGCTACTGATTCCCCCAGTGCGGTCCGGCAGCGTGTGGCGGTGGTCCGGCAGCGAGAGCAGAACCACTGTCTTATCATGATGCTAATCTGGGTCAGTGTTATTAGTTGTGCGCTGCTTTACCTGCTACCTGGCTGATCCGGATGTCCTATTTTTCCTGCAGTGAGTCTCAATGTAGTCAAACTCCGTCAAGTTCTTGTTTTTCAAATGCTATATTAGATTCGTTGTGTTGATGCATTTTGACACGCTTCATCCCCCAAAGTAATTTTCTGTCGCAACATGCAAATGTCCCCCTTTCATCTGCTAAAATTTCTACTGGATCAATCAGCAAACGAAGAAGTTGATGTCAATTTTCTGATGTGTTTGGAAATGTGTTGGCTACGCTTTCAAATATCGAGTTAATAGGCAATATCTCCTGGAGGCGTGGACTCTTGAAATTTAAATTGTACCCAATCGTTGAGGTTTGGCCATGGGGTGTGTAAACAACCATCCTCCATTGTGAGGAAAGAAGGGTTGAGCCAAACGAGGCGACTTTTGTCGTTAATTCAAAGACCAACACAGAGGAAAGGCTTTGTTCCTCCGCTGCCATTGCTAAAACTACAGGTAGAAAATCAACTTCATTGTTCATGATTTCTCCTTCTGTTCCCTGATTGGCCTGGTAGAAATGTTCCCAGAGGGAATCCAAGTGAATGGGAGATCACCCAGCTGGAGCCGTGAAGGGAGATGAAAATTGAGTGGAGGACGACAATAGCCAGGCTGACACAAAGCAGCACATCATGAAGAACCAGGTTGTGAATTGTTTTTTTTCTTTGTTTTGTTTTTAAAAGATAGATAATGAAATAAATAAGTATTTTTGTATTCAGCCTGATTGTATGCTGTGGTGTGCTGGGGACCAGGCTGAAGGTGGAGGACACCAACAGACTGAACAAACTGATCCAGAAGGCCAGTAACATCGTTGGAGTGGAGCTGGACTCTCTGACTGGTGTCAGAAAGAAGGATCTTGTCCAAGATGCAGGACATCTTGGACGGCGAGTCTCATCCACTGCATGACGTTCTGGCTGGATACAGGAGGAGCTTCAGCCAGAGACTCATTTTGCCAAAGTGCATCACAGAGCGCCACAGAAACTCATTTCTGCCTGTTGCCATTAGGCTTTATAATGCCCAAATCTGCTAATTGATTCAGTTGGTTTTTTTTCTGCACTCATTTATAGGTTATTTATTAATATATCGCATGTGATTGCTCGATATTTATTTATTTGTTATATCTAGTCATTTTTAATTGATCACTCTTAGGTATATACATATTTTACAAACTTTGTATTTATTACCCATGGAGTAGCTTTCAACAAATAAGCAATTTCCCTTTGGGGATCAATAAAGTATATTCTAATATATTCTATTTACTCTCACTCCATTTAATAAAATTCAGTCTGTTTTACTCACGTAATAAAAAAAATGTTCAGCTGTATATATTTGAACCTTTTCCCAACATGCAACATGGTAGTGGCAGTATCATGCTCAAGCATGTTTTCCTTCAGCAAGGACATGGAAGCTGGTCAAGATCAGAACCATTTACTGAAATCTTCTTCCTGGAAGTCCAAGGCGCTGGTCTCCTCGTTCCGCCATGCCTCATAAATCACTCCAGCTTTTTGCATGTTCAAACTGTCAGAAACCTCAAATGCATATAAATGATTTTATAAATTATTCTGCTTTTATATTCATGATCTTTACGCTCGCAATTCTAGAGTTTAGATGATGACAGAACTGCAAACTGGCCCTTTGAGACAGGCTTATTAAGGAGGAAAAATTGGACAGAAAAAAAAATCTCTACAGAGGAGAAAAATAAAATAAAACATGCTGCATAGCAACTTTTAAGCTCTTTTGTTCCAAACCATTAATAAACACAGAGCTAATGCTCCTCCATTCATCTTACTCAGTGCTTGACGTTAACTAATATCAAAGCCATTGTGGTAACTCCTCACATCTCCCTGTGCGGCATGGAAAAGAATACATTTTCAGACAATAAAGCAAAGATTTTATTGTCTTTTTTTTGGCCTTGATATTACACATGATGCAAAATAAAATGTTTTCACTTATAGCAATGAATCACTTTATATTCCTTAAAAAAAATACAAGCAGTGTTTTTTGGTAAACAAAATGTTTAAAATGGCTAGTCGTCCAATTATGCTGTTTTACCAAATTACATTTTAAAGTGTTTTAAAAGTGATTGCGCTCTAATGAGACAAAGTGTTTAATATTTCAGTATTGGAAATATTTTATGGTGGGATGATTGTTTTTGCCGACTGAACATCACTGACATCAGTGTCAGTGATGAGTAGATGGCCAGACGTCTGGGTATGATATCAGGTCTCTAGAGCGTTTTCTGGACACTCAAAGACTCTTTACAATGAACTCAGACACTCAAGGTGGAAAGCTGCTGAATTGCAGCCCCGGTCTGACAGAGTACAGGCTACCATAACCAGCTCTGTCAGCATTGATGGAGGTCAGAAAGGCCCATGGAAAGGAGGGTGAAGTGTCTTGCTCAAGGACACCATGGGGGCTCTATCCTTACATTCTGAAGGTTTTTGAAAAGGCTAATTTCTAATGCACCAAAAACATTAATATATTTCCAAAAAAATGGCTAGATGGTTTGTTTTTAAGTGCTTGGACTGTTTTCAGAAGCAATAGAAACCCAAATGGAAGTACAGAAACATGCACAATGTGAATTTGGTGTAATACGATGTCAGCTGAGATGTTTTGGACATCTGATCAGGATGCCTATATTCATTTACAGGCATCCAGGTATTCGCCCACTGGGCGGAGACCCTAGGGAATACCTAGAACCCACTGGAGGGTCCATGTCAGGGCTTGAATCGCCGAGGAAGGTGATATATACAGTATGTACATTTATATATATATATATATATATATGTAATTCCTCGATTTGAATTTTTTTGTGATTTTCCGACCACCATCTTATGCTGGTAACTCTTATTTAGATTCAACAGAAATCCTTTTAGAAATGTAAAACTAATACTACAGTTTGATTTTGTAATTGACTGAGGACCTGCTGTCCTTCTGTCTGATTGGGCAATTGACTCAGGAAGGAGACAGTGATTGGCCCAGAGCGGAGTGGGACCCTCTTGAGAAAAGGCCAAGTATCTCTCCAGAAAGATAAGAGCAGATGTCGGCTCTCCACTTAGCTACAATCACCGTCCTCCATCTGTTTGTGTACTCTGCTCCGTTTTCCTTCTCTTTCTCCCAAGAGCAAACCAGCAAACACAAATCCAGCAAACCTCAGTCCAGTCACTGGAGACACAATGCGACATGTTGCCAAAATTGTCAACTCAAAAATCCCCACAGAGCAAAACGAACAGAATTATATTAAAAGTCTCATCACACAAAATATATAGTGTCCATACACATTTCAATTTGCTTTGTTGAGTAAATGTTGATAAGTTAGCTTATTATTTGTATTTGTGTTCATTTAAATCTTATACCTTTCAGAACCAGACTGTGGGACTTAGTGGGTTAAATCTCAAAATCAGAATCAGATTCATTCAAGTTTGGGTTCAAGAAATGGAATTTGACTTTGTTTCTGCTTTGATTTCAACAAAGACATACTGTATATAAAAAGGCAATATGTGAAATAAAGTTTTTTTTCTTGCATATATTCATGATGACCAAGTCTTGAATATCCATTATTATTGTCTCCCTTATATTAATGAATTAATGACCATTGTATATCTGACCACCAACAATATACAAATAGCTTGGTTATAGGTTTGTCGTTGAATGCCACCCAATGTAATATTTTGTAAATAGATCATAAACAGAAAGGTATAAATAGAAGAAAAATCAGCGAGCTCACCTCATGGTTCTGTGAGGTTTTATAAAAACAGGAACGACTGAGCATCCGAAACATCATGGCTATAAAAACTCAGACTACCACTCATCTGGTTTCAAACATGAACATGCCACAAATTCACACACACTGTGGTCACACACACGCATGGTCTACTGCTCACTTCCTATAGCGCTTAAAGGAAATAACTGACAACAGGCTGGTGGCCAGGGTCACTTCTCTGACCTCTGTGGAGACTCAGTGAGGCCTAATGCAGACAGCTAAGCAGACCAGAAAAACTGGGTGGTCCAACACTGTGCCTTTATAAGTGCATAAACACGGGTTGGCCAAGTCCGTCTGCAGTGTTTTAAATGTTTCCCTTTTTCAAAACACTGAACCTAAGACAAGAGCTGATTAGCACCACCATCCACTGTAACAAGAAGCTGTTACAACACGGCTCCTAGAAACCTTCCAGGATCAGATGTGACCACCTGCCGTATAAACATATGACTAAACACAACGTGACTCCACTAATGGTTGTTTTCTGTTCCTCATCTTATTGGTAATGGCATAGACGGTATAAACACTCCTACTAAAATATAGCTAAGCTACCAAGCACCACCAATGGTGGGAAAAAACACAAAAACATGCAGTTGCAGAGTAATTTCCTCTAGACTCACTGCAAGTGCAAATGTGAGTGAAAGGGAAGTATAGAATTCAATGGGAAGCAGGAGTTCAAGAAAGAAATGTCCTGACTGTTCTTTAAAAGCCTATTACTGCGTTTTCCACCGTCTTACCTCATGTGGTCTTACACCGTTACAGTTGGAATGTATGCATGTGTGTATGTGTATGTCTTATCGGTGTAGGTTTATGTGAAACCCCCCCTACTATTACAAACATGTTTTATGTTAAGACTTGCACTGAACCTTGTAAAATCTCTAGGAAGCTGGAACAGTTGCAGCTGTTGCAACTTCTTTATTCTGCCAACTAAACTCTTTATTGCTCACTGTCAGAGTTTGATTCAAAACTGTCTTAATTCAATCATTTTTATTTCTGCTCCAAAAGCGGAAATAAAAATTTGTTTTGGTTGCACAACCAAAACAAATGCACGAGTCTAGTATGAGTGAGAGACAGAAGAGAAGTCCTACAACACACTCCAATTCTTTTCTCCATTTCCATTTCCACTTAATTTTTAGGAAAGGAAGTTGTGCTTATGTCTTCCTTCAGTGGAAGGTTTCACTTCCTTCAGTGGTTCTTGGTGCAGCGCCCCCACAGGCGAAGGGGTGAACAGGTTTTCCAAAGGGTTTGGTTGGTTGGTTTGACTCAGTGCAGTGTGAAAGAGAACCACACCAGCAGGAAATGGAACAGATTCCGCACTTCCCATATCTGTGCCATCTGTCACTTTTTTCAGCAGCTAAACCTGTTTAATCCGTTGTTAACACATCGTAACCTGTTTTTCCAAGCCGCCTTCAAACGCAACATGAACGTTGAGACGCTCGTGCAGGTTTACATCTGTATGACAGTGAGGGATACCTGCTGCTATGCAGAGCTACTCAGGTGTGTGTTAGAAACATGGCAGCAAACCAGCAAAACACAAAGAACTTACATTTTTTCCCCCAAACTAACCTGAGTTGAGTAATGCTGTTGGATGCAGGTAATGTTAGTTAAAAGATGACTAGCTAATACCAACACAGCACCTAAAGCTTGTTAACAAGTAGCCTCTAAGCTACTGATGATGTCCATATTCAACTACGTAGATTCATTTTGCCCCCCAAAATAAGTAAATGCTCCTCTGTTAAAGTCGTGTGAAGCCGGGGCTGTGCGGTGGTGCATGGGTAACACATGCAACCTGTGTGCGGAGAACTTAGTATCTCAAGGTTTCGAGTCCCAGCTTGTTGACCTTTGCCACGTCTCCTCCCACTCTCACTGCCTGCTTGTGTTTGACCACTCCTTTTGCCTAGTCCTTACTGCTTTGAGAAGAGTTTCTGACCTCCTGTTGCCAAAATAATCTTTTGGATATTGAACCTTGCCTGCCTTTGAACTTGCCTCCAGTCTACTGAATATTGGATTTTCCTTGCCTGAGAACTTCCTGTGCCTGACCCTGGACCATTTTGACAACTGATTCCTGGTCAGTGGATATTTGTCTGTCATCTTTGAATCCCCCCTTCCAGTTTCCACTCACCCAACCCTCCCAAGAACGGAATCTTGGCCCCTGTGGATCCCCCATTCTTGGTAAATCTGTTTGTGTTTTCTCTGTTTTTTTTCATCCAGTCATGACTCTCCTCTGTTTTGTGTTCCAGTCCTACCAGTGGATCCCCTTCGACACCATCTCATTATTTCACAATAAACGTTTGACTATTGATCCCTTGTCTTGGCTGTGTATGTATTAGGTTCTGGCCGGTTACTTAAACATTACACATCCCTACCCATCCTAGCAGGGTCTGTCTTCAGCAGTCATTGGAGGGATATGCACCCCAGGCAGGTCACCAGTCAATCAGAGGTCAGCCAACCATGCACACACACACTTAAAGGAAACTTGGAGAGGCCGGTTGACCAGCTCTAGGGCTGAGAGAGGAAGCTGGAGTACCAGAGCGAACCCAACTATATTGAACATGCAGAAGGACTCCAGGCTGGGATTCGAACCCAAGACATTTGTGCTGCAGGTCAACAGTGCTACCAACTCCTCCATCATGCAGCCCAGCCTGAGCTTAGAAGATATGAAATAAATTAAATATGACAAAATAATTTTGACATACTCCCTCACACTAGTTTTCCCATACCAGTCGTATTGATTTGACACTGCTGTATGAGGTGTTTGTTTCCCCTCTGCTTACTACGACTGTAGGAGGGATTATCAAACTTTTAAAGCTTGATTTCTCACCCAGGTCTCAGTCCTCACACTCATCCTATAATAATGTCCCACTTAGTTCTAATAATCTTTTGGATATTGAGTCTCATCTCTTGTGTGTGGCAGCCTGGTTCTTTAAAGCCCTGATGGCTAAAATGTTAATAAGCCAGCTAATAAAAGGAAAAGAAGAGTATTTAGGCAGTCATGCTTGGCTTCTCAGCTGCAGGGGCTCTGTTGTTTGTTTTGAAGCACTAATAATGGCTGCACAGACTTATAATTATGAACTTAGTGAGGTGAGGAAATTACTCGAGATGAAGAGACAGCAGGGGAGCAGATTGTTGGAAGGCGCATATCAGTCTGCTCCTGACTCACTCCAGTTTACAGGAGGTGGAAATGAATGAGCTGCATCCTGAAAACAACATATTCATCATTCAGACTAAAATAGAGATTGTGCAGATTGACAGCTCATAAAGGAAAATTATTTTTTGTTTTCCTATGGATTCACAGAACTTCTTAAAAATTTAGTTTTTCTCCAACATTATGATACTCTGCAAGTAAATAAAGGCATAATTCTGTGTGATTGGTAAAACAAAACAAAAATAATTCTTCAGGACACAGGCTAATAAGAATTTCAATACAGAGAAAGTATGAATGGAAAAAAAAGAAAAATGGTTTAAAAAAAGTGTGCAAATCTTTTTTTAAGTGTATGTAAACTTTTGGTTTGCTTAATTTTCCTAAAGGTTAAGTCTGATTTTCTTAGAATACATCTGAGAATGCTGCATGAGGTGTTCTTTTACTGCTCCAGTGTCTCTGTCGGTGGCCGCCTGGGCCCTTTCAGTTTCCTCAGACTAGCAGATGGTGGAAAAGTGCTGTTGAATTCCCAAATGCATTGTGGGTGGTTTCTCTCCACAATCATATTTATGTAAAAGCTTTGAATTATATGTTTATTGATCTTAGGAAGTTTTTGCATGGGTAAAAATATGTTTGATTCCAACCCATCAACCAACCATGTAGTGTAGCTGCTATAATCCCAAAAACATGGCAGTTGTTTGCAGTTCTTTCATCCGACACATTGACATTATGTTAGCATTAGTTTTGAATTGAAAATTGATCTTTCTCAACCTCTTGCCTAATTGTACGTGTGTGAACTGATGTTGGAAACCAGAAAGTTTGGAAATCCATCAAACACAACTGGACAGCTGATGCATTTCAGTCTCATCTAAATTAAGTTTAAAATCCTTTTAGATACAGTAAACTTTGAACTTCTAAAATATTACAGAACAACCTGGTATTTATGAAGTCTTTAATTTAGTGACATTTTTAGTCACTGTCCTCATTACTGAACTCTCAAATCATGAACCAGTGATTTATTCGATGTTTGTGTAGTAATTTCACAGAAAACTAATGTGTATGCACTGTGACTCTGGTTTACAAAGCAATTCCTCATCTCAGAGATACTTCAATCCATATTGATATAAAACATTGTCTGATGCACACATCCATTATGTAAAGTTGCTGTTTGACCACATCCCACAGGTAAGTTACTGTGTTTATATCTGCTAAGTGTTGAGAGTAGTAGCTATTAGTTGTAGTACAGGGAACTCATCGGAAAATAGAATGAGATGATTTGACAGGGAGGCAGCCATCAGAATGTGGGCAAACTGTGGTCATACGGAAACAGATATTATCAGCATTAATGGTGAAGTTGGCTGTGTTGTTTAAAACACTCCTTAGTTGGTACAAAGGAACCAAAAGTTCCTTTGTACCCTTTGGACAAGTACAGCTTAGCAATGTATGAGCTGACTGAGGTCTGTGCTAATGTGGGGAAGGTTGACCCTTCACCCTCGTGTGTGTAGGTGTTCAATGTTAGCTATTATTGTTAGCTTTAGTAAATTAGCAGCTAACATAAGTTTGAGCAGTCATGTTGGGAGTTACAGGATAGTGTTGCTGTCCTTATTTTGCTGTAGGAGATAATAACTGAATCTCATTGGCTCTCTCATTAGCTAACAGAAATTACATCATCTGGGTTCTTCTGCTGCTTCTGTCTCAAGGTGTGCTATTCTAGTGCTTAGTTTTGCCTAAGCTATAGATGCTCACTAAAGGTTTATTCTTTTGGCAACCATTTTCTGTTAACTCATGAAAAGCATGTGTGAGAAAATCCCAGTCCGTCTGGATCAGCAACCATTCCAACATCTCTTAAATCCTCTCTTTTCTCCATTTTCATGCCGAGTCTCCATCAGATACTTATAGCTACTTGCTCCTGCACGTGATTAGCAAATTTTTCATTCGTGTTAACAGGCACATGAACAAGTGCTTACAGTTGGGAGGTGTTTCATTACCTTATATACTAGAATCACTGGCTGAATGGTAGAAATATTCTGTTCATCACCTGCTTATATTTAAAATATAATTATAAAGCAGTTATTAATGTGAAGAGTAGCTGCCTAGTTAAAGCACTGTTACACAGGCAAACATAAGGAACAGGAAAAGTTTCTGACATCCTAACCAACTGGTTGACCTCGAACAACTTCAGCCCTCTAATGATGTAAGTTTTGGTCGACAGTGACACAGCTGGCAGTAACGACACTAACCGTCAGACTAATGAGACGGTTTTTCTTCTACTGTTGTCTGTGGATGGAGGTGAAGATGAGCTGCTGACTAGTTATTCCAACCAGCAGCTTCATTAAGACACGGAGCGGTTGTGTTTAATGAGATGCGGTCGATTGTTACTGAACGGGTCAAACTGGAGATACCAAAACAAAAGAACAGGGAATGAGGAGGAAGAACTGGAAGGATGAGGAGCCTTATTCTGTTTGTGTATTAAATCATTCTAAATTAATCACATCTGACACGGATAATCCTGAAAATGGATATACAAGTTGTACTTCTGGAAGAACTATTTTTATGTTATCAACCCAGACTATGGCTCTGTCCACAAAAAAAATCGGAAATGCTTTTATAAAAACAAGTTCAAGAGTGAAAACTTTTGCGTTTCCATGTGGATAGGAAAAAAAACACTCTGTTGTGAAAATGCTGATGCTGACCTGACTGTAACCCCAAAAGCGTCATATTCAGGGAAAAAATGGCAGACTACATGATCATGGTTGTGCTGCAGCAGCAGTAACATAAAAGAAGATCAACTTTATCGTCATTCTACGCAAAAATTCCACTTGTGTATTGTGGATCGCCAGTCTTTTTGTTTTCTCGGCTAACTTCATATTACCTAACTTTTGCTTATGTCCTGTACTCCATGTTTAGCACCACTTACAGGTCTGGGCGAGTAAAAGTTGTGTTCTAGGCTGTTCTTGTATTTCTATGAGGATGAAAATATTTTTGTAACATTCCTACATGCAATCTTTCTTTTAAGGCAATGCTGTTCAAATGAACATTGTTGAGCACCTACATCATCAAAAATCAAAACCTTTGTCATGTGTTATGACTTAAATGGCATCTTAGCAATTGATCAATTTAATCTTTTAAAACCTTCTTAAGGTTTATTAAGTTATTTTTTAACTTCTCCCTCCTCAAGTCATGGAGGAAGATGAATCCCTTTGTGACTTTATCATTCAAATAAAAGTTGAATTTGTGCTAAATGTTGCATTGTAAAATTGTGCTTGACTGATTTACTAAAAACAGCTCCTTCTTGTATATTTTGGTTTGAAGTGGAGGTTGAATGGTAGCCGGTGGGAAAGCAGCATGCAGAGGGAAATTTGAGCAGTAAATTTGTGATTTATCATAGTTGAGTACTGGTTTAGCCATCACCACATTCAGTTACATTTTGTAACAAGTTGGTCATATTGTGAGCGCTGCTTGATGTTAGCTTCTACTCTGGTCTCTGAATGAAATTATGAATTATTGTTATGTGAGCCAACATGCTGCAATATGATAAAGGGTTTTTCTTGATGTTTTTTTAAACTATTTTCAAGCGATGTGCTCAGTACTGTCAGATATTCCGAACCTTCTCAGAAAGCCTTGGCCTGTTTCAAGGTCCCATTAATCACACTGGCAGCTAGCCTGGTACACATCTTACTCTAGGACGCAATTACTGTACATTTCAGTTATTGGGTTTTCTTCGTCAGACGTTTGCCAATTTTTCAAAAGGCTTTATCTCCTTGTGTTACCTTCCTGCTTTTTTAAAAGCTGCTCTAGCCAAGTGAGGATAAGAGATTCAAGAAGATTCTGAAATGTAATTGTTGGTATTTTCCCTTCACTTTTGTTTGTTAATGTATATTTTTAGTTAGAAAACCCCAGTTGTTCAGCTAAAACCCATCTGTTTAGAGATGCTTTTGAAACATAATCAATTAAAAATTGAACAATGTTTTGATTGTTGATTGTATGTTACATGACTTTTTCTTTTTGTGTTTTTATTATGTAAAGCGCTTTGAAATGTCTTGTTGCTGAAATGTGCTTTACAAATAACATTTTATTGATTGATAACCATTTTGTCCTCAAACATCTCTGCTCTGTCGGCGAGATATTCCTGTAAGAACCCAACATCAGAAGACAGATGTTTGAAGAAAAGACCCCGCCCCTCTTCAGGACTCTACAGTTCCCCTACAGTTCCAAGTGATGAAGGTGATGGGCTTATGACCCATCACCTGACAGAGTACATTCAGAATGGTAGCTGGAAAGGCATTGTCTAAATAAGAGGAAAAGAAAAAAAATGAAATAAAACTGAATAAAATCAATCAGCCTAGGTTCAGACATCTGCTGCAGGAGAGCTGGAGCTAGCCGAATGTTCAGCCTCTAGCGGGGAGAGAAAAGTCTTGTTGTTGTGTACAACCTGGAGCTTGACTGGATAACGTAGCGAGCACTTAGCGCCTGCCTCGGTTAGCTTCTTCCTCACATTGTTGTAGGCCATCCACAGTGGCACAACTTCAACTGTGTAGACAGGAAAGACTGATCCCCGGGCTCTGTTTTACATTAGGGCTGAATGCAGGCGGCTGAGTCGTAGCATGTTAGCCACGTCTCTGTCGTGAGGATCTTCGGGATGATGGCTTGTGGCCGCTCCTCAGGTTGTGGTTTCGGCCTAAGACTACGGTGGGCACTTACAATCTTAATGGGCCTGACAAAGTTATCCTTCCAAAGTACCTCCAGTAACAGCCATGAAAGAAAGTCAGTAGGGTGGCCCTGTTCCTCGTCCTCTTTAATGACAAATAAGCACTCATGCTGCACCTCCGAGACCAGCTTTTCAGATTACTTAGTTTCACCTTCAACAGGGTGTTAGCTTCCCTGAGCTGATCACAGAAGACCTCGAGGGCCAAGAGGCGACCATCAGCAGACGACATGGCTTAATCAATGGAGTCAACTCGGCCCTCTGTTACCCGTTGCTGTTTTTCCACGGGAGCGAGGGAAGCATCGAGTCGACCCTCCATTGACTTCTTCAGGCCATCAATAAGATCAAAACGTTTAGTGACTTGCAGCCCCTGGGCAGTAACAGCAGCTAAAATAGCTTTGTTGCTAGCTCCGGAGCTTAGCTGAGCGCTCTCCTTCTGTGCACCGTCCTTCTTCCCTATTTTAAAAAAAAAGAATAAAAAGTAATCACGCTCACTTGAAGTAAAACAAGATTGAATAAAAGACCAAGATTGTTTGGTCTTTTATTCAATGAAATTTGAGGAGATATCACAGAGCCTCATAGAAAACTACTCGCCTGCAGGCTCTAGCACCCCCAGGTTACCATTTGGACCATTCTGAGCTCCAACAGTTTAGTGGAGCTTTCACCAAAATGCTCACTTCATCTTATTCCAGTTTTTAGTGTGTCGAGGTTTTGGTAAAAAAAAAAAAAGTTTGAACAGTTCTACTTCACCACAGTGTTTTAATGGAAACAACAAAGCTCTCCGCATCATTAAGTTATGCATAATTAAAAACAGAAGAAACACGAGTGTTTGATTAAAAGAGTCAGAAGACATTGTCAAATATGCGGATACAGAAGCACGGACACATGCAAACCGATAAACACAAACACCAAATACAGAATGCTCATTCTCTTTCTTCTTCAACTTAATGGCGTAAAATGCAAAAAAGACACTTCGGAAACACACACACACGCACAAACCTCCCCCGACACGCAAACACACACACTCATAGGCCTGAATCCCAGTGGGGAGTTAATGTCATCTCCGTTTAGTTGATTGTAGTGGCTTTTCGCCCCTGGAGTCTTTTCCACTAGTCTGCCGAGTTACAGTCTTTATCTGCTCTTCATTTCCATACTCAAACAAATCAAACAC
Source organism: Phalloptychus januarius (assembly GCA_902982915.1). Classification (NCBI taxonomy): domain Eukaryota; kingdom Metazoa; phylum Chordata; class Actinopteri; order Cyprinodontiformes; family Poeciliidae; genus Phalloptychus; species Phalloptychus januarius. Next base: position 753,086 of record CADWAE010000197.1, on the reverse strand, counting down.
ACACGCACATGCACGCACACACGCAAATCACCAAACAGAGTGAGACACAAAAACAAGACAAATCAGATTTTGAGAAACCAAAAAAAAAGCTAAGTTTTTGGTTTTATAAAATGAAAACATCAAATTTTATTTTATTCAGAATAGAGCGGCTTCGTTTCACTTCCTTCTGATAAGGAAAAACAAATGTCCCTTTTTTTAAATGTGACGCTGGGAAATAGGAAAGAAGAACAACATGTCAAAATATGTAGCATGCCGGTTGCTAAACTCTGTTTTCTTCTTGTTAGTTTTTACTTCCTTACTAGATATCCATCCATCCATCCATCCATCTTCTACGGCTTATCCGGGGTCGGGTTGCGGGGGTAGCAGCTTAAGGAGGGAGGCCCAGACTTCTCTCTCCCCAGCCACTTGGGCCAGCTCCTCCGGGGGAATCCCGAGGCGTTCCCAGGCCAGCCGAGAAACATAGTCCCTCCAGCTTGTCCTGCGTCTTCCCCGGGGCCTCCTTCCGGTGGGACGTGCCCGGAACACCTCACCAGGGAGGCGTCCAGGAGGCATCCTGACCAGATGGCTCCTCTCGATGTGAAGGAGCAGCGGCTCTACTCTGAGTCCCTCCCAGATGACTGAGCTTCTCACCCTATCTCTAAGGGAGAGCCCAGCCACCCTGCGGAGGAAACCCATTTCGGCCGCTTGTATCCGGGACCTCGTTTTTTCGGTCATGACCCAAAGCTCATGACCATAGATGAGGGTAGGAACGTAGATCAACCGGTAAATCGAGAGCTTTGCTTTTTGGCTCAGCTCTCTCTTCACCATGACGGACCGGTACAGCGCCCGCTTCACTGCAGACGCTGCACCAATCCGCCTGTCGATCTCTCTTCTTCCCTCATTCGTGAACAAGATCCCAAGATACCTTTGGAGGCGCTGATTCTCATCCCGGCCACTTCACACTCGGCTGCGAACCGCTCCAGCGAGAGCTGCAGATCACGCTCTGATGAAGCCAACAGGACCACATCATCTGCAAAAAGCAGAGATGCTAAGAGATCCTAAGGCCACCAAAACGGATCCCCTCAACACCCCGGCTGTGCCTAGAAATTCTGTCCATAAACGTAATGAACAGAATCGGTGACAAAGGGCAGCCCTGGTGGAGTCCAACTCTCACCGGGAACGAGCCCGACTTACTGCCGGCAATGTGGACCAGACTCTGGCACCGGTCGTACAGGGACCTGACAGCCCGTATCAAAGGGCCCGGTACCCCATACTCCCGGAGAACCCCCCACAGGACTCCCCGAGGGACGCGGTCGAACGCCTTCTCCAAGTCCACAAAACACATGTAGACTGGTTGGGCGAACTCCCAGGACCCTCCAGGACCCTGCTGAGGGTGTAGAGCTGGTCCAGCATTCCACGGCCAGGACGAAAACCACACTGTTCCTCCTGAATCCGAGGTTCAACTATCCGACGGACCCTCCACTCCAGGACCCCCGAATAGACCTTGCCAGGGAGGCTTAAGAGTGTGACCCCCCTGTAATTGGAGCACACCCTCCGGTCCCCCTTTTTGAACAGGGGGACCACCACCCCAGTCTGCCAATCCAGGGGAACTGCCCCCGATGTCCATGCAATGCTGCAGAGTCGCGTCAGCCAACACAACCCTACAACATCCAGAGCCTTAAGGAACTCCGGCCACCGAGGAGCTTTTTAACCACCTCGGTGACCTCGTCCCCAGAGATTGGAAAGCCCGACCCAGAGTCCCCAGGCTCAGCTTCCTCAATGGAAGGCATGTTGGTGGGATTGAGGAGGTCTTCAAAGTACTCTGCCCACCGGCCCACAACGTCCCGAGTCGAGGTCAGCAGCACACCATCCCCACTATACACAGTGTTGGTGTTGCACTGCTTCCCCCTCCTGAGATGCCGGATGGTGGACCAGAATCACCTCGAAGCCGTGCGGAAGTCTTTCTCCATGGCCTCTCCGAACTCCCCCCACGCCCGAGTTTTTGCCTCAGCAAGGATCAGACTGCCAGGACCCCCTCCCTCGGCCACCACCCAGCACACAATGCACCCGACCCCTTTGGCCCCTCCCATAGGTGGTGAGCCCATTGGAGGGGGGACCCATGTATTCCTTTTGGGCTGAGCCCGGTCGGGCCTCCATGGGCAAAAGCCCGGCCACGAGGCGCTCGCCATCGTGTCCCCCCCTCCAGGCCTGGCTCCAGGGAGGGGCCCCGGTGCCGACGTCCGGGTGAGGGAACACCAAGTCCATCGTTTTTGTTCATCATCGGGGTCTTCAGGCTGCACTTTGTCTGGTCCCTCACCTAGGACCTGTCTGCCTTGGGTGACCCTACCAGGGGCATAAAGCCCCAGACAGCATAGCTCCTAGAATCATTGGGACTCTCAGACCTCTCCACCGCGATAAGGTGGCAGCCCAATGAGAGGCTTACTAGCCTGAAAACATCAAATGTTTTTGATGTTTTCAGGCTAGTAAAAACATCAAAAACTTGTAGTTTCACAAAGTTAAACTGTAAATATTGGGACCTAAAACACTATTTTTTCATATTTTGTAACCATTTCACCACACAAAAATCACATATGTCAGGTAATAAGTTAGTTGCACCTCTGCAAAGTTAGATTTATACTGTGGTACTACTATATAAAATGAACATCTTAACAGCAGTGGTAGCTCACACTCTGGGTAAATGTGGTAGGAAGAACAAGTATCTAGATTTGTTGCATTGATTTTTTTTATCGATGGTTTAGTTTACAAATCCTTCCAATCTAATATGTTCCTTTACATTCCTACATGAAGAACAGATCTCATTTTTATGGTAAAGAAACAAAATGTTATTGGGTATCTGATAAGAGTTGTGGATATTGACATCATGTTTCTATGCTTTTTTAACTTTGGTTTGAGCAAAGCAGTAGAGGAAGTGATGAGAGCAATTAAAGTCAGTGCAACTGGAATGTTGAAAACATTTTAACTATGGCAATAATTTCCGGTAAGCTTCGTAGCTTCCTTCACTATGGAGCTAGTGCATTATGCCACTGCCAAAGATTAGCGATTTGGTAAAATCAGATCCAATCATTTCAAACCTCAACAGACCCCACGCCTCCAGGAATCAATTGTTTCCCAATCACGAGGTTCCAGAACCTCTGAACAAATCAAAGTGTAGATCAAGTGGCTCTTGTTGACCAGGCTTTACCAACACGGCTAGCATCTTCCAGAATATGCCACAACAAACCACAGAAATGAAAAGCCATTTCAAGAGTAAAGCTCGCTCCAAAGCCTTCCTGTCAATGTTACCAATGTTTGTTTTATCTCATGGTTTATTTTCAGTTTGGAGAACTACTTCCACTGAATCAAAGAACCCAGTCGGAACATAAGACGGCAGGTGGGAAAAAAATTACATTGCATTCCTCTTGTACAATGATTCAATTATTCCAGATTTTCTTGACAACATACACGTGTCAAATAAACTTCATCTTCAACCAAGTTCAAGTGTTTAATTGCCCCAAATATTGTATAAATATTGTAGGCATAGTTAAATCAAATATCTTCCTCTGGGCTGAAATATTTGGAAAAAAAAATGACTAATGAAGCAGAATGATCTCCATTTCTCCCATGCACAAGCATTTAGCTGTTACTCAGAAAAATGTTGAAGCTATTGATCATTAACTCCATCCATTGCTCCAGTCCTGGTTATTGTAGTTTCTCACCGTCTTCCCTCAAGCAGAAAATAGAAACAGTTGGACCTTAAGGAGCTTCTGTCTCTCACCTGCTCCTCTCTCCACTGCACAACCATAATTACCTTCTCAAGTAATCAAAGAGAAACATACACTCTCACAGCCTGAAGCGACACTCTGCTCACACTGTGGCTGCATAAAGATGTTCAATGCTCTTTGTTTTTTACATTGATGAACATTTATTTTACCATCTCAGGTTGTAATAACATTGGAGTCCCAGCTTACTCCTATATGAGCTTCACAGAATATGAAGCTGGAAACAAAGAGATTGCAAACTATCAACTTTCCTAATATCAATTTTATTACCTCTATGACACAAATAACCTAATTTCTTCTTTGGCAAAACCTGAATCCCGTTTTCTTTTACTGTACATACTGATTCTTGTCTTTCAGCAGGTACAACTAAAGTAACAATAGTAGTTTGAGGTGACTTTGTTTCCTGTTGGGTTAAGATTATTGGTTGGAAGGTTTGACCCTTTAATGTCATGTGATTGCTGGCAGGAATTCAGACATGAGGAGTCAGTCGCTGCCTTAAGGGGCGTTGAGAATTTCTCAGAAAAGACTAAAACACTAAAACTAAAAATGATAATGAGTGGAATGAGAGCAGTAAGTAATTACATTTACATAATAAGAAAAACATTTAAAACTGGACCTCAACAAGCTTTTAGTCTTCAGGAAGTGAAGGTTTAAAAAAAAAATGTGGAGTTAGCTTTTATGGAAATCATAAAGAATCTGTCAGTTGGGGGGATTTTTGCAGACTCATCTCCAGGATAACTATTAGCCACTTGCATTTAAGTAGAAGCCCGATGAATCTCTGCTCTCCATTAAACCTTCGGAGTCTTTTTCCGCCATATTAAGCCATTCACATATCTTCAATTAGAAACCATTAATTCCCCAAACTGCAATCCCACTTTCGCCATCAGAGGGTCTTTAAATCACAGCCAATTACCCTGCCACCACACTTCTCTGCCTACATTACTGGACCAATCAGTCAGACAGAACGAGACTCGTCCATTAAAGCCCAGTGAGAGTCAAGCCTGCGCTCCGGTGTGACCTGTCCAAGAGTTTTACCACCGTGAAATCATACACGGCCGCTGGCTCAGCGGTTTTTATGTCTTTGTTTGTGATGTTTTATACAAGCTGTGCCTTTAAAACAATATTTACAAAAATGAAATCTGACTGGAATGCAAACCGCTCAGGATGGCAGCTGTTGCCAAATCTATTCCTGCCCCAAAAAGGTGAATTTGTCTTTTAAAGGCTGTGAAGAATCAGTTATGCAGCGTTCCTACACACAACCGCATGTTAACTCTTCAAAGCAAAAATATGCCTGAGCATAAATGTAGTTTTGGTTTTAACAGACTTTCTGTTATCATTTAGATGTTTAAATCTCAATAAGAAATGTTCAAAAATTATACTTAAACAGTAACATTTGAACAGACAGAGGGTTAAAATGGTAGCTTATGTTCAATAAACAAATAAAACAAAACACGTAGCTTTAGTAAGCTTAGTGTTTAATAAATCGGATTCATACATTTTTTTCTCCACTGTAAAATCTAAGGACTTTACAAGCATTCAGGCTTAACGTATCATTTATTACTGTAATCATGTCTTGTTATAGTCACAAAAAGACATTTTGATGGACAATAAATTGTCCCAGAGGTTATTGACAATATTGTCACTTTGAGACCATTTTCAGCTAACACAATAATAATAACGTCATGATAATGTGAGTATACTCAGTGATACGAAAAACTTCAATTTCCAAAGAACATTTACCTTTGGAACTGGAAAACATCTTAAATTACATATCAATAAATCAATGAATTATTAGAACTAATAAATATGCATCCAATCAATCCAAACAAATCCATTTGTGTTTATGTAAATGACCAAATGTAGGCTTTTAGTCAAACTTACATTGCACTTCATTACAAAACTGTGCAGTTATAATTTATACAGAAATCAAGCACTTTCCAAATCTTGAAAACACCTTCACACATTTTCAAGGATTTTAAGGCTCTGTGCCCTGATTACTGGAAATTAAGCAAATTAGTCCTAGTTAGATTTGTTAGTTCATGTTAAATTGTTGAGTTTATGAAAACAATCTGTTTAAGGCCTTGAGTTTCATTTTTTAAATCTGGTGAGCAAATTTCAAGCTTCATTGTTATTTTCATACATTTCTGCTGCTATGCAGACAAACATTGGCTGGGCATGGGCTCTTCAACGCCTCCTCTTCTGATTCACAGCACATTGATCTAAAATGACAGAGTGGGAGAAAGCAGCTCTGTTGGCAACAAACTAAGAATTATGCAAATATATTTTATGGAAATATCTGACAATGGAAGAAATCCTTTAGCATCAGAGTTTTCAGAAAATGTTGCAGCAATTTCTTTCTGCAAAAAAGGTTGCAGAAAGAGATTGATGTGGATTTTGGATTAGTAAATTACCAGGTAGTGTCCAAAAAATAATAATATGAAGACTAAATATATTTTTTAGCCATGATTAAGTGGAAGTTGAACAAAAAACCTATTCTTAGTGTTTACCTAAATGGGATCCAGTCAGACTGTCCTGGCACTGGAAAAGTTCAAAAGTCGAGCTTTGAAATCCAAAAAATCAAAAATGTTAGCAAATTGTGAACATGTGAAAAGGAATAATTCCATTAACTATTTTTAACGCTTGAAAAAAAAGTCTTTAAATCACATCTGCAATTTATCCACGTTTTTCCTTTCCCATCTGTGATGTAATACTAAGTAAGAAACAGTGGAGGAGTGTGACCAGACGGCGCGGGGGGAGCTACTCAGCTCCAATCAGACTCAGATTAAGCCCATTGATTGTCCTTGTAGCGCTGCAGTCACTCAGCTTGTCTTATTTGGAGTGTGTGCCCAGCTGTGTGGCTTTTTTCCTGCAGGTTTATTTCACAATGTCCTTGTTGCTAGGTGATACTTTAGCGGTACATTTATGACAAGCAAAACACACACACACAAAAAAAAATATGTTTTTAGTACCATGTTTCCTCTTTTGTTCATAGTTTTAAGAGTTTATTCAAATGTATGTCTTTATGCATAAGTTTAAAGAGAATGGTATTCCAGAAAATGATGACACTGGCTCTGATTAGACACATTTTTCTGATTGTTTTCTTTCATTTCCATCGTTATAATTTCCCACCATCTGCTGTGAGCTGTGGTCACCTCTGCCATTACAAACATACATATGGGGTCAATCAAGACCTTTAGAAACCATCCAACTGGTCAAACAGAGGTTTGACATGCAGAGTGTGAGCAGAAGTTGCATATTTCCATCTAAGCAGTCCTTTACTATCACAGTAATGATCCTTATCTTAGAGATCTAGTTCCAATTAAGGATATTTTTAAGTGTCAGCGATAATCTCAGCAAGTATGCTCAAAATATAAGAAAATATTTTATCAAGATGTACTAAAGTATATTGATTCAGTAAATTGTTGTATCATTTTTCTTCGTTATTATTATGTTTATACAAATAAATAACCACTGTCCGTTTTGATGTATATGAAGATACATATTTTATTTGTAAACGAACACTTTATATAACTTTTTTCTTCACGTAACCATTTTCAATACATGTTCATTTTAAACTGTAAATGAATATAAAAATAAATAAATCATTTATGCTACATGTTTACAATAAGTGTTCAGATTAAAAGTAAAACTATAATAGATGCTCAAGCTCTAATTTCTAATTTAGCGTCCACTATGTCTGGCAAGAAAAGAACATTATTCTTTGTTCAGTTAGAACCTTCACTTAGTTTTTCCATAGTCATCTGTTCTATTTGATCTTCATCTTTGTTGATAAATATTAATAATGTGAAATCTCTTATATTAAGGGGAGATTTACATCATCTTAGATCAAATAATATTTTAGTATTTTAATATGCAAACACTTAAAAAAAGACAGAGCCGGAAATAAGAATAATACCGGTGGTTTTGGATTACAGTTCAACAGTTTTTCTGTGCTTTTTCTCCTGTGCTGTGGGTCACTGCTCTATGTCTCCAGGTTTCCTTTAGCTAACAGAACTGCTCCACTGCAGCAGCTCGGCTTTGGATGACAAGTAAAAGAAAAATTGTTTTGCCCTCCAGTGTTGTACACATGCACAAAATTTCAAAATACGCAACATGTGCAGGACAGTGCTGGCTCCTTGAAGCTGCTGCCATGACAACACATTCATGTCTATGAACTGTAGAGAACAAGTAAGTCCACCCCCTGGCCTCGCCCCTCTCCTCCAGGATGTACTTTCTTTTTATCGCTGCTGTTTGCGTGTAGAAGAATGTGCTTTCCAAACCTCATTACTGTGTTTGAACTCTTGCTTATGATCTACATCATCCAGAAACTGAAGAAGTCCCAGATATCTAGCCTGGTGTTTGCTCAGGTATAAATGAAGTTTGGCTCAGCTGAGAATTGCTTTAATCTGCTTCCCTAAACAAATCGACACGGCTGCAAAAGCACCAGCTCTACTCCACGGCTTCGGATGAATTACTTGTGCCAGTAGCTAATTGGGCTGAGATTGCTTTGCACTCGAGGAAACACCTGTGTGTTTGCTTGATTACTGAAGATGTGTGTTAGAAGTTTAGAAGTAATAAGGGCATTGCATTTTTATCGACTTTCTGCACTAAACTGAATTAAAAATAAAATATGTGCTCTTTGAAGATGAGAAAATCTTCATATCATTTTTAAAGATTTTTGTGCATGGACTTCAGATCTAGCAGCAGTAACCTATAAATGTTCACAAACGTGCACCACTTTAAGAACAATAAACAATGTTAAACTGCAAACATACAGAGGTCAAATGGGGTTTCCTTTCTTTCTTTCTTTAGAAAACTGTGCTGCTGGCATCATTTTAAAATGTGCTGCAGCTTTCTCAGGATGTGCTGATTTTCATCTTCACAGTTTAAGTGCTGACTGAAATGCTCACACAACTGTTGAGAGCACCTACCGACATTTACTGTTAAGAAATAACAAAAAAACACCATCTTTACCACTTTACTTCAGAAAGTGCAGGCAGAGCCCCTCTGCAGAAGAAGCTCCTACTGTGTGCCCATGTGTGGATTCAGTTTATAAAAAGCTTTTCAGAGCAGGATTACAATCTGTATTGTCCCGGGGCTTATGATAGGACAAGGATTATATGTTGGAATGTAGATAACTTTAGTAACATGTTCCAGAAATAAAACATCCCCACAGGCTGTGTGCTGAGATGGAGCTTAAAGATGGTGGGCTCAGTGGCAGCTGCATCTGTGTAGGTTGAAGTCAAATTATATTATTATATCTTATATCAGAATTAGCACTTGTTTTGAAAAGTTAACACTTGCAGCATGGATTATTGCTCTAAGTTTGACTTCCCACTAAAACCTTTAAAATAGTTGACTGGATGTTTCGGTCAAGGGCGGGTTAGGCTGTCATTAGTTGCCATGGAGATATTTAAAGAAGCCAGTAAATCCCAACTTAAATTGTGCAAAGGTGGATAGAATATATTAAACTAAGCATGACATATACGGAACACACATATTACAGTCACTGACACATGCTGCATGATTCTAAACTAATGTGACTCTATTATTGTTTTGTGACTGATTGTTTTTTAATGATATTTTGAGATACAATTTTCATTTTAATAAAATTGCTAAAAGTCAGTGTAGACTGATCCAGGGCTGGAAATTAGCACCTGCCACTGGCCAAATGCGGGTAAAAATATGAAGTGGCATGTAAAGTGGAGCCACTGCGGTGGGTTGACAATTTGAATAGAAAAAAATAAAATAAAAGCTGCATTTAGTTTGAATTTCTGGGGAGGACTGATCATCTGGCGTTTATAGGTGGCCATAATTTAACAAGATAAAGTGTATTAAATATCATCGCAACAGTCCATTGGTTGATTTTATTGGGCTTATCCAATGAAATTCCTCAGTTCTCCTTGGCCCGCCCCTTCCCTCCGAGGTTCGCGCCATTTCAGCTGAACTGAGACAGAGAAAAGTGAGTGGATATGAAAACTACGACAACAATAGCTAAAAATCGCATAAGCCCATTCAGAAAAATTTGTCACCGATATGTTTACCACACAAACTTTGATATGTTGGTCAGTTTACATGTTTTAGATTTTGAACTTCAGATGACAGAAATCCAGACTCATTAAAAACTATGAAACAGCCTTTTAGTTTCCTGCTAATTGGAAGCTTTGATGTCAACTTTAGATTTGTTGGCAGCTAACAGTTAGTCCATCAGTATTTGTGAACAAATCACTTGTATTTTGTCTATCTGTGTTTCATATGTTTCTAACTAAACTACCAATCAAATGTCTTCACGATGGTGGAGTCTTCTTCATTGCTTTCGTAACCCAGTGGTGTTAGCCAGGCTAATCTGTTGATGTCAACACAACGGGGCACCTTAATTCAGTTTCAATTCAGTTTAAATATATAGCCTCAATTTTACAAGGCACTTTACAAAAAAATGTTGACTCAATCCAATCAAACAAACATTACAATTGATTTAGTTATCAAACAAATCAGTTCATATGAGATTATTATCCAAATTGGATGAAAAGATTTTCTATCTAAGGAAACCCAGCAGATAGCATCGAGTCACTGACGAGTCTGCACTCCTGTTGAATGAGTAGCAACAGTTCTGGTATTGTTGACTGTGACATGGTAACCACTCCCCCTTTAACAGGAAGAAATCTCCAACAGAACCAGAACCCGTTTCAACTTGTAGAAATGTTAAACTCTATTCCAGACTTTATTTTCAACTCTGCAGAGCTCCCTCAATTCAGAATGTTGAGGGAGCTCTGCAGAGTTTGAGAACACACCTTGAACTCTCTTAAATTAGCCCAAAAATAACAGGGAGAACATGCAAACTCCATGCAGAAAGACCCCAGGCCGGGAATCAAACCTAGAACCTTCTTGCTGCAAGGCAACAGCTCTACCAACTGCACCACTGTGCAGCCCACTTTTCAATGCAATGAGTAAAAAGCATTTGTGGCTGTAAGAAAAAAGTGCAAGAGTTTATGAATATATTTGTAAGTAAGCAGCTCCTTTAAACATTATTGTTCAGTTTTTTTTTTCAGATATTCAGGTCAGCTTGGAATTTTATTCAAATGTCAACAAACTAAAATTAGATCCCTGCTGGAGTTCCTTTAGACCCAGAAAAACCCAGAGAAACCCAGAGAAACCCAGAGAAACCCAGAGAAACCCAGAGAAAACTGTGGTGTTTCTCTGAATCAAGTCTATAGACTTGATTCAGAGAAACACCACATTTACTCGCTATAGCGAGTAAATGTAGAAACTCAGAGTTTAGTCTAAAGTTTAGAAGTCAAATCTATTGCTCAGGGTGGAGTTATAGCAGAATGTTCACCTTTTTTCACCTTCAGTTGTTACTGGCTATCAGTCACAACACCAACTCAGTTCAGATTCGTGAGATATCAGCAGATTAACACAAAAAACAGTGGAAAGAGATATGAGACTACTGAGAAGAACGGCGCTGAGGAGAAAAGAAAGGAGGGACTGGTATTATTTCAGACGGACGGCCTGCGGCACTTTCCGGTAAAAATCGGAGCAGACAGACAAAAAACAGCCGTATAAAACCATCCCAACCACCACATGGCTCCGGGGAGATGTCCTTGCTGTGTCCCTGAAAGTACTACAAACCCCCCCACCGCGCCCCACGCCACCCTGCCTTCCTCCTCTCTGTGCTCTTGAAGTTTGCCGGTTGCCGTTTGTGGGGCTGCTCGCTTCCTCCACTAATCTGGATCTCCGATGGCGAAAGCGGTCACCTGGCCACTGCTGATAGTGGCGCAGGAAGCATTAACATTCACAGCATCTCCTGCTTTTGAAATTTTTGGAAATCAGTAAAATGTGTAAACAGAACCTGAGCTCAGGTGGATAATTCAAATGAACTTAAAAAGCGATCCGAAGCACAGAGGTTTAGGCAAGTTAATGACAAACACCAACCCAGTAAAGTCACATCAAGTCAAACACATTTTATTAAAAACGTGGGAAGTGGTTTGCAGTTCTCCTGACAACCATTTAGAGGCCAACCACACATTTGATAAAGTTTTCCACTCAATAGTGGGTCTGATAATGTACACAAGGACAAGTGGGTAACTCTTACCAAGTATGTTTGGTTTAATCAGTGCAAATATTAAGACAAAGCTAACTTATAAGTAACTTTTCAGCAAGATATTGGAGCTTGTTTTAGGAGACTAATCCCTTAATATTGATGGAAAATTACTTCCATCATTTGCAGCAGATTATTTCACTTATGGGAGAATGGAACTAAAACATTTTCATCAGTAGTAAGAAATCTAATTGATGTGTTAATGGTTAGTGTTCAAAGACACCTCTCCAAGGGTGGCTGGGACACAGGACAGACAACAATGTGTCCACACACACTAACAGTGGAGAGTGGACAAGAGAGACTTGATTCTGAGAACCTCAGTGAAGAACTGCAACAGACGGATGCTACCGGAGCACAGACTGACAAAAACGTTTTTCAAGCATTGGTACATTATATGTATAAAATTGGAACCTGTTTATTATTTGTAATATGATGCATGGTAAATTCATCATTATCTGTCTATGCTATTATCATGCTTTTATGCTGTGCATAATATTCAACAGACAGTACAAATGACTGTAATTATGAGGTTTTCGTCTCCTTGCGTCTCTGCAGAAGAAGCTCTGTGTAAATGTAAGCTGCTGAACGGTTATCAGCATGTCAGCAAAGGCACTAAACAATCTGATTTCTGATTTCATGAAACAACAAGGCTGTAACATACGAATCAGTGCATCTGCTGTACCGCGTGTGCAACATACTTTAGTTTTTTCTTAATCTCCTATTAAGAAACAATAGAAACTTTGGTACTACTGTGGTTTTGTATAGTGCTGCTATACGTAAATAAAATTGACCATCCATAGATCTGTAGACTGTTGTTTCTTCCTGTCATGCACAAGTATTTGTGAATTACTGTAGAGAATAAAGTTGGCATCCAGTTCCAGCGCATTTCCTTCTGATCTGTTGCCACAGTGGTCATCAACAGAAACCTGGCAACGGTTGGCCACATTTAAACCTTTTCTGCCACCTCTACTTATGCTGGGCCACAAAGCCAGACACTCAAACATGAGCACTGTACAGCACCAAAATACACACAAACTCAAAACCCCCATGTACACAAGTAATTTGGCATTCAGTGGTCCAGACAAGTTAATCTCTCCAACTGCAGATTGGGGTGAGCCGAGCCAAGCACTGAGTAATCCGAGCATAACGTCACCTCTGTAGAGCTGTGGAGGCCAGAGTTTTAATAAAACACAATTTAAAAAAAATAAAAAACTCCTTAAGCTAAATGTGTCGTAAGATTTATTTAAAAGTTTTTGTCGAGATCTGAAATACTACCGGCTGTCTTAATAAAAGCCTTCAAGCTCGTTGGCACCATAATTTTGACAATCCTTTCAGTAAAATTAACTTTACTCATCCTTTAGCTTCTGAAAATGAGTCTGTGAAATACCTCAGGGAAGCGTTTACTGCAGTATAATTAGCTCCACAAGCCAATTCGCCGGTTACAGTGCAGCACAGACACGTCCTAAACAAACAGAACAGCCTCAAAACTTAAATTTTAATCAAGCTCTCTTCATTATGCAACGATTTCTCCCCCTCCTCTAATTCAGAGCAGAGCATCTCTGAGCCAAGCTTCTTAATGAGTGGAGGGAGAGAGAGGGGAAAAAATGCCACAATATGTTAATTGGTTCATAGAAGAGGGGAGCAAACATCTAATTTAAGGAAATCTATGTGAGGGCCTGTGGAACAGCGGCGGACTACTGCTGAGGTCAGGCAGCACTTCTGGCCAACAGCGTAATCTGCTCAGAGTCAGCTTCCTCTTTAGAAGATGAAGCTGCTGAGCAGCAGAGCGATGAAAAGACTCAGGACGGGTCTTGCCCAGCACAAGTGGGGCAGCGTTTGGTCACAGATGTGAAATTACAGTAAAGACTTCTTATAGGAACAACATGTGCTTAAGCAAAGTCCTAAACTCTGAAGACGCAAATAGGAACCAAAGTAGAGGCTTCAGTGAATCACATCTCAGGTTCATACAAGGTGAGAGAGACAAGCACTGACCTAATCGACACATAAAGTGTTGACTAGGTCAGAGGCAACACTGGCCTACTCAAAGATGGATTCATCCTTGATGGAAATTAAAGTCCCCAACACCAACTTATCACTGCACTGCACAATACTCTTTTCTGTCAAAAACACTGTTGGATCTTTTCATTGTTTCAAAATTCGAAATCAGTCTAACAAAAACATTTCATCTGAAGCCAGACAGTCGACCTGCATCACATTCATATTCACACACACCTTTCAGAAACCGGTGCAGATCAGCTTCAGTGTACATCAGCACACCCAAAGCGCTTCCCCTTCCTCCCTGCTTCCTCTGCTCTGCAGGCCGCCTCCTCCAGGAACAACGTTATGTTCCCATCCTGTTATTGACCATTAACCCAGACTTATTAATATATCTATCTATCTATATCTACATTTTGTACGATTTAGTGAAGGATCGTACAAAATGCACAAAATTCCTCACCGCGGAAGTCAGAAGAGTCTCTGCCAAAACAAACTTTTTTCCAAAACATTTTTTTATGTTTTTTTTTTTTATTTGTTTCAAAAATATATGAATTTTCTTTGTAGCAAAAAAGGATAAATAACTAAATATCTCTTACAACTTAGGTGAAAACAAAAGTTAACTTAATCTGATCTTGCAAATTCAAAAAGTGGTGAAAAGAATCCATTCAAAACCCTCTGGTCGCCTCACGTTGCGTCTGTGTTTTTAATCTTTTAAATTAAGCTAATACTTTAAAAGTGATCCCAACAACTCCAAATGCAAAAACCAGAATCACAGATTCGGCTTTGACCCATGTGCTGCTGTTCTTCATTTAAATCAAATATCCTAATCAAATACTGTCCTCTGAATTGTTGACTTGCTTTTTCTGACTGCATAGATTATGTTATTTATCCCATCAGGAGTTGGTTTGGATTTCTGGGAAAAATGTTGTTTCTGCACCAACACTTAATGCTACGGAGCCCCTAAGGGGACAGGAAGAAAAAAAAAATCACGACTTATTTTCTCGGGATCTCGAGAAAATAAGTCGGGATTTTTATTTTTTTTCTTCATGTCCCATATAATGCAGTTCTTTATACAGAAATGATATATTTTTTAGAAGTCAAACATGTTTTATATGGAGTAGACCTGGATGCAATGACAAACTACTTGAACCTAAAATTTGGTGAATTTTATCGATTGTAGCAGAGTTAAAATGTACCTTTAGTTTGAAATTTGTATAAAAAAACAACAGAATTATTTAACTCAGCATACAATGATATGTTTTTCAGTGGAATTTTGAATGGACCCAGAGTTGTTCTCTACATCTGATTCAATCGACTGACTTGTATGGCGAAATACATGGATGATGAAAAATGTCTTTAAATTGAACTGGCTAAATGGATTATGTTATTTTCATTCTGACTGTCTTTAGGTTTTCTTTTGATCTTTATGATTATTCACACAGCCAACAGAAAAATTAGGTTTTGTGGATTTTTTTAATTGAAACCTGTTGGAGAAAGTCAGAGATCTCTTCACACTCATTCTCTCTATGTATCCGTATCAAAATTTCAGTGTTGATTGTTTGATCTCATATCCAAAAAGGATTGTTGGTAAAACAGAAAAAAGCACATGGAAAAGCAATTAACAGGAAGCTGTGATTCTTTTAATAAGCAGTTTTCTCTGTAGTCTCATGGCTGCTTGTGATCCATAATTAACGGTGAAGCGATCCCATTTTCACCTTCTGCCTAGGTTCCCCAGCAGGCCTGCTCTCTGGAGAGCCCGGTAGAGGCAGAACAATGAAGCTTACACTGGAAAAACCGATAACTCTCTCCTCTGAGCTGACAGGATTGACACTGTTGTTTTTACGCCATGCCACAGCAAAAAAGATTTTATTTCTGTCTTGATAAACCCTGGCGACTTGAACAGATGGATTATGGAGAAATGCTGTCTGAACATGTGAGAAGGAATTAGCAACACTTCACTGCTAAACTGAATCAGATCCCTTCTGAGGCTGGTTTTTTAAAGATCTCAGAATTAATTCTCAGAGCTTTCACCATCACTTCTCGCATTCACACAACTGGGTAGGAAACCAGCCTAACAGTCAAAAATCATCTAAAATATATAATAATTCAGTGACTTGATGCCTGGAGACTTAACATGAAGATTCAAATCAATAAAAAGGCAATTAAGCTATTAAATGGTATTTAGCGAATCAGATGTCATTACTGTGGTTGTAAAGGAATAATGGAGGAGCATTATTGAGATGATATGCTGAAGCCACAGAGTCAGAAAAAGGAAAAGCTTTTTAAAGAGACAGAAGCTCAATTTCAAGGCGTCTAATTGCAAAGTCACATTTCTTTCAAGCAATGTTTGATATATGCACCGATTTTATAATAACTGATCTTGACTGTGCTATAAAATGACCATTTAAATGTTGCAACTCATTATTTTTAGGTTCCTTAAAGAGTTCTAGATATGGCAGGCAGGACAGGAAGGATCTCCTGTAGCAGACTGTAGCACAGTGGTCTGACGAAACCTCTGACTAAAGACATTCTGTTGTTGTACAACAGCAGAAATTGTTCCCACCATGACACAAAGTGGTCCACCAGCTCTCTGTATTCTGCCTCTTGTCCGTCTCTCATTCACCCGACAATTGAAGAGTCATCTGAGTATTTTTGGAGATGGCAGAGGTCAGACTTGTGCTGGAAGTCTGAAGTGTACAGAGTGAAAGTGAAAGGAGGGAGTACAGTCCCCTGTGGAGCTCCTGACCACCTGGTTACACACACAGGCCTTCAGTCTCACAATCTGTGGTCAGTTTGTGAGGTAGTCATAGATCCAGATTATTGTTGAAGCTCCACCTGTGTCTTCTGGAGTTTCTCACAGAGAGATCAGGCAGTCAGTCTCTCCAGGATCTTCATGATGTGGGATTTTAGGGTAACAGATCTATAGCTGTTGATGACTGATGGGTGAGTTTTCTTTGTGTCTTCCACTACAACAGAGCCTTCTTTTGGGTCAAGCTAGGATTCAAGAGGATTTATTTATGATCTTTCATCATAAATGTTTATTGGATTTTCAGGTCAGAGATCAAGAAGAAGCACAAATCTCTCAATTGGTTTTCTGATTTCAGTTGGAAATTTCTACTTGTGTAAAAAAATGAATGCAGGAGTATTTCACTTGTCCTTACTACAGGCGTTATGTTCTTAAAGTAAGGAGAGGTTTGGCACCCGACGTGAATAAGGTAAAGATCTGTGTTAGACATTCTGAACTTCTGTTTCAGAGTTTCTATGAAGAAAAGATCGGTGACTGAAATGAGGAGAATCATTTTGAATACTTCATGTTTTTGGCCAAGTTGGGCTTAGAATCCTGAGCATTCACTACATTTCTTGAGCTGTCCTCAAATCACGTTTTATATTCTGACTGCTCTCAATTTGCTTCCTTTTTACCGAATGAGAAGAATCAATCATGCAGTTAAAACATAGCCGTTTTCATTTCAAATTCGACTGCAGATATTAGAAATGTGGAGCCTAAACAGTCAGCTTTTAAAGTCTCCTCGTATTAGCCGTCTGAGATGCTTCTGAAACGGACGAATGAGGGTGACTCAGAGAGAACACAGAAAGATGAAGAAGTAGGGTTTAGATGTAAGCAAAGCGACGGTGCAGTAAAAGCAGCACTGCGGCTCTGCTGTGATGCGAGAGCGGCGCTCATAAATAATGTAGCGGAGTGTCGAGCAGCCAGCCAACAAGCAGAACACGGCTTCTGAGTGAAGAAAACAGGCTAAACAAACAGCATGATGGCCGCTCACAGATGGCTAAACACACATCTGACTCAGGTATCAGTCACTGTTCTGGAAACAACACACCTGTGAGCAGACAAAGTGAACGAGAAGAGGAAAAAAGGCATTTGTGGGGGAAGTCAATATGTTTATAATACAGTAAGAATCTTCTCGGCGACCACTTAGCAAACACCACATTAAAGCCAGATGTTCACAACATTTACTGTCATTCCTGGGTCAGACGTTTATTGACAATGGAAAGTCTCAGCAGAACAAAGTGAACTGCAAACTGGGGGTAAGTAAATTATGTTAAGAGTAGGGCTGGGCAATAAATCAATAGATATATATATATATATCACGATAGTCATGATCAATATCAATAGATAATACATTTGATGGAATTTTTAGTAATTTCCTTGACCTCTGATCCAGAACCTCGTGGCATTCTGGGGGATGTATGCAGCGGAAAAGCTTTAGCTGCTCAACCTCTCGCAGCTAGCTGGGCAAAGTGGGCAGAATCCACTAACTCACTCACTCTTTGGTTACCTAGCAACAATCTAAGTCGCGCAGCAGCAGTTTCAGGTTTCACCACTGCCTCAAAACCAACAATGGAGTGGAGGGAAAACTGATGATAAAACTGGAAACCTCACGTTATTGGTGGGGATTAATCATATTAATGCGATATATTAATATTAATTCACATGTTAATGCACATTATTCTTATAATAATAATTTAGATTTATTGTTGTCACCATAAATTCCAATTAATGATGTCCTTATTGTCTGGGTTGTTATTCTCTGCCACTGTTTGTTCAATGAGGGCATTGATAAATCTCAATAAATATAAAAATACAATGCATAGTTTAGTGATAAAAATGATATTTCCTTATGTGACTGGTGTCCTAAAGAAGCATATTGCAATCACAGCTGTTTAAAAAAGAAGTATCACATAGTTCTTAATGTCACTGTTATCGTTGCCACAAAATATCATTTTTAAGATTGGACAGATGACAGGTCAAGAAACATTACTAATAAAAAGGCAAAAATAGTGAAAAACAAAGAGTAACAAATAGCTCCCAATGTGTGAGACAGAACAAAGGACAAATGGCAGCATCCTAAAAACAAGAAATCTGCAGCAAAAACAGAAAAGTCTGGACTGGACAGAGTTATTTCCTGTTCTACTGAACCTTTGTGTCTCATGTTCAGAAACATGGCTCCTCATATGAGTAGCAATAGAAATGATTGACTCCATTTAACCCAGGTTTTACATTCTGGTAAGATAAGGAAGAGTTTCACGAGAGTTAATATAAAATGTATTTTTCTAAAAATCTTCAGTTGTTGAGATTTTACTTCATAAATGTTAAACAGAAAAATTGAACTTCAAGCTTTTCCTTCATTCATTTTTCATAAAAAAAATAAAATAAATCTATTGTGTGTGCATCACATATTACCAGAACTTCAATCATTTTGGATTAAAATTTTTTTTGTCATTTATTTTCCGATAAAGCACTTTGAATTATTTCCTACATGAGTGACTCAACATCAATAAACTCACATTGCTCTAGTAATAAACATAAAGATTGAGTGTAAAATTATATGTTATTTAATAAACATGAAGTTCCAGTTACCCACGCTCAGGTGACAACAGTCAGTGCTACTTTTGGGTCAAGTTGGGAAAAAGTCCATTAATTACAAACAATTATTCCTTAATGATTAATCATAAAAACAAAAATAACATCACACATTTAGAAACAAATCATCAATTGTGATTGATAATTACATATGCTGAAACAACACTGATGATGATTAATTGATTTGGGGGCAAATTTCACTGTTTGTGTTCCTTGGGGTGTGTGTGCGTGTGTGTGGGGGTCGGTGGGTGTGCGGGGGTGTGCGCGGGTGTGTGTGTTGTGTGTGGGGGTGCGAGTGTAGGGGTGTGCGTGCGCGCGAGCGTGTGACTGTCTGCATGCCTGGGAGAGTCCAGACTAAATCTGAAGCGATGCAGCATCTGGTGATGCTTTAAGTGACGTATCACTCCATTCCACTTCGTTTAGCATCACTTCGTCTGAGTTAATTGGTTCATGAGGAGCACTAATTAAGGGGAATGGCCTTGTTTACTGTCATGGCAACACTCATTAGACAGACATTTATTTTCCGTTTTGTGGGAACTCGTGACATTAATGCACCCTTCACAAATTGCGGGCGGAGTAATGGATCAGTGTATCAGGTGCATCAAACATACACACACACACGCACGCACACCCCCACCGGCTCACAGCTTGACAATCCGACACAGACTGGTAACACACAGGAATGGGCGTGACCTACCTCTCTACGCCGGGAAGCCCAGCAGGTCTGCTTGATCTTCCAAACCACAGCGGCAACCAGCAGCAACGACAGGAAACAGCTGGACAGAGGAGAGTGGTGCAGTTAGTTAAATCATTGTTGGTTGTTATAGTTACTCAGATTGATTTCTGTGAAAATAATAAAAATGAAAACTTCTTTTGCAGCATAGAACCGGCAGTAAGGATGTATTCCATAATGAACTTTATGAAGGACATAATAAAAATGTTTAGAAAATGTTTTCGCTCAAGAATATCTGAAATTCACAAAAAGATTTTTGTAAAACTAACTAAAAGGCTGTACATTGCTGCAAGGAACATTCAGTGAGTATAATATTCATCAGAAAAACACTTCAAAGAAAAATAAATTGTACCTATCAAACCTATATTCATAACTGTGGACGCATGAAAGTCCACATCAAATAAATCGTTGTGTCAAAATTAAATGTCACAAGTAAATTAAAAACCACACCAAATGTTAAAGAAATGAACAGCAAAAGGAGGATTAATGACCCAACAGAGATCAACTGCTTCATTATTACAACCGTGACAAAACTTTGGGCTGTCACATTGTGTTTCGCAAACTCTGCCGTTCAGTTTTTCAGATTTTTGTACAGAGTATGTTATTAACACAAAGAGTCAAAGACAGAAGGGATGAGAAGAGTAAAACTGAAAACTGTTTTGCAATCAAAACTACAGTGGAGTGTTTTAGCTCAAAGCATATTCATACATTTAGAATGGTTCAGCCAAAGTTCAGACCTAAGTCCAATTAAAACTTGTCAAATGATTAAAAATTACTCATAGTGACGTTGATAGGAACATAGGTCATTTATATCTTCTTCCTTGGTTTCTGTCTTTTTTAATACATATGTTCAAATGACTTCACTTGTTTAACAGTACATTTTAATATAGTTCAATTTTTCTTTACTTCTTCATATTCTTGTTACTATAACAGAGTATTCATTTCACCAACTTGAACATTTTAAGATTAACTTCACAAATAACTAGAAAAATTTGGATGCCAAAAATGTATACATTTGTGAGAAATGTTTCATGACTGAAGGAATACATTCATGATATTTAGGCTTAGTTACATATAGCAAAATATGTGAGGAAACAAATACATTTTTATGTGTTTTGGATTTTCATCCACATGAAAACTCAATTTCATATTGAGTTTTCATAAAGTTATTCATAAAAACTCTGACACAAGTGGATTTTTGTTAAAACTTTGTGTACATGGAAAAATGGAGATGTAGTGATTCTGCACATCACAGATGCAACAAATAATGCACCACATACCTGCTCTGACATTGCCTTGTGTTTATCAACCTTATATCCCAATACGCTATTTAAAACTAATTAAACCATTTATCATTTATCAGTCCACACAAATGAACCTCCTGCCACCAGGAGGCGTAATACCTAACAGAAAGTCCTGTTTGTTCTGAGGCAATCCTATTGGTTGACAGGCTTCAGTTTTGCACTAGACTGCCCCCTGTGGGTTTGGTATTGTTAACACAATTCTTAGTGGCATATTTGTGCAGATGGTGGATGAAAACTTTTCTGAAACTGGTCCTCTGTCTGCAATATTATTTTTTGAAATAACGTGATTAAGATCTTCACTTTTATAAAGACTATAACTCTGTGTGTACAAGTTGTTAGCATTTTCTGACATTAAGTCAGAAATGTTAAAGAAAAAAGTCAGAAGTTTTCTGAGATTATGAAGTCAGACATTTGCGACTAGTGACAGACGTCCAAATTTGGGAGATGAGAATCTGAACATTTTCCAAACTTTACATGATAGATCGGAGCTTTTTCCTGGTTCATAATGTCATCTCCCGTGTGCAAAATCATCGTGATTGCCTCGAACGAAGTTCACAATACATAAAAAATAATTATAATTTTAGAAAACTTTAGCTGTTTTTCTTACAAGTTTCTGACTTCACAGTGTGTGTTTTCAAATTGCAAATGTATGCCTTTTATTGTGAAAAAGTTTAAAATGTATGTTTTGCAAACTGTTAATTTTCAAAATCTGAGAATGTCCAAGTACCAGTATACATGAAAATTAATTTAGAAATTTCTGCAAGATTTTTGGTGGAAACTTACTCTTCCATAGCCAATTTCTTTAGCCTTGTGTCTAATAAAAAATTGTAATGTATGTTTGAACATTGGACGTGTGGAGCTTGTTTCTGTGATGTTGTAAACTAAATACCATGAAAACTAAAATGCTGTTGCTTGCATTGTCATTTGTGGTATGTCATTTGGAAATGTCATTATGCTTTTTGTGCTGCATTATATAACTGTACTCTGCAAATGACAAATTTTCAAACAGCATGTGTTTCCTGCTTTCAGCAGCCTTTGCTGCAGCAGAAAAATAACACAGAGAAGCAGAAGGTGGCAGAGCCGCCGACTCCAGCTAATTTGAATAAGAGGAGAAAAATTCTCCAGGAATCTGAGCGATACACAAAACCACAGTGACCACAGGCAGTTAGGGGGTTTACAGGACAGCAACGATCAGCGAGAGGTCAACCAGCAACATGACGCTCTCCAACAAAGAACAACCTCTCCTGTTCACACACACACACACACACATGCAGTTTCAAAGTTCAGTATCCGGAGGGCTAAGTTATTGGGCCAAACAAAGACCCTTTCTCACACCACAGCTTCTGACAAAAACTCAAAACAAGCGCACCCAAAGTCCTAACAACAGGAAGTGCTTAAGAAACTGCTGAGAGCAGCAGCTCTGGGACAATTCTCCTCTTCATCCAGTTGAGGGAAAATGTGCCAGTTGCCGTGCGCATGCTTCCTCCGACATCTCAGACTGAAGATGACGGCTTTGTTAAGGGTACTGGATCTGTAATGAGCGTGACATTTTCTCAGAGTCGGTGCGTCGAGGAGGCGCACCGAGAAGGGCTACTTCAATCTGTTATCGATCTCAGAGAACCAGAAAATGAAATCTCCCTCTTGTGATGAGGACAATACACTGACTGCTGCTGCTGGAGGAAAACCGGTTGGTTCAAGAATCCCACCATGGTTTCCCTACATGGCAGGACTTGCAACTCCTGTTATGAGTTACTAATTTAACTTGCTTACCAATTTAAATCGGTAAGCTGTTTTCTAGAGAAAATATAACAAAAAAATCTTCATTAATTCCTTACTGGTTTGGTGCTTAATAAACCCACCGCCGATCCATGTGAAGAGCCAGGATTTAGTTAGAGAGGTGAGTCGTGGTGGGCAGGTAAAGCATAGAGGGAACATGTTGCTTTGGGCCCATTTCAATTTACTTTAAATGAAAATGTTTCAATTTACTTGAACTTTACACTGCATTGCCATTTAGCTTAACCTTTTGTCTTGTGGCATGTCGTTAGTTTAAAAATGGAGTTTGATCTGGACAGTTTTGTGGCTGAACCTGCTTCGGAGAACCTTAGTGGATGCAGTAAAAACGATCTCAGTCATTCCTGCTCATTTTGAAATACCTGTAGTTAAATGAAAAAGAAGGCGATTAAAAAGCCTTCTTTCTTGTTTGCGTTGGGTGAACAAAAAATGTTACCACCTCTCAAACCAACCACCCACAGTGGATTAAGGGCATCTGATGCTGAGGTGTGTAAAATGGATTTAGAGTTGGAGACGCGATGTTTGGAGCTCCAAGAGGAAGAGTTGCATCAAGTTGAGATGCGTAAATTGGAATTGGAGGCAGCTGCAAGATGCAAGTCACGTGTTTCTGTTGATCAGGACATCAGTTCTGTGGGAGCAGAGTTTGACATAAAAAATGCATTTGCTTGATTCCACCGATTACAGAGTTAGATGTGGACAAGTATTTCATCTGGTCTGAATGTGTGGCAATGACACTGTGGCTGCTGCTTTTGCAGTGTGTATTCACTAGTAAAGCACATGAAGCTTATGCTTTGCTGTCACCCAGTGACAGTTTAAATTATGATAAAGTAAAGAATGCAGTAAAAAAGCTTATGAGGTTGGGCCTGAGGCATACAGACAAAAGTGTTGCCGCTATAAAAAAGCCGACAATCAAAGTTACGCTGAATTTGGGTGTGGTAAAACGGAATTATTTGATCGGTGGTGCGCTGCACAAAATGTTAACTGACCTAGCATAATAACTGCTAGGTCAGTTGTATGCACTCCGTGATCTGATTTTATTTAAAAATGGCTTACCAGAAAAAATTGCAACCCAGCAGCTCAAAATTGAAAAGAAAAAGTTTCAGACTGCCCCTAAAGGAGTTGGTTTGGCCTTTAAATGACATGAAGGATGCTGGATCTTCTCAAGCAGATCTCATATCTGCCTTTTATTCGTGGGCTATGTGTCACTGCCCAACAGTGAGCAAAAGGTTCCAGTTAAGATTCTGAGAGACCCTGGGGCGTTAAACTCTTACTAGAGCTGATGTGTTACCGTTCTCAGGTGAGTCTGAGTCCTGTGTTCCGATTCGAGGAATGGCATTAAACATTACATAAACACTACTTTATGCAATGTTTGTTCCATTACATAAAGTGTCTCTCGAGTGTGAGCTATTTACTGGTGATGCACAGCTAGCTGTGTGCTTTGTGCTTTGCCAATTGACAGTCTCTGTGATTTTTGGTACCGGTTTAGCTGGAACACATTTCTGAGTGGACACTATGCCGTTGGATGGGCTGGTTGAGTTGGAGCTGGTTGATCGCTTTGTTTGTCAGACTGATGAGAATAACAGGGAATTCCCAGCCAGATATGCTGCACGTGCAGTTACTCGGGCCATGGGGCACGCTCAGTCGGAAAGAGGAGCAAAAAATCAATCTGCCCTTCTCCAGTTTTCTGTCTCACATTGAGTTTGTAGTGGAGCAACAAGCTGATGTTTCTCTGAAGAATGTTTTGATCAGGTGCGCCTGCTGAGTGAAATGACCGAGTGTCTGTGTCAATGCTTTCTGCAAGACTCGTTGTTGGTGAGGAAATCTTCACTACATGCCGACATGTGGGTGAGCCGGTGTTTCAAATGGTGGTTCCCATTAAACTTTGCTCCGCAGTGTTAAATCTTGCAGAGTCTGGCCATTCTGGTGTACGGAAAACGTATGACCTGGTTATGAGACAATTTTTCTGACCGCGTCTTAAAAAGGACGTGGTCTCATATTAAGATGCGTCATATCTGTCAGCTCATTGCTAAGCCCAATCAGGTTTTGAAACATTTCCCTATTAGTCCAATTATTGCAGCATCTGAGCCATTTGCGCATTAAATGATCGACTCCGTGGGCCCTTTACCACGCTTAAAGGACACGTTATCCACCAGCTTATCACTTATGCACAATAACTGCTAGGTCAGTTTTATGGGCTTTTACTCAGTTCTTTTCAGTGTTCGACATCCCCAAAGTACTGTAATACAGTCTGACCAAGGAACACATTTGATCAGGCATGTTCTGAAACAGCTACGGTGCGACACACTAAAGTGACAGAGTGGTTGGTGACCACTCTGTTTATTGACTGGCTGCTTGTGCAGATGATGTGGTGGTGTACTCTGACATGTGACAAGAGCATGTGGAGCTTTGCTGAATGAGATTCTGACCAACAGAGCGCTAGTTCATGAGTGTCTGCATTAGTTTTCAAGACAACAGTGAGAACCTCTCACTTTTATTGAAGGAAGATGGCTTTTAACATGTTAAACAAGTCACATTAGCACTATCCACCATGTTAGCAAGTTTATGGTACCATTAGCAGTTAAATGTTAATAATAAATACAACTATATAAATGTTTCAGCTAAATGCTGACATTAACATTAACTAATTGCTAAAATCAGCATTTAGCTGAAACATTTATATAGTTTCATTTCTTTTAAACACAAATTATTTTAGTATTTTTATGTGAATTTAATTTTGTATGCCTGCTATTTTGAACATCATTTTAAAGATGCAGCTCGAACAAAAATGTCTCATAATTTACTTTTTTAGCCAGGATTAACTAAATGTTAATGCTACCATAAATAAGTAGGCTAACAAATAAATAATAAATACAATTACACCATTGGAAATATCTGTTGCTTAGTGGATTTATTCAAATATTAAATCAATGGCATGACAACAGATAAATGCAGGAGTATAAAAGGGAATGTGCATATTGTAATAGATTGCATGAATGTTTATGCTGTTGTCTGAGAAGCTCTTAACATTGTCTGCATTTGTTTCTGATTGCTGAAAAGCAATATTGATCAAACAAAATATTAAAGAACAATTCTTCCAGTGCATGATAACATAGTCTCTTATTTGGCAACAGACTTAACACAGGCACCTGTTATAGGGATTATTCCCAGAACAATTAAAGATTTAAAAAGAATTCACTCCAACAATCCTCTATCTTGACTTTGTGACTACCCTCCAATGGGCAGGATTTAAATCCAATCAGCCTGATTATTCACCACTTTCACTGTCTTACTTCAGCTCTCCATTATTAGGTTATAAGACCTGGGCTTAGGGCATCAAACCAATGGAGCAGAGTGGCTAATTGTCGTCATTACAGAGGCATTAGGGAGGAGAATGGAAATAAAATCCGGTGGGTTTGTTAACATTCAGCTGAACCACGTTACAGTCACAGTTTCTAAGGTTGTTCAGCTCTAAGCAAGAGTAATCAAACAAACTGAGGATGTTGAAGTGCACAACATCCTCAATAAGCAGTAAGAACGAGTTTAAGTAAAATAACTATAGAAACCAACACAGTTTCATTTCAGATCCTAAAACTTTAAAAAAAGAAAGAAAAATGACCATGTGACATCATTACTCTGGGACCAATCTGAAAGAGCTGCTGTAACTGCTAACGGCTACAGCAGGCCGATAGCCAGATAAAAAAAGTTTCTATCTGACTTCAGGTGCGTAATTTAAAACAAATTAAAAGTTTCTTGTAAATCTCTTGACTAGAAGCTATACGTGAGCATGAAGTATTGTCTTCTAGCTACAGCACCATCATGGCAAAGCCTTTCATCTCTGACATTAGATAGGCTGCCTAAATAGCCTTGTTAACATTTGGACATCAGACATTACTCCATTTAACAGAAAGAAATTTAATTTATGTAAGAATGTAGGAATATAAACTTTTTCAAGTTCTGTGAGATACTGGTTATGTTGTTTTTAAGCTGAATATTGTAGTAAAGTAAATCATAAAAATCACTTGTTATTAGTGAGTTGTATGCTACAAATGATTTCTTTTAACTCCTCCTACTCAGGTTTTCAATCAGATTCTCTTAACATTATCTTTAGTTACATTTAGTCAATTGATGTAATACATTGGCTTACATTGTTGATTTAGTTGTAAATAAAAACATCACTTACATTTAATTATTACAAATGTTTTATAGCCAGTTTGACGGCATTCAAATGAACTCAAACTTTAAGTGTAAATATGTTACGCTAATTCAATTAAGTAAGATTTAGTCTTTCAGAGTGTATGAACTTAGAAGAGCCATTGCATTAGTGTGTCTGTCTGCTCTTAACTGATGCAACTTGCCTTCTACAGAAAACAGTAACTGCTTCCTGCGACAGACATAAACAGATATGAAGGAGAGCACCATGAACCAGCTTAACGCCAGCAGGCAAGCTAAAATCAATAAGCTATTCGTTGAACATCGGCCACAAATAGCCCATGATCAGAAACAGCTTTCTATCTGCAGAGGCAGCAAATCAACACTGACTGCAGAAACAGGCTGAGGTGAGGCTTCTAACTGTGGGAAGCAAAACATATTTCTGCTGAACCGTGTTCTGCTCTGCCGGTAAAAGTCCCAAATTAAGGTGGCAGCAGAGGGATTTTTTTCTGCATAGCTGAACTCCTTATGATTTACCTTGCAAGCTTTGCTAGGAAGTCAAACTTATTGAACAAGGGGTAAACATCTGGGGAATTTTTGTAGCAAAAAAGCTGTTGCACTAAATTGTAATTTTTATCCTGAAGTAAAGGATTTAATAAAATTTCACTTATTTTATCAAAAGCCTACTCCAGATTTGAATAAAGTAGAGCGGGTTGTTGTGTTCAAACTTAAACATGACCTTCTTTCTTCACTGTTTTTATATCACAAATGTTAATCCACAGAATCTGTATCCCATGTCGGACAGTTTCATCTGGACCTGATAGTTACTTCACTTTGGAAGCTCAGGCTGTTTTCACACCCGATTGTCCAGTAGACTCAATTGGGGACCAAAATTACAACATTTGTTACATTTTCAGTTGGTGTGGTTCGCTTTCACACTGCACTGTATCAAATGAACCAAACAATTTAAAAAATATATTCCCCCTCTTCACCTGTGGTGGCGCTACACCAAGAACCACTGAAGGAAATGACACAAAAACCTCTGAAGAAGATCTGAGCACAACTTCCTTCTTCACAAAATGTAAACAACAGTGGAGTAGTGTCAGATTTTGATGTTGTAGGATTTTTTTTTTGTCTTTGGGAAAAGACAAGGAGTCATTTCTCTCGCTAGCGCTAGACTCTCACATCTGTTTTGGTTGTATTTACCCAGAATGCCTTGTGTTGTTGTCCGCTTCCTGCTTTTGGAGCAGTCTCCAGTCCATTTGTTGTTCACATATACATTCAAACTGAACCAGAGTTCGCTTCAACTGAACTGAGGAGGAGTTTTGTAGAAGGATCACTGTTCATTTGGTCCCAAATGAACTGGACTTTCTCAACAAATGAACCAGAGTTTGACTGAACCGTCTGTCTGAATGAAGTTGAATCAGACAGAAGGTGATCAAATCCATTATTATGTTCTGCATCTAATGGCCTCCAAAGTTTCCATTATATTCAAAGTAGCATACTTTTGCATTTCAAAGTGAACAAATTCATAATATTCAACTCTAAAAATTATACAAAAGCTAACATAGTTAGCTCTAATAAAAGGTTTTGTGAACATAGAAATAACTTCCTGAATAAAAGGCAGAGAATGAGATATTCTTCCCACTGAATAATTGACTTTAGTGAGTTACTGGCCAGCCATACCGCTTCTGATTCAGACAGCAGAGTAGGTAAAACAGCAGGAGATGACAAAAAAAAGCATATTTCATCAAATAAAAAAGGATAGTGAGAACCTTTTAAAAAAAATAATCAATCTATTCTGACAAGAAAAAAGATTTATTACATTCAAGAATGGGCCCGGCACTTTCATAGCTCCTTAATATTAATGCCATCAGCGCTTTGTGTGAGTAGTTCTGCTCAACAGATCTTTGTTGCTTAAAGTTAATCTGTTTGCTTCTGTTAAAAAAACCTTCAAGTAGTTTAATAATGGAGCAATTATCCACCTTCCTTCCTCCAGTACACAAATCCTGTTTAAGCAAATGATCTGTAAAAACAGCACCATTCTGAGAACTTTACCTCCTGAAGTACAGTAAGCCACTTTTACAGTACAATTTAGAGTCTTCCTGCACGATGGTAACATTTGAAGAAGATAAACAGAGTGAAGTGCTGGGCTGTAATAACAGTTTAACTTAGAAATGTCTTGTAGCATTGGGCCAGTGTGTCATGTTTCCTGTCCTAAAGTTTTGTGAACTCTCCTCCCCTTACTGTATGTTTTGTCCTCCCCTCAACATCTCCATGCATATTCCCACTTCTAACGAAGGAAGGAAAAAGGCAAAATGGCTGTAATTATATTGCATTTATATCTTTCTTCTCCACGGCCCAAAATGCTAATTGGTGACACTGCAGTTCAGCTCCGTCCAATTACTTGCAGTCCTCACTCGTCTGATTAGCAATCAACTTTTCTCTTTCCCTTCTCAAAGCAACGGAGAAACAAGTCGATGCCACAAACCCACCAGAGTCCAAGAATTCAGCGGCTTCCCATCAAAAGTACACGACCTGTCAACGTTTAGCTTCCAGCCAAAGTTGGGAAGTCTTCGGATGCCAATTAGGCAACATATACATTCACTGAATTTCTCATGTGGGTACAGTAGGACTCGTGATAAACAGCCTTTAATTGATGCTTCACACATCCAGTGATCCAATTTAAACCAATCCCTGACTCTGACCCTTAGCTACTCACTCCAATGATCAGGAAGTTATTACAGAGAAACAGCAACGTCAGAGCAGCTTAAAAGGGACAAAAAGTGACCAGTAAGTGACACATCTAAATGAGCAGCTTCTCAGTCAACACTTCAGATTCACTTCACTTTCTGACAGTAAAAGCTGTTACAGTTTTAAATGAGAGAAGCTAATGTACCAACAAAGCGTATTCATCTCCCTGGATCATTTACCATTTCAAAGCAAATTGTGGCTTTTTTGACAAATTACATAAAAATCCTTGAAGTAAAAGAAACTGATGTCTATTTATTATTTTTTTTAACCAAAGTTGATTTTGCCAAAAAAAAAACAAAAAAAAAATCACAGTGCTCTATTTTAGGAAGGTGATGTGTGACAAAAAATAAATGACTTTATAAATATTCACCTCCTAAAGTGGAGATCACATTGCTTTTAAAGGCACTGCATTGCCTGAAACACTGGTGGTAAAATGGCAGCAAATGACAATGTTTATAGTCAATTTCTAGACGTGTTTTTGTTTTGTTTGTGGTTTTGTTTTCTTGGTGGCTGCTGTGGCTTTGGTTGGAGGCGCCTTCCATGACGTCATCTTCACACTGGTGTTCTATCACCTCGTTAACTGCAGCATAAGAGAAGTGGACTGCCAGTACCTCGGCCCTGAGTGTTAGCCAGTGATGGTGCCTCTGAGCTCCTCTGAGAAATCACCGAAGTTCTAGTGAATTGTTTCCCAGTGATTTTTGGGTAATCCTTTTCTGTCTCTGTTCTTCAGGTGTTACCTGTGAATCCGTACCAGGCTCGAGTTCCTTCAGTTCCCCTCGTGACGCCGTGGATCTATACCCACCTGATGCCCGAGTTCTCATCTCACCCACAACAGTTGGAATCAATCTCCATTCCTGGAAACCTGACTGGCAGTCTAGACTTTTCTCTGATGCTTTCAAGTCCAAGCCTACCTGTCCTGTCCGCCCTCCATCGCCGCTGCTCCATAAATTTCTCGCTGACCTTGGACCAGCTAAGAAAGACCCCTGACCTCTTCTTACGTGACCTACACCCCCTCCTCAGCCATGATCAACCAGCAACCAAGTAAGGACTAAATACTCACCTTCCAGGAGAACCTCCCATTTCCTACAACCTTTGAACTCATCATCTTCTCTGTTGTTCCCCCTTGTGTGCGGACGTTCCTGTGAGCCCACTCCCTGGACCAGACCTTTTACTTGTCTTTTTGATCAATTTGCAATAAACTCATTTGCTATATTTTTGCTCCCCTTGTGGTGTTCTGCATGTGGATTAAGCATCTTAATTCCATCATGACAATATGTAATTAAAATATATAAATCCATGTAGAATTATAAAATAGAGCATTGACTAAAACTAAACTGAGAAAAGACCAGAAGTCAGAGAACTTAACCTTTTTCTTACTGGGAATCTGGTGCAGTGTAGAAGAGAAAACTGACTCATACACACGCCGAACTTTCCTGGCAAACGACAAAGCTGTCCCATACTGATGACATCACCCGCCCCCAGTACGCAAGCCTAAAGGTCACGGGTGTCCGGAAGCAGAACCCTGGGCAATAAAACGGCTCACACACACTCCTATGGCTAAACAGTGACAGTTAGCCGTGAAGCCAGCGAGGAGGATGTGCATGGACAAACATCCACACACACACACACCCCCACACACCCCAACACACACTTGTCCGTTATTCCAGCTGAGTGGCAGGATTTCACCTGAAGATTTCTTTCCCTAAAAACCTCTCTCATTAGATCTGGTGTCGGTCTGCATGGCTGTGAGCTCAAACACCAGCAACTCTCATCCTGTCAGCAATAATGATGCTTTGTGGAGACGTTGCTTTGAATTGGACTCTAAGCGGTTGAATTATTGATGCGTGGCATTCCTCAGCCTCCCGGATGGGCACTGATGTTTTGCTTTTAGGAAGAATGATGTGAATTCTGTCAAAGTGTGTTTATCCAATAAAAACGTCATTCAGGTACTTCGGACAGGCTGCTAACTTGCTGCTTTTATGCTTTAAAACTAGTGGACACCAAGAACATGAGCCATTTTTTTATATCTATGCAAACAGAGTTTGACTTCTAAATTGTTGGAAGTTTTTATTCTTCACTAAGAAAGGCCTTTATGGTCTTCATGACATTTTGAACCAAGCAGAAAGTAAGAACCCAGCATTTACCTCTCATAGATTTCTTTCTTTGCAGATGACATTTTCCTTCTTTATGTGAGAGGAAATGCATTACTTAGACATTCCTCCAGTTAGGCATTTTGAGCTCTAAGCATGACATATTTTTACTTTAGGTTTTGGATGCATCTGGATTAGGGCTTTTGTTGTATTTGTTATTTCTATTTTACTGGTGAAGGCAGAGGAAAGGCATTTTCTACTCCTTAACTTCAAATGATTTTGCATCTCTTAAGTTTCTGTTCATTTTAACTTGAACTACAGACTAAAGGCCTCAGTCGTCCATCATTCACTCATGTGCAGGTATGCTATTGGAAGTAAATATGCTCTATGATCTAAAAATTCAACTCGTAAAAAAAAAAAGTTTTGAAATTTGAACAAAAATCATACTTGTTAAACTGATGCATTATCATACACACGTCACTTGGTGACTCAGTACTAGCTGAGCTAGTACTGAGCTTTAATTAACAGCTCAGTACTAGTACTAGATCCAAAGTCCTGGTCCTGTTCAGACTTAAGCCAGCCATGTTTTATTTACCTTGTCATTCTCTCGTTCCCATCTTTCTGCCATTCAGCAGAAGTGGACTCCACCAACACAGTGGAGGGTTTCTCCCCTCTGTCTGAGGCAGCTGGAACTCTGTGAGCTCAGGTCATCACCCCTACAGTCTACGAGCCTCTGGGCCCTGAACCGCTGAGCAGCACAGTTCAGCGAGGTGACGCTGGGCGCCCTGCAGAGGTTCTGGTGGCGACATAATGAGGCTTACCTGAAGAAGGTGACAAAGAACTGCACCAGGTCCATGATGCTGTTGTGCTGGGAGAAAGCGATCTATTGGAAACAAGGCAGAAAGGAAATGCAGTCAATATACTTTACTAGTAAAATGTTATTTTACTTTCTATTCATGATGCTTTTCAATGTTTATTTCCAATGTACACATTTCTAAGCCTGTCGTGATAAACAATAAATCAATTATTCACATAATAAATGAAAATTATTGACCTCATTTTAATTTATCGACGTTATCATTCCTTCCTGCCTTTTTCTCATTCTATTGGTGAAACTTAATGAAAAAAGGCTGACCTCCGGTGCTCTCCGCTGACCCTCCCTTCCTCATTTCCAGTGTAATGCTCAGTTCAAACTACACAATTTTGGAATTGTCGGCTGATAGTCGGCCCGTTTTCAAAACCTGAGGCACCAACCGACAAAAAAATCGTATGTATATCGGGTTCGATCATGTCGTGTGTCCAGCATGAGCAACACACCACACATGAACCAATCTCTCTCCCGTAAAAACCCACTATATCACACATGAATTTAGAGTAAACAAACATGGCTGAATGAATCTCATTAGAACCTATTTATGTCACATTAACAATGAACAGCGGAAAAGTTACCGGGTTTATCAACTGCAGTAGCAATTTGGCTCCAGCTCATCTCTGTGGATATTCTTTGTACCAAATGTTGAATAAACATTAATGTTGTTTCCACATATCATCGCCGATGTCCACTGGACTTTGGGTTGTGTTTGGGATTCCTAGAATCCGTGCTTTCTGATTGGCTACCTGTCACATTCAACAGGTTGTCTTGTCGCTCCCACTCAGGTAAAACCCCTCATTTAGATCAGGGTGGCCACAAGGTTTTTGGCAGGATGTGCCAAAAATAAATACATTAGATCAGCTTAAGATGGTAACAATATTATAGTTTATTGCAATAATTTTTGAAACAATTAATCGCCCAGCAAAATTTGTTATCGTGACAGACCTACACATTCCCAGAAAGCCCAAAATCAACATATTTACTAATGACTGGATTTAAAGCATGTTTAACACTGTGAAACATTTAAAGTTAACCTTAATAACCCAACACTTCTTTGTCTTTGGTGAATCCTCTGAGACTCCTTGTAAAGGGAGGAGAGGAAAAGAATGAGGTTCACCAGCATTTGTTCAGCAGGTAAAATGGCCTGACAGAGAAAAAGCTGCAGAAGAGCTGATTCTGGTCCACAAAGACCCTGCATTAATACGGGGAAAAAGAGGCTGGCTTTGCATCCAGGCCTCCAATGCAGCAGTTTCCATCATTCCATCCTGACAGTGTGGAGAGGTATGATGAGCTCTCTCAAGGTAAAACTCAAACATTATAAACTGTCATTCAACAAAAAACAAACACATTCAGTATGGTTAAAGGAAATTCACATCAAAGCATGGAACAAAGCAATTTTCAAATGTCTTGTTTTTTTTGCTCTTCCAAACATTTTTCAGTGGAACAGTGACTCCAGCCAACAGCCATTATTTCAATTTACAGCAGCTGCAGTCATTAAACACAGCTATAATCAATAAGCTGTTTAGGCCACGCCCCTTTCTCTTCACCACTGCAGAGCCACAAACACGAAAACAAACTCAGACCTTTACTTGCATGTTTACCACAAATACAGATAAAAACAAGGCAAAGTATGCTATTAAAGTGCAATCTGATCAAACATGACGTTTCTGCTCAGGTTCAACAGAGAAGAGGACGCAGTGTGTCTATTTAATGAGGTCAATTCAGAGCCGCTCCACCTTCAATTGAAAGCATAGAAAAACTCTGGGTTCAGCATGTTCCTTTGTTGGTAAATTACAAGTTTCTGAATTAGTATTTTTATAAAAGAATTAAGATCTCATTTAAACATAGTCCAGCCAGTGGCCCTATTTACAATTATCTGGACTGGGATTTAGAAAAACAAATTTTCCTGGGTTGTAAACCTACAACCACAGAGTTTTGAGGAAAAAAAAACCCCAAAATATTCTAAAAGAAAAAAAAAGTGAAAAGGAGTGAAAACAGAGATCCACTTTGCACATGGCCATTATCACTTTGTCTGCTGGAAACCACAACAGTGGAGTCATTTTAGCTTTATTGGAGCTTTGTTGAACTTTACATCCGGAGGAGCAGAGGAGACTCACAAACGCCTCCGGACCGCTGTCTGGTTGAGGAGGAGCTGCACTTTCCAAGCATCCGCCTCAAAGAGCAGGCCTCCTCATGCTTCGCCCACCCAGCTCCTTCAGACTAGCCAGCAGTTAGCAAACTAATACTTCTCAGTGAAACACTGGTAAAATGTTAAAGGGTTAATAGAGGAGCCATGCTGTGATGAATTCCTGAAGGTGAAGCTTCAAAAAGAGCAAGAGTTTTAAAAGAGACAGAGACCCAATTTCAAGGTGTTAAATTACAAAGTCCAAAGTATTTTAAGTCATATTTAATACATATGACGTGCATATGTATATTTAATATATATAAAGTCATATTTAAATAGCAAGAGGAGGTAACATAATTATCTCATTGTGTTATAGAATGATGCTATGAAAAATGAAAACACACACAGCCTTTTAGGTTGATGTAAGAAGTCAAAAGAACATCAAGAACTTTATTGAAAAGAAAAATCCAAAGAAAGAATAACATGCACATGATGCTAATGTCCCCTAAAGTGGTTACTAAAAGCTATGAGGTTGTTGGGTTTGTCTGTTGAAGAGCCGGTTAAAGCCACGCCCATGGACAACGTGTGTGGGCGTGGCCTAATGCCTAATGCGTTTCATTTCAGATCAGTAATTCATCATTGAAAATGATAAATTTCCAATGATGAATTTCCAAATAAAGACATTAGAAATACCTAACTTTTCTATTAAATGAAGCGTTCATTATTAGAATCAGAGAAAGGCACAATAAGAGCCGGGTGAGGCACACACACAACTACGCACCTGAGAAAATGCCGTCAGGACCAACAGTGATACAACAAAATCACAACAGATGGGAATTCTCAAACTCTCACATATAAACACAGCAATAACCTCTACTGCAGAGCACAAACAGAAGAACAATAGAGTGTAATTGTTTTGAGATCAGGGGTCAACTGACTGGTTCAGGGAGAGTGTTTCTTCCTCCTCCTCTCCTTCCTTAAACTCGTGTTGTAATTACCACAGCAGAGAGCAGGGAGGGTGAGGAGGAAGGACTGAGACAGAGGTAAAAGACGAGAACGACAGCAATGATTTAAAGAGGACTCCAAGGACCCTGCATCTACAGCACAGTCATTATGGAGGACCTATGGTAGCCCTCTGGGGACAAGCTTAGGAGCTGTGACAGCAGCGGGCCGCCTTTTATTTCTCTAACCCTGAACTAAGAGCTGCTTGTTAAAGCCCGGAATGAAAGAAAGTGCTTGCCTAATCAATAAAGAAAGGAAAGAAGAGAGCAACAAACAGATAAAAAGGAAGGAGCCACAGATCCTGTAAGCCACAGAGCAGGTAAAAGCACTAAAGCTCAGCGGCGACTATAACGGACCAAAGCAGTGGGAGTTTATTCATCCATCTGAACCAGATATGTGCTCTTCCCCATGTTCAGAGGGTCTTACTGAACCTCCTGAGCAATTACCAGCCCAAATGCTGAGGCTTACTGGTTTACGCTGGGAAAGATGAGAACAAAAAGGACTGGCTCGTTGAAGCACCACATTATTAGCAAGCAAATACCCAAAGCTTGCTAATCCTGATTCTAAACCTGTTTTTAATAAAACAAACAAGTAACAAGTTTACCAACCTATTTTTTTAAACCATCTTACAGGAGAGCAAGGCAGAAATCTTACTAATATGCTTGCAAATATGGCTTAAAACAGCATTTCCTTGATCTTCAAATTGCACAATTTGACATTTTGAAAATAAATTATCTTGATGGAAACAAGCCAATTTCAAAAATGTAAATGTTTGAGAAAACACTTTTGCACTAGCATGAGGTGGTTCTTTCAGCCATATCAAAATTGGTGTATTTTGCAAAAATGCAATGCAAACATTGTTTTTTTCATCATACGAGTCACATGATCATCAATCAGATGTTACTACTGGCAGAAAAGACAAATAATAATTTTCAGATTTGAAAATAATAATTTTCAGATAAAGAAAGAGAAAGTAGTTGGCAAAAGATTGCCAGTGTAGATATTTGGCCCCTTGTTGGACAATAAGCTAACTTTTGAGGGCAACGTTGATACCGTCTGTGAGAACGGCAGGTTTTCTTTTTTTTTTCAAAGTAAATTGAATGATTTTTATGTTAATCAATGTATTTTACAAATGTCTCCTTTTTATTTCATGGGATCTGTTTTGAGTTTTGAAAACAGGTTACCATGGTGGTTTGGTAACCTTATCATGGTAAGTAAGAAGAGGTCAAAGGTCACGCTGTCTGCACCAAAGATCTCTGGTGGAGCTTCAAGAAACCGTCTTGCTTAGATTTTTTTTTTGGTATTTTTATGAGTGTTTATTGTTGTATCTTGGAGACTCTGCTGCACATGAATTGTCCCTCTTGGGCAATAAAGTATTTCAACTGAATTTAAAGACAATACTTACATTTTCTTCATTTGGATGTCATTAGTGGAAAATTATAATTAAAAAATTGTACATTATCTCTCGCCTATTAAGAAAAATAGATCTAAAGACAAATTTTAAATACTTTGCTTTGGGAAATTAATACAATTATTTAATGAAAAAGAAAAACTAACACCTGCATTTGTTCTTGGCTCTATATTTAAAAAACATTTGTTAGTTCTTTGTCAGTTTTTGGCAACATTCTTATACTTGTATCTTTGGACGCACAAAACTCCCATAAAACTAGAGCCGGTTGTGACGCAGCAAACTGAAAAAGTACAAGGATTATTATTAATACTTCTTCAAGCCACTATAAGTCAAAGATGTTTTAATGAGCACATCGCGTCCATGTTTGCATGTTAACAAATGAAAAGTGCGGTTCAACACGCTGCATATTCATGAGGACCTAATGACCAAAGGGAGCCAGTTGCCAAGAACCGCCTCCACCTACATGCTATGGAAATGAATCCAGCTGCTCCAGGTGTGTAAGAGAAACTCAGCTGCTTAAAACAGGTGCCTGAGAAACACACCAGCCTCAGTCTGCAGCAGATCAGAGACGAGGAAGAAACCACATTTGGCTTTTTAATATTGATATATGATTCATGATTCATCTGACTACTTTCACTGGGAAGGTAAAGAAGAAGCTTTCATGGTAGAATTTCCTCCCTGAAGACAATTTGTCTTGTGCTTATCAAGCAGCCTAATCAGGAAAAAAATCTCAAAAAGTCATGAAAAAGCTTTTTAGTCATCATCATAAGTCATTTTTTCCCCATTTACTCACTTACAGTTGTAGAAATAGTAGAAAAACTTGAAATTGTTAAGTAAAACCTTAAGTAACACACCTGGTCACACATTCTAGATTCTGGTGCAAGAACTTTAAAAGTTTATAATCTTTATAAAACTCAAACAAATTATTGAAGAGTCAAGATAGTTCATTTTCACAGCCTTAAGGGTAAACAAATGTATAAGATGACACTAATTGTAATTTGCCAATAGAAGATGGAAAGTAAACATGAAATTCATCCACCCAGTTATCATATGTGTGGTTTTCACATAAATGCAAGAAGAACTGAGATTCAAAAAATAACTAAATACGAGTCAGCTGAGAAATTAGATGAGTCACATTAACACCATGCTCTGCTATTCAAAGTGGGATTATTCCAGATGCTTCCGTCAGCTCAGGTTGAGCCGATTCAATCTAAAATCCTAGATCAAGGTAGCTCCCCTGTATGGGTCAGCATCAATTATAACAATACAACCATAAATCATAAAAAAATGATCAAGCAAAAGGACATTTTATTATTTAAATAACCAATTTAATATTGCACAGAAATTTGGTTTTCATTTTAGTTCAGTTTGCTCATTAATATACTGAATGTGTTCTTTCTGGCTTAAATTTTGTTTTTTTTTAAATGCACTTGTTTTCAGACTTTTTAGAAGTTCACTTACACTTCCTCTTACGGGAAATTAAAAGCTTGGAACCTTCAAGTTTTTAACGGAACTTGACTCAAGACCCAAAACGATGACCGTGTCCGACTGTCGGACTCCAGCATCCTGCATGTCACCGGGGAGTGGGTTAACTGGGACACAATGACAACACTAATGTAGATTATACATGACTGAAAGACTTTTTAACAAGTTGAAATAATTTTGGTTATCCCCGCTTACCAAAAACAGAAAACAATTTGGTGTCAGAAAGTGGGAAAAAATGTTAGTTAGTTATGTTAAAATCTGGTGTAAGCTGTTTTACTTTGACACAAAAGGTTAAATTTGACCCTTTAGAAACATGAGAAAGGTCAGAACTATCCAAACTTCCCTAAACTTTCAACCTATTTCACCCACAAGGACTAAAAAGTAGCTGTAACTGATTTAGTACAACCCGTCTCTACACATAAAAGCACATTTTATCTATTCCCATATCTCTAGGTAATTTGTCCCCATGTTGCTGATGGCTTCCTGCCTCGTTAAAATGAGCAGCACTCAGCCTTTATCCTCCTCTTTCGCCCTATGACACATAATACCGGCTCATTCAGATAAACCCGATGCTTCCCTCTTGTATTTGTTTGTTTGTGTGTGTGTGATGTGTGTGCTCTGGTCAGACAGTTAACTACTGTTTTAATCCAATAAAGGAGACACTTTGCCACTGACCTGATCATAGAGGGTGTTTTTGTCAGACATCTGATTAGAAGCGGCACATTATTCAATGATGGCAAGCACAGTGGGTAAATAAGTGAGTGAGCACTGAGAGGCAAATCAAATTACTACTGTCAGGAACAAAGTAGCTGCTCACCGTCGACAGACACTTTTAATCTGCTGCTCTAAAGGTTGTAATGTCTGGAGAGACTTAAAGTGCTCATTTTTGTAATTTTTTTTTGCAAGGAATTACAAAAAAAATCAATTATTTTTTCTCCTGTTAATGTAAAATTGCAGCAGTAAGAAAAGTTTGTGGCTATTGAGGAAAGATTTTACCAGTCCTTTATAAACAGAGATGTTCAAATTAGAAACCTCAGTTCCACATCTGGCTGTATGCTATTCAAGACAAAAACGGTGGGAAAAACTGGGTTATATTCCTGATGTTTGGGAACTCAATCAATAAAACATGATTTTATGATTAGAAATAAAAGCTTTTCTAGTAATTGGGAATTGTACATTTAATCAAAAGAGTATTTTTTTATAAATGTGATCTCAACAGCATCTGGCAAGTGTTGCAATACTAAACAGAAACAGAAGGAAATGAGAGAAGTTTCATTGTTCTGGAAAAATAAGAACTTTCCATTCAGAAGATTAACTTGTGCTATTTGTGATAAATACCAGATCTCAGGAAAATGTCCCCTCCACGAATGTTCAGGTAGTCATTTAAAGGGACAGTATCCTGTTTTCCCACATAGTGTCATTTTACAGCACAATTAAGTCACTATGTTAACTTCAGTTGTTAAAAATACAACATATATGTAAAGTATCTTTTAAAAGAAATTTGACATCATAAGTAATGCCTTGAAATTAGGCCTCTGTCTCTTTAAAAACTCTCTTTCCTAAAACTCCACCTTAAGGAAGTCATCACAACATGACTCTATTAACCCTTCCACATTTTCACCAGTAACTCCTACAATGAGCTCAATAGATTAGTAGTTTGCTCATTGCTGCTGGTTAGTCTGAAGGAGCTGAGTGGGAACAAGAGAAGGCTGCTTTGTGGAGTGGAAGTTCTGAAGATCTAAAACTACAGCTCTGAGGAGGAGCTGCCCCTTGAAGGCGGCCAGGCCTTTTGCACAGCTGAATGGTTGCCATGGAGATGAAATGGTTTCTCAAACATGTATGAAAGAATGTAGCTCGATAAGACTGCAGGTTTGTTTCTGATGGGGGAGTTAGAGTCATATGAAAATGTTTGGGCACTCCTATTAATCTTAACTGGATGTAATTTGGGTGTTTGCAACAGTTATTTCAGTTTGATATGTCTAATAACTGATGGACACAGTAATATTTCAGTACTGAAATGAGGTTTATTGGACTGACAGAATAATGGGCAATATGCATTAAGACAAAACTTGACAGGTGCAAAAAATACAAAAAGTTATCTCAGTGATTTCAGCTGTCGGTTTCCACTGTGAGGAATTTTGTAAGGAAATGGAAGACCACAGGGACAGTTCTTGTTAAGCCCAGAAGTGGCAGGCCAAGAAAAATATCAGAAAAGAAGAATGGTGAGAACTATCAAGGAAAACCCACAGACCACCTCCAAAGACCTACAAGATCTTGCTGCAGGTGGTTTCACTGTGCATCGTTCAACAACTCAGCATACTTACCACAAGGAGAAGCTATGTGGGAGAGTGACGCGACAGAAGCCTTTTCTGCAAGCACACCATAAAGTCACGGGAGGTATGCAAAAGCACATTTGGAGAAGCCAGCTTCATTTTGGAATAAGGTGCTGAAAACTGATGAAACAAAGATTGAGTTGTTCGGTCATAAAAGAGGCATTATGCGTGGCAGCAAAAAAACACAGCATTCCACGGAAAACACTTGCTGCCCACTGTCAAATTTGGTGGAGGTTCCATCATGCTTTGGGGCTGCGTGGCCAATACCAGCAGTGGTTGAGGGTCGTATGGAATCAGCAGATTCTTGAGAATAATGTTCAAGAATCAGTTACGAAGTTAAAGTGTTTAAGCCATGGGTGGATATTTCAGCAAGATAATGATCCAAAACACTGATCCAAATCTACTCAGGCAGTCACACCAGCGTTCATTAAGCACACACTCCCTCCTTGTGATTTGCCAGTAATGCCAACATCCCGGTCCAGGCGAACTGGCGCGCCAAAATTATTAATGGTAATTTCCGAGTCTCTATCCGAAAGCCAGGTTTCTGTAAATGCTAGTAAACATGGGTCTCTGAATTCATGTTGAATTCGTACTTGCGCTTGGAGCTCATCCAGTTTGTTTGGGAGAGATTGCGCATTAGAAAGAATGATGGACAGTAGTGGGATGCAAGAAACCAGACTTACCAGAAAAATGCATTTTCTGGTAAGTATTTCAGTAAAAAGCCAGTTTTAAACAAGAGATATTTTAAATTTTGAGCAAAACATTCCAAAAACGGTGTGTGTGATGACTGTGAGAGTGATAGTGAGAGCTGAGGTGCAAGGTCAGTGTGACAGAGCCGATAAAGAACGACTGATTCCAACGCCTCATTCTGCCTTTCAACATTCCCGATCTCAGTTGACAGCTGGGCGCCAAGAGGGAAACACTCACCAGTCCTGTTCACTTCACGTGAACGACTGTCTCACAACAAAGCTGCATAAAATCCAGCTTTATTTGGTGCTTCATTTGGTTTAGAGCACTGTGCTGGTGTTCACATGCTTGAATTTTATTTAGAACTTTAAATTCTGGAGAAAACACTTTAGGTTCAAACTTAGTCAAATATAAAACATTAAAATTAAGATTTATTTGATTCGGGGAAGAAGTATCAGACCAGCTGCATTTAAAACCTCAAAACGAAATGACACTAGAAAGCATAACCAGTGGCTGTTGTACATTAAACAGGAAAAAGCAAAGATGCTTTAGAGACTAAATTGCATTTTTGGTTTCAGGGAGAATCAACTGCATTAAAAACACCTGGGATCACGATAGAATTATCTAGTCAAGGTATATCGGTAGGTAATTTTCTTTCTAAGGTGGTCCTAATGCTGAAGAAGCATTGCTAACGTTCTCTTTTTGTGCTTTCACAAAGAGAATAAAGGATTTATAAACATCAAACTGTTTAATTATCTTTGTTCATTATAGAATTATCCACTCCATGTTCAAACACTCTGAATACTTCAAATGGAAAACTAGAAGCTCATGGCTGCAGCCCATATTCTGTAACCCTCTCAACAAGATGCCACCTTTAGCATTGTTAGCTGCTAACAGTTAGCTAGCTGTTTCACAATGCTTCTTGCAAAATGTTGTCAGCTGGTTCAACAAGAAGTATTTGTTGGCTAATTCTAACAACCAAACAAAATCTCAAAACTACCTTTTGTCCGACTTCAAAATAAGATAACAAAAGGCCGATATGACATTCCTCAAGGAACTCAAGTTTTTATGTAAAGTCCTCAATAGCAGCCCGAACTGCAGCAACTACAGCGCGTTGCACTTCAGACCTCACTTTGGCATCCTGGCCTCATTATATTACGAGATCTAGCAGCTACTCATGTACTGCATGTAGTTTAACACATCTTTCTGCTCAGTTTCCCAGAATATAGTGGATCTCATCAGACTTTATGGTATGACAAACTTCACTTCCTTTAAAAACACCTTCTCTGTTTTTTAATAACGAAATCTGGTGAGAAGAACATAGCAATAATAAAAATAGAAATTCCAGAGTAATGAATTCTTCATTTCCTGACCGTGTAGCCAGAAGATGGCGAGATGTATCATTTTAATATGTTGGTTCTGTTAGATCCCACATGAGAGGCTGGGTCAGTATCTACTCAGGAATATTTTTCACCATCGCCACATTCTGGCATTGGAAGTAGCCAAGGTCACGAGACCGGACACTGAGTGCTTCTCCGGTTGCAAGCATCCAGTTGGACATGGAGGCGAGATTAGCTTCAGTGTGGTAATTATCATATCACCTTTCCACCAGCTGATACATGGGCTTCTGATAATGCAGCATTAATGTGAAATTCATATGAACGGAGCGATCGATGGACAACTGACCTGCAACGAGGAGCAGGACACTCTGCAGCAGATGGGCTAAGACAAGATGGTCGGGATCCAGTTTCCAAACTGCGTTTCTTTGGAAATGTTTATTAGACATGGATCATTTAAATCATACTGTTACAATAAAAGTAAGAAAATATATAGAGGACATAGATAAATACATAGATATATACTATATATATCAAAGTCATTTTTGATGATCAGATTAGCTGTGATCTACCTGTATTTGCCCTGTAGAAGCTTAATGCTGCAATGCTCCTGAGTCACTCACATCAGAATCTTGCACAACATCAGCAGCTTGTTTGTATGAATTCAGAGGATGCAGAAATTATTATATGCAGAAATTG
The DNA here is from genome assembly GCA_902982915.1 of Phalloptychus januarius. NCBI lineage: Eukaryota > Metazoa > Chordata > Actinopteri > Cyprinodontiformes > Poeciliidae > Phalloptychus > Phalloptychus januarius. Next base: position 709,081 of record CADWAE010000197.1, on the reverse strand, counting down.
TCTATTCCTGAGAAATCTCTTTGGATCAGATCCAACTGTTGCTTTGGAAGACGGCAGCAGTGATTGGCTTTTGTGGGACTTGTGTTGTCATAGCAACCTTAAAGGCTTTAGATTGTCTGAAAATATTTCCTATGTTCTCCTTATGCAGATTATGTGATTAAAATGTAAGCTTGTAAATGAAGTTTTTAAACTAAGCAATACTGCTGCACTGGCTGTCCTGGCTGTGGGGTCAGTAAAAAAAAACTGATCAAAATCAAAACGTATTGATCTATGTCCTCTTGAAGAAAAATATCCTGGAGTTCTTTCCTATTCACTTCTCCATCCATGCAGTATCTTGACAATTTATTTGTACCACTTGAACTTTTCCACATTTTGCCATGTGTATTTTAATGGGATTGAATGGGTCTGAATTCAATTTAACTGGAATCAAATGGGATCGGCTCAAAACAAGGTTAGTTTATGATGTTCCAACAGTGTAACAATGTGCTTCCCCAACATGTAGCTGTCCAGATGAGAATATACCTCATATATTGAGATGGTGTCCAAGGAAAAAGTGAGACTCAACTTTGTGCAACTTTTAGTTCACATATACTGCTGCCGAAAAAGTCCAGGATCATGTTCTTAGAGGTTTCATTTGCTCTAATCACACAGACATATTGGCAAAAGACAGTTTAGACAGAAGTCTGTTATGCAGAATAAAAAAAACTACTTACAGTGTAGCATTTTCTCCTGTTTCTATGACGTCACAGCTACTAGTTGAAGTTAACTCGACTTTTGTCATGTGGACCTTGACTTCAAAAAATATGAGCCCGTGTAAGTCCATATGTCACACCTTGATCAGATTGGATCTGGTGGAAAATCGGAGGTTTTTTTGGGAGGAAGCCAGATTGCGATGCACAGTCTGCTTTTCCTCTGAGCATATGAGTTCTCACTGACAAACATCTGCTTTCCACAACTGAGATAAACCTACACAGGCAGACATTTTTCTTATTCAACTAATTCATTCACTGGCTTGTGCCAATGTTTGCGCCTGATTTTATTTAGATGTATTAAAATAAAAGGGGGCTAAATATATTGCATCTCTGATTTTTTTTAGTGTTTAAAGTGAACAAGCTCAAGAGGGTGTTCATTCTTGTAGCCATCTTCCTGTCAATCTGTCAATTAGTTCATCTCCATATTTCCAACACTGGATATTTTTGACTTTAATGCCGTCTTCACATGAAGAGTCAGCCTGTCTTCACTTCCCCCACTCCACCCTCATTTCCTCCATTCTGTCATTTCTTGACTCCATCCATCAGCACTAAGTGCCGACAGCGCCACAGTCATCCTAAAATATCACTGCTTTAAGTCTGCTTTCATTTAATGGATCATAAGGCTGAAGAGTGAGTAATTTGTGTGACTGGGGATTTAATCCAGAGCAGAGTAATTGATGGAAACACTGGAAAACTCAACAGATCATTAAATGTGATAGTAGCTTTAACCAAAGCACCTCTCAGCCTGTCTGGTGTTCTGGCACAGGCTGTGTGCTCTGCAGAGAGATTCTTCATGGAAAGAGGATATGATGGAACAAACAACAGAGTTGTTGATTGGGGGAGCCATGAGGAAGAGCTTGTAAGCTGCAGCTCAGAGGAGGAGTTTTGTCTTGCTGAAGCCATGTTGAATGGTTGCCATGGCGATTAAAGGATTTCTCAAACATGTATGACAGAATCAAAGCAACAGTCCAGCTGTGTTTTTGATGAGGAAATAACATTACCTCATGTTATAAAATACAGCTAAAAAAGTTGGTTTTGCATAAGACTGCCCCTTTAAGTTTCAGTTGCTGCCTCTTAGGGAACGGGGGAGTGTAGAGGGCAGGTTTAGAGGAAGTTATGTGGGCTAAACATTTTCAAAGTCAGCAAAAACTAAAACTTAGCTCTGATATTAGCGTGTTAGCAAAACTTTAAAACATCAACTACTTCATGATTGTGTGTTTGTTTTAAAATATTAGTAGCAACAACTCCCCTCTCAAACATATGACCTCTGTCACTAAATAAATAATTAATGACAGGCAGCAAGACCAGAACTAAATAGCTCTTCATTGTCTTGTGTTTGGGGGAGAAATGGTCAAAATCATATTAATATCAATGTCAGAATGAATGTTTTCCAAGCAGAACATTTCCTTGTAACTTGATGAATTCTGTTTTGTCATCTGTAAGAGTTCATATTGTTGCAGCTGTGCAAAGTAAGACTCTGAGCAGTAAGCTGAAACAGACTGTCACTCCCAATAAAGACATAACCTTGTGAATAAAAATGGTTTGTGGGGTGCTGTGGTGGCGCAGGGGTTAAGCACAACCCACATAAGGAGGCCGCAGTCTTCAATGCGGCCGTTGCAGGTTCGATTCCCGGCCTGGTGACCTCTGCCGTATGTCTCTCATTACCCCAGTCTCCTTTCACAGCTTTTTCAAATAAAGGACACTTGAACCAAAAAAATGGTCTGTGGTCTGAAAGGAGGCCTCAACCCAGTAGGCCAGCATGAACTCATCAGCTTTTACTTGAAGCACTGATTATCCCCTAACCTTGTTAGTTTCCATGTTTTCCATGAACGGCACAGACCCTGATTGCAGTTTTGTGAAACACAATGATTTTGATACAACTGACAAAACAACCTCATTCTGGCACAAAACCTTTCAGCAAAAAATGGCTTGTTTGCATTAAGCAAATGTTCTTAATTCCAATTTGTGTAATTACCTGGTCACTTTCATAAACCAGCAAAATATTCATATTAAATGTAGCTTAAATGGTTTTACTTACAATAACTTTTTTTAGATTCTATTAAAATAAAAGTGAAAAAGATGACTGAGGTTGTGCATGAGTCTCTCCTCTTACCTGGATCTTGATTGGCCAGCTGAAGTTGGACACGTAGATGTAAAAGGTGATGTTGTGGTGAAGCTTGAAGTTAAACTTTTCACATGAGAAGCTGTCCCTGTGCTCCTTGATGTTCGTCCTCACTATGACAGACATCTCCTCACCAGATATGGTACCAGCTGTGGGAACAGGAAAATATTATACTAGATTAAAAAGGGAATAGTTAAAAGTATTGAAAACGTGAGCATTGTTCCCCAAAGACAACTAAATATGAAAAAAAGATTCATGTAGAAATTATATCAAAATTTCAAGCTTAATGGAACAAACAGTATCCTAGGAACAAAGCCTCTTGATGCCATTTTTACATGATGGCATGTAACATTTTGTTTTAATGGATTTGCATCATGCAATGTAATTTGAGTCTATTCCAAATCCATAGCAAACCTCTTCCGCTCACCTATTTTCTATAAGTCATACAAAAAAATATTCAAACCCCAGTGAGTGAAATCAATGAGGATTTTAAAAAAGCTACTGCATAACCTGAAGCTCAAGCAGGAAAATTAATGTTCATAGTCCAAACTATTTCCCTGACAGTAATTCAGAGTGAGCTTGTAAATTCCTTGCGGAGCTAAACTGGTCATGTTTCAGTATCCTTCCTCCAGAACATTATCAGCACTTCTCTGTTACTGGCTCAGTTTTTCAGAAGCTTTGAATAAAATATTTCCACCTCCTGCTTTATCAGGATCATTAAACACTCTATAATAACCCGCATACAATCACACGCAAATTGAGGAGGTTGGGGGCCTGAAGACACTCAATGTAAGTGTCCTGCACTTCTATCTTAATTGAAATCAGGAGGGAAAATGCATAAAATGCCCCAAAGGGAGGAATTCAAAGCAGTTTCTGATTTGTTTTATCAAACTGGGAATGCCCTGAAGGCGAGTCGAAAGATGATCTGACCGTCTTTACTCACGGATTTTAATCCATCAGTATGAAACACTAGTGGTTCTTCAGGACTAAAGCCAGCCACATGCCAAACACCTAGCGGACCATAAATTAAATGTAATTACAAAAAAATTACTCACTTTCAGATTCAGAGTATCTTGCTGTCCTTACTTGTGTCCAAATGAAGATTTCTGTACCAATGAAAAGTTCCATCAAGCCAAACAGGCTTTAGAAAAAAGTTTTTGTTTTTTCCAAAATTGCCATTAATTCCCATTTAGCAAATTTATTTTCTTAATTCCAATTTGTGCAATAATATGATCAATGGAAACTCAGCTAATGTTATGTCAAGACTTATAATGATGTATCATGACATCAAAATAAGCTTAAACCATAGAAATGATGATAATAACAGTAAATAAAACTTTATTGCCATCCAGATCTTCATGTTTTAAAAGGTTAACATACCTTCAAGTTGAATCAGGCCATACTAACAGATCAGACATTTTCAAAACGAGGTTGTAAACTTTTCATTTACTGAACAACACGGTGCTGATTTCAGTTCATGAAGGCCATTCAACCTCCTGCAGCAGTTTCCAGTTCCTCCGGCTGATTAGACCTTTACATAATCAGGCTACAGGTGAGCTGAACTCTGCTGGCATTCATCCTAAAGAGCTGCAGTTTAACAAAGAGCGCTTCAGTTTCCACGTCAACTAACACACCTGCAGGTTTATAAATGTCACACATCTCAATGCTTAAGCTGCAGGAAAATAAATACCAGGCTGATCACAATGTTGAAAATCAGAAGATGAAGTCTATTGTCATGTTAAGTTTGTTTAAGAGGAGCAAAGTTAGAGTGGAGAAAAGTTTAAAGCCTCTGGAATCTTGACAGCAACAGTTTTATCAAGTATTTCCTATTTTTTTCTTACTATTTAGGGTTACAGCAGACGATATGTACTGTGCAACATGAAGTCTATAAAAAAATAGCAGAAACGTTATTTGAAGTTTGAATGGTTTCTCTTTTTTTAAGATTATTTACTTTAATGAAAAAATAGATTTTAAAATGTCTATTTTATCCTGGCTTTATCCTGGTTTTCATTCCATTCATTTAATGGAATGAAAGTGAATGTTCAACTACAGATTGAAACTCTGGAAATACACCAACTGCACCTCAACTACACAAATCCTGGATGGTAGCATCACTAAAAGGAAATGGAAGAAGAACTCTGTGACAAATTCATGTCAGAAATGTAGAAATGTGTGACATAAAGCTGCGGCTCACCTGTTGAGCTGAAGGACCAGGTGATGTTTAGGTTGAAGTTGTTGGAGGCATTGATGGACATGTCCAGGTTTTTGTTGGCCTGAACAAAAAGATGCAAAAGATGTTTTAGTCCGCTGTCGTTCCAGATGTGGCCTTGAATTTGATCGTTCCACTTCAGACAAAATAAGATGAGTGTGCTTGTCATCAGTTTGCTTTCTGTTGCAGTGATATCATGAAATTTGGTTTTGAATTGTCTTTCGGATGAGAAAAACACATTCCCAGATTCTAATGTTCTTCAAAAATAACTTTGGCTTAAATGGAAAGTTTTTGTCACAACCCCATTTTCTATTTGACCTCTGAACTATTCAAGTGGGCTGAGCGAATTAATGAACTGAAACTACTTTGTGTTTGTAGACAGTAGGTCTGTTTCTATTATAAATGCCGATATTCCTCTAATGTTGAAAAAATACAATTTTGCATTTGTGGTGTTTCCATTAAATAAGAAGCGTAATTAAAATCACACATGAAAATGTTTGTTCACCTGATAAGTCACTAAAAACCAGGCGGCACCAGCATCCTCCTACCAGGAAGAAGATGACTTCCTGTCATCTTCTTCATCGTTTCTGCCAGCAGGAGCAGCAGGTTGCTGGTCACATGACTCGTGTGATGTGAAAAAACCGTTTCCTATGTAGCTGAAAAACACCATTCTAGTGCAAAAACTTTAAATAGAAAAACATGTTTTTTTTATAAATTGCTGTGTTTCTATCAAATTAATTTACTTTCAAAATTCCAGTTTGTGCAACTCTATGGTCAATGGAAACGCAGCTATTGAAACACAAATAAAGAAAGGTCCTACATACTTGTTCTGGTGTGGCCATGAAGTTGATGGCGGTGTAGTGGCGGTCATCCTCCTGCAGCAGGCTGAAGGTAAACTGGTAGTCGATCAGCAGGTTGTCTAAGAAACAAAAAGAAGTCAGGAGGAGTTCAACAAGCACCACTTCTGGGCCTAACAGCTACTTTTGTTGTGTCTGAACTCAAGTATCCACTCATTCCACTGCAACACAATCATTCCAAACATAATCTCCACCCCAACGTATTTCATTAAAGTTCTTCACAGAAGATTTATGAGAGGGAAAAAATGTGCTGCTGGCCGCGAGTCAATATTCAATTAGGTGACTAAAGCTACAGTGGTTGAGTGTTGTGGTAAATGATCTCAATCAGTGACAAAAGTAAATACTGTGAGAAGGAGACCACAAACAGATGTTTTCTAAATGCGAACTTGAGGAACTTCATCGGGCCTGTCTGCTTTCTCAAACAGGCGTCCAGACAGATCAATAAACATGATTGAGACTCTTAAATAGTCATGTCTCCAGAGTGATTTTTATCATTTGTGAAAGCAGCTCCATATTAGTGTCTGGGTCTGCTCTGCTGTCAGGGAAACAATGAGGAGAGTACAGAGTGAATTGGAAGTAATTCAGCCTCTGGACGGACAGCTAAAGCCTCCCTGGGTCACCTTGTCTCCCCACTGGGGGTGAGGGAGGGGGGGTGAGGGAGGTGGTGGGGGTTTGAGACCAGGAAGGAAAAAGGCAGAGAAGGAGAAAGATGAACTCAATCTAAAGGGCACGGCAGCTCTGAGGCCAGGTGACAGGAGGAAAGCAGTGGTTTTTGTACATTAGCATGGCTGCTAACTCCTAGCATGTTGATCTCAAGTAACACACTCCATATAGTCAGTTAAGATGCAAGCTTAGCCAAATGCTGTCAACAGCATTTGGTTCATCACCTGCATGTTGACTAACAGATACTTACTCCATTCAGCATGTAGTTTAGCTTTATTTAAAAATCAGGTAAAATTAGTTTAAATGTTGCTATGCTGGCAAACAGAACAGTAGTGTACATGTCAAAATTAGCTAATGGCTAGGCTAATTTTGTGAAAATATGTGCACCCCGGTGAAAAATGAGTATATAAAATTTTAGTATACTGCAGCATACTTTAAGTCGGACTAATCATTAGTACACTTCAACTTCACTTGGATTAGTTAACTTGAAGTGTGACATTTAGGAACAACTAATTTTGGGCTTAGTGTATTTTTGATAGTAACTAAATTGTAGAAACTCATAATTTAAAGTGTACTTGGGGTACACTTTAAATTTTGAAACAGCTGTAGTTATACTTCATATAATTTATGTATATTGCTTTTCATGTCATATAAATGTGCTTGATTAATATATTTTGAGTGTACTATTTTTGTGATTGAATTACATTTCAAATATATTTAGAATGTATTTTAAGTATATTGGCATTACATATTTTATATATTAGTAGTGTGATTAAAGTATGCTACAATTATACTTTTGGTTTATTATAATTGCTAATGAAGTGTGATTCTTCTGTACACACTACAGTGCACAGAAGAATCAATTACAACACACATTCTGGCTGAAAAAAATGACATTGTATGTTTGAAATATAGTAAAGTATATATTGTTTTCACCTGCAAACCTATAAAACAGAACAAGCTGCAGCTTTTTACTTTTACCTCCAATAAGCATTCATGTTCTCAGACCATTTTCACAACTTCCAGCCCCGGTCCAGTCCAGTCCAGTCCAGTCCAGTTTCACCACAAACTATGACAAATTTGACCTAAAATTACAATGAGTCACTTTCCAGCTTCACTCCTGGCATTTAGGATATACCACTCCAGTGGCTGATATTTATCAAACCTGAAAGTAATAACTTTATATGTTTTCCCTTAAAAAGTAAAAAGTTTGCCAGTAAAGTCTCGACTCAGCTGGTTTGGAAGGTTAGTTAAAACGCCACATTTTCCAGCCCACAAAGCATCTTTCCAGGAAGATGATATAATAAAGTTCTTGGATAGATTTGTGCTCACTGAAATGCAATGTGAGACAGCAGTTAAGTACTGCTCAGTTCCTTTTCATGAGGGATATATAAAGGGAAAATAGGACACAAGGCTAAAGAGACCTGATGTTAAACTTGCATATTAAATTTTGTGCAGGTCCAGAAATATGCCTTCTGTCTGAGGAAAATCAGCTTAATGTGAACAAACACGACGGTTCTTATAATGAATTCTGGCAGCATCTAAATTATACATGTCTGTCACAAATGCAGGCAAAACCAGTACTTGAGTTTCTAATAACCATAATCATAACCATCCATCCATCCATTTTCTAACACCCGTGTCCCTAGTGGGGTCGGGAGGCGCTGGTGCCTCTCCAGCTAATGTTCCGGGCGAGAGGCGGGGTCACCCTGGCAGGTCACCAGTCTGTCGCAGTAACCATAATTAATCAGCTTATATTTAATAATTACATCATCAGACAGATCAGAATATTAAGTTGTGTAAATTTTGGTAAAAACTAAAATGAAAATAAATGCCATTCATGCAAAATATCAATTTCAGGCAAAATAAATGTTCAAATCAGTTTATTTCTATATAAAATTGATGAAACTTTAACAAAATTGTCAGTGTGTCTGTGTCTGGTAAATCTTTGGTTAAAACAAGTTTGTTCTTCATTCAGTGGCGAGAGAATCCAGAAATTTTACACAAATTAAAGTAGTGATACTTCATACAAAAATAACATGAGTTAAAGTAAAGTTATTGTTACTAATCGTTAATCTTGTTTTTATGTATTGCTTTTAACACAGAGTGTTTTGTGTGAATCTTTATAAGAAGGGTGTTTCTATTCTATAAAGCACAACGGAACAAAATTACTCCTAAAAGTAAATTATTTCCAAAAAGTTACTCAAGCAAATGTAACTTCCTCCCAACATTTTATTGAAAAAGGTAATTTATTTTTAAATTGCTGTGTTTCCATTAAGTGTAAATCCAATTTGCACAATTTTATGATCAATGAAAACAAACTTAGTGAGAAGCTACAGGCTGGCAGAAACAAAACGATAAACGCAGAGATCTGAATGGCAAAATAAGGGACAATAATAATCAAAAAGATTCAATCAACTAACACAAAGGAAGGAACTGACACATTGTCCACTTCTTCCAGTAATGTGCTGCTTTCTAACTTTTGGTGTCTGAACAGTGAAGCTTTTTAGCTTACAAAGCAAAAAGAAGCCGGTATCACACTGCAGGGATACAGTCTGTTATCACCTTCCTCTTAGCTGTACAATCCCAGGGCGTCACCGAGACGAAAGCAAATTATGTTTGACAAACACTCTTGTTTTGTTCAGCATTCATGGCAACTTAGCCTGAACAGCAGATATGATCAGATCAAAGAGGGTTTTTCTTCTTCCTCGCTCTCTTCCAGGCAGACTCGCTCTGATGCGGCTCACTTGTTTATCCCATAAGGGTCTGTGCTGCAGCAGCAGAACATGTGGGGGTTTTATTTGTCAAGAGAAAAAGGGATGCAGACTTGTGTGTGTGCACATGTGTGAGTGTCTCTATAAAGAATCCAGGGTGTAAGTTCCTGATTATATCACGGTCATGTGTGTTTAAGAGCATACAGGTGTGCATTTCTCACTGTCTCACGCCGCTAATTAGGAAGGAGAAGAAAACAAACGCATTTAACACACAAGGATCATGTAATAGGTCCTTTGTGAGCTTAATGTCAAGGCAGTTAGGATCAAGGTTTAAAATTTCACCTTACAAATCCCACCTGCGAAATCTGACAGCAGTTTCACTTACAAAATTACATGTGAAATTCACATTCCACATAAATCACATTAATATACCACAAACTGTATTAGAAATGTCCTGAAGTTCAGCAATGTGTAAGCTGATGAATCCAAAACAAGTGTGGACAATCTGGTGTGGAGCGAGAAGGCAGAAACCCATTCAGAACTCAATCTAGTGGAGATATCTGCAGCAACCAGCAGCCAGCAAAACAGACCTGAACTCCCCAACAATGTCATTTTGTCAGAATGTCTCATCGACGTTTCATTCAATGCTTGTTATCAACTCATTATTTCCCATTTGCAACACTTTCCCGATGGAGCGTGGAGCGCCATGTGCAGTGTCACGTTGTTCAGAAAACGGGTGAAATAAACAAGAGGACCATGAGGATTTCACACTGAGCATGACTGGAGATCAAACTGAGGTTGATGAGTATTTGGGAAATTCATCTTGGCTTAAACAACAACATATAAGACACCAAAAATGTTACAATTTATCATTCAAACAAATTGGGGATACACATACAGCCATAAGAGGAAAAGAGGAAAATGTATACAGCTGTTTTCCAATCTAGATCCACATCCACCCATCGGTTCTCACAAACGGGATAACATTTATTCACTGAGATGCAGACAGTGTTTGGCTGGAAGGGTCTTGCCAGAAACCCTCTCAGGAGGAAGCCGGATCTGAACCAATAACCTGGGCGCAAACCAGATAAGGGTTCTACAGCCTTTGGGATGTAGCTGTTAGAGGTCAGTGAACCCTGTGTTGAGAACTTCACAGCAGGAAAATGCGAGGCAAATACAATTTTTCTTTTTCCGCCCATGTCCAGCTTTTTGTGGCAGTCTGAATGGCCCATTTTCAATCTTTTCACTCAAGAAAACAAATCTGATTTGTTCTGCTTCCACGTGGTACTAAATCAGACACATATTCAATCTTTTTCAAAGTGTCTGCAGTCAGAATATCACATTTAATCCAGTCATCGGTGAGAAGAGATCTGTCGATAGGAGATTAAGGAGAGACACTGACAGATTAGGCCTAAGGTTTTTCTCAATATTATGAAATGACGAAAGAAGTCGGTCAGTGAAGTGCATCGCTTCACAATCCCACCACTCAGTTCTGACTGAGCCTCCAAATAGACACACAGAAGTCTGCTTGAGGTTACATAATGAACAACCACGAAAAATATTGGGCTGTAGCCAAAAATCTGATCTGAGCATCAAGACTTGCTGTGTGAAAGCGGTGGCTCCTGGTGTTTGTGTGTCATGTGACCATTTTGTTTCTGTCCTCCAACAGTAGTATTGTTAACCACAAACAAAAATATGTAGCTTGGTGCTCCTTTAGTTCAGCTGCTACATCTGCCAATCACCACAAGAGGGTTCTGCATCAGCATCAGCACCAGCAGCCTGTCAACAACATATATTCCTTTGGCCTCAGGATTCCATTACCAGGAATCTTTGACATTATAGCTACAACAGATTGTAGCTATAATGAATGTCCTCCAGTCAGAAAATCTGTTCAACGGCAACTTTTTTAAAGCAAAGTGGTTGAAACATTCTCAAAGCATAGTTTGTCTCGCATATCATTTTATCCCTCAAACAACAAACCTGAAAGACTAAAACACATGACAACGTGAGTCTCAATGCTCACTTCTTCTATATCAGACTAGATTACTCAGATATTCTTTGAGTTTGTTTCCAGTTGTGTTTTAAATGAGATTATTGGGCCTGGAGAGTATCATGGTCTGCTCTATGCTGATGGGTTTAGTTGGTGGTTGAGCCGTCTGCTGGTCCTGCCAGTGGAAGCTGTGGGACACTCACTGGGATCTGCTAATGAGACATTCCTTGTAGCTTGCTGTGATGGAGTATGACAGTGGTTCATTAAATTGTTGTCGTGGCGATACCCGCTCATCAATGCGAGCCAGACTGGGGGGCAAACTCATTAAACTGCAAAGTTGTCTTTCATTAATTGACTAGCACAGGGGTGCCCAAAGTCGGTCCTCAAGGGCCGACACCCTGCATGTTTTAGTTCTCTGTCTGGTGGTAGAAACAACCTTTTCAGCTTGTCAATGTTCTTCTTAGGCCTCCTAACAAACCATCATTTGATCCCGCTGCATTAAACCAGTGAGAGAACTAAAGCATGCAGGATACCGACCCTCAAGGACCCATTTTGGGCACCACTGGACAAGCGGTTCGATATGAAAGCCTTTTCTAAATCAAGGCAACTCTGTCTGCGCTTTGGCCCCTGCAGACATGAGGAACTTGGCAGCCAATAGCTGGATGCTTGGGATTTATTATTCTACTCATGAAGTTCATCAACATAAATTTCTTACAGGTCCTGCAACATGAGCATATAAACTTGGGACTAGCTAATGGGCTAATTCTGAGGCAAAGTAATCAATGCAATCAGTCCAATGAAGCAATGATACATCAGGCCTTATAATATGCTGTTTAACTTCACTGCTTTCAAACCCAATAGAAGACCATTTGTTTGGAATAAACAGTGTCTTTTACCCCTGTTAAAATAACAGATTTTTATACATTAATTATGTCGATTGTAGTGCGCTAGAAATGTAACACAATTATTTTGAGTGGAACTTTTGTATTTGTGTTTCCGGTACACCCGTAAATTTGACACAGGTAACATCTTGAAACCACAGCAAGTTCACTTATTGGCCAACACGGGGTTCATTTTTGCCTTTGAAAAAAAGATTTAGAAGACAATGGAAAAGGCTATTATTGTGCTCAGGTTGTGCTAAAAGAAGTTAGCATATCAGTGAAGCTATTCAAGTCTAAAATCCATGAATGATCAAGGATTCCTGAAACACTGGAAAACTGAATGGAGAAAATAGCAGTTTGCACCAATCTGATGATTAAATAACCTAAATAAAAGAATAAAAACTAATATCTGTGTTGTTGAGTTGATGTGTCTATTTATTCAGTAATTTAGCGGCAAAAAGGGTTTTTGAATGGAGAATGTTGAATCTTTTGTCAATTTATGGTTTTCAATTAAAATGTAATTCGCTAATTACAGACCCTGCAATGAACCTGATTAAAAACTTGAATCACGTCCCAACACCACTTTGAACCCATCATTACAGAGTCTGAGGCACAGCACCTCTAATCCGAAATACAGCAAGGCCAAGAAGAAGCACCACAAGAAGCTAGACGAAATATGGAGGACCCAAAAAGAAAATGAAGTTATGGAGAGAGTCAAATCTGCACTGGATTTTAGTAAACTTCAATCTATAACCCCACAAGTTGAGGGAGCAGCAGCAGAAGATCTGAGGTGTCTCCCCAGATGAGTGCTGTCCTAAACGTTGCTCCTCAGACCATCACATCTACGGCTCAGAGGTTTTTATTGCTTTGGTCCTGTATCTAATTCATTTGTTGTCCAATTCATTTATTCAGGATATGTTCAAGTTAAAGGAGGAAAAAGTTGTGGGTGCTGTGGTGGCGCAGGGGCAAAGCACAATCCACATATGGAGGCCTTAGTCCTCGTGCCGGCAGTCGCAGGTTCGAATCCCGGCCTGGTGACATTTGCCGCATGTCTTCCTTCTCTCGTTTCCTCAGTTCCTGTCCAGCTACTTTCAAAAAAAAAAGAGGAAAAAGTTTGAAATCCCTGTCAATGTCTTGTCAACAAAAAAATGCTCATCTTAACAGGGTGTGTATACTTTAGAGAACCACTGATCTGTTCCCCAAAGACTCGGATCAACTGACGGATCTTCACCTCCTACCCAGTTACGTCAAACATGACATGCTAAGCACTGGGTGTTATTCCACTACTTCATGTCATATCACATTTTGTATCATCACACAGTCACAGCCTGCCTTTTATTTTTACCCCTCTGGTGTGTCAGTGAACAAGTGCAAAATGCCTCCAAAGTGTTTATAGACATTGTTGGAAGAAATCTCATTGTTCCATTCAGGCTCATCAATTTAAAAAGTCAGACTGAATGAAGTGTTTAAATGTGTTTTTTCCCCACACTTGCACTTAGTTCACACTTTACAAGTTTGGTACAAATTATAGAACTTTAATGTTAATACTCTTTAATGTGAGCATTTCAAGAAATGTGACAAAATGTTTATGCACAAAGCTCCCCATGAACAGATGTGCCTCAGTCTGCCTAAAAAGATTAAAGCTCTGTGAACAACACAACTACAGCCGGGGCTTTTTCCACAAAGGTTTGGCAAAGACAGGAGTTAATGGAAAGAGTGTTAGATCTGTAAATGTAGCTCCTCAACTTTGAGTGTTTGGTTGACATACGTGGTTCATCTCCGACCTCTGACTTGGGGCCATAGTTGCATATTTTGGCTGATGTCAGAGTGACGTGTGGGGAACAAATCCAACCAGTTAAGCTCTATGAAAGTATCCGGCTGTTATACTTAAAGGGATGTTTTAAAGAGCCAGATTATTCTAATAAAGCAGGTGTAGAGCAGCACCAGTCCTGGCCTTCAGGATCCTGCACATGTTTTAAAATATTTCCTATAAATCACTGATTCAAATCACTGAACTACAACCTCAGCATGTTGCCAAGGTCAATAACATCCTCCTAATGAGCCATTTATTAATAGCTGGTGTTTTATGGCAGCGAAGGTCTCAAACATGCAGGAGAGCCGCCCCTAAGCAAAATGTCGAGGAAAAGAAATCCCATCTGCTCCTGGATTTTCTTTTTAGTTTGCGTAAAACATGAAACAGAAATTTATGTAATATCTGTAAACCTTTCCAGCATGTTTGAAAGAAGTCATCCCAATTAAAACATTGATCATGAGACCACATTGGGTAATATGAATACCAATAGATCAGCTTTCTTGATGACACGTTCAGCTTTAAAACTCCCATTTTGTGTTTGAAGGCCACTAAATCAGTGATCCTCACACTGTAAAGGATTACTGGTTTGGTTCATCAACATTCACACACACTCTAGTGTACCTGGCGTATTCAGAGCGCACTGTCAGCGTACAGCATTTTGATTGACTACATTTCTCTTGACAAATTCCTTTATTTCCCACAATATAAATGGATCCTAACAGGCTTGATGACCCAAGTGGGCTCCTGGCCCCGTTTGCTCTCCACGAGGACAGCCAGTGCTCAGCAAGCTACTGAACGACTGTTTGTACCAACTGTCAACCTCAGCAAATTGGTGTCGACATACAAAACACTTTAATGTGATCTGTATTAATCTGTATTGCATCAAATACATGTTTCATGCAATTAACTGATAAAGAGGCAGTATGAAGCTTTACATCTGTCAGACATTATTTTTTCGACATAAGCACATCGGGTGACCCGTCCGTCAGCTTTGCAGTTTGCGAAACCATAAAAAAAGTTAATAAACTGGACAACATTCATTTTTAGCGTACAGAAAAAGCAAACTGACCAATCAGATTTAGGCTTTGGCGTGTCCACTCCCACAGACTCAAACTGATGTGCTACGTACAAGATGTTTTGGCACAAAATATGTTTTTTTTTCTCTCCACAATTTTGTTAATAGTAAAGAGGGTTGCATAATAAAAAATACACTAACTATTCTTTTCTTTTTTTACCTAAAGGAAAATCTCACAGTTCTTACAGCTGTAAAATGATCCATGCTGTCAGTCACTTGTGGGTAATTTAGATTCACATTGAAAAGCTCCAAAAGGGAAGAGTTCTAAAACTTAAAACTCTGTGAACTAAGAACTTCTGATCACATAATACCAATTAACCATAGCTGCCATGATAAGTCATTACTGATAACTATTGTCAGTAGTCCCTAACATTAATATGATCAGGCAACATGTAATTATATATAATATATATGTATATGTACTATTGTTATAAAGGCCGAGCCAAGAAAATGTATGTCTGTATCAAAAAGTAGCCCGTCGTATTACTCTGTACCAGTGAAGTAGCTCCCTGTCTCAAAAAGGTCGGTGACCCCTGCAGTAGAATATTCAAGACCTTTTTAAGATTCTGTCAACCACAGTCGAGGCAAACCTTTGATCAAAAACACAAACTTCTTTATTGGGAAACTTGAAAAACAATCAGTATCAACATCAAATACTTCAATTCTGTTGTATTAATCTAAATTATGTTTAAGAATAGCAACCTAGTTGATGCAAACTCCTACTATAAATAATCTCGTACTGCATAAGGTGACCTGAGACAGATTACGGTTTCCTTATCAGTCCTGCTGCTCAATGACATTTAAAGCTAATATTGACCTCAGTCACAGTTGTGGCTCCACTCATATTAAAAGGAAGTGGATTGCTTTTAAAATATCTAATTTGCACACATACGCAGTCTTGCATGAGTGTGCGAAAATAGCAACTGCATGGCAGAAAAGGTTTCAGATGTATTTAAATCTGATTG
Organism: Phalloptychus januarius; assembly: GCA_902982915.1. Taxonomy (NCBI): domain Eukaryota; kingdom Metazoa; phylum Chordata; class Actinopteri; order Cyprinodontiformes; family Poeciliidae; genus Phalloptychus; species Phalloptychus januarius. Next base: position 693,040 of record CADWAE010000197.1, on the reverse strand, counting down.
TGCTCGCTCTTGTTCAAATAGTGCTACACCATAATGCCACATTAATGAAGTCACAATGGAGTCAAACGCACAAGGAAAAAACCACACAGCACTTCAGCCATAGTCATAACGATATCGAGGAGCCCTGCACTGGCAGACTAATAGCTTCTAAAACTGGTGCATGTGTGTCTGGATGCATGTGCATTACCGGAAGCAACACATAATGCTGGTGCCACCTAGTGCTTTTAGACATCAGACCTAACGCCAGAAGTTCAAAATGTTTGCTTAGGAAAAGAAACTTCTAGCATCACACATGGTTTTTCCTTTACAATGTCATCCTAATTCATCACTTTTCTCTTAACTGCCTGTCTTTCTACCTGTCCAGCACCTTCATATATGTTCAAAGGACATTTCTGTCTTTTCTCTTTCTGCTGAGCTCTTCTAATTGCTGCATTTTGTCTGATGCTGCAGCTTTCATAGTCACACTATATGGTTATTGACATTGACAGAACTTGAACTTTCTGCCAGTATGGTGTAATATTTGTAATGATGACTGCAATTCATAGACAAATCATTTTTCCTCCATGCAAGCGTGAGCAAGCGCACTTACATGCTGCAAAACATCTGTTTTGTCTCCAGATTTCCTCCTTCATCTGCCCTCCAGAGTCAAAAACCAGCAATTTGTTGCAAATGAGGAAAGTCAATGTGTTGCATCTGGAAACACGAAAACAAACTCCAGGACATAAACATAGCTTTAATTTCCTCTCCCCATTTTCAAAACAAGTAAAAAAAGAAACATTTATTTTTCTAAATGTCTGTGTGCTTCAGGGATATTCCAGTCAGATCTTATTGTCAGCAACACATTTCTAAATCATTTAAAATTAAACATAGCCTAGTTCCAAAATCCAAGCAAACGTCTAAAATATCGCAAAAAAAAAAAAAGCAAAGAAAATGAGTCATGTTTCCATCTACTAGTTTGGAAAGCATCAAGAAGGCTTCGCTAAAAGTATTATTATTAAATGTTAGTATTACATATGGCTATGAGAAACAGGAAGTAAACTAGCATGAGCCACACATCATAGAAAAAAAAGGAGAAAAGGTTTCAGGAATAGGCTGCTATCAAGAAAGTTGTAATTGTTGTCATATCAACTAGTATTTGTAATTTTACATATTTCAAGAAAGACGACAACAGCAGAAACAGCTAAGTCATGTGAGGTAAACGTTATCTGGTAAATGTGCTTCACCAAAAAATTATCTTTTTATTGAATTAATCTTTTTATAAAAAGTTAAAATCCACCTCAAGAGAATCCAACCTTTTCTAATGATGTTCTGATCTGCTCTCCATTTAAATGCATACTTGTAGCTCTGGTCACATGTTCAGGTTGCAGCTGCTTCTCTTTATTCACACCGTTTCCATATATGCCAAGCTAATCACCACAATGTGCTATTTCCTGCTACTAGAGTCCATATTAAACTCTCACCACAGCAGCCGTTACAAACATTACAGCAGACACTGATGGTACAGCAAGTCTAAAATTTTAGCTCATCATTTTGAATTGCAGAATTGACTTAAGCATCAACTTAATAAGAAGAAGTGTCTTATTATAGATGTCAGTGTGTATTTATCTGAATAAATAAGTTAATACATTAAATAATCAATTCTAAAATCATTTGTGTTATTAAAATGATTACCAGTTGTTTAGGTGAGCAATCAATGCTTTACGGAAGCTTTCTGTCATGGTTAGCTGTTGTGGAGTGATGAGGTAGACGCAGGTTAGTAGAATGAACTGATGATTTAACCATGATAAAGCACTAAATCCAGGCAGCACAGCTGAGCAGAAGGCTAAGAGCTCAGAACTGGTAGCAACTGGACATCATAGTAACAAACGGCAGAATAGACAAGAACCTGACAAGGAAACAAGAGACACAGGTGGGTTTAAATACACAGGGAGACAATAAGGGGACACAAGGAACAGGTGGAACCAATCAGATGGCAGAAAGAACAACCAGAGACTCAACAGGACAAAGAAATCTAAATTAACACATAGAAAAAACCAAATCCTCACATTTTCATTAGAAAATACTATCGGTAAATTCTACGTCTGGATCCGGATTTCTGGTTGGTTGTTTTTTTACTAAAACAAAAGCCCACATTGAAAAATGTAATCAAAAAATGTCTTTTAAGCTGAATTACCTGGCAGAAACACCATAAGTTGTGTCACCTGACAGCTTATTCTGACGAATTTTATATATTACTGCTCATTATGCTAAAATGTTACTTCAGTCAGGTGCTGCATGTCGTGTAAACATGACATGTTGAGACTTTTCTGTCATTTCAGTTTTCACCACATGTTCAGTTAAACAAGCAGCATCTGGTCTCCAGGGTCTTCATTTGGTTTAACTTGGTGTTGCCTTATGACATGACAGTCAGGTTAAACTTAAACCTGATTTAAAACTGTTTTGTTGTTCCAACAGCAACAGAAGGTGTTGGAAATACACATTTAGGACTTTTAAACTCCAAGACTGGAATGGAAGAGCAAATGTGTGCTATGTACGAGTTCTGAAAGTTTTCTATGCAGTAAGGCGACATTGCAGCATCACACAGCTGAACAGTACGCAGTTATGTTTTCTTTTTTACAGTCCAGACGTAAGCCTATTGAAATTCAGATGAGGAACGGTTTCTGTTCCAGAGTTGTGTGTCTACATACAAAATGGCCAACAAGGTCAGTTTGCTTCCAGGACTAATGGGGCGCACACACATCCAGACCAGGACTCAGCTAAACGTTGGCAGCATACTCACAGTAACAGGTTCCACGGAGAGGGTTACCAAGATATCGGTTCTCTGAGTCACATCTGCAGCAACACAAAGACGGGAAGGGGCAGGAGGAAGAACAGAGGAAAGAAAGCGCAGCAGCATTAGCATTCAGCACTGGCGAGCTGTACTAAAGAAGTTTATTCTGTAAAGGTGTGTGTGGTAGTGTGTCAGCTGGGTGTTTTGTGTTTTGTCTTCCTCGAGCTGCTTGGTAGGTAATTTCCCTCGGCAGACCCATCTAGCCAAAGCCACTCTATCCCCCCCAAAACATTCCCACATCCAGACACCAAATACAGATGGTCACAGGTTTTAATGAGGAAATCTCATGTTTTGGTGGATTGTCATGTATTTGAATGCTAAAGTTTTGAAAAATGGAGATGAGAAAGAGGCATTCATGCCTTCATGAATGTGAATACAGGAGTTTTGATTCCTAGAATTGATTCCAGAGGGAATCATCAATAAGGAAGAACAAATTCAAAATCCATACCTACTGTGATCAACGCATAAGTACTAATGTGTTGATCACACATAATTACTCCAGGACATAAGCACTGCTTTCATTTCCTCTTTCCTCATCTTCAAAACTAAAAAAGAAAACATTTTAAAATCTCTCTCCTCCAGGGAGTCATCTTTTTAGATCAAGTATTGTCGTTCTCCTACTTACCTTCTTTATCAATGACCTTATTACGTAAAGAGCCTGTTTTTAATACATAAAAGATATTTTGTCCAGTAGGAGTTAGACTGGCCTCATAAACAGAGCAAAGTCTTAGAAAAACTCACGTCTTCTTCGTGCTGACAGAACCTTTTCTGGGCCGTTTTCTTTTCTCTATTGAGATTTAACTCTTAGTGGTTATAACATCACAAAATAAATCAAGGCAGATTAGAAAAGCCTTTACAAGCAAACCTCTTCGCGCTGCTCTTCAGGTACCTCTGGGTATAAAAAGGGCATTTTGAAAAGATTATTTTTGAAACATTATTTAAACATATACATTTTTTTTATTTTGCTGTCTGCCACAAAAAGGGAAATTATTCTATAAAATGTAGTGTTAAAAATGCTTTTGAAAAATAAGATTAATAATACTGTTAATGCCTGCATCCACATTTTAGGGCAAGACAGCCTGTAATGTGTGTCTGTCAGAAGATTTGCATGAAAATTAATCTTGATGACTTAAAGAGAAAAGAAAACAACAGATGTTTCCTGATGTTACAACACATTGGTAGGAATCCACACAGTGACTGTAGAGAATTGAAAAAGAAACAGAATACCTGGAGGAACAGAGGAGCAGACATGCTCTCAATATTCACAGGCGTGTTTTCAGAACAAAACCGGAGCATTGCATTATGGTATTCACACATACTGATCTCTGACAATCATTTCTACATATAGTATGTTAGAAACCAATACAAAGAGTGGTATATTTATGAATTGATCCCCATTTACTGTGTTACCTCTAGTTAAAATGCAGTAACATCACTGTTAATTTGGAGGTGGAAAACTTCAGTAAAAAAAGCCAAGTATGATGACAAGTTGGTAGAGTCAGACAATGAAAGGTGAACCTCACCTCAGTGAGCTCAAACTGAGAATACATAGGAAGGAAAAGGTTTCTTTTAGTTACTGTTTAAAGAGAAGAGCGTCGTCTAAAGAGCTCTGTGTCTTTCAAAGCCTTGGAGTTTCTCCCAGTGGAGCTTCACAGAGGATAAACTGAGGCATTTTTAATACAAACAGATTTAATGGAACAGTTTGGGTATCAGTAACTGCATCTGTGGGTTTGGCAACATTATTGTATACTGAAACAAGGAAAATAAATATTTTAGAGGTTTTCATCAAAGATTCATTTTTAAAATGCAAACTGTCAAACTTTCTAGTGATTAGCACAATGTCATCTATGAAGATGTGAGCAATACAGGATGGTTGATCTACCTCCTTATTGTGCAAATCTGGAGAGACAAACTGACTCAGAAACATTCTGAAAAGGTCAAAACACAAAAAACACATGAATAAATGATTTCAAAAGCTCAGAACATGAGGTTAGGTGCAAAATGATCTTCTGTCTAACAATATAAAAAAGATTATAAAACCATTTCTTAGACTTTTGGGAACTCAGCAAATCACATCTAAATTCATTATTATTTACAACTGGAGAAAACATTGAACAGCACAGGAGGCAGCAAACAAACGATTCCACACGTTCACTGATGACTCAACAGGTAGAGGTGAGCAATGCTGCGTGTTCCCCTGGAGCATCCCATGTCAATTAAGTGGGGTCATGCTCTGTGGAGTTGTATTAAGTTAAAGAAATGTTTTTGATTGACCTCAGATCAGTTTAATTCTAATGATTTGCATGCAAATAAATAAATAAAATCAAAGTCAGCCTCCACAGCGATGTATAAGACCAATTAAGGTTTAGGAAATTATTACTTTTCCAGCTAACACCAGAAATATTATGGATAGAATATCAAAGAAATCATTCTAAATCTGCTTTTTGTGTTTACTGATCATTTTTGATCATCTGACATGTGTTGCGTGGATAAGTAGTCTTGTAAAAGGGCACCTGGGGCCATTTTCTTTCCTACAGGGAAGGGCAATCTGGTCCTGAACTCAGAGCTCAACAGAGGCAGGCCGCACACTTAAGCTGCTCACAGCAGTTCTAATGAGCAGAAGATTAGGGCCGCAGGAGACTGGGCAGTCTCTCCATTTAAAAGAAGACACACACACACACACACACCCACACACGCACCCCACACACATGTTGTGTAGCTGTGTGTGAGTGCAGCAACACAAGCACCAACACACACACACGCACACCCCTTCTGTACTGAAAGCTGATATCATAAACCTCACAATACCATTTAAGTTAAGGAGTCAAGCTGGTGCTCATTCTGTTTGTGCATCAACAATAATCATTTACTCTTCATATGGTTTTAATATGGAGAGTGAAAATGGAAATGTTCACCATGTGATGTGAAAAAAAGGAAGCTACACAAACTGGTGGAAAATTTAAATTCACATAAGTCTAAAATGATTTCACACACAGTTGGTCCAAGTGACCAAACTGAAGTATTTTTAATTTTGTGATTAAAATGATCAACTTAAAAAAAGTTAATTAAAGTACAAAAGAAATATCTTCTAAATACCATGTGGGTATAGCACTTTAGTATTAGTGGAACTAATGTTTATGACTATATACAGTATTTGTAGAAATACCCTGGGACGCCTGGTAGGAGCCTAGAGTGATGGAACAGGATGCTAAATGGAGGAACAGGTCGGCCTGCGATAGCTCACAGTGGACAGATGTGGACAAATGAAAGATGTACTAATTATGTAGAGAGGATTGTGACAATATATTCATGTGCACAGAAACACCATGATGTACACACACAGAGATAACAAACCAGCTTTAACTAATGTCCCCATTAGCTCAGACTGTGACTGCGCATACTATGAAACTGCACACCTGCTGAACCTCTGAACGCCCATCATCCACCCAACGGGGGACCAAACGTTCACTTTAAACAAAAAGACAAACAATCCTCCTCTACTTGTTATGTTTAGAAGTGACCCCGAGAAAACAGCAGCGTTTAGAAAGCACTGTGGATACAAGTGAATGAAAGCGACTGCAGCAACATGGCCATGAGATAAGTAAGTGAATGAATAACAGATGCTGCACTTCTCTGCAAAAAAAAAATAATAAAAATATGTGTGCGCCAAAAGAACTAAGAAAAAAACATGGCAGGTACCAAGTGAACAGGTGTGGAACCCAAACACATTGGAAAAGTTTTCTCCCCCTCAGCTGGAGATGAGCACAAGCTAACTGGCTGAAAGCATGATATGAAAATTGAAGTTATAGTTTATTTACTTCGACATATTTTCATGTTAGTCTTTTCACTGACCGGGGGATTCTGAAATGTTTTTCTTTAAACAGTTGTCAGGGTTTCCCCGCAGTGCATTATAAGCCGCCCACCACAGGTTTAATATATCCATATAGCTCTCCCTTACTCATGCACTTATGAAATACAGTAATTAAATTAAAACCATCATGGCATTTAGGTTTTTGTTGCCTCCCTAATGTTATTATTCCTTCCTGATGTGTTAATAAATTGCAGCCTAGAAAGCAAATAAAAAAGAATGAGACAAAAATAGGCCAATATTTTATAATTTCATTAACAGCGTCCAGAGGTCCTATTTAGCTCCCGCCACTACAATTTAGCTGACCTTAATATTTCCTGTGTTATGTTTTGGTCATTATTGTTGAGATCTGTGTGTCCATCAGACATGAATAGAAATACAGAACAAATTGCGCCCGGTGTCGGTTCAATATGGGACGCAACAATTAACAGTCAAATATGAGACGATTCATTAGTTTATGGGACAAGTGGAAACCCTAACAAGATGAGTTAGATCATGTTACACAATTTTGTTTAAAATTTTGTGCAAATACAATCATACCATAAATCATGGTGTTTTTGAGAAAAGGTATTTGTCTCTCGATTGTCCTGTGTCATTTTAGTATGCATTGTTATTACATCACATTACACACAAATACACACACACGCCTACACGCGCACACACACAGCAGCGTATTCTGCCTGTCCCTGTAATCTCGCCTGCTAGATTTATCGATGCAGCACTTCTCAGTCCGTCTCCGTACCGAGTTTGTCTGCCAACCCATTTAGAATATTGTAGTGCGGCAGCGGTCAAGTCTGGCACAGACAGAGGGTAACACACACACACCAACATGCACACAAACACACACTTTTATACCTCTAAATATTCTGGGGAACAAAACCCCAATTTTTAATTATTCAAACAGCCCCTGGAACCAAAATTCCAAGAAGTTCCTCAGAGAAACTTATTTTTAACGATTTGCAGCTAAACTTGCAGCCAGCTCCAACACATGCTGATCACAGTGATAAATGGGAGTCTGGGAGGTGTTTAATCATAATGTGGTAACATGTTGGTGCACTCACAGCTGACACTGGTCTCCCTTGACGCCCTTTGTGGTACAGAAGCATTTTCCAGAGCTGACGTGGCACAAATTGGCGTGGTTGTTACACTTACAGGCTGCAAAAGTAAGAACAAAAGAAAAGACAGGATGAGAGATGGGTCATTTGAAACTAAAAAACAACTGTAGAACTGGAAGATAGATTTTGAAAAAATCAACTCAATAAAAACACTGCAGAACTGTTCTCTGAGTGAGGCTGTAATCCTGAAACACGCCAACTCTGCATGCAGCACTAAGACAGGCATTCTGTGTGTAAACACAATAATCCTTCAAACTGTGTAGTTAATACAGATCCTGGGGTGGAAATGAATGCAGATGAAGGGACAGGGAGGAGGAAAGCGAAAGGCTGGGGACGGAAAATGGAGTAAGATTAGATGAGAGGAAAAACAAATGAATAGGATGAATTCAGTCATTCCCACGTTTTACCAAGTCTCTGATTAATTTGATTCCACCTGTTGCTCATCATGAGAATCACTTTCTGCTGATTCCAAAACAGCTATCACTCATTTCATAAAGCACTGAATTTTTACAACATTGGCATTTAAGTGAATGGAGCTTCAAGTTAATCAAACTCTCCAGCATTAGTTTCTACAGTGGCATACTGTAGCTAGAAAATAAGAAGTAAATTCATCCCAAAAATCTCAGATCTTTTTAGATTAATCTAAAATTAAAAAAAACCTTGGACATTTTTGAGTTTTTTGGGGGAGATTTATATGCCGTCGTAGGTTTATTTGTTGAAAATGTGTCCAACCCTCCCAAGGTCTTAGTGTGATGATCACATTTGACAAAATGTTATATTTACCGATTGTTTTATAATTGGTTACTGTATTATGTTCGCTTTGATGTGCCGTGTTGCTAAAATGTGCTGTGAAATAAACTTGACTCATTTGTTCAGCTCTTTCCTGTTCTTGAAACATGATTGTTTTAGAAAAACGTTTTCTGGCATATTCAAAAGTTCCTCCAATAGGGACGTAAACCTCCAATACTAATAATAAAATGTCAGACCATAGATTTAAGGTATATGGTCTTAGGTAGGGTCAACCTTCATCAGACTGAAATATAAAAAATGCATTTTCTAACATGAGCCTAACAAAAAACCCTAACTAGATCTATCTGAAAGATTGAAGAATGTGAGGGTTTGTTTTCCTCCCAGGGTCTCGAATTGATGCAGGGAGTGGAACAGACTAAGACCAGTTTGACATCACAAGGGAACAGAGACATGTAAGATAAAACATAAATACATCATTTCTTTCTGCTCGCCTGGCAGATAGCTGCTATTTGGAAGGATTTCCTTTGATTTCTCCGCCTTATTTTCACAGCTCCCATCTCTTCCATCCTTACACTTTTTCTTGGCACCAGCGGTGACACTTTTATGAGACGATGAGGCATGTTTCTCCCGACTGTGTCCTTTTCTTGTCAGGATTCTAAATCAATATTGTATGAACTGCAAGGTGACCCTAACTTGCTCTAATAAACCTGTAATTTGTCAGCTGTCTGAAACATAAAGGCTGTCATCTGCCTTTATTTTTCTAGTTTTGTTGTGGGTTGGTCTAATTTCCAGATGCTGTTCCTGCCTTTGAGTGGTTCACGTTTTCTTGTTACTTTATTTTTCTTTAAAGTGTGTTTTAGTTTTTCTTTTGCTGCATAATCAGTTTTTCTTTCCAGACTGAGGAGGGGAAAGAAGGACGCTGGTTCTTTTCTGCTCATCATCTGTCCACTGCCTTCGGCTTACCTTGACCTGAGCTCGCCACTGTTTTATTATAAGAGGCTTGTCTCTGAGCCAGTTGGAAAGAATAATAGCAAAGCAAAATAGTCAATACAGCCAGAGTGGGAAGCAGCTTTGAGTGCGATCATGGCGTACCACAAGGTTACAGGGAACATTCTTGTTTGTCTCTGTCTGTGGTGGCTCCATTCAGAAGTGATTTAAGGTTGAATTACAGGCCTGTGTGAATCACCCAGTTACATTATGCTACATTTTTATGTGAGAAAACAATTAAAAAGATTACATGGACAAAAATACCATGTTTTGGTTATCTTGCCATCTACTCAAGTCTTTTGTTGTCCACAAAAGTGTTTTTTTAATTAAATTAGTTTTGTATGTCATTTGAAAGACGGTTTCCACCATGGGGTGAAAAATTCGATAAAGCTGAATATTATAAAAAGTATGAAGGTTATGAATACCAAGAGATTAGGAGAGCAAGCTGCATAGTATAAAAGTTGAATGATGAAAATAGCACAAAATATGCAGGAGAAAGCCGGCGAAATTTACGGTGCAACCAGAAAAGAGGAACTCAATAAAAATAAATAGAAGACAACTTTTCAGAAAAAATAACTCCTTTAGGAATGTTCTTGTAATTTTTCTAAGAACCTAGGAAACGATGAGCAGGATGTTGTTCTGCATTGTAAGGCACACTTAACTCTTCAGGGTCAGTAAAAGAGCTTAAATAACTGTTTGTGCTGTTGGACATGTCAACACTACTCAACTTTGAATGGAAATCAGCACTGAAATCCAACACAGGAAGGGATATAATCTTCTATAAATATTGATGATGACTTATGACCTTAAAGAATAAGTCCTTATAATGTAATTTAAATCGGAAAAAACCCACAGATAGGGTGAAGCTCAGTCTGTCTCTGAAGGAATATGAAAACAGAGGAACCCAAACAAATCTCTGAGCAGTAAACACGGTTCTGCTTCAAGGAGGTCCAGCTCCCTGCTCAGCATGCACCGAAGAGCTTTGAGCTATGAAGCTATGCTGCATCTCATTTCCTTTGCCATGCAGGAAAGTTCTGACTTTCTGAAATTCAGATTTTGGCTAAAAATAATATGTGAAAAATCTAACAACTCAATCAATTCATTTTCAGGAGTGCCTCATACTTCTGGAGAATAGAATCACAGCTTCCATAGTCCAGTGATTCCTTTGGTTTGTACTGAATTTATTCATATCAACACATTGTGAATATCAGTCCCTCCAGGATTGTTTTTGAGATGTTTTTACAAGCAAAATCAATGATTTTGTGGTGCAACATTAAAAATATTAGCAAGGACTTATGTGATATTTTTTCCTCATTAAACTTTTTCCAAGATTTAAATATAGTACCAGTATAGTACCAGTATAGTACCAGTGTGCTCTTCTACATTCAGGCGTGTTTACACGCAGCTTCCCATCTCTGTTCATGCCGACTTGAAAAAGGAAAGTTCTAATGTTTTATGTCATTTTTCATGTAGGAGAAAAATACTGCAGATAGTATTTTTCTCTTACAAAAAATTCCTAGAAAACCTTGAGGGACTGGTTCTTTGTATCGTTTTGTTTTTTGTGTGTGATTGTGATTGTACCTACATATGAAAAATTATTCTTAATGATCTCCCAAAGTATTTTATATGGTCTGCATTAGATGACAAAACATTCCAGCATCAGAATAAGTTGCAGATGAAAAGTGGGTTGATTGAATACTGAAAACCCGAGTCATTCATTCAGTCTTTTGGTTCACCAGGCTCTCAGGGTGAGTTCATTTCTTCACAATTTATGGCGATGAACTAAACTCTTAAGCTGAGGCAGAGATCTTTCTGGCAATAATTCACATTATTTATTGAATATGACTGGAATCAAACAAACATCCCGGAGATTCTTGAAAGACTTCTAGTGCAAACCATCTGACACGTCTTCAGCTTTAAGTCTTAACTCAACTGTACTCTGTGTTTTCATCTTATACTATTATACAGGAGTTGTTGGACGACCGGCAGTTCAGAGGTCATAAGGGGCTGAAGCTCTTCTGTTTTGAGTAATTGGCTAACATATATACAAAGCATTTATTCCATTAGTTTATTTTGGGTTAAAGTCAAAAAAAGCTATAGTTAAAATAATGTTTCCCTCTTCTGCTGGTATCAGTTCTTAATGCATTGTTTAAAGAGACGTAAACAGAACAATGTTTTCTTGTGTCTTTACGTGTTTTTTGTTCAGCAGTTACATTTTATGCCTCTTTAACTAAATGGCATTGCAGACATAATTAACACTGATTGGGTGTTATTCAATGCATGACAAAGGGGAAAAATCTTAGACTCAATAACACCAAATAAAAAGTAATATAATAATGATAGTCCTTCATTTCGAGTTGAAAAAACACAAATGTAAACATGAAACATTGATGGTAAATGTTAGACTTTAATAGCGTGGCTGTTAGATCCTAGCTACCTAGAACCAAAGCTACAGTAGAGAGTTACTGGTGTTCATTGGTCATGACCAACCCAACATGGTAGCTGTTTAAACAGCAGCTGGTGGGTGGCTAAAGGTAGACAAGATTTCTCTACCATATACCAAAACTTAAAAACTGAATAAGGAAAATTGCAATAAGGAAAAGAGAAGACAAAGATGGTCAAGATGGCTCATCAATGTCTTGTATGTATGAGCATCTTTATACTGCTGTTTGAAGTTCATCTGTGTCACAGAAATAGTGATGTTATAGTATGATATTGTTATTAGATGCTTAGGGACCTAAAACCATTTGTAGCAACACGGGGCTGTTTTCTGTGTACTGTCACAATGCAAAACTCTATCACTGTTTTAGTTTTTGTTGAAAACTTTTAAGACACTAAACATTGTTCACGATACTCTAGCAGGTAGTGAATACACATTGTATTACAATGGTTCTACATAGCTAGCTAGATCAATACATACAGACAGCCACCAGTAAAGAAGCCTTAATTTCTCCCTTTTGCTATAAGATCCATCCATCCATTTTCTAACACCCTTGTCCCCAGTGGGGTCGGGAGGTGCTGGTGCCCATCTCCAGCTAACGTTCCGGGCGAGAGGCGGGGTCACCCTGGACAGGTCACCAGTCTGTCATAGGCTATAAGATTCAGTAGCTCAGATTTAAGTAACAAGCATGTGACACTCCTATACTGCAAAGTGAACCTAAGTGGCAAAATTAGAAGGTAAAATGATTGCATTTATTACAAGAGTGAAAAAAGTTGTCATGTTAATTGCATTAAAACAAAGAGCACATTGCTTAACTTGAGTGCTTGTCATACATGATGACGCCTGAGTTAATTTACCAAATGCATGTCAGCTAATGTCAGTCTGCATTAATTAGCATACACTGTGAGTCACAAATAAAAGCACACAGCTCTTTGAGAAAGCAGTCATTTTGGTTTTTGTTGGGTTTTTATTTAGATGAGACGTGAGTCACAGCTGTGGAAAGAGCTCAAACTCACCATTTAATCCGACTGGAGATCAAACAGGATTTAAAAAGCCATAGAAATCCTGTTTATTGAAATGTTTTCATGCACCACATGGTTTTGTTGTGTTGCTGACTTGTGAGTATAAATTTCAGTGTGCTGACCACAGAGGAGGAATAGACGAGCCAGAGGGAAGATGACTAGATGCCGCAAAGGATGCTGGGAAGTTAAAAATTTTGCCCCAGGAGTACAAAGAGCATGTTTAAAAGCATGAGTATGAACCCCCTCCCCAACCCCCCCACCCCACACACACCCACCCCTGCATGCATATTTCACACATTAGGCAAAAGTAAGCTTGTGTACTGAAAAGAGAAGTCTGAAACCAGATTTACAGCTTGGTTTTAGTGAGCTGATTCTCTCTTGAGAACATGCTGTTTTATTATAATACACACCCCAAATTTGGTCAAACCAATAGTTTCACAAGGCTGTTAGCTGTGAAGCTTTGCTTTTCCCTCTGCTTTTTCAAGTAATACTACTACATGTCATAAGTCTTGTTTTTCTGCTGTACTAGTCATAAGTCTCAGAATAAGACCTAACGCTAAGTAGACAATAAACCCATTTAGAGTCAGAAGACCCACTTCAGAGTTTTCTGAGTTAGCTGGTGTTGGTATTAGCTGCTCTCCAGTTAATCTCCAGCAGCTGGGGCAGTTGGATAACAGTTTGGAGGTGGCATCACACTGAAGAAAACGCTGTTGTTCACAGCAAGCGGGTTAATGTTTGCTCATTTCTCAACTTTTGTTAAACACCAGCCGAGAAACTTCCAGTCAAGAGTTTCTCACTTAAGTCCTACACAAAACAATGAAAATCTAAGTTCTTTATTGGAACTAAATTGAACAAATGAGGTTTTCATCCATTAAGTTTCATCCCCCCCCCCCATTGTCACTGATAAGATGCTGTGCTTGTGTTTAGTTTTCACCACTCCACCCATTTTACACAAAGGCTGAAGAGTCCAATTTTGCTCTCATTTGACCACAGCACCTTCTTCCAAACATTGAAACCTACATGGCTTGTGGTCAACTCTAAAGAGGTTTATGCATTTTCTTTTTGCTTTGTTTCATATAAATGTCAGATGAAGATGACACTGCGTAATTCCCTTCTTCACAAAATGTAAACAGAAATGGAGTAGCATCAGATTTTGGTGGTTGTAGGATTTCTCTTTTGTCTTTAGCAGAGTTCACTTCCACCAAACCAAGGTTGACGAAGCGCACTAGGCCAAACAAACTGGAGTTTGATTAAAGCAGAATAAACAGGGCTGGTATGAATGCACCTTTAGAGGCATCACAGTAAATGGAGTAAAATCAAATGTACACCACACTTTTTAGATTTGCCTTTGTAAGACACTGTCAAGCAGCGTGTTTAATTGTCTTCCACCTCACAATTATTCACTTGTTAGTGACAAATCTGCTTTTCACACCAGTATTAGCCTTGGAGAGGTGCTTGGGACATTACTTTTTCATTTACGTACATTTTCATTAGGTAATGCAAGTAGACACATTAAATACCCACTGCTAACAACCCAGACTGCCATCATGTCATAAAGGCATAAAAGCCTAAATATTTAGTGTTTTACTTCTATATTCTGATAACACGGAGAATGTTGTCATTGGATCTGGGAGTCACTTAGTCTCTCTGAAGCGGATTACCTTGGCAGTCAGGACTACACTCAGGAACTCGAGGAGGTGGAGGTCGGCTTAGGCTCACAGTCTCTCATCAATACAGCTGGACTACCATTTTCTTGGAGAGATACTACTCTATTCAGCTTTCCAGGCATTCTGCACAAAAATATTCCTGAGGCAGATTCCTCTTTGATTGAATGTTAGCATCACAAACAAATCAGAAACAACCTTTTAGTAGTTAATACGTTCAACTTCTCTAGCTGTGTGACAGCAGGGATTGTTATGTTGTGTTAAAGGTGGAGTTCATATATTAGCAAAAGAAAAAAGTAACAGGGTTAATAAATTATGAAAATGATTGAGTGGCAATAACTGAGTGCCTAACAAAGGGTAGAGCAAATCACACTTTTGATGGTGCAGAGAGAGAGACTGAGCACCACAGCAAGACTGGGACAGTAAACTACTGATGTGAATCATGCAAAAAATTTATGGCAGTAATAAAACCGCTCAGTGATAGATGCTCATGGCAGAGGAGTGTTGTACGCTGTAGCACAAAACATAAGTGTAAGAAGAGATCATTTAAGCCAATATGTTTCCCTGAAGACGATGAAAGAGGCAGCACAACAGGACACAGGCATGATTGTTGGGAAGGGGGAAACTGAGCTTAAGTTACCCTCAGTATTTGGCTGAAATATATTTACTACAGAATGGGGTGGACAATATGGACTTGGAATTTTATTGTGATATTATGCTGTGTTTATTGTGATAACAATAAAAGTGACTGTAACAAAAGATGTCTCATTTAATTGTGTTTCAAATTTGTCGATGCTCTCTTGAAACGGATGGTGGAAAAAATAGCACTCAGTTTTTGAGGTTTACAAACATCAAAACTGGAGTTTACCATAGTCAGCATAAATCTAAATTATCATGATAAGAACTGTTTCATGATAAGAATAAATGATACAATAAATGCCCACTTTGACTTCAAAAAGCACAAAAATGGTTGAGTTAAATTTATTTGACCTAAAAAAAACCTTTATTAGCATTACGGAGCCAACAAATCAAAGGATTTAAGCACACTGCAGTTATTAGCGTATAACCTCAGCAAAGGTTCTTAGGAACCAGTTTTGCTTCATCCATCATCCTGATAAGGTCGGCCTAATTTCTACATGAAAATTTTAAAATATATTCTCAAATTTTATATCAAACTTTCTGAAAATTAGAAAGAGCTGTTTAAAGTTTTTGACTCTGCAGATGGTGATCCAGCCTGCTTTTTTTATTATTAATATAAACATGTTACAATGAATATCAAAATAGGCACCATAAAGTGTACAATAAATGTTCAAACTCTAGATTTACAGACATACAAAAAAAACAAAACAAAAAAATCTAAAACTTAGCATGGCAGATTATGTATTATGTATGCACAATATAATAATTCAGGGAAATAAATTAAACTACAAATGTTTTTAAAAAGGACTCATACAGCAAATTTTACTTATTTTTCCAGAGTGCAAACTTTGAGCTGGTTTTAAAGACACGGCATTCAACAATGAAATGTTTGACTAAAAGCAAATATTATTTATGCCATAATCAGTATGGTTACCACTAATTAAAGCACCAAATGTACTTGTCCTGGATAGTTAAATCTGTTAAATAGACCTGTGAAAATTAAAAGCATTGACATTTGAAACTAAAGCTAATTAAAGAAGTTCACGTTAGTAAAAAATGCTAATGGTCATTTTGGTCAAACACTCCCAGTTTCATTTCATCAGACAAGAAAAGCATTCAAAAATGTATATATTTGGCCCGCAGAATGTAATCTGGATATTACCTGATTAAAAACATCCACAGGCCTTTCATTTTACTGAAATGGAGTGAAAGCAATCTTTATGGTAAACTCCTGACTTTGAAGAAAGTCATTTAAAAAAATCGAATTATTCTGACACTTAACTAACAGAAATAATCTTCAAAATCCTCACTGGCCGAAAACAGAAAATGTTAATTCCAACCTTCTGATGAAATACTGCATGTTCTCCTTTTATACAATGTATGTAAATACCTCATTCCGAGCTGATCCACAGCGTAATAAACCACAACATCTGTGTTCTGACTATGCGGGACAGATGCAGTCAAACAGGCGGCGGGCTCTGGCATCGTGTTTCCGACTGTGACTGGACTGCATACCACCAGCTGTGGACGTGTTTCTATCTGTAAAACTAACACAGCCTGGCACAACCGTTTGGCATGAAAAACGCTCCTGTAATGTAGTGAAAATGAGACGAGAGATCGGTCAAACACAATGGGCCATCAGGTGCTTGAAACATTTACGGATTTCTGTCTCGGGTCTAAAATCTATGATCTGATCTGAGGGGCCAAACACACATCCACCTGGCAGTTGGCTCTAAAGGTCGGCTTGATTTTGTAAGTGTGCAGGACAAAGTGAATGATCCAGTCAAAGAGAAAGGACACTACTGCCCTGCACACACACACACCCCGACACACACTTTATCCAGATTTGACAAGGTTAGTTAATCATCTGTCACAGGGACAGACTCCCCTCTCCTCTGTCTTTCGTCTATCTCTCCCACTCCATTCCTCCCTCCACCTTTTCTGAAATGTCCTCAAACCAAGGACATCTGTCCTTTTCCACCCACATTAACCCCGCTTTGTGTCCTTCCTCTCCCGCCCCTTCCCCTCTTCTTGTCCCAGCTCCCTTCCATCCTTTATTCACAATCCGATTCCCCTTTTCCTCTCCTCTCTGGCAGGGAGAGAGCTGTCTCTCCATCATTCAGTGCTCTAATCGGCCACAGGTAATTTACTCCAGGCCGTTTAGCTCAAGGTAAATCTAAAGAATGGAGCCAGAAAAAAGGATGAATTGCTTGGTGGAAAGGGGAACCGAGGGAGGGAGATGGAGTCGGTGTAAACCGAGGCAGGAAATGATTGTGTTGCAGACGGAGGCAGAAGATGGAGATGCAAGGACGTGAAAGAAGATGGAGTTCAGACCAACTTGAGTTTGTGTGTATTCAACACTGCTTATGTCAAAAGGTAAAGAATCCAACTTGAATTTGAATCCGGCAAAGTTAGTTTTTGACTTTACAAATCTGGAAATTGTGGCTTTATTTGAATTTTGGGTATTTGGCATTCCCATGTGTTGAGCAGGTGTTCCAGACTTGGTTTTGTGCTCTGTCTAGACTAGACTGAGTTTTATGCTACAACTGAGAACTTTCTTGGTAAACGGTGAAGCAACAAAAAGAAGGCAAGAATCGCTGCTGGAAAGCAAGAAAAAAAAAAAAAGATCTTCACAAAAGAATCGTATGGCCCTTCATTTTATGACATTTTATTATCAACCTTGTGTTTTTTATCAAATAAACCAAGACAAAGTGGAGCATAGTTGAATGAGAAGGGGGAACATTCTTTAAGAAATAAATCTGAAGAGGAAAGTTTTCAGTGGCCTTTGTTGCTATGAACCCTGCAGGATTGTTCTGAGGCAGCGGACTGGGTTGCTCTTCGTCAGGCACATGGACAGAACAATTCCATGATTGTGTGATGGACTTCTATAAACGTCTGTGGGAACAACACTGTCCCCAACAAAACAGTGAGATGCTTCCATTCTTAATAATAAACCTTGTTCTCTTACTTAAAACCCTGAAAAACTGAAAGAATATATAGGTACACAAAAAATATTTTTTGCATCTCTTGTTTTAAAATGAATAAAAAAAGAGAACATTGCAAAAACAAAATGTGGTCAATTCGTTTTTGTCTAGTTTCTAGTGCAAACAAGCCAAAACTAACTCAAAAATAACTTTTCAGCAGGAAATATGAGCTTGTTTTAAGTCAGTAACTCCTAAATATTGATTTAAAAAAGTATCTCTTCCATTGGCAGATTATTTCACTTACAAGATATTTCCCCATGTTTCCAGTGACATGATCTGCCAATGAACTAATACTTTTTCATCAATATTAAGAAATTACCTAAAACTAGCTTCTACATATTAATGAGAAACTGCTTCTGAGTTAGTTTTCTCTTATTTTAAATCTGTTAAGATATTTGCACAGCGGGCTGCCCAGTGGCGCAGCTGGTAGAGCTGTTGCCTTGCAGCAAGAAGGTTCTTGGTTCGATTCCCGGCCCCGGTCTTTCTGCATGGAGTTTGCATGTTCTCCCTGGGCATGTGTGGGTTCTCTCTGGGTACTCCGGCTTCCTCCCACAGTCCAAAAACATGACTGTCAGGTTAATTGGCCTCTCTAAATTGTCCCTAGGTGTGAGTGTGAATGTTTGTTTGTCCTGTGTGTCTCTGTGTTGCCCTGCGACAGACTGGTGACCTGTCCAAGGTGACCCCGCCTCTCGCCCGAAACAATAGCTGGAGAGGCACCAGCACCTCCTGACCCCAGTAAGGGACAAGGGTGTAGGAAAATGGATGGATGGATGTTTGCACTAGAAACTGGACCAAAGATACTTGGGAAGATTTTGTGTTTTTGTAGTGAAAAAAAAAGTATAAGTAAACAAAAACAAAATATAGAATGATAAAATTAGAAAGGAAATGCAAAAATAGGACACAAGAGCAGAATGAAGTACTGATGACAGCAGAGACATAATTCTATATATAAATGCAACAAAAGATTGAATAGACAACGAAATGAGGCCAAAGTAGCAGGGAAAGCCACTGGATGCTCAGCCAGGAGGGGGAGGATGGAGGGCTGACATGCATCCATCAGTGCAACGCTAACTGTGAAAATCTGCCAGGGACAGAGACACCAGTCAAGTCAGGAAATAAGAAAATGATTAAGAGCAATTTAATGTCATGCCGCCACCAAGCCAAAACGAACATCAGTCACAGGGAAACTAATGTGACTGCACCCTGTCTCACTTCACCAGCAGTCACTTGCTCACGCATTCATTCACTCCTTTCTCTCTGGTCGTTGCAGATTCATCCCCCACAGAGATAAAACCATCCAAACAGTCATCCCTAACCCAAATGACCACACAAATGTTCCCCCACAGTGTGTAACTGTTTCCATATGACCCCAAAACGTGCAGGACGGTCTAAACTGCTGCATCTCTTCAAAGCTGCAACACACACTCTCCACTCCTCCTTCAAACTACATGCAGTTTCTTGTTCTAAAACACCAAATATTAGCATCCCAAAGCTTTTAAATACTGCCCCCATCAGGCTGTAGGCAACCATTACAACATTGTGTTAAAAGAATGAACACTTCCAGACATAAAATCTGCAAAGAGAGAAAGAAAAGGCTTTAAAGAGTGTTAGAGGAGTAGTATTACCGTTACATTTCCCTCCATTGGTGGGGTCTCCATAGTAACCAGGGATGCAGGTCTGACAGTGTGTCCCTGCTGTCAGGTTCCCACAGTGCTCACACACATTGCTGTTCACACACCTGCTGTGGCCGTTACATTGACATGCTGGAAGGAAGGGAAACGCAGCATTGGTGGATTCAATAGGTGCAACATGACACAAATTAAAATGCTTTCGTTGCATTTTTACTTTCGATTGTTGCTAAAACTGTTTGTGACTTTAACTTTGGTCCACATTACACTTTTAACACATTGAATAGTGAGTTTTTAAGTTTCTGAGAAAAATGTCAAAACATCGATGAAATCACAACAGTTGAACAAGAATGACCTGGGGCAAATGTCCACTCACCAGGACACTCAATAAAGGCCCAATTGTAGCCTCTGTCAGAAGAGCATAGGCTCTGATCCACCACCATGTCCCTGTCCCACAGTCTGGATCCAGACCTGGTGCTTGAAGGCTTCAGGGGCCCGCGATAGGAACCTTCCAGGCATACGCCTCTGCCGGTGTTGCTGGGGTCACCACACCAGCCGCACTCGACTCTCTCCAGGCACTCGGCGCAGGTCCTGAGACCCAAACAGTTCTGAGCTGATGGGTGTGGACAGACAGAAGAAAAAAAATTTAAAATCAGTTCAGAAAAGATGCAATAATGAAAATTCTAGACGATGTTTATAACAGCAGGCAGCCAGTCTAACAACAGAGGTTCCAGATGAATGGGGTCAGATTTAATGCCACTAGGTCCAAATGTTTGAGAAGCAATGGTCGAAACTTGGAACAGAAAACATGCAAAGATGGATTCATCTTGCCTTGAATTAATGTTCCAGAATGTCGGTGGAGGTGTTGTAATGAGAAGAGGATAGATTCTTGGCACGTATGGTGTTCCTTAAAACCAACCGAGTGTTGTTCTAACTCCTTAAACTACCAAGGTATTACTGCTGATGATGTTTATTCATTTATGACCAGGAGTGTAATCAAAGTGCAGTCCTATTAAGATCCATTCTGACTATATTCCCAGACTTTTGCTTTGCATGGGCTTATTTTCATAGATTAGGTTTGGCTAATTATTCGACAATATTAAAAAACTAGCAAAGAAGAATCACCTTTCCAATTAAAGTTTTATGTATTTCTTTAATTCTCAGAATTTATAGAGAAATGGTCTTTCCATTTCACCACCTTCCAACACTGGGAGAAGCATTTGTATTCATGAAGTGGATGTGACATTCAAAAAGCACTTCAGAGGTGAAAATTAAAAATGACACGTTGTTTTATGGTATGGCATTCAAAGCTCCTCCACAAAAACAACAACAAAAAAATCTCCATATTGAGATACTGGCATAGGTAGAAAAACAGGCGAAAGGTAACACGCATAAGAAATCAAGTGTGCGTTTTATGTGTGTGCTTTCTGGGAATATGCCACTCCAAACTTAACTTTACAGCTTGTTTTTTTTTTTGGTTTTTTTGTCAGCTTTGCTTTGCTCTCACTCTGAGCTTCGACTCGTCTTCCTGTTGTGAGAAGTTTTCCTCCACAAAGACGGGGTGCGCAGCGTACACTCATATAAACACAAAGGGGAAGGTGAGACTTTGTTGGCGTGAACATGACACAGACAGAACTTATCAAGAGGTTGTCTCTCGCAGGCCAGAGAGATTATTCAAATGCGGCAGCGGGTAAAATTAGCATTTTCACGAGAGTCTGTTTCCTCTTTCAGTGAGAGCCATTTCCAAAAGTCCACAGATGTTCCGGCTTCACAAGCATCTCGTTCCGTTTGTCCCGGCTCGGAATGTGGACCCCGTCCTCTGTTTGTGTGTTTGCTGCGGTTGCATTATTCAACACACAACACTGATTCATTTCTTCTTTCCTCGCCTGAATAACCAAACTTGCGCTTGGTTTTTCCATCTATATTTCTCATCTACATTTTTATTTTTCCTTCACTCCCCCCCACTAACTAAGCCATCATCCACTGCTTGTTTTTCAGCATCATATCCCCTTGCACTTCCTTTAGGCATAAATGGAATTACAGAGGAAAAAATCAGGCCTTTGATTCTCTCTCCTGCTGTGCCCTTCCCTCTAAATTTAACTTTTGCTTATTTCCGTCCCCTCTCTGACAGCTCTCACTGAATTTTGCACCTCTGTCAATACTTCAAAGACAATGACGGAAGTTTCAATAGGATAAAACTAATCCGCACAAAGCCAAGGCTTCCTTTACCGCAAAAGTAAATATTTACTTTGCCTAAAGTGATTTGGCTGCTCATGAAATAAAATTTGTTTTAACACAAAAACTGTATTACTTTCATTTTTGAGTTATTAATTAAACAAAATAAAGACAAAGACGCAAGTTCTTTGTTAAACGCAGTCAGTGTTGTACTGACTGGGTATTAAAAATATGAAAATAGCCAATGATGTAATTGACATAACTTTCTTCTAGTTGAACACCTGTACCCCAAAATGCCTGTGCATGCCATGATGATTTAGTTGTGCATTAATTCTGATGAACTGGAATCTCAGACACAGTGTGGCAAAGACAAAAGACTTCACTGTCAGTAGAAGATCATTTCAAAACTAGAGGGATATATATATATATATTAAATCACCTCAAGTGGAATGACTGTCAGAAAGCTGAACGACCACAAAATAAATCCCCCCATGTTGGCTTGAACCACTCAAAACTCGTACTGATCTAAAGTTAGTCTCACCACAGTCACCTTCGAAGAGCTGCTTGCTCAGCCTCACTGCACTTATTTTATGATCCCAAAAAGAAAGTATATATCAAGTATCCAGCCACTAAACAAAAGAAATGATTTGGTTTAAACAGTTATAAATCAAAAACAGATTTTCAGGTGTATAATAAAACTTACTTTCTATGTTACAAACTCCTTTAGAGTTTGTAATCACTTTTACAGTTAAGTGGCTTCTTCTGTGTCCCTCATTCAGGGCTTTTTATAGGAGGGTACTGCCTCATAAAGTCCTGTCGACTTTGTAGATGAGGATCAGAGAAAGAAAAAGTCAAGACTGTGCATGCATGCACGATTTCTGTTATAGTTAACAGCACCAGAAGATTTAGCTGAACCTTAAAACACTCAAAAAATTCATTTGTTCCTGCATTCATGAGAGGGTCAAGAGCGTACATGATTAAAATTCCAATGGAAATAGCTCTGACATCATTTGGTTTGGTATAATGTTATTCTATTGGCTTTTCTGTTAGCAGTTTAACCTTTCGGCTCCACACAGTCACTTTGCTGACAACAATCTCAGTTTGGTCTTTGCTTCATTTTAAGATTTGTTTGCTCAGGTTTTCCTCAAAACGATTAAAAAAAGATATTTCTTATTTTTTCAAATCTCAGACAATTCAACCTAATCTAAAAATAACTACAGATTATGTTCAATGACAACTAAAATGACTATCAGATGAATTGTCAGCAATTGTCAACCCCTTAAAGCGGGTAAAGCTCTGGGTGGTTCTGAGCACACCAGTGAACCATCCAATCAACCTCCTGAAAAAAAACACACCATTCCCATTAAATAAGAAATGCAATTAAAATCACGTGTGACTGAGTTTGTCCAATCAATAAGTCGCTAAAAAACATTCTGCACCATGATCCTTTGAAATGCCAAATTGCACAATTATATGGTCAATGGAAACACATTTGCTCAGGAGTTTCAAAGATGAGCTGACTGAGCTGTTGTCACTTGCATACCAATAGAAAAGGAATGGGAAGATGACAAAGTGCAGATAAGGTCAGTAAGATCACGCTTGGTGTCCTTACGGATTGCTTAGCCTCACACTCAGACCATATGGGTATGATGTTGCTCCTGAAAGCAGCATTTCTCTTCTCACTTTGGCGGTTTCCTCAGGATGTTCTCAGGAGAGAGAGAGAGAGAGAGAATGTGCTGTAATGTAGATCCCCAGGCTCAGGAGAAAAGGTAAGGCAAACACCGTGTCTGGCTGGCCTTGACAGTTGATGTTTAATGCATGGAGGTTCACGGATATGTAAAGTGCCAACTTCAGAGACACTTGCTGTCAAATACTGCTGGAGCAAATAGATGATACAAGATGAATTCAAATACTTTCCAGAGATGCCAAAGTGAGACCTGACATTATCAGATCATGGTGTAGCATGGAGGCGATTGTGCAGATGGAATGTTTTCATAAAAGATGAATTGACACTTTTTGGTGATGACTAATGTCCTGGTTCAGCTGGTCTGTTGCAACTTAAAAGTACCATAAAAAGAACAGAGATCTAAATTCTGCACCTTAACGGATAAAGAATGGGTTAATGTTAAAGATGTCAACCCTGGACACACTGTCCTTAGTGTATGTTGTTTATAGAACTCTAAGTGATAGAGTAATAGGCTCGACACATGGGAGGCAGCATCACTCCCTTTCCCTTTCCTGTGGAACTTGCATAATGAAGCAACAATTGCTTGTCTGTCTCCAGCCAAGCAACCGGCAAAATTTGTGCATGTAAAATTTTGAGCTCATACATGTAGATGCGAACATGCAGGCTAGCAACATAACAGAAAGTTGAAAACTGTTCAACATTTGTCGCATTGTGTCATTTGTTGGCTTTCCTAAGAGTGCCAGAAAACCTTCGTTGTCATTCGTAGGTCCAGATCTTTCTACTTTGAACATAGCAATTTTTTACCATCAATTCCTCCCAGTCAGATTGACAGACGCTTTGATCTGGCTTAATGCTTTCATGTTGTCACCCATCTGTTTGGTGAACACGAGCACCACAAGCAATGTCAAGTCTCACTACTTTGTCTGGGCTCAGTTTGTTTAGTCTGCTGCCATTTTCCCCAGATCTTTGATTGTTAATAATGTCTCTGATTTTTGCTAGTGAACCCAATACAACACCCAACATCTCTGAAGTGCTTAACTGGCTGGATCTCAAGTTATTTCTCTACCAAGTCCAAGTATTCGTTTAATTGTACCGTTTACTTCCTAGTAACACTTTTTGCTTTAAGGGTGGGTTAACTGGGTTAACTTTTAATATGAGCTCAGTTGAGGTTTTCTTTGAGGGGAAAGGAAACATTGAGAGAATTTTCAACTTAGTTTTATTATGTTCTGCAAAGTTAAAGCAAAACATATTAATGCTAAGCCACTCATGTTCAGATCTGAGTTGATAAAGTGATGATTGATCATGCTGACTGATCTAACTGGATGCAGCCTGAATGAGTTATTGTTGCACACTTAATAGTCGATTAGTGTGTTGATCGTAGGTTCGTTTTATTTAGAAACATATTTGTCAAAAACACAGGAGCGACAGTGAGCGCCTCCGCCATCAGCCGTTGCTGCGCCAATTTACGGTTGGCTCGCTGAGTTCGGAGAGCTCACTGTGCTCCACACGCCCACCGGTGGCGAACCGCCGCAACTGCAGCTCAATACATTAAACAGACAAGAAAAACAAATTCACAAACAAAGCAAGAACAGAGAGGGGGTGCACTTAGTGTTCACTCCGTCACATTATCGTCCCTCATATTAACTGCCACATCCTGGAAGCTCAACCCCAAAAGGCATCAGTCTTCAACACAACAATATTAATAAAACTAGAGCTGTTTTTGTAGAATCTTTTTTGAAGACTATAACATCCCAGCTGAAACAATCATTTTTACATTTACTTTCTTGGTATAATTTATTGATACATCTGTTAGAGATGTTTTGTTGTTGTTTTAAGGACAAATCCCATTTTTAACCAATTGACACTGAGTTTAGTCTTCTGCACAGTAGAACAACAGACAAACTAAAGCAATGGATCAAACAGATCAGTTATTTTGCCAGTTGGTAGATTTTTTTACTCTTTCCTGTTACAACTACAAATGTCAGCATAGAGTATTTGTCCACAGCTATTAGTCATGTACTCTACAAAACAGATGCAACAACGGCATTAAGAATGCCATTTTAAAAATGAAAGCCATAAAAAGTCCAGAAGGCAGTTTGACACAGTCCATGCAGAGACAAAGAAGAAGATACTCAAGACAGCTTCATCCAAATCTACCTATTTGTTGATTGGTGCAATGGAAAACTTACACTGCACATCATCCTGAACACATAATGAAACATAATTTCATTAATGGGGGTGATGAAACTATGTTTCCCCAAAGGTGATGGTCAGAGTTGAGAGACAGATGGAAGGAGCTAAATACAGAACAATCCTGGAGGAAAACCTACGTCCAGCCTGGGAAAGCAGGAGAACTAATGAAAACATACAACTGGAGCTTATATTGAAGAATGTCCAAATGTTAGAATTGCTTGGTTAAAATTTGCACCCAATTATTGTCTGTGGCAAGAACGGAAATTAGATTTTCACATTTGCTTTCCAGTTACTCTGACTGGGCTTGAGTTATTTTCCAAACAGAAAAAGGTGTACAAAGCTGTTAAGAATATAATCAAAAAGACCTGCAGCTGTGGTAGCAGTGGGATGTGGATCTACATTGTGCTGACTTTAATCTCGTCTAGTACAAGTGCTTGCTACACCTTTTGGGGCTTACAAACTGTTGTATTATTTCACTTTCACACAACAAGGCAGTACTTTGCGTTGGTCTGTCACATAACATTCAAATAAAATACACTGTAGTTTGTGGTTATGAAGTGATAAAAAGGGGTATGAAATGAGACTGTTGTAGTTAAACTTCATGTCTTCATGCGATACTGAAAACCTCTAAAAGAATATATTTGGTTATAAACTACTGGAAAAAAATGACAGCAAATATAACCTTAGAATCAGGCAAATGCTGAAGAAAACTGCCTGACTCAGCATCCAGTGACATGGTGACATGCAGCAAACCCAGTAAAGTCTGTAATCA
The DNA here is from genome assembly GCA_902982915.1 of Phalloptychus januarius. Classification (NCBI taxonomy): domain Eukaryota; kingdom Metazoa; phylum Chordata; class Actinopteri; order Cyprinodontiformes; family Poeciliidae; genus Phalloptychus; species Phalloptychus januarius. Next base: position 666,286 of record CADWAE010000197.1, on the reverse strand, counting down.
TCCTGCATCTGGTTTTAGTTTGCTATTGACATGCTTTATTCCAAACAGATTTTCATGACATTTTGCTTGATTTGCATACAGAACATTCCTATTGTTCCTAGGAATGTCACAATGACAAATTTTGCTGAGCGATTGTCTCAAAAATTATTGCAATAAATGACAATATTGCTTGAAGACCATCTTAAACTTATGTAATGGTAATCTTGTCAAAAATAAATACACTTTATTTTCCAAAGGACACTTAACACTGGGACTGGTAAACAAAATAAAACCTAAAACAAAAATAAAATGGGTCTCTCAGTCCCCATTGACAAAAAAATGTACTTGAATAAAAAACTAAACATAAAACCAAAGTAGAAATAAAAACTACAAACTACATAAATAAAAGAGTATAGATTATGAAGTCTGTATACTATGTTGCCTTTCAATAATTATTAGATTTAGATCGAGAAGATGGGCATATCTGGCTAGATGATGCAATAGTTCACTCCTCCCTTACACTAAGAAAATGAGGAAGGGAGGGTCACCGGAGAGAGAAAAAGGCAGGAAGAAACGATAAAGCCGATAAATTAAAACAAGGTTGATCATTTTCATCTATCATGCGATTAATTGATTTATGGTTTATTGTGACAGGCATAATTGTTGCATTTAAGTTTTGATACCATCTGTTATCTAAGCATTTCATTTTAACACAGAGATCTACTTACAAAGTTTGGAAAGAATAGTTAAAGTTGCGGGGGAAAAATAGGACGCCCATGTTACCTTACATCAGGCAACTGCATCATTGCAGCATTTTTAGTAGCTAGAAACAAAAACACAGCTTCTGTAATCAGAACTGCCTGAAGTTATGCGAGTTCAGATTTCTTCAAAATGTTTTTATTTATGCTGCTACAACCTTAGCTAATCTAGTATTAAACAAACATAGACATCTATGTACCTAACTTAGGCTTTATTTAAAGCTAAATAATTGCAAGCACAGGACCAGAAACAGAATGGAAAGTTAAGGCCAGAGGCATTCACACATTTTGTACCACAGGCTAAAATGACCAAGTTAAAAGCACTCAAGAGTCAAATTCTTCTTCAATTAAAAATGCAAAATGATTATATTGCGGTTTTTTTTACCCAATGAATTAAGCAACACTGTAATAAAACAAATTAGAAAAGAACAAATTATAGTAGTAGGTCTGAAAAAGGGTCTCAGACATTTACTTTAATGAAAAATATCTCTATAGTTTTAACTATTTTCAATTTTGTTGATGTAGAAAATGTGCTTCGTTGTTCTCAGCAACGAAATGAAAAACCTCCTGTAATAACCCTTGCTGAGTTTTGCTAAGTTTAAAGTGACTAAATTGCTGTTGGATATTTCTATGATACTAAAATTAAAGCAAAAAAAACACATGGCAAGAAGAGAAGTACTTCGGCTATTTACCAAGCCTAACAGGAACATGAACTTAACATTTTACCATCTAAAAAGTTATAAAATTGTCCTTAAAACTATGTTCATACAATTTCCAGAAAATGTTCATCTGAATCAACCCAATTTTCTAAAGGGAGTGAATATTCAAACATCTGAAAATAATTTTGGTGTGCAAAGATAAGAAGTAGGTTTGTTGTAATCAGCCAGAATGAAAGTGTGGAACTATGCTCCAACATTGCAGCCAGTAAAATCTCTTTTTAAGATGAAATTCTTAGGCAAATGTCAAGAATATTGTATTCAATAAGAAATATAACAAGACATTAATATTCCATAAAACAAAAAGTTGAAGCTGAAGGTTAGAAAACAATAAGGCTGATAGACTTTAAATGAACAACATCCAAAGGAAAATGTGTCGTATTTTATGCAAAGCAGTACACTCTGAGCAACAAAGGTAAAAAAGTAGCAGAACAAAGAGCTCCTACACACCGTCTGCCACCCAGCCTCAGATGAACATGGAAAGAGAGAAGCAGCTGATGAAGGAGTGAAGTTAGCACAAAAGAAGGGAAAACAATCATGGCTTCAAACTGCAGAGGAATGCTGTCTACACTCAACTCCAGGAAAGAGAGAGTCAAAAACAAATAGCCAACAAAAAACTAAAGATATGACTTTGAAGCTGTCTTTAAATTGAGAAACATGAACATTTCCCAGAGAAGTACCCGTTTGTCTAGCATATTAAAAGCCATAAGAAGTTTTGCTTCAGAATATTTTGATAAAAAATATATTGAACGACAAAAAAAGAGTGCAGGTTTTTCTTATCTTTCTTGTTGTGTTATGAAAATAATAAAAACTAGGTACATTCAGAAAACAAAATCCTATTTTAAAGCCTAATAAAACAAAACAAAGAAATGAGTTATATGAGGGGAGCCACTGAACTGAGCTGCTAAAAAATATGAACTGAAGCAGGAAATGTTCAGCAGAAAGCAGAGAACAGCTCAGATCGTGTCACTTCTGTCACATTCATCTCCTGCCCTGTGGTTACAGGAGTGGTGGCCCTGCCTCCAGGCTGGAGTGTGTTAATGTGTGTGTGACTCTTAATAATAAAGATCACTATTGCCTGGTATCATTATTCACATATTGCATTGAAGCTAAAACCCAGTGGTAGCAATTGATAAAAACCATTGCAAACATTTATGCTAAAGTAAAAATTTCTTGCATAAGAAGCCTTCAACAATTAATCACATGACAAATTAAAACACACTTGATAACTTTCATCCTGATGAGTCATCTTTTTAAAGAGAAATGTTATGTACGGAGACATCATGTTTTATTTATTGGCTTCAGTCATTTGTTTTATTTTGGATATTTAAAATATCTTCAGATTCCAGTGTTCAGTGTTCTTTACTAAATTAAAACTTATTGCTCTTTAGGAGAGCAAACATGCGTTATTATCCCATTATCAATACATTATTTGAAAATGGTCTCAAAAAAGATGTTTATCACAATAATTATTGGGACAAGATATCGTCCAGCAAAATTGATCGTGACATGTATAAGAACCGTTCCCATAATCATGGAGAGAAAGAGTCTAAATGGGCTGGAACGTTAGTTCAGATTTTTTTTTGTGGCCTTTTGTTCAGAATTACTTAGGGTATTTTGGCATTGTTATGATGTGTAACCATGGCAACAATATTTTTGTGCTGGTTTGTGTTTTTTTCCCCAACCAGGAGCAGCTGACTGGCATCTCAAAAGCTCAAAGTACAGGAGACTGGTTCAAGCATCTATTACCTGATCTACGGAAGCTTCCCAATTTAGTCAAACTTAATTATTATTTTTTTTATTCTGGTGTAAATAAAAGTATTTAAACACAAACATTTATGAAAGAATTCTCCAAACCTTACCAGAACATTCCTGGGTCTGCCACTCCATACACTGGCCGTAAGGGAAAGAAATGACGTACGCCGAGGAGTCCACGCACCGCTGGGTGCTCCCACACCACATGCACTCCATGGCCTGGCTGGTGCAGTTGGCGCAGTTGGTCCGCAGGGCGCATGGCGTCTTGCAGGGACGAGCGCTTTGACTCTGCAGACTCCCTAAGCAGCGGGACACAAGGACAGACGTGGACGGAGACAGAAAATATCAATCAGTTACTAGTTTGTTTTAATAGTTACGGAAAACTGAAGCACAAAACAGATTTTAAAGACGCGTGATGATCCAAAGGACCCATTTTCACACCTTGAAGTCATGCAGTTGGCACGTGAGTACGTCGTTAAAATATGTAACTTCTTACTTAATCTAAAACCCATAGTGTCAGCCCTTAGAGTCTCAAAGAGTCTGAACCAGTCCTTCTACATTCCCCACCATTTTGTCTCATTCATTCCTCCTCACCTGCAGCTTTTTCACAGATCAGGCCATCAGTGGTGGCGGTGCAGGGATTGGCTTTAAGTCCGGCGGACTCCGTTCTCTCCAAAAAGGCGCAAAAGCCTGAGTCACTGGGCTCCCCCGGCAACCATCGCAGAGTGCTGTTGGTAAATGGGGACGCGTCCTCCCAGCCCCAGTAAGACACGTTGATTTTCCTCAGGCCCACCCACGGAGACAACCTCTGTGGAAGAACAGCCTTATCTTATTAATCCACAGTCTTTGTTGAAAACTAATAACATATGTAGATCCTGATTGGCTGTTCAACCAAAGACTACAGAAAAAAACTGCTGCTAACAGATACTAACACATTCAAATGTGCAGCAGCATAAACAGGGAACCAGTACTGTATGAACTGCCTGTTCCTTTTGTGTCACTTTTTCAAGTGACACAAATTCAAGTACTGACACGTCTCATAGTCTGTTTTTATTGCTCTCTAAATTATTTGCTTCATAACAACTATGAAAAATGGCCTCAGCTTCTTGTGGGAAGAAAATGTGGAGCAGATTTCTAAACAAAAACTTTAGGGCTTGAGAAAAACTCCAACAATGATAGGTAAAAACCAAATCAATCTTTAAATGTCCAAGAAGGGATGGAAATAGGAATTAACACCAACATTAGTTAAGTAAGTGAACTGATTAGAGCTGCAGGTATGGAATCTAAATATGTCTGATGGGGAAAAATTGATAAATTGAGCTTAATTAAACCAAAAAAGGAGAGTTGTCTGTTCGTTTTGAAACAAAAAAACGAAAACAGAGCAAAAGACATAGAGAAAATTAAAAATAAAATAAAAAACACTGGAACCACTGGAAAAGCCAGGACTGCTTCACGCAAGATTAAAACTGCCCTTCAGTCTCAGTTATAAGGCCATTAAATTAACCTGAATTTTGCAAATTTAGAAGAAAAAAAACTTCAGTGGCAAGACCCAATCAGAGATGATTGGTGGTATTGCCATAGCAACCACAGCTAAGTTATTTCCTTTCGGTCTGGAGGATTTTACAGTAATGATGGGAGGTTTCTGTGCTTCAACAATTAGTTGTGACATTATAAAAGAAGAATGAAGGTTTGTTTTGTTTTTCTTTTTAGCTGTTGAGAGGATGCAGGTCAGGAGGTTTCCTTGTATAGAGTCAAGCACACTGCTGAGCATGTTATTTGAGGTAGTAATTTATCCTATGCACCTTTCTTGGTGAAAGAAAATCATGAGGATGAACAAAAATATATTTCTTTGTTACAAATCATACAATGATATTTTCTGAGTTTGGTTAGCTTGTTGTTCATTTTAGCTTTGTGAAATCTGGATCATGGTTTTTCACTGGACCTGGTTTTGGTTTGTGGGGTTGATGCTCAGGGATGAGGTTGCTATGGCCTCCTCTCCTTCAGATTCTCTGACCAGGCTCCCCCACATCCACAACCCAAGTATGCTGGCAAACAATCACAATCCAAGCCCAAAGGTTTTGCTCAAAACAGTCAAAATGACTCCATCCATTTTTTTAAAAATCCACAGGAAAAAGAAAAATCACATCACAATCTGATATTATGTAGTTCCTGTGTTTCCACAATGTCAATGCTAAACTGCAGCTCTGTCAGAAAGCTGACCAGCTGCACAGTTTTTCTCTTCTTTATTGCAGTCCGTTCTTCAGAGCAGATAAATCTCAGTCATTCTGCTGCAAACCTTTTCGCATGTGTTCCTGGCACTTCTAGTAATTAAACTCTTATTGCTCCTCCATATGAGCAGCTCTCTGAGAGCAGACGGTATGTCTGCAGTGCACAGCTAATAATGTTGTTGCGAGTTGTCAGTGACGCAAATCACGAGCCAAACAATGGATGCAGTCAGCTGTCAAACAAATGGTTTCTGTGCTGTATCTCAATCGGTGAAGTTGGTATTACCCCTGAGGTAGGGACAAAAATCTGAGAAGTGCCAGGCTGAGTCACACCGGATCTGCTAACAGACAATGAATCTGGGTGAGGCGGACTGGACCGAACCATTAGAGGCAGTCTGGTAGAAAAGTGCCTTAAACCAGACTTAACACTAAATATTAAAATAAGTTTGCAATGTCTTCATAAGAAGGCATTACAAAAGCAAAAGCTGATTCCAGATGTTCAGTGTGTCTGGTATTTACTACAGCTGACTGAAGTTAAGCTTGTGAACACTTTATTGTGAGAAAATAAGTGTGATTTGTTGATAATGGCCAGTAATGATTAGGGAATATTTTCCCACAACTGTAACTTATAATAAAACACTTGTAGTTCAGAGAAAAGACGTGAAACTGCAGCCCTGCTGTAAGCTTGAAATCAAACATAAACTATCTAGATTTGAAGCAATTTTATCCTCAGTTGTTAAAGGTATTGCTGAGATCAGAAGCACTGTGTGAGGCAAAACAAGTCCCCAATCTTCCAATCTTCTTAATTTACATCTACATAAACATTACAGGAGCAAAGCATGTTAAACATTCCCATCCAAGCTGCCACATGTTTTCCACACATCTGTATTTACTGAAACACAGATTAACTTTATCTGTGCTTTGTGGTGGGCTGAGATTTAAAAAAACTCATCAGGGAAAGAAACTGAAAAAAGTGCATCTCCTTTTCTCAGAACTGAGAATCCCGAGTGGTACAAGCTCAAACATTTAAAAACTTTAACATGATCTATAATTCATCATATAAAGTCAGTAGTGCTGAACTATGCAAGACAGAAAAATAACCCACCCAGACTGGTTTATTATTTATCGGTTCTTGCTAAATGATCATTTGAAATAAGTGTTTATATAATCTCTGGACTAAACATTTCTTGGCATCTAATTATAAAACATTACAAATTTATGATGTTCGCATAAAAGGCGGTGCAGCTGTTAGCAATGCATCAAACAGCAGGGTGTGCAACATTTTAAAGAATAAACCCCAAGGTGCACATGAGACCTGCTCACATTAATAAAACACTTTCATTTCAACAATGAACTAAAATGATTAATAATTGTTTCTCCCGTTGATTTTGTATACACCAACCTGTGGCTTTTTTCCCACGCCAAAATGTTTCAAGCGTTCAAAACTGAGACATTTAATTTCAAAAGATGTCTTTAAATATGTTACTTGAGGAGCAGTAGATCTCAAAACATATTTATATCTTTCCTAACATGTTTAAGAAAAAGTAAACATGAAGATGAAGGGACTTTAGGACAAAAACAGATAAAAAAGTTCTAATTTACTTCATCTTTTCAGACAAAAATATTTGTCAAATACATTCTATATAGAACTAAACAAAGTGTTTCCTGAGATGAAATCCGGTCTTAACAATTAATACTCACAAATAAAATGGATTTGCAACAGTGAAAATAACATCAGTAAAAATAATGTGCCAGGTCCTGGTGCATTATGTGTTGGTTTTAAAACAGGCACCCACCTGCTTTTCCAGTTGATACTTGTGCAGCTCCTCCAGAACAAAACCAACTTGACTGTCTGTGAGCAGAGAGGCTATATTTCCTCCCAGGTTTTTGCAGTAGTGCTGTGCGTTATCGTAGCTCTCCCTGCTGGAGTTGATCCTCAGGCAGACGTCCACGATGTGGAACCAGCCGTCCCCACAAAGCTGCCCTAGACACACAAACAAACATCGCTCTGCTGCTTTTTCTTTCTACATGTTAGAGTTTATGTATTAGAAAAATGGCCGTCTAACCCCTGACTTTTCACCAAAGCTGAAACTAACTACTAGTTCAAGCATAGCCTAGACCAAAACAATTGGTCCAAATGATTTGGTTAGGTCATTTAATCTTCAAACAAAACCCAGACAGAGCATCAGGTATAAAGTGTTTGAAAAAGATGTAAAATATTTGAAAGAAAAAATAAGGACTGTTTACATGGCAACATTCTGAAGGTTAGCATGTATGTGCTAACATGCTGAGGGTTAGCATGTAAGTATGCTAACCCTCAGCATGTTGCCCTACAAACTGCTAGCAAATGTCACTTTTTCACATATTTGTGAGATTTCTTCAACATATCAGTATGAGATAGCATTCAATTTACTGTAATAGGAAAACCTTAGCATTTGGTAATTCATCGTGCTACAAATACACTACTGTGTAATTTCTGGTGTAATGTCCAAAGTCGCATTTAGTTAAGTCCCAGTAAACAGTAATGGTAAAAATCAAAATTACATTAAAATTATATGACTTGGATTATTAAAACAATTATAGGCCTATTTTACAACATAGTTAGGTATTAAGACAAAAGCTATCTGCAAACAAACAAATTAGCAAAGAACAATTTCCATGTGGGCTACATCTCAAAACTTTATAATATTGTAAAAAGTTTCATACTTTTTGTTAGTTATTTCAAAAACTGAAACTCATATTACACAGAGGAAAATATTTCAAGCTTTAATTTCTTGTCAGAATTTGGTGTCTCAATTTTCACATTATATACAAACAATTTGAATTTTTTTTTATGTCAAGCTGTTTAAAAATGTTTATTCTTATGCAATAGGTTATGCAGTAATTCCTCTTGCATGGATTACTTTATCAGTTTTTCAATACCTGTAAGCCAAAAATCATAAAAATAAAATTAGGCTTGGTAGACATTATACATTCTAAATGTAATGAATTTATACAATAAATGACTTTTGCTTTCTGGAATACGCAAAATACTGAACATTTTATATTATATTCTATTTTCTTAATCCACAGGTAGCAAATGGATTAATTTATGAAACACACAGACTTCATTGTTCTTATACAGGTCACTGTAGATCATTATAGAAGGAAAACGATCTTAAGTTGCTTACTTTGGTCTCAATGAGTAATTACATTAACAGACCTGTAATGGTTTCCATCACCAACCTTTCAACTAACAGAGAAGAAAATACCTAAATTCTTCAGTATTTATAAAGATAACAGTAAAAGGCCAATGTCTGACAGGAACAGAAGGACAAATATGGATGACTGAAGGAAAAAGATAGTAGCACAAAAATAAAGGTTTAGATAGACTGGGTTATAGCTGTGAGAAAAAACAAAGACAAACACATCAGATCATTTAGAATAATCTTTCACAGCAGTGTGTCTGAAGAAAAGGCCAGAGCTGCCAAGATGACGGCGCTTCCCCTAAACATTACCCCTCTCACAACCAAATACATCTCCAGGTGGAATTACAAGAGATGTCAGAGCATCACACTAATGGTTTCACACACAAAGACATTTTCATTTAATTTGTGAAGTCAATGACCCATCAAAAGGTTCCATACTAAATGACGCTATAAGTTCTGGTTACAGATGCAGATTCCAGAGATATGACAGGTGGTTAGTCATGGGTGTGCAGAGGCTGTCCACATTCACTAGTGCAGAAAAGACTAACTACTCTACATACACAACAAAGCTAAGCTATCCAATGATATGAAGCTGAAGGAACGAAAACTTTAACATCATCTCAAATAACAAATGCTTCTGCCTACTGGACTCTTAAACAGAAAGCGTATGGGGCATGTCAACAGACCATAGTACCAAAACCTGAAAGGCCCTTGGACTTTCAATAAGAATCTAAAAAAGAAATTTGTAACTGGATAGATTGCATCTCCTTCGAACTCCAACGACAATAGTTCCCTTCCTGTAGCAAAAGGGAATTATGTCACAGTCAGATTGTTGGGGAATCCTCAAAGTTGGAAGAAGCTAACAAGTTGATCAGATGTGTGCTGCATCAACTCACTGACTGTGGGCCAATCACAACTTTTTTTAAACAACTGTAAGACCTGGAAAGCACAGGAACTTTCCATCTTCAGCAAAGCTGAACAACCAATCCAAGTGCATATTCCATTCTTGGCAGGGGTAGAACAGACTGGTGAGTCACAGCTGGTCTGGCAGAATGAGAGCCTGGACCAACGTAACTTCACACAGAAACAGGGACGTTGTTTGACTGTTGCAGCAAAATCCTTCACATGACCAAAATACTCCCCTTGGAGCATCCCAGAGTGTGTAGTCACAGATTTCAGTGACAGGAATCAGTAGTTAGCAGTGTACTAAAACATGCTCCCTATTAAAATCATAGACTTTCCTCGTCAATAATATTGCTTTATGTTGCTAAGATGAGTGACAGGAAAAGTTAGTTTCATTAAATGCTAATATCTACAATTAGGATCAATTGGAACGTATGTGTGATTGAATTAGAATGTTTTTTGTTGTGAATTGGTGCTTTACAAGTAAACCGATTTAATAATGCAAAAATGACATTAAGAATTTATGATAAATAGGTTGATTCAATGGGGAATTATCAGTGTGTAAAGTGTTTTGTTTTTTCTTAGTTTTTTCCAAGATTCTACATTAAAAAACAAAGCACATGAATTTGTAGTTATTAATTATGTGTTTTAATGAGTGCGTGTCCTCACCGGGCAGCACCTGGCACTCCTGCTGCTGCGCCTCCCACTGACAGTTGCTGTTCAGGGAGCAGCTCCGGCAGTTGGCCAGTCGGAAACACTCCTCCTCCTCCCGCCGCTTGCACCTGGACGAGTCTCTCACCGACTTCTCACAAAAACACAGAGAGAGAGAGAATGAGGAAACAATATTAGTTCACTTCCAAGTTTTTCATTTTCAAGTAAATACAATAAACCCAGAGAAATCAATATAGTGCGCCACGACGCGCTGAAAAATGAATAAAGAGTGATGGGCGTGGTGAATGAAAAGTCAAACAGAGCATGCAGAGTGAAAAATGAAATCAATATGAGCATTTTATACTGAGATGAAGTTTTTATTGAAGATGGGGTTGTCTCAGTTCAGAGAGTAAAATATAAAGCTTCAGCAAACACAAGAGAAATTATTTTTATTTAAACTGAAGTTAGTAAAGACAATCTATTTTACACTTATTGTAAATGTAAGTATCATCTGGTCTTCACCCGGTTCTAAAATTATTTAAATCTAACCTTAAGGGGACAAAATCCTTGACAGATTAAACAGCACTATGTGAAAAACCAAACAATAACCAAACAGCAAGCAGAAAAACTTTGGTTGGGGTTGTAGCTCTTGTTTTTTTGGACTGCATCCTCTGTCCTTTGCATGACTTTGCTGGGGGAAACCAACTCATGACAGATGTCTTCAATGTTTTCCACTTATGATGAACCATAGAATCCTTGCAAATGAGTTTAGAACTTTGTCCAAATGGATGAGCATCAGTGACAGCATAGCTAAGGTCGCTGATGATGCCCTTTCACCTTTGCATTGTTAGCGCTACCGCTAACAGTAGTTATTGAGGCACACTGTCCTGTGTGTTTCACTGTCATAACAATATTACATTTGAGTTAAGTAAAGTAGTAATTTCATTTGTTGATTTAAATTGTTTTTTTTTCTGTAATGCAAGCCTTAATATTGGCAGTTTTTAGCTTAAATATTGATTATTCGTTTACTAAAATGTTTCCATTTAAATATCATTCCTGACTAGATTGCAATATTCATTCTTAATATTAAACCAGTGTTTCCAGAAAATGGAACGCCACTAATCTCCATATAATCTAAAATGATGTAAAACAGACTGCAGCTGGACAGAAAAGGAAATATTCTCCGTATTGGAAAATAATACACACATGTCCCCTCCTTCGCGCGCCGTGCTTCCACAAGCTGAGCTGATGTTCAGACAACATGGATGGAGGTGGAGACAGAGACAGAGCGCCTCCACGCTGCTGGGCCAGCTCCAGAGTCAACTACACACACCCACACCCGCCCCCCCCCACGCCCCCCCCCCCCCCGCACACACAAAATGAGAAACATTCATGGTTTTATATTCAGATGCAACCAAGCAAACTCACAGAAAATCAACAGAGGTACACACAGGAAGACAGACAAAGAATTGTTCAGATTAAAACCAGAGAAACAGCTGGAACGAATGAGTGAAATGCTGAAGATAAGCACACAATCATTTAACAGTGGTATATTAATCATTCATCCTTTTTAAAGCGTTTTTAACTTCACATTTCTTCCAGCACAACTATCAGAAAGTAAGCAGGATGTATTATTTTTAAAACTCTTAATCGATAACCTGTGTGAACTGACCACGGTGCAGTTGCTCGAGGCGGAGATGCACTTCCTGTCCTCACACCACTTGCAGCCCCAGGTGTTGGCTGTGCAGCTGGCACAGTCTGAGAAGCGAATGCACTGTCCGTCTGTGCTGTCTGCAATAAGAGCGACACAGGCTCGTTGGCATGAAGAAACATTTTACCACACCACTGTGGTTAGCCTGCCGACTGGAAGGTCAGTCAGCTTATATGGAAATGTTAATCAAGGAAGCAGGTTATGGATGGTTATTTACTCACTTATTAGCCCTTTAAGCTATCACTTTTTATAAAGAGTAAACATCCTGCAATAAAACTGTTAAAAACTAAAACTTGTCACACTATTACATATGTGCCTGTTATTGTAATGAAGGCAAATAGACAACACAAGCTGCAAACTCCCTTACAGAATTGATGCAACTTTGAGCTACTCCCTTGTGCTACACCACATGTGTCAAACTCAAGGCCCGCGGGCCACATGTGGCCCGCCACGTCATTTTATGTGGCCCCCCTAGCATTTTGTAGGCCCATTATTGACTTAAAATAGGTTTTGAGCATGAATTTACTACCAACTACATCTCCCATAATGCATTCCTATTGTTACCAGCCAACATTACGGCTTCTCGCCACTAGAGTGCAGCAGAGTCACCTCGCGCTGATTATTGAATTTCCCAGTGAAGAAAACTGAGACATCGACAAGCTAACATCAAAACGTCCAAGAGAAAAATCAGGTGTTTTCAATAATGAATTTAAACAAGACCAGGCACAGATCGCGCATTACTGACGAAAACCTACACGCCGTTTTACGGATTGGCACAAAAACTAAAACCAGACATCGACGAACTGACCAGGGGGAACCGGCGCCAGACATCAGAAAACATCGGTAAGCACAAACAAACTGAATTAAAATGGAATTAATGTAAAACTAAGACCAAGTATACTAGAATATGCATATAATTTATTGATTTTGCTCGTGTTTTGTGTTTATTTACAGAACATGAGCTGTGAATGAGGATGTGTGTGACCTGCTGGGTAAAGAGGGATCAGCTGTTCAAGGCAACATCAACTAATTGTTTTGCTGTTATGTGAAATTCATGCTGGTTGTGTAATAAACAACAAAAAACAGTTTTGTGAATGATGTTGAGAGTTAATATCATAACTTGTTTTTATTCTTTGCTTACCTTTGAACACTGATTTAAGTATTGTAATTTTTAAACTGAGCAGCCATTTTACATCCATGCCAACTCTAATGTAATATTTAAAACTTGAAAACATAAAATCAGTTATTTAACAATATGATGTGTTGTTTATTAATTTGTAGCATTGCATTTTCATACATTTATGCTAGGGATGCCCAAGTCCAGTGTTCCAGAGCGACCACTCTGCAACTTTAGATGCGTTCCTTCTCAAACACCTGGATCATTGACTCATCACTAGGCCTCTGCAGAACTGAGTTGCTGCTAATGAAGGAAGTCAGCCTTTTGTCTGGGGTGTGTTTTAGCAGGGATGCATCTAAAAGTTGCAGTCTGGAGGACTGGGCACTCCTGATTATACCGTCAATGTGGCCCATTGAGGGTGGCCAATATGCTGAAGTGGCCCTCGGTGAAATTAAGTTTGACACCCCTGTGCTACACTATGGTGTCTGCACAAATGATGTTTAACTTACCTCAGGATGCTTTTAATCTGAAGATCCAACTGATGTGTTTTAGGGATGGGCATTTATCATATTGTTTAATCATTGCAATTCAGTTGTTCTGGATCTGGAGCTCTATTTTATAATATAATTTTCAAAATATTTTTCATTTAAACCTGCAACACAATGGAGCAAGTAAAACACAAAGAAGCTTTAGCTACATCTGGTTCAGGATTATCCTAATTAGTTTAAAATGAGCTGTTTGGCACATTGTTCACCTATGTTCTCATAATTACAATATGCAAACAAACTTGAAAATCAAAGGCTTTCAAAATAATTACAGTCATCATGAAACAATCAACCTACTGGGAGTGAAGCTCTTCTTAGACAGCAGGGTTTTATGATTTTAGGAAGACATAGATGAATAGAAATGGTAAGCAGAGTGGACCTACCGGGTCGTGTGGGGCAGAAAGAAGCCGGGACGATGTGATCGTGCTGTTTGGACTCCCATGTGAGACATCTGCTTTTCACCCAGAGGCAGCGAACTCCCGGCCCAGCCGCCGAACACAGAGTCGGGGACGAGAAGGCTGGGCAGGACGGAGGGTTGTAGGCCAGCACATCATTCAGAAGCAGACCCGAAAAGCCTCCAAAGACGTACATGGAGCTGGAAAACCCAAATAATAACAGAGTTTAGAAGAGATTTACAGTGTGTGAAACACGGCCAATCTTAAACAGCCACAGATGAACACAGGTAGAAAACATTCAAAGGCACCAGAAAGGGCCTTTAAAAATCAAAAGAACTTTACGGTTTGAAGCCGGCCTTCTCAAGTTGAAAGCTGACATTTTTGTGGTCATAGTTGACTTTTTGGAGAGTGCATGTTGAAAAAGGATCAGGTCACCATTTCAAATGGAAGAAAGAACATCCCCTCACATTCTGATGGATTTCTTCAAGCAGACGTTTAGTTTTTATTTAGAGCTGACATTTACAGGCAGCCCTACACTAAGAATGAACCGGTTGACTTCGATCACAGGCAACTGATGTGAACACTTTTTTCTCTTTGAATTCTTGAAGGGTTGCAATTTGAATTCAAAATAAAATTGATCAGCACCAAGGCTGTGTGTTCGGTGACGAAGGATGTAATGATGTCACAAGTCAATGTTGAGAGCTAAAACCAACCAAACACTGAATTACTGTAGAGGAACTATGAAGCAGGAACTGTCTCCATATAGAGGTGCTTCTAAACAAAGAGTTCACAGGAGGTAAAAAACGGGAGGAGAGGCAGCTGAATATCACACATACTGACAGGGATGAAGCCACAAAACAAGAAAAAACACAGAATCTTAAAGGGTTCTGAGGAAGCTATGAGGACAACCAGAGGAGATGTCAAGGAAACTTTAAAGGTCAACACTGCTTTCAACATTCTTCAGGAAAGTATGAGAGACTCACCCATTGCTGACCACAGCAGAGTGTCCGAAGCGGTTGACATCTCTGTGGAGTCCCGGTCTAGGAAGGACCGTCCATTCATCACAAGCTAAAAGACAACAACACAGAAGGAGAAAAAAGGTGCTTTATACGTAAAGTCAAGTTTATTTGTGCAGCAACAAGGCGGTTCAAATCAGAAAAAACAGAATACAGTCACCAATTATGAAACAAAAAATAATCGTGACATTTTGTCAAATACAATCATCAAAATGATCAAGCAAATACACTTTGAATATGTCAGTCAAAGTTCCATTTGCTACTAGTCAAAGACAACAGCCTTCAAACAGGCGTCTTTTTTAAAGTAAAAATTCAAATCACGTTCCAACATTGATAATTGTGGTTGAAACTTAAATAATGGTGTATGAAGACTAATACACAGTATAAATCACCATCCATCATATTTGGCATCAAATGTAGAGATAATAGATCAGGAGAAATACTTTACATGGAATGAGACTCAAGATTCAACTCAAAAATATTTTCCTAACCTTGTATCAAATTTTATGGCTATAGAATAAAATATAAAAAAATTGGACAATCGTAAATATGACACAGTAGGAAGCCCTTTTCTCTTATCTTTGCATCTGTGTAAATATTATTGTAGAATATTTGTATTATACAAATGAGGAAAAATAGCCTCAGTATCCTGACAAAACAATAATTTTCATATGTAAATACAAAGCAGAATTTCTCCCACAGTGGTTGAATGGAAAATAAATCAGCTTTTTTCTGCAGACTGCAAATACAGCAGGATTTGTTTTTGTTTGTTTTTTTGTAATATAGATTTAACAGATAAATGCAGTCTTATCAAATTATTCTCTAAGCATTGCAACATTGTTCATTACACATTGAAATTCATACATTGTAATATTGTAATAAATACAAAGCTGAATTTCTTTGTATTTATTACAAAGAATTGTCCTGATGTTTTAACGACAAAGGCGTAATTAATATGGAAATGACAGAATTTGCAAGTGTGTAAGACAGTGTTCAGAGAAAATGTGTCATCTCAACATTTAAGGCATCACTGCTCATCACTGGGAAAGTTTGAGACACTGGATTGCTAATGACCTCGTTAGATGGCTGCTAATTGAGAGTTTGTCTTTAAAGAGAGCGATGCTGTAGAGGACATGGCAGCAGCTCATAACTGTGAGACTTGTGTCAGTGTCAAAAATCTAGGGTGTTGTATAGAATGGTGATGATGTCTCGGGTTCTAATATATGAATGACTGGTTATTATCAGCTTCTAAAATGATTAAAGTCTTCAAGTGTATGAAACCACATACAATGCATTTCACCATGTCATTATTTACTGGGCTGATTTTGGATCAGTGGGGAGATTCGTCATCATGTGATCTGAAAGTTATGGGTTTGATTTCAACTACAGGTTGCCGAGCAATCTGTATACCAATCTGTGCACCTCCGCAAGGGTGTATTCACACCAGCCGTGTTTAGTCCACCTTAATCCAACTCCAGTCTGTTCGACTACAAAGTCCGGTTTGTTTGGGAGAGAGTAAATCAATCCAACTCTGATGCGAACCAAAAGAAAGCAAACTCTCGTCGGCCGATAAAATCAGGCCTCGGTTCAGTTAAAGTGAACTCTGATGGTTATGCATATGTGGATACAAGTGGACCAGAGACTGTTTAAAGAGCAGGAAGGGGACTGCAGCGCAGGGCATTCTGGGTAAATACCAGGGATGGAGGGCTTGAGGCCAATCTTGGGCTCAATCCTGGTCTTATAATAAACTGAGAAATTGGGTCAAGGTCGGTTCAAGACTCAAATGAGTATGGTCACTTTTAATAAGTTAAATATTAGTTTACTATGACCATCATTAGTTTAATACCAAGCAGTAGCTTTGGTTGAGTAATTAACCATTTTTCCATGAATTTTTCCATGTTGTGGTGTAGAGCTTCATACTTATGGGATAAAAGTCTGAGGTGTATAATATTACAGAGACTCTCAATTGGTAAAAGTTTAATCCTTAACAACTTGACTTGGTTTGGGACAAAATAAGTTGTTCATCATTGAAAGGATTGTTTTTTTAACTAATTTGCTGGTTTTAAAGGTCAGAAATTTGTTTTTTACCAGTAACTTCTGGTAATCTCAGGAGAGTACATGAGTAAAGCAAACTTGATATCTACGCAGAGGATTAGCTGGTCAAAAAGACCCTCATTTAGACTCATTTTCTTTCAGACTGTGTTGCTTGTGTCCAGCAGATCTTGGCAGAAACTGAACACATTACTAACCTCTAATTTGAAGTAATTATTGTAAAATGCTACAGCAGCCAAGTGTCTGCACTACCTTCAAGAAGCTCAGTAATTTGGCTGCTTTTTATAACAGATGAAAAATGGGAAGTGAAGCCATGGAGGACAAAGCACTACCAGTTCCAATTAAAGTTCATTAACCAGAATCAAATCCTGCTATACTGCAAAGGAGTCAGAACTTTCTGTGTCTGCAAAGAAAAATGTCAAAAAAGTCTTCAGATATCAGCAAACTACAAAATGTTCTGTCAGGGTTTATAAGGACTACAGATAAGTAGAAATAAGAGATATGAAGGTAAACAGTTGATAAATTGACTTCAGTCACCTACTAATAATGTTGGGAACATCCAGATCCAAGTATATTTTTAAACTCTCATGAATTCTGTTCCTCAGGGACACAGATGTTTTGTCAGCTAAGACTTAATATAACCTGCAACGTCCTGAATCGCACTGGCACATCTGCCATGATGATCACCGCTCAGCAGGATCTCTAGGTACGCATACAAAGCCCAGCTAAGACTGATATCCAGCTGAAGCATGCAGTATGTCATGCAAAAACTTCAGTTGCTTTCAAGTGATGCCACTTGGAACCCTAAAATAAGCATCCAGGTTCCACAGGGAACGCGTATCGTGGGAGTTTCTTTCCCTGAGAACAAGCAGCAGGTTTATGTTTAATAGCTGTGAATTTAAGGCAGATAACTTACTGTCTAAATCTAGATATGTTTTGTTGTTTGCAGTTTTTTCTAACTTCACATACATATGAGGATGAAAATGACATTTTCAATTAGAAACCCTTTTTGCTGCTTATTTATTAAGGAGACATATGAGCTCAACAACAAAGATAAGTGTTTCATGAAGGACACTGAGGTTAGCGTCCAGGAGGTGCTACATGTTTAGCATTGAGATGCTATTTCAGGCTTGAATAGTTTCACCAATAGGCTAACAGGCTAACTTCTTCTGTCACAACTTGAACACAACTATATTCTTTTCCAGGGTCCTATCAGGTTGTTTTTTGAAGCAAAAAATAACCCTAACCCAGAGGGTCGATAAGGTCTCGTCATCACTTGAAAATGGTGGTTGAGATGTTAACATAAATCCATGGGCCAATCAAAGAATGAATTCTGCTGCCAATCAAATCTGCAATACCCAGTTAGGTCTGGCTTGTATCACCTCTGATGTGGTTCCAAAAAATGAGGAGGAAACACAAAGGGAGAAGAATCTGACCAGGGCTGAGCGCCAGAGAACAAGGTTAAAATCACCGCCAGAGAAAAACGGCTCTGGAGGGTGGAGGGTTATTGTAAAGATGAAAAATAACATAAAATATCACATAAGCCTGTCACAGTGTATCGTCCAGAAAAATCTGTTATGGTGACAGACCCAATATCACAATAAATTAAATGCTTATTGTAATATTACTTTTAGGCCATAATTTCCACCCAAATCAGATGTCATGGATTTACTTGTTGCTGTTATCAAAACCAAAAACATTTAAATTTGTGAATCCAAACCCTGCCCTCATTGGAACGCTTCAGATCTATTCCAAACCTCATCTGACAGCAACTGCAGCTCAAAACTTTCAGTAACATTTCATCATCAAGTTCCATTTTCATCGCACTGGATACACCAAGTTTTACCAACATGATGTGGGTGTGAAGCTGCTAACCTGAAGACTTAACACACATTCTATAAGTCACACACACAGCTATATATAACCCACATTTCAACAAAGATTTTAATTTCCTCCCAGGATATGAGAAAATCTTTGTTAATAATGCATGGTGGGACAGAGAGCATAATCGCCAGGCCAGATCGAAGCAGGCAGGCGTTCTGATTGACAGGTTGATCTGATCTGCACTAATAAAGGACTTGATGAAGAAAGCCAGGAGGAGAAAGCAGAGGAGAACCAAACAGCATCGCCCCCCATCGTCATCTTAAAAAACAAGGTTTCAGAGAATATTTCAGTTTGTGGCTGTTTGTGTGCAGCAAATAGTGTGTGGGTGTCAAACTGGAGAGGGCTGTATTTTTTAATCAGAGTTCATTATCCCCCAAATCTAATTAGAAGCGTGAGGGTGGCAGGGTTGTTGTGGGGGAGATGGAGAGGGAAAAGCTGAAGGGAGAGAGGGGAGAATTAAATCCAAATGATTTAAGTGCTTTTCATGTAAAGCAGAATCTAATGTGTGGCAGTGGAGGAGCAGGAGATGCTAATAACGTCATGTCGCCCCTCCAAGGTTAGTGCAGCGAAAGAACAAAAAACAAATTAGCACGCCTATCCACCGCTTGCAGTGTACACAGGAAGGCACGGAGGGAAAGAACGAGTAAATGAAGACGAAAGCAAGGATGGTGGGAAGCAGCTTCTGCAGGTTGAGCTAATTAGCCATGTCCTGCAGAGATGGTGCAGAGGGCAGAGCGTCTTCAGAGGAACTTCACTGAATTCAATACAAGTTTTTCTTTTATTCATCTTCTTGCTGGCGGCCTCATGGGAGTGAAAATATCAGACCATACGAGATGACGGGACCCCGAGTAAAAACAGGAGTTTCAGCCAGACAACAGATTGACGGGGAATAAATGAAGAAACAAAGTACAATGAATTAATAAACAACATGAATGTTCATTATCATACTAGGACTCAAATAATGAATCCTAGAACACAAATAGGACTCATTATTTGCACTGATGTTAGAATAAGACTTACTATTGTGCTGTTTTTACTTGTACTTGTTTGATCAAATCCCTAAAAACCACAAGAAGATCTGACTGGTTTAGTTTTCCTAAGGAAAACTAACTATGACTATCAGAAAATCATCAGTCTGCAGAACATTTTCACATTAGGTTAAATAATTGTTTAAGACTAATAAACATTAACTCTGTTGTACAAAGTAAATCATTTTGCTTTGATCATATTCGATGTTTTTTATTTGTTCAAACAGATAAGTTTTGCCTCAGTAATGAATCTCTGCATGGAAATGATGCGTTGCTGCTTTTTTTCTGTCTACAACAGCAAAATAAATTACTAACTAAATTACTAACTGTCTTGGACTGGAGTAAATTAATATTTTTCATTTGTATAGATTATAAGTATTAACATATTTCACACATTTTTATTTAAATATGTTATTATAAATATTGCCTGATTTTTCTTTGCCCCCCATGCCCACATGGTGCTCTGTTTGAAGTGTGAGCTGCTTTATGCATACCATTGACAGAAATGGAAACAGAAATAGATTTTGTAAATATTTTTGCATATTTTATTTTGCCAGAAAATTGTATTTATGATTGAAAGTAAGACATGAATCAGAAGACAATACAATAATGTAAAAGGAGTGGAGTGCAAAAGGAGTGTCAACTAAAAATAAGTGCCAAGTAAATAGTTATTTCTTCCTAAACAATTAATGAAAAAAAGATTTTGGCTTTATAGTTAAGCATTTTAATAATTGCTGACAATTTATCTTTAGTGATGAGCTCCAAGTGTTTGAGGCTGGAAGGGCCTCCTAGGCTTTAGCCTTCACCCCTGCAATGAAAGTTGTACAAAGTCTGCCTGGAGCAAAGGTTTTTCTTTATTCCAACTAAAATTAAGTTTGAAATCCATTAAACTTTTCTTGTGTGTTTTCTTGCTATAAATCCTTCCTTTCATATCTTTGTGTCACTTATGGAGAATATAGTGTAAAAGGAAAAAATGCAAATGAATAATTCATGTCATTTATAAAAACTGTGCAAGTTAATGCAAAAGCACTGGACATATGAAGACATACATTTACGCTGAACCCTAATAGAAAAAACACCATTGAATCTGAGAACCGTAAGACTGTGAAGCTGTGTAATGTTTACCACTTTTAATTTAGCTTTTTATTCTCAGTCTTATTACCTGCCTCACCTTTATTGTCTTAAGGCAATTCTCTTTTGCAGCGGTGTGCGCGTTCTTTTCTCTCCCTAAATCCCTGCTTCATTTATTCTTTATTTCTAACTCTACACGTACCCCCTCCCCCAAATACTCTTACTCCCTTTTTTCATCTGCATCCTCATAATCAAAACTTTGTGTTTTGCGCTGCAGAGAATAGTAGGAAAAAATAGAAGACAAAACTAAAAGTGAGTCTGATTCAGAACAACAATGAGTCATTAGATATTACAATGTAAAGTATCAGAGTCTTTTTCTAGTTGGAGATTTAACAATAGTGCTCTGTCTGTCATCCATACCACTTTATTGATCTCAAGATATTCAACTTGAGTCCAGTGGTTGAACCTTCCTCTTGCCTCAAAAATATGCAGAACAACTTAAATCAACTTAAAGTATTTTTCCTTAGTTTTTTTTTTTTTTAATATATCATGCCCAAAAACCTAATAACACTGAATACATGCAGACAGATTCCTTTTAAAGCAAGCCAACAAAAACCTGCTATCTTATTAAAGTATTGGCAACTACATATTAAAAAATACTAGATCAGGCCTCCAACCATTACACGTTTAATGCAAAACATGTACAGTAGGTTTAATACAAGTGCGTAGGAGAGGTGGCAGTAGAACTTTGGACATCTTGAAGAGTGAGAAGATAACCGGGAACTGGAAGAAAAAAGGTGTTCTGGTGCCAATTATCAAGAACAAGGGAGATGGACTGAATTGGGGGCAATGGTTTCATGCCCTGCTACAAACACACGTTTTTGCTTTAAGGGTATGTTTGTAATTTTAGAGAAAGCGTATGAAAAGGTAGTGAGAGAAAAGTGTCAATTGAAAAAGTTAAGAGATCACAATTATTGGGCATAAATCTGATTAACCCCTATCTAGTTTCAGTAAATCAACTCAATATGTATTTTATCACACATCTTCTGCATTGCAAGAACCGAAGGCTCACTGCCAGAATTCTCCTGCTTTGTCTCCATGTTCTGTTGTGTTTGGGCATTTTTTACTCTGCAGTGTTGGGCCACTTTCTGAATGAATAAGTATTCATGTTTCTTGAGTTGATCTCTGTTCCCTGCTGCTTTGCTCGTGTACAGAAAGGCTGTAATCCCTCTCGCCCTCTCCCAGTGTTTTCCTCGTCTTTCTCTTCTCTGCCTTGACAAGAGGTGCAAACACTCTTGCCATCTGCTCTATGATGCAACTGGGTTTTACGTAATGAGATCTTTAATCATCCTTACCATTCCTGAGTTGCGTGGTCTGCAACCCCCACACTCTGTTTATGTGCAGTGTGTCCTGTCTGAATTCATTTTTGTTTGTTTTGTTTTATGAGGGGTTTCATTTGAATTCTCATTTGTACTTTTATTTCTTTCTCTTTCATTTATTATGAATCACTTTGGGCAATTCAACCAATTTTTTGCTTTATATATTAATTAAACTAGGAAATATGTGTGACAAAAACATTATTTTTGCTCTGAAAAACAATGTTATCATATATAGAAAGTATATTAAAGGAATGAACTGGTTTATAATCGGTTTTTTCTCTGTTGTCTTCAACAGGTTCATCTCCATTAGCAGATTTTCCCTGATTCTTGTACTTCGTTCAGGTTTGGTACAAGCCGCGCCGTGTGTTGATGGAAAAGTGCATTTGTTGACTGTCCTGGGACTCATGTCACCCATGACTCCTCCAACAGTGACATCTTAACCACATGTCAACTTTTGGAGCAGAATAAAGGTGATTTCACAGTCTTGCAAGTAACATGTCTCAGAAAAGACAATGAAGAAGTGAGAAACAGTGTAGATCTGGTGCCTCATGCATAAAAGAATGTGCAGTTTTCACACCAAAACTTGGCGCACAAAAAAATTTGGATGTATAAAGCCGTGCGCACGCGGATTATACATTAGGATTATACATCCTAACTTGCAGGAAATAGAGCAGCTGCTGGTCCGCCTGTCGCCACCCATAAATACATATGTAAATTAGTATAAATACCTGGAAGTCTGCCACCACGTGAAGCAGTAACCATGGCAACGTTCTTGTTTGCAGCAGTATGAGTATTAATAATAACAATAATTATATATTTTTATTTAAAAGGTGTTTTCAGGACACATAAGGTTACCTCACAAGAATTAAAACAATACATTTTAAAGAGAGAAAGAAAATCCAAATAAAGAAAGAAAGAAATAAAGAGATTGTGTAAATGCCTGTTTGAACAGTAGAGCTTTCAGGAAGGATTTAAAGACGGACAGAGTCAGAGAGTCATTGAGTGGGAAAGTGGACGTTTATTCTAAATACTAGAATCATGTGCATAAGTTGTACATTTACAGAATACAGATTTTTTCTGTCCATATTTCTGCTTTCGCAAAGCGAGCAGCTCTACTGAAGGATGACTGCAACTAGTCCGGAACCGGTACCGGTACCATACGGCTCCTTCTTTAAGTTTTGCTCAGAGATCCAGGATGATCAGTCCAGGCAATCTAAACGCTAATAAACCATCATCAACATTTCCCAGCTGATCAATATGATCAATCGCTCTGAATCCTTCCACTGGTGATGTTCTCCATCAGAGCCAAAACGTGATCGTATACACACCTTAATCAGCTTAAAAATAATCAAACCTGAACAGCAGCATTAATATGTTTTCTTTTTCAGTCAGAATGAAATGACCCCATAGATGATTCCCTGCACTTTGGCGCACAAACCAATGCGTTACATCTTTATGAGACAAAAACTGAGGAAAAGTATCATTTACATTGGAGTGAGGTTTTCAAATCTTTTTACTTTTACGTTTCTTTATTTTGTGTGCGTGTTACATTATTGTCTGAGGATAAATGTAGTTCAGTTTCATCGTTTACATTTAAACAATAAAATATTAAAATCTTGTAAAAAACATCGGGTTTGATGCTTCTTGGTCTAAATAACAATGAACTTAGTCAGATTTCAGTGTATTTAGGTGAGTTTTGACGCTTTGTAGTTTGCTACAGTTCACAGAAAAAGTTTGCGTGGCTGTAGGATGTATATTTTTTTCACGCCACCAAAAGAATGTGCGTATATTGACGCAAACTTTGACGCAAAGTTAATTTTTATACATGCTGACTTCTGCGTAAAACATGGCGTCTCACATTTTTTGTGCGCACGCCGCCTTATACATGAGGCCCCTGATCAGTGTTCTGTCAGATCTAGTTACAGTTTGCCGCTGGACCATGTGTAACATATTGTGTGCATTTTCTTTTCAACAAGTTTCATGCATTATTAGTCCATATTTTTGAATACATTCCCTAAATCCAAAATATTGCACTTACTTAAAAAACAAACTAAAACACTATATGTTAGGGATTTTTAGATTATTATCATTTTTATATGTGTATATGTCATATGTTTCCTTAATCAACATTAATTTGATTATTCCCCCTCTTGAGCCAGATTACCTGTCTGCAGACGACCTGTGTGCAGACAAAGGTTGCTGTTGACCCAGGAAACCATCGAGGTGTTACTCCCCAGCCCAGAGACGGTGAGGCTGGCCTGTTAACAGCCCATCTTTCATTAACAATGGACAAACGGCAAGACCATCTGTGTTGGGCTCCACAGAATCCTTAGTGCATAACGATCACGGCCTCGCACCTACGGCCCAATCATGTCTATTATCTTCCTGTTGAGAAACACTCAGAGGATCTTGTTTATCTGTTCACACTCTTCCTGACTGAATAAAAGGTCCGCTCCAGCTAAGGAAGGGCAGAACGCTTGGTGAAGGGCTCGGAGGAGCCTCTGTGCTAATGTGTTCTCCTTTTGCAAAAGCGTGGCCATAAAACTTACTACGTTGTCTATGGTTCTTTTATGAAGGTTCAAAAAATACCTATCACTATAGGATAAAGAGATTTTTACATTTTGAAGCTGGCACTTAGTTTTTTACCAAAGACAAAAGAGAAATCTTACAACCTCTAAAATCTGATGCCACTCCACTTTTGTTTACATTTTGTGATGAAGATAGTTGAGCTCAGTCTCTTCTTCAGAAGTTTTCCTTCAATGGTTCTTGGCACAGCGCCACTACAGGCAAGGAAGGGAACAAGTTTTTCAAGGGGTTTGGTTTGTTTGACACAGTGCCATGTGAAAGAGAACTGCATCAGCTGAAAATGAAAGAAATTGGTCCCCAATTGAGTCAAGTCTACTGGACTATCAGGCGTGAAAATAGTAGTAGGTAATATGATGAAAGGCTCTACCAACTGACTCCGGGGGACCAAATACAAATCCACATCACACCGTTTTGATAATTACTTGTAAAAAAACTTTTTTCTTTCCTTTCACTTAACAAATATGCACCACTCTATGGTGGCTCATCACATAAAAACCCAGTGAAATACTAAAATAGTCATTGGCCATAACATGACAAAAAGTGAATGATTTCAAAAATGTGAACACCTTTTGTATGGCACTGTAATTCTCGCCGTGTCCCCATACCCTGACTGCAGCTCCTGGTAAATGCTGACAGTTCACGCTAAAAAAGACTGCAGCAACCCACATCCCAGAAGCTGCAAATTGAGGAGGGGAAAGATCCCGCTTATTATACCTCCAGGAATTGTTCTTACCTATATCGTATGCCAAGAAGTCAGCAGAAAAGCACTTGGCTCCGTTGCTTAGAGATGTATCATTGTGAGTGTTTCCTCCAAACACCAGCATTGTGCCGCTCAACAGCACCGCCGAGTGGAGGTACCGCGGCAACCCGCTCTCCCTGAGAATCAGCCTGCACACACACATACAGAGGAAGGATGATAGTCAGGAGATGGCGAGTGCTAGTTTGTCAAGAACTTGCCTCTCTTTCTCTATGCATGTGTGTGCTTATGTGTGTCAGATGCGATGGCATGTTGTTGAAGGTAGCCCACCCGGCCTACGGTGCCAGCTGTTCGGTCATCAGAGCCGAGATCACACACTCAGAAACACACTCACAGGCATCATCAGGAGGACTCGCGCTGCTGTGTGAGACGTCTCCGAGGTTTAGGGTCACATAGATGACAACTGTGGCTTCTTAAGTTACTGCAGCCACTCTCAGTGCCATCTAGAAACTATGTCTCAGAGAACACGCCAATGAGCTTTAATGATGATAAATTTGCAGAAAAAACATTGTAATATTATTCAGTCTGATGCATTTCTTGAGTGTCCTGCTGGGTAAAGGTCTTCCAGTTGGCTCGAGGGTCTTCAAGGTCTTCAGACTTCACTAAAGAGATGCTAGGAGTCATTTTCTTCGATTGGCTTAATTTCTCTTCAAAGCTGACATTGGCATCCATCTTGTACTGCATGATTACTGATAAGAATCACTTAATTCTGGTCTGAACACACTCTAGACAGATTGAGGACAGTTTGGCCCAGATCACCTTCAGAAGAGTTATGTGCATTAGTTTAGAAGGCTGTTTACAGTCCATGATTGGACATAGTTAAAGAATCAACTACTAACCTGACTTTACTTCAACCAACTGCAGAATCATTTCCTGAATCTTATTGTTGGTTATTTTAAAAGTTATCAAACATCTGTAGCAGGTACACTTTTTTCAGTTAATTTGCTGTTGGGAACTATTTGTGGTATTCTGCTAATGTAAACATTTTGATAAACTGGTTCAGCGGAAGACATTCTGTTGTCACCGAGGCCCTTTGCCCTCATTTCACCGCTATCTGTCATCATCTCGTTCCTACTTCTTTCCTTTTCGTACACAAGAGAGAACTATTTCAAACATGTGAATATAAGCACTGCATCTCAGTTTATTTGTCCTGGTCATTAAGTATTTTAATATATTCTGCAAATAAAAAAAATTATTTGATTGTACTACCCAGTTTCGGGACCTTTTCCAACTCAGCATTCAGGGGTTCAGTATTCACAGAAAATTCACAGATCTCTGCTTTGCAGATTTTTTTTGTTGAGCATGCACGTTGGGAAGCTACACCACAATTTTTGTTCAAGATTTGGGCCATTTCTAACTACAAACATGACGAGTCGTAACCCTCATCATTAAAACATGAATTACCCACCATTATTAATATTTTTTATTGATTTATTTTAGTTTAATTTCACTGGATAAAAAGAACACAAAAGTCAGTTTCACATTTGCCATAAAAAACAAAACATTGTAATATTGTCAAAGCCTTTAAGGAAACAATCTGAGTATTGAAATCAAATTTGAATTGTTTGGAAGCTGTGAATTTAACTGCATCTAGCGTAGCACTGACAATTCAGAAGAATATCATATTGAGATTTGATACGTTGGTGGGTGACAATCTAAGGCTGCTTTGCTGCTTTAGGGCTTGAACAATCTACCATTTCTAATGAAACAATAAATTCTGCTCTCTCTCAGAAATCCCTGTATCAGAATATCCAAATGTTGGTACAGTGAACTGAGGTAATGTAAAAGAGAATTAAGCAATTTCTGCAAAATTTAAAACTATTCATCTTAGATTTTACAAGTTTTAAAGACGTGCAGAGCAAAAAACAGAATAAACTCGTTGATTGAAGGAGAATCATTTCAGAGCAATCAGAGCAGTAGAAGAAGAGAATCTGACAGGAGGTTTGATATCAGGTGACTTCAAGCAGATGGATGACTGAAAGAGGAAGCTCAGCTCCATTAGTCTTGCTCCCTTCACATTCAGCACATGCACAAATGTAACAGTCACCACGATGAATGCACTGCTGTACCTGGGCAACCTACTGTGGCTCTCACTTTCCAACAGGAAATAAATGCTGCTCCCTTGTGTCATTTGAGATGTCGGACTTTGGAAAATGTTCTTGTAATGCAGCAGCGGAAGGCTTAGCATTTCTTGCTAGTCAATGTTAATAACCACTAGGATGGCTTAGATATTAAAGATGTGAATCTTTAAGTGTCTAGTGATTCATTTCAATGCTGATTTTTAGTTTCATGATTCAATTCAGAATACATTTTTAATTCAGAAACCAATTTCTCCATTCAAAAGGCCTACAGAGTGTTTAAGTTATGTGACTGATAAGAGGAAAACACAGTGCAAACAAATAAAACATTGCTTTAACAAATTAACAATTCTATAAGTTTCAGACTGATGCACTCTCAAATTAGTTTATATTTAACCAAAAGTAGATTTGTACATTTCTATAACTTAAATTGCCAGTATTAGGTTAGCTCAACTGCCTGGCCTTTTCTATAATAAAAAATATCAAAGAATTTTCCAAAATATAATTTGACAAAAAACATTAAGCTAACTACAATCAATTTTTTAGCATTTTGAATCAATTCACATTTCCCAGGATTAGGAATTACAATTCTCTATGCAATACATTTTTTCTGTACTCTCAGATTTTGTCAAACTATTGGGACATGAAATTTTGAAATATTGAGCCAGTTCTGGTTAATTCTAGTATTTACTAAAGTTATCTGTGTCCGATGTTGAAATTTGTGTGATGATCAGAAACGTTTAAGCCTGTGTTTGAAAGGGGATACACACTTTTTAGAAAGGTAAATTTTAGAGAGGTAAAGTTGTGTATTCAGCACTAAAGTCAGCAGGGTGTCAGAAAGCTGTTCTGCTTTCTCTCACCAAGTTCTGGTGGCGACGCAGTAGCGGTACATGTGGTCCACAAGGCCGTATTTATTGTGGCTCAGGGCCTTGTATCCCCCATGGACGTACACACAGCCACCGGCCTGGTCGTACACGCTGCTGTGGCCGTAACCTCCCTGAACCACGGCGCCTCCAACAGACACAACCTGCCACAAGTTTGACCCTGAAACACAAAAACAGGAGGCCACGGATGCAGCTGATTAATGAAGAACACACTCCAACATGCAGGTCGAAGCTGATTGCTTAGAAGATTTTTGATGCCTTGGCAAGTTTAACTTTTTACGTTCATGTCAAAAAGAAAAGAAAAAACTGAATCAATTTTAATTTTAGATGTAAGACTATAAAGTAAAAAGTGAAAAACATGGAGACAAAATGAGCAAAATGCAGAGTTAAGCCAAATAGTTTACAGTTAGATGGTAGGGCAATAGATCAATGGATTACATGGTGAATAATTCATGGACACAGAGAATAAGTAAAACATGCTGTCGTCAAGAGACCCCCAAAATAAAAAAACTGTAGAACCAAATCTAAAAAAGCCTTGAATTTTAATCTATATTAAACACTTACAGCTCCAACAATAAGAATAATTACCTGTAGGCTACATGGTGTAGTGGAACTATGGGGGAAGGCTTTGAATCAAAACTTCTTGCCTTATGTGTTTGTTACAGCCCCTGGCCTGTAGAGGCAGTGTAATCTTTTTGTTAATTGCAGAGTCAGATGTGGGAGCACACTGCTGATTGGCTGATAGAGGCTGAAGAGAAGCAACCCCATTGGACCAGCAGGTCACCAAGCCAATCAGACAACAATGGGACCCAGGTGCACACAGGGGGGCAGCTTTAGGAAGAGGCTCTGTGCAGCTGTACCCCACTTTATTTGCAGAAAACTAACACATAGCATAAACTAACATCATGTAGGGCTGTAGCGAGACAATAATCTCGCTTTGTCTTGTACATAGATGTAGACTCTGTTGAAGTTAAATTTTACCCAGTTGCTAACATTTGGCCATAACCAAAGAAATTGCCAGTGCTCCACACAACCATCCTCCACTGCGACGAGAGAAATGCCGAGCCAAAGGGCATCTTTGCTAAAAACAAAATGACTTAATCATTCCTTTTGCTCCAAATTTAATTGGTCAGTATTTGGAAAGACCTCAATGACTGTTTTTTTAAGTAATGCTAAACTACTGACAGTACACATCTATAAAACAGCCAGAAAATCAACATTATCATTCACAACTTGTCCTTCTGTTTTCTGATTCACAAGTCCAAAGATTTTAGAGACATACACCAAATCCCTTGCAGCTGTAACTACAGCAAAGATGATTCTATAATTTATTGACACGGGGGGGGGAAGTGCAAAAGAGGAAGAAAATGTAGAAAAAGCAGGAAAGAAAAGGTGAAACATTGACCACAGAGAACAGACGTTGAGGAAGTAAAAGGTCAACTTCCATCTCATCTCTGGAAGCTAATTGGTGTAAACCAGCTTCTCACTGTGGTCATTAAATGCTGCTACCTTGTACTTTACATTCTGTTCCTACTCCCCCTCGTTCTCCTACAGGTTGACTCTTCGTCACTCCCTCTGAGGTCTAATGATGCTCCGTACGGACTATGACAATGTCGGAGAAAGAGAAGGGCAGCCAGCGACAGATGTAGGAGCACATGAAAGTGACAGACGGATGTGAAAGAAATTCAGAAGGGAGTGGAGAGAAAGATGATGAGGACCAACCAGGAGTGATGACTGAAGGGGTTTGAGACTGAGGCAGATGAAAAAGGAAAAGAATGCAGAACAAAACTGAGAAGATGTGAGAGGTGGAGGAGAATGTTTGGAAAGAGGAATAGGAAAAGAGGAGAAAAATAGGAAGGAGAGAAGGAAGGCAGTGGATTCATTAGTCACTTTCCTCTCTGGCCTGGGTGCCACCTCCCCTTAATGACCACTCTCACTGAGCATCATTGCATATTAGCCATCGTTTGGCTGGGTGTGTGTGTGTATGTGTGTGTGTTTCTGTGTGTACTTGTATATCCTGCACATAGAGGACCACATTCACGATATTCACCAACAAAGGGAAATCATTTGTAGAAATAAAGGACATATTCCCTGTCATAACTTTTTTTTGCAGCTCTTTTGTACAAGTTAAGTTTCGAGGTATGAAGCGAGTTAAGTTTTAGTTAAGATTAGGGCGAGACTAATGGTTGGGCATGAATACACTAAAATAAAGTCTCCCATTTATATAGAAGTTAAAACGTTTCTGTGTGTTTTGAGAAGGGAGCATGTGTTTTCTTCTGATTTCAGCGGCTCGATGTCAACACTGCAACACTGCCATCTACTGGCTCAGATCTGACAAACAACTCAGTTTAGCTGATACTTTCTCAGAGATAAATAAAAAGGACCGTCATGGGGGTGATTGTTGCATATTAAGTTGGCTTAATATGTAGCTTAAAATATATTCTTGTAGAGTACTAATTGTCTCATACATGTGTATGTATGGATTTGATGCAAATCCTATCTTATTTTTTCCCCAAGATAAGTCACCTTATTCCCCAAGAAGCAAGAAAAGCACATGAGATGGGTAATTTCCCCTGATTTAGGTATTCTGATGACATGTATGCTTGTTTAGTCAATTGTTCATGACTGAACAAGACCCAAGTAAGAAGGATGCCAAAGGGCCATGACAGAAAAAAGAAAAAGTATGAAAGTGAAAATAAGAAATGCTGAAATAATTAGATAAAAAAGAGGTACAGAAGACACAAACATCAGCAGCTAAATATAAGCATTCTTCAGTAATTTATCAATAATCAAACTGTTTCATAAAGGGAAAACCTTGTATACAACTTAAACGTAAAAATGCTATGATAAGATGGTATTACAAAGACTATTGACAATAAATATGAAGGGAAAGAAAACCAGATTCAGCAGGGGCACCTTGAATTGCCTTGTTGCTGAAATGTGTTATAAGAGTAATACCTCAAATTTTTATAGCACTTTTTTGGAAAATCACAAACAATCGTAAAGCCTGCAAATAAAATTGACTTACTGATGTTGTACTCCTGAACTTTGTTGATGTAGCTGTAGACGGGCGAGTAGCCGAAGAAGACCAGCATCACCGGGTCGCCATTGGGCAGAATCACCACGTGAGCCGTGTGGCCCTCCAGGGCATAAAGAGGTGCTGAAGCTTGTTTCCGTGGCAACCAGCTACGAGTGGAGATGTTGAACAACCACAACTCGTCTGTGACGTTAGCAGGGCCTGTCTCCAGCTTTCCACCGAACATATAGATGCAATCCTAAGACAAACGAACATATCCTGAGCTGTCAGCTGTGTTGCTGATGGAACATTGCACTTCCTGTTGATACTCAAATTAACAGGTCTTCCTTCTGGATGAGCATTCTTAGTCCTAAGCACTATTATTGTAGCAGAAGCAAAGAATCGACTCAACGAGTTTTTTTTTCCTTCCTGTGCTAAGTTCAATAATTTACATAGAATTTGTAGTTATTTAAGCAGATGATTATTGTAGTGGGCTGTCAAAGACCATCTCTTACTTAACAGATGCTGCACAAAGACATGTCATACAATTCATTACTTTGCACTATAATTTATATGACATATAGTGCCATATAGAGCCATGCAGTGTCTTAGTTAAAATCAAGAAAAAGTTTAATAATGTCCAAAATATTATTAATATCTCTATCCTATTTTTTTAAACAGAATGTAAAAACTGTGTCTCCCTTGTACAAAAACATAATTTAACACTTGTCAGAGTTGTATCCTTGAAAATTGTTCAACAATTTGTGTGTTTTTTACCTGATAGAGAGCCAGAGAGTGTCCATATCTATAGAGGGGTCCGCTGCTGGCGGGCACCACGTCCCACGCACTGGTGTCCGGATTGTAGCTGTGCAGAGAGAGAGAAACTTCAGCCATGAAAGTCGCTATCAGTAAAGCAGACCTTTACTTTAGCCAGTGGAGCTTACTTGAGCAACATGTGGTAGTTAGAGTAGTTGAAGGAGAAGCCTCCCACCACCCACATCAACCCAGAATGCACCAGGGCTCGGTGGGAGGCCCGGCCCAGGGACTGAGCTGACGGTTTGATGCTGGGCAGCATCCAGAAGGCCCCCATGGAGGGGACAGGGACGGTGCAGTCAGGACCTGACGCACAGAGAGAAGAACACATTTTATTTACACAACAATCTACAGCGCTAGAAACATCATCTCTACAAAAATGGCTATGAAATATTCTTACTGGATGCAAAGGGTTTTTTTATTTAAAAACAATATCAAGGTAAGAAGGCATGTACAAAGTATTAGGTCTGCAGCTAACAGTTATTTTAGTAACCAATGATTCTATGGATTATTCTGATGATTAATCAAAATTTTTTTTTTTTAAGGTTTTATTGGCTCTTGTGGCCTTTATTTAACAGTTAATGGACAGGAAAGAGGGGAATGAGAGAGGGGGAAGACATGCAGTAAAGGTCACCAGGCCGGGAATCGAACCTGGGACAGCTGCATCGAGGACTGGGGCCTCCGTATGTGGGTGTGCTAAACCCCTGCGCCACCACAGCACCCGATTAATCAAATTTTTAAAAAAAAATTTAAATTCTGCTGATTTTTCATTTTACCTAGACTTATTTTATACAGTAGAAGAAACACAAATACTTGAATTCCTTTTTAAAATAAGAAAAGAAAAACATTTTACTGTCCGAAATGCAATAACAAAATACTTTCATGGGTGCTAACCAGGTGAAGTTAAAACTGCCACTTGAGGAGTTTTTGGTAGAACATATTTTCATAATATTTTAATACAATATGAAGTAGCATTTTTTACTCTAAATGCAAACTATGATGTTGTTGATTAGTAAATAATCAATTAATCATGATAAATAGTTTCAGCCCTAATTGTGCTTCTGTTTCAGGAAGCTAAATTTGATAGTTTTTCTATCTACATACAAAACTAACATCAGATATGGAACTGAGAAAAAGTACGAAACTTTCTGTAATTTCATGACACTTTGCTTCCAGAGACTCAAACTTAAAATGATTTGATCAGTGGTTTCTGAGGTATTTTAACAATTTTTTGGGTGGGGATGACTTGTGATTATCTGGATTTTTCACTTCTTGTCCTATGAAAAGAATTAAAAGAAAGTGCCAAGTGCTGCGACAGACTGGCGACCTGCCCAGGGTGACCCCGCCTCTCGCCCGGAACGTTAGCTGGGGATAGGCACCAGCACCTCCCGACCCCACAAAGGGAAAAAGGGAGCATAGAAAATGGATGGATGGATGGATGGATGGATGGATGGATGGATGGATGGATGGATGGATGGATGGATGGATGGATGGATGGATAGTGCTAAGTGCAGGTCATCTTCTGCTGAACTCGGAGGGAAAAACGTAATGGAAAAAGTGAGGGGAAAAAAAACAAATATTTTCAATTGTGTACCTTTTACCTACCAATCCAATCATAAAAAGAAACCACGTTTTTGATTTTAACAACAGAAAAGATCAAAGTTTAAGCAAGTGGTAGATTTTGCAAAATGGGTTTATACCCAGGGTGGCATAAAACAAGGGAGCTCCATCAGAAAAAAAAAAAGAAAAGAGTTAGCTATCAAGCACATAGAATGGGTTTCAATGCATCATCTAATTCATTTCATACCAGGTGAAATCATAACATTTCCATTTTTCTTACAACTATTATCTGTTTTTGGTTGTTGTTTCTTAAGCCAATAAATTGTTTACCTATCTAACATTCAAACCTCCCAGCTTAAACAATAATTATTAGCAGTGCCTCGGAACAGAGCAGCTGGACTTATACTGAGTGTAAACTGCACAGGTGAAGTCAATTTTATCTAATTGCCCTAAGAGGGAGATTAAAGAGAGTGGGATAGAAACACATGATTTCCCCTTCACAATTATCTACTCCTTTATCTTGGTCTGTCACATCCAATAATAACACACCGACATCTGTGGTTGTATATTGTAGCCACAGGTGAAAACTGTTAAAGAGCCATAAATACTCTGACAACACGCTGCAGACCAGATGAGAAGTGATCACTGTTGAGCTCAAAATTGTCACAAATTTCCATTTTGTTCAGGTTTTTCTTCTTCTTTGTGTTTCATAGATGCAGTTTACATTCACCATCCTTACACATAAACAGTGTTTCTGACTTGTGTTCACAATGATAAAAATAACATGAATTACAAAGAAGACAGCTGAATGAATATTCTCTTTTCACTTTGGTTTAGAATAAATATCTTAACTTTAGCTAAATATATTTGAAAAAGTAAATTTTTTGCATTTCAAGAAACATGTTTATTCTTCCTGCATTTCTGATATTAGCCCAGGAGAGGGCAGTGCAGCATCACTGAATGGAATAAGTGTTTTAGGAACGTCATGTTAAATTAAATCAATTTAATCTGTTGTTTGAGATGAGAATTTAGATGAAGAAAAACAAACTATGTATAATTTAATAAATTCTTGAGTTCTGATTGAATTAGTCAGTTATCTCTGGGTGATGATGATTTTGAAAAATATAATTTGCCTCCGAAAACTGGATAAGGAACTAAAACAGCAATCCAACTTTAAACATTTTCCATAAAAATAATATTTAAGATGATCAGGTGCAGCAACTAAGCAGTGATGCTGTTGTTGCTGCTGTTGGTAAAAATCCTCCCAGTTTTTTCACATTAACAATGATCAAAACAAAAATCTGAATAAATCGCTTCCGTGCATGGTATTATGGGAAATGTGGTCTTTGTTCTGACAATAAAAACAAATGGATGTGTATTGATCTGAAGCGGTGCACCTTGCCAGCTGTCGTTGCAGACGCAGAGCTTTTCTCCGGTCAGGTCGCAGTAGCCGTGGTCCGGGCTGCCACAGTCATCCCTGCAGTACGGAATGGCGCAGGCCTCCCCTTTCCAGTACTCGTCACATTCGCAATACACCGCCACTGAATTCCCCGCGCTGCACCGGCCATGGCCCGAACAGTTGTTGGGACAGGAGTCAGAACTATGTAGCGATGCAAATTTATGAAATGAAAACCCTGAGGCATTGTGGATGTGGTGTAATAATGTTCAATATCAAGCAGTTCCAAAGAAATCAGAATGAAAGTTTATTTAAATCCTCTAATGAGCTTCCTTTAGGTTATCGAAAAGGCATTTACTATTTTTAAAGGGACAGAAAGATTCAGCAGCAAATGTTGATCAAAATCAATAATGTATTAGCAAACTAACAGTTTTCTTCCATTATTTGGTTCTTTTTCTGTCATACCTGAATGTTTCAGATAATCAAATAAATGTTCATTTTTATTATGAAATGACATTATTATGAAAAATCTTTACATAAATTTGTTTTTCAGAATGCAAATACAAAGAATAATTCTTTATTCAGGATGGGTAAAATGTCCCTTTAGCAATAAAACTCATTTTCATCTTAATTTTACATTGAAAGAGCTCTTTTGAAGACTTCAGCACTTATATACAGAAAAATACTATTTGACCAAACTGACAGTGCAGCTCAACAACACATCTTAAATAAAAAGGCTAACAAAAATCAAGAAACTCTGACCTCTACTGCTCTGCAGTGAGAGGTCAGACAGACTGACACAGTTAACAACAGTAACAGTGACAAGAAAGTCACTGTTATCCACTCAGTGACATTCTTGTTATATTTAGTGACATTTCAGACAAAAAAAATTGTATCGGCCAAAACAGGAATTGGCAAGTCAGGCTTTTTAAAGATTAGAAATCAGGAATTTGCAATCAGTGCCTCCCTAAAAAAAATTTAATTAATTTGGACAATATAAAAAATTTGATGATTGCATGGATATTAAAAAAAATATTAACTTTTAAATATAATCACAGTTAAAATAAGACTGCTGAGGTAAATGGGAGTCATGGACCACAGGTAGAAAAATAATATTTTTGTTAATATCAAAAGCTGGTTTGCTACAGCACATGGTAGTCATGACAACCAGTATAACCTCCCAGTGTGTGTATGTGTGTGTGGGTGCATGTGTGGGCTCACTCAGAGCCTTGCAGCTATGTAATTGTCCTCCCTCATGCCGTATGTCCTATTGCATATCATTCCTTTTTTTTTTTTTCCATCAAGGCTATCATTATTGGCACAGACAGACAGGTGTGTCTGTTTTGTGTGACACACAGACAAGCCGGGCGGCAGCGCACCACAGGCCAAACCCCACTACACAGGGTCATTATGTTCGTTTTATATAGGCTTGTGATTATACAAGAAAAAATATGTTTTATACTTAATCTAATTGATGCTAACATGAAAAATGTTCCACTGGGAGAAAAGCTTGACATATCTTTGCACAGCGTGTTGGTGTCAATTTTCAAAACAAAGAAAACTTGTCAAAGGACAGAAAATGGGCTGTAAGCATAAATATAAAAGTCATAGTTGGTTTTGCCATTGTTTTACAAAGGAGATATGTCATTTTAAAAGTACCTTCTTTGTAACCTTTTTAAGCTTTTGTAACCATACCCGTCCCACTGAAGTGAGTACTCATATTTTTAATAAAGTGTCATCAGGATCCCTGGTTTGCAGATGAACTAAGACAGGTTGTTCTCTAGATCAAAAAGGACATCCTAATAGAAATAATAAATGCATGCGTGGCCACCTACTGGCAATAAAGAAAAAGGACAATACAATCACTTCTACTTAATCAAATCATGGTGGAATTGTCAAAGTAGATATGTTTAGTGTTGGGGGTTTTTCCCCCTCACAGATTTTTTTTTTTCCCCCAATTTTGAAACATTTGGAATATTACATTTCGGGATTGGACAGCTAGACCATCGACCTGACTGTGGGAGCAAAAAGGTGTATCAAGAAAATACTATAGCTAAAATACTTGAGACCTTCATATCTGCCTAACTTGATAGTTAACACCCAAATACCTTAATATGCATTAAAAGCTCAATGGAAACCTTGTTAGCACCACTGCAGTCTCTTGTTTTCACAGGATTAGCACACAAGCTAACTTTAAATTCAGGCTTTTCTCAAGTCATGGTGCAAAAGGGAGACACAGTTGGGAATAGTTGACGTACCACTGTCTCATTTTGCTTTTCACCTTCTTCCTTATGTTTTAGAAAATGCAGAAAAGTTTGAGCACTTTTTGGAGTTCACCGCTAGCTGCCGCTGTCTGCACTTACCTGACAGCCAAAGCTTTGTGGAGGGAGAGTATGTCCTACTCTGCGCATGTGGGAGTAGAACATAGGAGTACCTATGGTAGAGTAGCCTGTCTTTAATTTTTTTTTTTGTACTCCATTATACGGAGCCCATAAGGGGACATGGAGAAAAAAAAAAAAAAAGGAAAGAAATCCCGACTTACTTTCTCGAGATTCTGAGAAAAGAAATAAAAAAAGTCAGGTCTCAAGAAAATATCTGGGATCTTGAGAAAGTAAGTCGGGATTTCTTTCCTTTTTTTTTCTCCATTAGGGGCTCCGTACCATTACACCATATCGTCACCTTCCCAAGGAATAATGGCCTGTGTAATTTTTGCTGAAAGTAATTTTCTTTTTCTTCTTTTATCTAAATCACCATTTGCAAAGAAGGAGACTGTATTTTTATTTATTTATTTTATAACATAATAATCAAGTTCAGGATTTGCTAATATGGTGAACCTGATATTTTTCTGTGGAAGGTAATTCCAATTTATTTGTGGAAAACTTGCTGACACACAATTGGCAAACCAAGGAGCACCATTCACTTTCATTGGCGCTGATTAGCTTTACACCTAAGAGCAAAGATAAGAAAGACTGTGGACAATACTTTCTGCAATAGTATTAAGTCAGTTTTTACGGTGTGCAATAATCCAAATTGATGTATATTTGGTATTTAAACAATTAAAAATGTAATTACAGGCTTTTTTAGAGGGAGTCTGAAGGATCTTAGCTAGTTGTGAGCAGCTGTGGTCATTAAAATTTTAGGACTGTTGACTTTTTCAGGCTGTCTGTTTTCAGGGTGAACTTACTTAGCTAGTCACCAGGGTATGTTGAAAGTTTGTTTTTATGACTTTCTCATTAAAAGGACTTTTTATGTATAGTGGATTCCGCTGATTCCATCTTTTAGACCTGTTTAAATCTACTGCCAGATTCACACTTTCCATACAAAGTAAAGTCTATGTGCAGACATACGAGTAGAAGATGTTGAAACCAGTCAGGTTGTACGCGGCGTCGCTGAAGAAGTGGAGCAGGGCGTACCCGGACGTCGTCACCACCTCGGGTACCGACTCCTTCCCTTTCGCGTCCGGCACCAGCAAACCGCTAAGTGAGACCCGACAAAGAAATTCAGACAATTCAATATGAATAATGAATAATAAAAGGATGTTTTGAAGTGTTGTTGTATTCTGCAAAAGTCTAGTCTAGCTTTAAAAAGCACATCACTCCCAGAGGTTCAGGATAAAAGGAAAATCAACTAACCTAATTGCAGTCCCTGTTGAAACGATGACAGTGATTAGCTCGAAACCAAACCCTGCTGCGGTGCAGAGGCACAACGCATTTATCATTTTGTTTGATGATGTTGTTCCTCTGAGGTTTGGCAGCATTTTATTTGTTTGGCCTGTCACTTTTAATATATTCAGTGCACTGCACTACCTTACCCCTCTATAATAATAATAAATAAAAACAATAATAGTACATTTTTTATATATTGTGAAAACAAAATAATCTTGGGAAAACAATGTGATTTAAATTTTTAGTCATACCACCAGCAGTAATTCAATAAATCTTGGTTTGGAAAAGTTTACTTTTTCCTCCTAATGATTGGACAGAAGCAATCTGGAAGTGGGCGAATACTTTTTCACGCCCCTGTAAGTGATAATGTCAATGTTTGCACAATTTCACGTTCCAATTTTCTATGTTTTCACATAGGAGATCAAACTGCCTTCTATATTGAGGTAAGTAGAAAGCAGGCGGTGGGTAAATTATTGTGGCGTTGCTGTAGGTAAGGAATGTGAGAAATAAAAGGCGACTGCCCTCATCTTTACTGGTTACAGAAATAAATAAAAAAAGGCAATAAAGCTTCATAAAAAGTTGAAGTAGTGTTTAGGGATAATGTGAATAATTGCTGTATTTTTTCTCCATTACTGCTGCATTGTGGAACAGCTGCAATTATGAAGCCCATTGTTTGGTTATATGTTGCCGGCGGGAGTTCACGCTTCCAGGCCTAATAAAGAGGTGCCGAATGTTTCCCCATCTCCCTCACACACTCCACCTATTCACAGCAGCAGGCGCTTACCTGAACACAGCAATCAAGGGGGCATAAATGGAGTCGCCGTCGTAGACATACATGTGGTCCCAGCTGCACTCTGTGGCGAAGTGATTGAAGCGCAGCCGGAGCGCTGCGTTAGGGCTGGGACAGAGGGCACAAAACATTTAGAAACAGCAAAAAGCAGCTGATGAATATATATTTCATGGATGCTTCAGACTCTTCTCTCTTAAGGAATCCATAGTTTTTGTAACATCCATAGGTTGTAAACTGTCTCTTCAGGGATTTGAGCTCAGACAGGGTGTTAGACATCTTTAACCCTTTATCACCATTTGTATCATATATGATACATAAGTTTCTGTGGTCTCTATTTTTTACCATGATCAATACTTACCCAAACAACCTATTGTACACAATTTGAGACTTGTATTCTGCCATCTACTGGATTATCATTGCACTGCAGGCAGAGAAACAGCATTTTTTCTCTTTTCAACATGTCTCGTATGAGATTGGTCATAAGCGTTTTTCAAGAAAGTCTTTGCCAATTTTAGATAACTTACAGTAAAAATAATATATACATTGTTATTCACTTCTTTAACGTAATGTTTTATGTTCTGAAATAATGAACAATTACTCAGAAATGTTTTTGTTACATTACATTTAAATCGCGTTAAAACGTGTGAATCATATTTGATACTGCAGGTTTTTAAGGTGCTTTATCTCTGAACACTAATGTAATATTTTTATAAAGTAATCAATGTCAGCCACAAACTTTTGTTTACTCAATAATTATCATTAAATGTCATTTCAAAATAGAATTTGGGTGTTTTCAAAATAGTAGTTATTCTAAAACCATAAAATGTATAGTCTATAGACTAGTTATGTATAATTTAGATTTAACAAGAGCAGAGGAAGAAGAGAGAGAAAGAAAATACTTGAATAGTCATCAACATGATAATGTTAAAATTCAAGTTACATAGAGCAGTAAGGAGAAGATGATGAGGACTGGACTCCCCCAGCAAGGCATGATGAAGGACACTCAGACACCAACTATGATGAAGACTATGATGATCACCTCCCAAGTGTAACCCAGGTCCAAACAACTAACCTGATTCATTTCTGACACAGTCATGACCAATGTGAAAAGAAAATAATACAAATGGAGAAAAATGCTGTCAAGTTCCATATATTGATGTCACTACCAGGGTTGAGAAAGGTGCTACATAACTCCATGCATATATTCAAGCACTTTGTCACTGATGAAATGCTCCAGGGGATTGCAGAATCCCCTATAATGGTTCTCAATCCAGCCATTGTTAAAGCACATGAGTTAATGGGTGCTGTTGCTCTTTTTGATATATCTAAAATTCACATTGTTCTGAGCCAAAAGTTCTAAGAAAAAGCTGCCATATAAAATGTGATACAAAAATATATAAAAATAAATGACATGGCAATTTTTTTTTTTTTTTGCTTCAAGGCTTCTGTCCTGGGTCTTCCTCCCCCCGGTGGGACGTACCTGGGACACCTCACCAGGGAGGCGTCCAGGAATCATCGTAACCAGATGGCTCTTCT
Source organism: Phalloptychus januarius (assembly GCA_902982915.1). Taxonomy (NCBI): domain Eukaryota; kingdom Metazoa; phylum Chordata; class Actinopteri; order Cyprinodontiformes; family Poeciliidae; genus Phalloptychus; species Phalloptychus januarius. Next base: position 624,832 of record CADWAE010000197.1, on the reverse strand, counting down.
CGATGTGAAGGAGCAGCGGCTCTACTTTGAGTCCCTCCCAGATGACTGAGCTTCTCACCCCATCTCTAAGGGAGAGCCCAGCCACCCAACAGAGAAAACTCATTTCAGCTGCTTGTATCCTCAACCTCATTCTTTTGTCATGACCCAAAGCCTCATGACCATAGATGAGGGTAGGAACGTAGATCGACCGGTAAATTGAGAGCTTTGCTTTTTGGCTCAGCTCTCTCTTCACCACGACGGACCGGTACAGCGCCCGCTTTACTGCAGACGCTGCACCAATCCGCCTGCGCTCCCTTCTTCCCTCATTCGTAAACAAGATCCCGAGATACTTAAACTCCTCCACTAAAATTATCACGCTCAGTTTACTTTATTATGCAATTAATTGTTTTATTGCTTATTGTGACATTTCTTCTTGGTAACACCTGAAGAAGAAATGACTAGTTCAAAGCAAGAAACGCTATGAGTTTTTCAGCTGAATCCACTTCCTGCTTCCCTCTACCAGAGAGGGCTGAGTTAATCCTGCACAGCCTCTGGTCTATTCAGGAAACATCCCAGCTCCTTAGACTATAACCTGGAGGCTGAGGAAATAAGGATTTACACTGCTGTTGAAAACCAGTAAAAGAGTAAAGCATCCTTCCTAGTTGTGAAGGAGAAAGTTGGAAGAGCAGCAAATAACAAGAGAAATTCCCTCAAATGTTAGTGTTTTTTGACTGCAAAAGGAAATTTTTCAGAATTTCAGAGTGAGAAAGTTGTTTTATTTTACAGATAAGTTTGCAACCTTTTCTCCGCAGAAAGTGTTTAATTGTAAAGATAGTATATTAAAAGCTCTATTCAGGAGAAAGTCCAGGCCTGTTTTTAGTCCCAGGCTGTTAACATAGTTTGTCTTTATAAGACCAAGCCAAATATGTCCTTTATTATTACCCTTCATGCTGCTGATTTGTGTTAACAGATGGTAAAACCCCATAATGGAAAGTTTCACATAGAGCTTTGGTGGATTTTGATGGCAGAATATCAAAATCCACCAAAGGACTGAATAAATCTAGACTTGCAGCATTTTACTCTAAATACATAGTGAAGAGGTACATTCAGCTGGTTTTATGAGTGAAGCAACTCAACAGCTTCATTCATGAACACCGTTCACAGTGATGAAGCTCCCTTCTCTGGAGTCCTCAAGTCAGATATAAACTATGGTTTTACACAGAGTACAAACAGTTGGTTTAGTCTTGATAGTAGAAATAACAATAATATAATAATAAAAGATTAGTACTTACTATCCTTCTATTAGCCAAGTGCATTTGGTCTTGTACTTATAGTTAACTGGACCATCTGTGAGGGAACCCGACAGGTCCGTTAACCTGCAGAGGAGAAAAAGAACAGCAGAGATTGGTGGTTTAATAACGACACGGATCAAGAATGAGACGGGATCCAAATCAAACCGACGTGGTCGTGGATTTTCTCTGGCCTAGCTAACTTTGAGTGAATGCTTGATTTAGCCACGACTGGATCAAATGTTGCAGAGGACTGCAGGGAGGCCATAAAAGCACCAAGCAATCTGTTCTGACTTGCAGGTTCAGCTCATGCTGACCCGACGCATTACTTTTTCATGCAGTGTCTGAATTAGAAACAAATCAGCAAAGCGCAGGATCTTTTCAATTTGCTCACCAAAGAAATGCAACAAAAAAGGTCAAAAAGATAAAAATCAGACAGAAATCAAGATTTTTCTTTACAGAAATGGAACCACGGACACAACATATTATTTCACATTGGCGTTTTCATTGAAAATATGTGCAAATCTTTTCTCAGATGTTAGCGATTGTAGGATTTCTTCATTGATATACATTACTACTTTGGACATTGAGATAGCCACTAACACTAGCAAGGTCCTGCATGCACTGTTACTATACAGTGACTCTGTCCACCAAACCAAACTGTTCCAATGCGTAAAGAGCAGAAATCTGTCACAAAAATTATTGCAGCCCTTTTATTTATTACAAAATTTCTATAAATATGGCTTAAATTAAAGCTGGGAAAATTGCTGATGTTTGTAAGTATTCTCCCTTGATTTGAATCTATAAACAATCAAGATGCAAGAGAGGACTAAGCAAATTGGTGAATAATTACATAATTGCCACTGTTAATTTGATTAGTTTGTCAAAATGTAACAAACCATGATTCAACTCATATACTTCATATATATGAGACATATGAAATATGGTTATACAGTTGCGCCTCAACATGTACACAGACACTATATATATATATTTGGGTGGTCGTAGCTTGGCCGTGACTTACTTGTGGAATCTATTATATTTACCAACCTTTTCTACTTACAAGTTCACAAAAATCAGCCACTGTCGACCATGAGACCATGAGAGAAGACTGAAAGGTCCCAGCTCATGTCCCCATGCAGGTTTTACAACAGTCACCCCATGCTTGCCAACTTAGTGACATTTGTTGCTATATTTTGCACACACAAAAAAAAATAAGAAGTCAGGTTTTTTAAAGATCGGTGATTAGTCAGAAAATTGCAATCAGTGCGTCGTTGCTTTCTTTTTTTAAAATTACAATTTGTCTGTTGACAGTTGATTACTGTAAAGAATTACCATTACTACAAACTAAATATATTTAGTACTTATCAAATAAATACTTGAACATATTGAATATTGTTGAGAGGATAATTGTTAGAACTCAGAGAGAACCCACCATGCCCAGGGAGAACATACAAACTCCATGCAGAAAGACCTCAGGCCGGGAATCAAACCCAGAACCTTCTTGCTGCAAAGCAACAGCTCTACCAGCTGTGCCACTGTGCAGTCCAACACGAACTCTGACATGTAAAGTACATTTTTCTTTTCTTTTTGTGTAAAGTGTACCTAATAAGGTAGATGGTAAGTATAAAATCTCGTAGATATTGACTAAAAATAAAAACTAATTCTCATCTGTTATATAATCATATGAAATTAAGACATTTAATCTATCTTGCATTTTTACCTCAATGTCAGAGACATTTGATTATATTTTGTATATCCACTATGAATAACAAGTGTCAGACTGAGTCTTGATTAAGAAGACATAAGGATATTGCCTTCTGAGAAGATAAAGGATGACATTTACCTAATGTCACACTGAGAATGGCAAGCGACGAGTAATATATTTATGTTGGGCAGCACCAAGAAGCATATCCAGAAGTCACTCAATCAATTGAATTTTAGAGGAAAAAGATAGAAAGACCACACCTAGACGCATGAACACATGAAAAAAACTAACAAAACACAGTGAAGACGTCACAGCCCGTCTCTGCTTGGACTGTGAGTGCTTATTATGTAGGCCTGCAGTGTCACTACGGAAACAGAAACATCTCTATACACAAAAACACAGTAATGAAAAGGTGCTGTTGACGATGACTAAATAGTATCCTGATTAAAGTGAAGGTTTGCTACAAGACAGGTATGGAAAACAACCATCCAGATCTAAATCAAGGATGGAAAACATTGAATGTAACTTATTGCAGTTATGAAAACTGCAATAAGAAAATTAATAATTCTTATTGTCATCCTATTTTTGGCAATAAAAATAGGATCCTATTTTTCCTATGATGTCAGAGTAAAGAACAGAATTTAAGAGATTTAATTTTTACTCTAAGAAACAAAAAAACCAAAACAGTCATAAAAAGCCCGTTAAGGGGTGAACCATGTGAAGAGGCTCTAGTCCTCCATGCAGGATGTCCAGGGTTCAGATGGCATTTTTACTGCCCGTCTTCCCCTTCTTACTCCACCCTCCTTTCTGTCATGTATCTGTTCAATAAAAGCCACTTTAAAGGGAAGCTGTTATGTGTTTCAGGCATGTAATTCCATTTTACACCACTAACGAGTAACTATGTTACCTTCAATTGTTATTAAAATACCGTCTATATCAAAAACAACTAAAAGAAATTTGACATGACATCATAGCTCTATGTCTGATACATTGAAATTGACCTCTGTCTCTTTAAGAATCTCCTACATTTTTCCAACACTCCCCCTTCAGCATGTCACGACAACAACACTTCTCCATTGATGAGTGTTGTTAGGAACTCATCAGACTCACAGTTTCACCAGATGTTTGCTAGTAGTGGGTACAGGAGTTTAGCTAAGGACTGAAGCTCCACAGCAGAGATTTGGGAAAATGGGTGAGGCTTTGTGTGAGCAGCTATTCAGGCCCCCTTGGATGACAGGAGATTCTGAGCTACTTCTCAGAGCAATGCTGGTAAAGAACACAAACATTGTTAAAGGGATAACAGAGAAGCCATGTTATGATGACTTCCCGAAGGCAGAGTTTCAGAAAGAGCAGGAGTTTCTTAAAGAGGCAGAGGCCCAATTCTACGTGTTAAATTGCAACATAAAATTTACTTTGTCATATTTGATACATGCAGCATTTTACAACACCTGAATGCAACATAGCTGCTGAATTGTGACACTTTATGCCAGAAAAGTGCATAAAACTGCATCTTTAATGAAACACTCCAGGTATGTTTGTGATGAGGGGATTAACATTATAATGATGTAACGCTTTAAAAAAGTACATTTTCAATAACACCCCCACTTTGGAAAAACCCCATTAAACAGTTTTATCATGCTATGTACGGTGTTTCTGGTCATGAAATCTTTTGAAATATTAAACCATGTTAGTTTGCCTTGCAAAATGGTATCAATGTACTAAAAGAAGCTATTAAAACTGTAGATCAAGAACCCTCCTCTTCCATTGGTCCCGAATCATAAAATGAGTGACTTTTTCTTCTTTTTTTCTGCAGTGAAAGTGAAACTGACTGAGAAACCATTTTATTACAATCTATACACGTCAGCAAAAAACATATCGGCGGAAGAAGAGAGGATAAAGGAGAGAATACAGATTGTGACACAGCAGGACACAGTGAAAGCACCCCCAATAAATCTCAAAGAACACATAAACGCATGAATGTAAGTTTAAATGTAAGTACATCACTTCCTATTCTTCCTTAGTGGCTGCTGATCTCAGTTACAACCTTTTGGCTATAACTCCAGATTAGACTAAGAGATGAATATTCATGTCAAGATGCTGCTACAGCTGATTTAAATGATGACTATATAAATGATGAGAAAAAAACGTTTTATTATTTCCAACAGTAAAAGACACAAGAAAAAAAAAACATCTGAGGAACAATACGTCTTTTCTGAATTCCACTTAACTAAAACTATTTCAGAAACTGAAAGTATTTGTCCCGTACAGATTTATTTTTTTGCTCCTCTGTCACATTTCAGACATCTAATGTTTATTGCTTGTTTCACAATTGGTGACTGTATCATGTTGTTTTATGATAAAGAGCATTTTGAACTGCCGAAGTGCCATGCGTAACTTGAATTAAACTTGAGTTGAATTTCAACGTTTCAGATCAAACAATTTTTAAAACCAAACAAAAGCTAGACTATCGGAATAATTTGGGGGTATGCCATCCCCAAAGACCCCAGAATTTTTCTGCTGGGGCTGATATGTGGAGAAGTGTTTCAAAAAGAAGATGAATATCTTTTTAAGATGTTATCAATTGCAAGCAAAAAAGCTATTACACGGTCTTGGCTAAAGAAACTCCCTCCCCAGCTGGTTCATTGGCGAGAAGTCGTGGAGGAAATTCACTCAATGGAAAAATTTACGTATCTTTTACATATAAAGGGACATTTTTACAACAAACGCTGGTCTAAATGGCTGGCATACAGGAGCAAGGAAGCGTAAATATGTCCAATATCTTGTAATGTTCTTTCTTATTCAACTATAAATCAGTGCCCCATGTTCTGTGTGTTGTATTAATGAAAAATAATGAAAAATGTTTAAAAAAGAGTTTAAAAAAATAAAAAAAAATTAAAAACAGAAGCCTGAGAAAGTACAAAACTAGTTTTCTAGTGAAAAATCAAAAGGGGTGTACTTACTTTTGTGATACACTGTATATATAACTTTATTAACAAATGCCTACATTAAATTCAAAGAACCTGTTTTGAAAAACGGGGCACATTTCACTGTCTTCTTTGATTTTCTGGCTAAGTGAGAGAAAAGGTGAACATATTCCACCCATCTATAAAAACATGTGAAAGTGAGATTCCCATTCATAGTTAATGTGAATGGAAACAAACAGCTCCATCCAACTGTTTGTTGGATGGAGCCTCAACAAACAGTAGCCACCTATTAGCGTTAGCAAAGAGAAAGAGACACCCCCATAGGCAGGACAGCCAATCACAGCCACCTCAGGTGATAAATGATGAATAGGGACACCAAGCCTCCAAGACTTCATGTAAAAAGAGAAAAGTCCCGAATTTTTAAAGAAACCCTTCTATGGGGGAATGCATTAATATTTAGCAAGTATCCAAAAGGCTATTAGAGATAGAGGATGATGAAGAAGGGTATGGGGGTGTGGAGGATTTAACTGAGCAAGAAGATAAAACCAGACAGGAATGAAAGCATGAGGTATGGAGAAAGAGAGTCCAGCACCATCTGAAATATTCATCGCTCCTGTTGAATAATTGATGGCATACAGAAGACCGGTGCTCCAAGGATGGACCAATAAATGGACGGAAAAAGAGCAAGAAGGACAGATAGACAGTATCTCTTTGGGGAGTCCAGGATCTCCTCTTTCGGGTTCACTGTCTCACCTTTAAACTTGTAACACTTCCATCATTACTCACTGTTTATTTAACACCGTCTGTCTGAAGAAGAGCACTTATTACCTCTTTAGTCTTAAAACTCTGACAAACTTCTAATCTTCCTGTACGTCTGCTTTTCACTCTGCTCTAGTTATTTAATTAGCAAACAACTAAAACAACATAAAATTAATCTTTGCAAGCATGTTTGGCCTAGTCTAGTACAGGCAGTGCCTCTTGTGGGTGACACTATAGATTTTGAACAAATAAAAAAAAACTGCTTTTAATTTAACAAGATTTTGGTGATGAGGACGGTGATCAGTTCAAACAATAACAAGCTAAGTTGGAAAGCTAAATATTTAGTTTGAAACTGACAATAAATGAATTAAGGCTGAAGCTATAGCTTCCAGATAAATATTTAGCTTTCCAACTAAATATTTACTTTCAAGTTAAATATTTAGTTTGTCTAGATATTTAGCTTGCTAATTAAATATTGAGTTCAAAACCGACATTTATAAACGAACAGTGAAAATATGAGTTTGAAAAATTAACCCCCACCTTTTTCCTTTGTGAAAGGCATGAATGCTGAATTTCTGTTAATTTTTGAGTGTACAGCTTTACAAACAGCACCTCAACTTTAAGAAATAAGAAACAACTTCAGATTAATTTACATGTATTTCAGTTCTATTTCATAAAAGCCATTTTCCATTTTTTTTAACAGAAAACCCTGAACTTCTGTAGGATCTGCTCAGCTGTTCAAAAACTAAAACTGTCTCTGACTTCCAGACTCCACAACAGCATCTACATGAAAAACACACAATCACAACTCCTACTCAGCTGAGAATTACGTCAGTGTTCTCAGCTGAGTCAGTGTCAGTGTTCTCAGAAGAGACACGTGGTTTTGTTTAACTCAGCTGTTTTCATTCCTGAGCCATTTATCATCACTCTACATCACATGTGTCAAACTCAAGGCCCGCGGGCCACGTCATTTTATGTGACCCCCCCCCAGCGTGTTATAGGCCCATTATTGACTTAAAATAAATTTTGAGCACGAATTTACTACCCACTACATCTCCCATAATGCATTCCGATTGTTACCAGCCAATATTACGGCTTCTCGCCACTAGAGTGCAGCAGAGTCACCTCGCGCTGATTTTTGAATTTCCCAGCTAAGAAAAGTGAGACATCGACAAGCTAACATCAAAACGTCCAAGAAGAGAAAAATCTATGGAAGCCCATTTCCGCCATGAAAAAAAAAAAAAAAAAAAAGACCAGCAGTAAGTCATAATTTCGACTTTCAAAGTCATAATTATGACTTTAAAAAAAGTCATAATTATGAGATTCAAAGTCATAATTTCGACTTTATTATGAGATTCAAAATGTTGCGTTTTCTGGTTCAGTACTCGTTAATAAACCAACTTCTTTTCGTCAGATAGCTGTGATTTCTTTATTGCTAACGGTTAGCTTCTCAACTTATTCTCTTCTCATACAAGTGTGCTGCTTACACACAAGAACTCACTCACATTGCCCCCAGTGGACAACAGCAGTACAACATGCACATAAACAATGTGACAGGATACAGAACACGCACATGTAAAGTAAATTAGGAACACATAACACAAAATAGAATTTCATCATTGGTTAAACCACATCTGAAATACTACTCAATTTGTTTCTAATCCATTAAAAGGAGAAAAATCAGTGTTTTACTGGTTAGACCGATCAGATGGAATACTCTTTAAATCTCCTACAAGACAGCATATCTACTGAAAAATGACAAAATTGGCTGTTTTGGAAAGTCGAAATTATGATTTTGTGTTAGAATATGTTCTCATCTTAACTTGTCTGAGTTATTTTGTGTTATGTGTTCCTAATTTACTTTGTAAGGTACATATGTGTGTTCTGTATCTCATAATTATGACTTTAATCATTATGACTTCCTGTTGGTCTTTTTTTTTCATGGCGGAAATGGGCTTCCATAAAAATCTGATGTTTTCCATAATGAATTTAAAAAAGACCAAGCACAGACCGCGCATTACTGACGAAAATCTACATGCCGTTTTGCGGATTGGCACAAAAACTAAAACCAGACATCTACGAACTGACCAGGGAAAACCGGCGCCAGACATCAGAAAACATCGGTAAGCACGAACAAACTGAATTAAAATGGAATTAATGTAAAACCAAGACTAAGAATACTAGAATATGCATATAAGTTATTGATTTAGCTCGTGTTTTGTGTTTATTTCCAGAACATGACCTGTGAATGAGGATGTGTGTGACCTGCTGTCAGGGTGAAGGCAGCATCAACTAATTGTTTTGCTGTTATGTGAAATTCATGCTGGTTGTGTAATAAATAACAAAAAAAAGTTTTGTGAATGATGTTGAGAGTTAATATCATAACTTGTTTTTATTCTTTGCTTACCTTTAAACACTGATTTAAGTATTGCAATTTTTAAACTGAGCAGTCATTTTACATCCATGCCAACTCTAATGTAATATTTAAAACTTGAAAACATAAAATCAGTTATTTAACAGTATGAGGTGGTGTTTATTAATTTGTAGCATTGCATTTTCATACATTTATGCTTGGACACCAAACACTGGACTTGGTGTCCAAGCCCAGTGTTCCAGAGCGACCACTCTGCAACTTTAGATGCATTCCTTCTGTAACACACCTGGATCATTGCCTCATTACTATTCCTCTACAGAACTGAGTTGCTGCTAATGAAGGAAGTCAGCCTTTTGTCTGGGTGTGTTTTAGCAGGGATGCATCTAAAAGTTGCAGTCTGGAGGACTGGTCACCTGGGCACTCCTGATTATACCGTCAATGTGGCCCGTTGAAAGTGGCCAATATGCTGAAGTGGCCCTCGGTGAAATTGAGTTTGACACCCCTGCTCTACATGCTTGTTTTCAACTTTGTTCCATGTTGAGCTGGTCTTTGTTTTGGGGAAAATGGCGTTTTTTTTAAAGAGAAGCTATTAAATTGCTTGTATTTAAATGTCTGGCTACAGAGAGCCAGACATTTAAAAAGAATTCCATCTTTCAACTTGATTTTTTAAAACTGTAAGATGGCCTCAGTGACTCCCTCCTGGTCAATCAGGGTAATCCTTCAACATTTCCAGACCAAAAGGGATTTATATATGCAGTCATGTGAAAGTACATGAGAAACGCTGTGAGACATTCAGTTTTTGAAATGTCCAAAGATTGACATATTTCGTCTGAAGAAATATTGATTTAATTTACTTTAACATGCTGTCTTTGGTTAAACACACTTAAATAAATAAATATTTATGTAGTGAGAAATATATCTAGTTTCAAACTAAATATTTAGCAAATTACATAGTTTCAAACCAAATCTTCAGCTTCAAGCAAAATACTTAGCTACAAAGTATTTAGTTAGCAAGTTTTCAATGATTCACTTCCTGCTAAAGAGTCTTCTTGCAGTTGAAGAAAAATACAGAGAAAAGCCGCACCGGGCTATAAGTCAAAGCGTGGGAAAAACGTAGCGGCTTATAGTCCGAAAAATATGGTACATTCATGATACAAAGTCGTGTTCTGCTTCATTTTCCACAGGATGGGGCATAAGTGTCCATAAATAGGAAAATGTAAAATGTATACTTTTTTATATTTCAGATACCCAAGAAAATACTTTTGACAAAAGAGCAAAGAACTGAAATTATACTGATGGCTGGATCGGGAAGCAGTCACATGGTTCCACAAAACTTTAACAGAAAACATGGAACGAGTGTCACACACGACACTGTAGCAAAACTTATTTGGAAGTTTCAGAAAACTGAAAATGTTGGAGATCAACCACGAAGTGGTCCAAGACGTGCAGCGTCCACAGAAATAAAAAAGGCTGTCCAATTGAAAATTTGTATTTTTTTATGTATGAAAACTTATGGGCCACCCTGTAGATTGCCTCACATTTCCCATAGTTCCCCTGAAGCATCCTGTATTACAGACACATTTTTGTGTTTGTAAGATGATCATATACTACTGCAGGCCGCAGCAATTTGCAGCCTGCAAAGTACTTCCAAATTATGATGTTTACAATTCTATGTTTCGCAGTTGGTGCAACGCAGTGCTACTCAAAGTGGGTCCTGGAGGGCCGGCATGCTGCATGTTTAATTCTCTTATATTCTAGTTTACTAATGAACATCCACTATGTTTTCACATAGAACTATTGGATTTAAAGAGCTTGTATTTTACTGTATGAAATGGCGGCAGGCCATGTCCTGTTAGCTGTTTTATCTGTACTATTAAAGGACTGTAATTTGTACTTTTCTCTGTTCAATGTCCAACTGAAGCTTTTCTCATCACCCACTGCGAATACTTTAATGTCTTAGTGTTTGTCCTTGATTGACCCCAACAGGAGGTTTTAAGATTCGCCTCATCCTCTAACACTCCCAGGCAGCTTTCTCCTGTCAGGACATTTACTGATTGGAGTCTTGTGTTCTCTGTTCTGTAACTCCTGTATCTGTGATGGAGCCATTCTTCTGTCCCTCAGCGAGTTTGATGTATTGATTCTCTAATGGTCTGCTCGCTTTTGTTCGGCCTGATACCGCTTTGAAATCAACTCATTGATTTCCTCAGTTGTTTTTTTATTATTCACAGGCTCCTGCTGTGCCCTTTAAGAAAAACTGTACTTTAGTTGCTGCCGTGCATAGGAACCACAGAATGAAGATGTTCTTACAGTGTTAGCAAGCAATTTATTAGCACTTAGCAAATTCACAAGCCTCTTGATCTATGTTTAGTCTTCATGGTTTAACTCAAGATGCATTCAAGAAGTGAGAGATCTGGGTATGCTTCATCTCATTTCCAGACAAAGATTTAAATGTGAACAATCAGAGCTTGTCTGAACTGACTGCAAGCAAAGAGGAAGAGCTTCTATTCTTTAAAAGCTTAGTGACTCTTTATCGATTCTCAACATTCATGTTTAGATCCATTATCAACTAACAGCTGAAGAGTGAATTATGGATATGACATTCGTCTGTCCATCCGTTCGTCCATTCATGGTCAGGTAGCAGAGATAACAGGTCAAGAAGGAATTCCCCGCTTTCCCAGAATCTACCGGACATTCATGTTCTCGATGAGTTAGAAGGAACTTGATTGCGTCAGGTCATCAAATATTAATGAGATGACAAAGGTAACCAGAGTAAATTCAAAATGACAATGACTCAATAAATAAGGGAGAAAAATGATGAAGGAATTATCAAAACTACAAAATGATTTTAATTAATCTGATTAACACTTCAGGTTAAGCTTTACCACATTCCTAATGCCTATGAATGGTTTTGTAACCCTTTCTAATCCTTTTGGTCTTTCTGATCTATTAGCCTACTTCATGTTGTCAGGCAGGTTCTGTTTGACTGCTTTTTTCCCCAATTATTATTTTACAGGTCTGACCTGAGTGTGAGTTAGCTTGAAAAAAAGAAAGCAAAAACAGATGTGGATGATCAATACAACATTGATGGTCAACGAAAACTATTTGTTTTGTTCCTTAAACTTCATAATTCAAGCACTGCAGTGAACCCCCAGTATCTGCAAATATTCTAGATTCTCTCTAAACACTCTTGAAAGTGCTTATTTTAATAGTACAAACACCAAACATATCTTAATATGCATCAATATGCTCAGTGGAAACCATCTTAGCACTATTGAAGAAACTAACATCTACAGTCTTCCCTATTTGTACTTTTGGGTGTTCAGGAGCCAAACAGTGGTAGGTAAAATGAATGAGGCTCCTCTCCTGCTTTGATAACAGCAGAAATTGAAAAATTTCTACTTGCAGCCAGTAGCGTGCAAGTAGAAATTTACTTCTGTATCTCAGCTTCTCAACTGCATTTTTTCCTCAAATATTTTAGATATGCTCTACAAAAAAAAAAAAAAAATCCATGAGTAGGTGGATTTTCCCCAAGTAGTTTGGAGTTACATTCCACAGAAAAATCCATGAATGGGTGAATTTATAAATACTGAACTGCAAAATAGGCAGGAGTTCACTGTATTCTGTGTTGATCTGTCATACACAGAATCTGCTACCTATGTTGCAACTTGTTAATGCATCTGTGTGAATACATTCAAGGTGCGATTCATCACACTTTTACTCTGCCTGACTTTAAAGATATTTTTACCCCCATAAAATCCTCTATTTCCTGTCATCTATGATAATCTGGGAGTATTATCCCTGATGAATGTAGCTGCCAACTACAAGAATGTGAGATTGCATATTATGTTATAGCTGGTAATTCATTGTTCTTAAATAATAGTATTGGAAATCTGAACTAAACATCCCCATAGAAACCAATTAAACAGATTAATTAGACCAGAAAAAGGAAGCTTTTCGTCATTTTATTTATTTCTATACAGTATTTGGTACCAACTGGAGCAAGCGGCATTACCTTACCATGGCTCCACCAGCTTCTGATTTCCACAGCCTTTATGTTTCAGTTCAAACAGTTCTCTGATAAAACAGCCTATAATATTATCTGTATCTCTTGGAAAGCTGCATAAAACTCTTGGTGGATAAAAACAAACAGAAGATAGCAGCTGGATACTGCTCTGTGACGGATAACCAGACAACCCAGAGACGAAGGCTGCATCGTTCACACTGATAAGCAAACATACACACACACGCACCAAAACACACACACACACGCAGGCATAAAAGGTGAAGGGGTCCTCACACTGTGGCCAGCAGCAAAGATTGAGAGATCTGCGTGTGTGTGTGTGTGTGTGTGTGTGTACACCAAGAGGGAGGAAAAACTGAGATGAATGAGCAACAATTGAATAACCTTGACCTTCCCTGTAGATATCCTTTATTAAAAATCAAGAAAAGCCCTTCAGCTGGGAATAACGAGGGCAGGCAGGGACTGTATGCGTGTGTATGTGTGAGAGTGTATGATTGATGTTACTGGGTCTTGTTCACCTACAGTAAAGTCATGGTCCAATGGCTTTCACACAGGCACATCACTCTCAGCGAACACCCCCAGTTTTTCCTCCACACCAACACACACTTCACACACCTCAAATAAGGTCAAGCAAAACTAATAGGAACATGGCCTGTTTAGATAAGAACAGAGACAGCTGGAGGAGGCAAGAAAACCCACAATTTAAACTAAGAATTTAACAGAAGGAATGGAGACAAAGGAAACTCAGGAAGTCCAGAAAAGAAAAAGAAATGAGAAAATAAAAGAGGTGATTCAGGTAGTGACATGTGGGACTGGCCGAAGTTGAAAACATAGAGACAGTTTGGACTGATATCAATATCCAATATTCATATTGCTGTCATGGATGATAACAGATATTTTTCCAGTATTAAAAAAAATGATAAATATCGACCGATACCAATGTCAGTGCCAATATATCAAGGTTTAGTCATATTGAAAAAATAATTGTCTTATTCTTAGCTCGTTCTGAAAAGGTTCTGAGGATTTGGGAAGGTTGATGAAAAAGTTTTAAAGTAGAAAAACTGAACAGAACTGGAACGAGATGTGAAGAGACTGCAGCACAGTAATTCCTTCTTACCAAACTGCTTGACAGAGGCGCTGCAACATGCACACTGCTATCAAGAAGTGGAACAATGCAACGGCAGCCAGCTGATTTCTGAATGTCTGATTAGTCTATGAAGAGCGCAAATATTCATAACCGTCTTTGAAATCAATAATCAGCTGAAACTTCTCCAAAGGGGGAAGAAGGCCCCAATTTCACTGAATAGCTACAATCTAAAAACCATAAGACATGACTCTGCACAATAAAGTTTCTTAAACTTATAGCTCAATGTGTCACCAAAGAATTTAAATCTGAGTAACTCTTGAATCGTTCCTAATCTCAGAGTTGTGAGAGTTAGTACAGAGTTTTGCTAGACTTGTTTCTTAGAAGAAAAAACAGAACGAAAGAACGGGTGACTCGTAGTCAAAATGTCTCTTTCAGTTCCAATAAAGGCTGGGATCATTTTCAAACTGTTTTAAAGCACCTCTCCCATCTTTAGTGGTAAACTTACAACGTTCCAAAGTCTGATTGTGTCAAATTCAGGCAGGAGAACTAACAAGTGATAATGTCACAGAACCGTCCTGCCTTTAATGACTAAACCTGCCATAAAAAAATTTAACTCAGTCTGATCATGTGCTTGTTGCAGATGCAAAACAAAGCAACTATGATAAACACTCAAATATCCTTTATACCATCCAAGACAATGAAGTTAGCCAAGTTATATTCTATCTGACCAAGATGGTAAGATAAAGCTTCTGAGATACATTACATAACTGAGTCTTCAAATTTAATCATTTTGTTTGGCCATTAAAGATGTCTTAAAGAACTGCACACTGACATGTATCCAGAACATTCCCATAACTTTGTGACATGTTCAAAAGACATCAAAGAGGACAAACCCTGAAACTGAACACTGAAATGTAAACTCATAGAAAGCAGAACGACATTGAAGAAGAAAACAGTACAGAAACAATTAGGGGAAAAAAGAGCAGAAAGAATATTAAGACCACACCATCCGCCTTACATACAATAACACACACACAGGCCAGCTAGCTGCATATCGATGTGAACATCCATACACATGAGGTGACTGCTGTTACCAACTGCAGCTGTGGGAGGTGAATGTCAAATTCAAATATTCATCTCTTTATGTTGGAGGCCCCAGAAGAAGCTTCTTGGTCCTTTAAGCAGTCGAGTCGGAGTCCATATCCCTAATGACCCGCCAAAGTCCTAAAGTTCATGGACTTGTGGATTGAGGGATGAAGTGAAGCTGATGTCTGGTTCTTTAGGTTCTGACAGGTCTGATCACACAGCAGCACACTGCTGGAAACAATTTTTTTTTTAAATTGCCTGCGTTTATCCTCACTAACATAAATCAGCCTGGGATTTGCGTCTTCCCTCTCACGTCTGTATCTTTACGAGAGATGTTGCTTCTAAGGACATGGAATCAGGTAGATAGAGGATGTTTTAAAAAGACCTGGGTTGATAGCAGCTCAGCGGGGCTAACCAAACTAACCAATATGTTATTTACCACACAGTAACATCACAGAGGGTATTACTACCGTAAAGGAGGGGAGGGAGAGAAGCTAACGTGATGATGACGGCCCGAGGAATTAATAATGAACACATTTTGAGATATTCCAGTAATAAGAATAATTTTGAATTTCAATAGAAAACATAATAAGTAAGGAACAACAAATAGAACAGTTAGAAAACAGCTATAAATACCATTTAAAAATGTTTACACATTTTCAATAAATACCGTCTGGGGGAGTTGAAGCCAAAATGTGAAGATGCTCAACATGGGAAATAATTGCAAGAATGTTAGGATTGTGAAGTTAAATTTGCTGGTAGTAATTATCTCAAGTGAACTTATTGCAATCACCTCTGTTAAGGCATCCATGATTTGTTATGTCAAATTAGTTTGTATACGTATACGTATACAAACTATACATATCAGTAAACTTACTGACAATAAGTTTACTGACAGTAAACTTATTGTCAGTAAATTTGTTTTCATAGAGTTAAGAATAAATCATGTATTTTACGTCATTTGCTTGTACTGGTGGGGCTTACAATTGAAAGAAAAAAAAACAGTGGCTGGTGAAATGTCTGAGTGACCGGTAAAAGATTTTCTCCAGCCATCTTTAATTGCCACCCCTTGAGGGAAACCCTGAAAAGAATAATCTTTTTGCCCTCCAGTGTTGTAAATATCCATGAAATTTCCGTACATAAACAAACATGCAAGATGTCTATATTTATAAATCTGATTAAGTCAGTGCCTCACCAGCCATGAACCTCACCTCACTGATGTCAACAGATGGATTCGTTGCTCTTTACATACATTTTCAATTTTAAAAAATGCCTTCTGGGTGTATTGCTGCTGCTGTTTAAAGCTTTTATGATAAGGGACTGAAACACTTGCACCATCTGAGCAGAAAATATCAGAAGAGAAGTTTGCTTTCTAAATTGTAATGAGGCCGACATTTTGTGGATTTCTTTAATTCTGAAAATCCAGACAGAAAAACATGAAAGAAAAATAATGTAATATTTTAATATAATAAAAATAAGTGTTCACATTTTAAAAAAAAATATTTACTATACTTTAAGAAAACCTGCTCTTTTGCATTTTGTACGAGTGTTGCACAAAAATTAAATATGTGCACATTTTCATGATCACTCATATTACTTTGTTTTGGATTAATCTGTTGGTGAGTCATATTCAGCCAAGGTTTTTTAAGTTGTGGTATTTTGTGTTGTTAGAGCCTGGCCAATAAGATTCAGAGACTGAGTTTAAAAAACCAGAAGAAAAATCAACATTTGTACAGTTTTTGGTTTGAAATACAGATATTGTCGTATTGAACACTGGGTTTTACCAGGTTTTGTGTTTTCTGCATCCTGACAAAGCAATGCTGCACATTGTGTGTGTCCTCCATGCAGAAACAGAACCATTATTACATTCTGACAACAGGACACTGTTATTATAGTTTGCACCAAGCCAGGCCACAAGCCGATTACACACAGTGTCCTAAAGCCAACACTAATGTGCATGCAGTGCATGCATGTGTGTGTGCATGTGCGTGACAGGGAGCTCCATCACATGTGTTGTGTGTTAAAATGCTGTTGTGTTTTGTGGGACAGCAGTGAGTCGCTATGCAGAGTAAAATCCCTGTGTTAGCATCTCACTTGTATTATGGGATAGTTTTACACAACACCAAACCCAATGAACACACAATCTTATAAAAACAAAGGGAATGAAGGGGGTCAGATCATAATAATAAATATCAAGGGTGGCAAAGGTTGGCTTATTGAACATCAGAAGAAAGACGACTTGCAGCCCGTGGAGATCAGCTTTTATTACATTGAGCGTGACTGGTGCCGTGTTTCAGAGAGTCGGCTGCATCGGATCACCTCCAGATCACCACAGAAGATACTTGAGACTAATTGAACCTGATCAGTGAATGTTTAGTCTTTAAAACAATCTGAGCTCCATCACTTTTATGGAATCTTAAAGATAGCATTTTCAGCAGAAAGACTGAAGAGCGGTTTGGAGCATCAACCTGTTTAGGGTCGGTTGTTGAATCTGTCGATGGGCTTGTCGTCTGTCTAGGTCCAGTAGCTGTGATAAACATGTCTACATCAAACCAGAAAAAGTTAGGAAAATATGTGCCATATAAGCTGAAGTGAAGGTCTTCAAGGAAAAATATTAATTACCGTACTTTCCAGATTATAGGGCGCACCTCACCATAAGCCGTATGCACAAAGTTTTTTTTTTTTAAACTGGAAACGTACCTATATAAGTCCCACCGGGTATAAGCCCTGGTATCGCCGCCGCTGGTATCGCCGCCGCTCTCGATTTTTCACAAGGACAGAGCCCTCTGCATAACTAATCTGCGGTTAAGGACACAACCCTGCATCTCCAACACCGAACTATGGATTTGTTCACGCTGAGCTTACGTGCAGCAGCTAACATTGTGTACTTCCAGATTGATGCATTTCAAATTAAAAGCGGCATCATATGAACTTCGTATTGTTTCCATGATGAAGGGATATGAGTTTGAAAACATTTCTCCATCATGCATCCTCCGAGCATGTTCTTGTTCTAAATTAAAACCAGCATTCTCTTCTTTGATTTCCAAGTTTGACTTCCAATGATTCACTTCCTGCTGAAGAGCCCCCTGGTGGTTGAAGAAAAATCCACAGAAAAGCCACAACGGGCTATAAGCCGCATGGTTCAAAGCGTGGGAAAAAGTAGCAGCTTACATTACCATCAACAGAAGCTTCTGTGCAACTCAAAAAAAAAATTTTACAATAATATTTGCCATTTTTATCGGGAAAAATACAAAATGATGAAGCATGAGTACTTTGAAGTTCACACATTGTAGTTTCTACAAGTATTGACTAATCAACTGCACTTAAAACAAAAATGTATTATTGTTGTTCGTTTTAATTCACCAAGAGGTTTCCATGACCATTCAGAAGTCTCCAGACGTCTGAACAAATATTCAGTGATTTTTTGCAGACAACGCTCCATGGATGTCAAAGTAAAACACTCCACATCTGGCGGACGCCGACTGCAGATGGTCAGTGAGCTCTGCCTGGACGGTTTGCTAGAGGTTAAGCTGAAGGTCTGCTGGGCATTTAAAGTCATTTCATTTTGACGTCTAGCTGCAAACATTCACTAAACATTGGCAGACGATGTTGGCCAAATGTCAAAATGACCTGAATTAATTACATTAAAGACTAACAAGGCACTGTTAGAAATTGAAGAAAACCAAAGCTTCTGCAGAAACAGCCCAGACATGTCAGAATAGAAACATCCTTCCTCTGATTTTAAAGCTGCCCGTGCCTCAGGGAGAAACGCATGGGGGAATATTATTCATGTAACACACCTACCAATCCAACTGTGTGTGGGGGTGCACATGTGTGTGTTGACCTTGCTCTCACTCTTATCATGGCAGGATTAACTCACACTGGACAGATGGCAGTGTGGTGCTACTCCCTCCCACACACACATCACAACTCGGTGGCCCATGGTGTGTACAAGCCGTGGCGTTGTCTCCGGGCACTGCTGGAGGCTTAAATACACACACACACGCACCCCCACACACACCCACACACACAGAGAGTGAAACGGCAGGATGAAGGCTATGTCAGCAGATGACGACTCTGATGTCAGAAAGCTCTCTGCTGATCTTTCTCTTAAAAATGTGTTCTGTTCTCACTTTTCTCTGGTTCTTCTCTTGATTGATCCAAACAGGTTCGATGTACACAAACGTGTTATGGTTTCTCACTGAAGTACTTTATTGTAAAGACAACTGAACGTTTAAAGTGTTTTTATCTGAACTAAATGAAATTTGGCAAAATTGGTCTGCGGCAGACTGGCGACCTGTCCAGAGTGACCCCGCCTCTCGCCCGGATGGATGGATGGATGGATGGATGGATGGATGGATGGATGGATGGATGGATGGATGGATGGATGGATGGATGGATGGATGGATGGACGGACGGACGGACGGATGGATGGATGGCCTCAGTGTAACTGAAATACAAACCCTGACTTGAATTATTGTCTTTAGGACTGTCCAGATGTTTTAAATCAATGCCATTCTTGTTAGGCTATAGTGTTTGCATTAAATGCAGTCATTGTAGCAATATTTAACAATATTCATATTAAGAAAATATTATTAATATTACATATTTTGGATTTAAGATAAAAACACCTTTGTCTGTAAACAGGTTTTATATAAATATGTTTTAGCCCAAACTCTTCTAGTGACCGTTTTATGTTGACCCAGTTCAGATTTACTAAAGGAATTCTGTTGTATTGCATTAAGGCAATATTTTACTATTATTATCATTTAAAAAGGAACTGAATTATTTACTACCATCTTTTAATGTATTCCTAATATTACATAAGAAGGTGGCTAAATTAAAAATCTGGAATTTGCCATTTTCTTATCCAATTAACTGTCAGAATAATTGATAGAGTAATCGATTACAAAAATAATCAATAGTTGTATCCCTAGAAAATATGCAACACCAACTCCAACCTATTATATATTAAATGTGTATTTCCTAAAAGATTGGCTTGTTTTAATATTTGGGCCATACTAAGAACAAATAACTATAAAAAATTACAAGAATAAACTCACAAGAATAATAGTCAGTGTTACAAGAAAGAAGCCAAGGCATTGTGACTTTTTTCTCATTATTTTGACTTTATTTTCTGAATTTTATTTTGTAAACGTGGCTCCATTAGTCCGCCATACCTTTCTGCCATCTAATCATTCATAACAATTATGTAGCTGACTTTTGGTCCTTCCCTGCTTGTGCTTTCTAACCTAGAAACCATCACATCAAAACTGTTTCTGTTGGAATGATTACATATGCAACTACATTTTATTCAGCTATGAAGTTGCAGGGTTCAGATTCCAGTGGAACTATAAAAACTTTACAGAAAGAGTCTTTGACATTTGAGGGGAGCTGGAAACCATCATGGACTCCAGTCTCACAGAAAGGGATTTTCAGTGCCTCCATAACATCAAAGCTGCGCTCACAGTATTAATAGCAGATTAAATCAGTCATGAAGTGGACTGTTTTAATCCAAAACTATAATCCCATTTTGGGAATAAAATAAATTTGCTGAATTTCTTTAGCATGAAAGGAGAATATTACTTTAATCCACAGACTGACCAAAAATTGTGCAGTTTTTTACTATATGGATCACATGCTGTGGATGTCATCGTTTTTTTGTAGCATACATTGAAGCGGAAAACTCCAACTTTTGAATTTCTCTGTCTTTTTCTTCTCTACTGATTAGAATCTGTCCTTTTCCAGATCTCTGGGTTTCTGTTGGGAGATAATGACTGCGAACGTTTGATCCGCTTCAGCTCGCTTTGCTGTTGCCTCCAGCGTTTCTGGTTTCTGGCTGCCTGCACTCGGCATTCAGCAGACAAAGTGAGATTAATGCTGAGGGTTCGTTCAAGCTAAGCAGTCGGAAAATAGATTTACCTACATCTGCTGCAGCGTATATTGCGCTGCAGGATTCTTCTGTAATGTTACTCTGAATCCCATTTTTCAGTTGAGATACTTGCTAGTCTGAACTGAGGACAGGCTAGCATTAGGGCTGAAACGATTCCTTGAGTGATTCGAGTACCTCGATTATTAAAATTTAAAATTCCTCGAGGAAAATGTACCTGCCTTGAAGCTTCGTTAATTTATGTTTTATTATTTAGCGCACCGAAACACGGTGAAAGACTGCGTTCATCCCATAAGCTCAACAAAAGTTCTTTGTTGGGGGTATCAGAGTAAGCATTGTGAATTTAAATGCCTGCCACCCATTTCAGATATTAATTGAAAGAAAAATTTGAAAACCATATTGTAACTGAATCATTTCGCTTCTACGTCACATTTATATGCTAATATATCCACACACAAAATTTTAATACATTAAAGTTTCAGTTTTGAAATAGCAAAATGTGGAAAATGTGAACAGTTGCAAACACTTAAAGCATCTACCATATCCAGCTCAAAAATTATAATAAAAAAACCCACCAAGAATTCAAAGCCAAAATCTTCCATTTATGTTTTGTCATTACAATAATTCCTTAGCCAAAAAACACAAAAGTGGTCAAAGGGAGCACATTTACTCTCCATGAACAAGTCAGACCTTAACCTACTTGTTATTATTTACAACAATGAAGCCTATATTATCTTGACAATGCATGTCCAGTTTTCTCCTGATAAACTGATTATAATCACAGTTAAATCATGTTCCAAGATCAATAATAAAAAATGTATCAAATGCTGTTTTCTGAAGAGAAGCAAATCAGAATCTGGGGAAGGTTAAAAAGCCAGAGGAGGAGCAGTCATTACCAACATACAATGAATCGACTTTCACCAGCCGACTCTACCCGCCTCAGGTGGACACTGGCTGCCAAAGTAACAACATGCAGTAAAGGCCCAGAGTTAACCTTCATGTCTTACTGGTTCCTCTCAGATCCGCTTTTTCAATTAAATAATTAAATACATTTTTTAAGTGGCTCTCTATCAACACCTCTTTAGACTTTTTTGATGATTTTCCTTTTAAACTTCAATCATTTTCTGCCTGGTTAATCCTTTTTAGAAGCACGTTTGCAATATTAAAAAGACACAAATGGTTGGGACTTCTTTAGAAAGGAAGCACAAGGACGACCTGGAGAAGTTGCATTCCAGTATGAGTCGGCAATGAAATGAAAGGGACAGATGGGTCGTATGACATGACGCCACTGTCTTTAATAAGCAGACGGTAAAACTGTTTTTCCTTGCTAAATGCTCCAAAAACAGTCAGGTTTTCAGGAATAAATCATCTTCTAACACGACTCTTTACATTCATGGCTGAAGGAGAACAACAGGAGAGTATCAGTGTTTAGTTTTCTGTCCCTGGGAAATAAACTTTCTTCAGGGAGAAAATAATAGATATACCCACACTAGCTGCATTTCCTTTGACCATAGAATTATGCAATTTGACATTTAAAAAATAAATGTGTTTCATGTAAATGCACCAATTAAAAAAAATAAATAACATTTTTGCTAAAACGTTTTGGCTCTAGAATGGGGTGGTTATTTTAGCTGTATCAAAATTGATTTACATCACAAATCCATAATGGAAACACTTTTTCACCTTTACAATTTACCAGTAATAAAAATGTCAGTTTTTTGACAGAAAAGTTTGTCTTAATTTTTTCCAGTCATGTTGTAATGTTTTTAACCACCTACTTGTCAAAAAAAAGTTCAAAGGTTGAAAATGAAGACTTGATTGTTGGAGAAGCGTGTAACAGCACAGCTGTTAGACTTCAGGAGAACTCACAGCATTTAAGAAGCGCTCCGTGTTAATGCAGGCTAAAGGGCCACAGTGCAGACACCACAACAAAAGCATCCCTGTTGTATTGACCGCCACTCAGCCTCTACCACTCATCTGTTGTCTCCCTCTGTCCAAACAATCACACAGACTAAAATAAAAAACAAGAGGGAAAAAAAAAATCGATGCAATCCTCCAGAGAGAAAAGCTCAGACTGAGGTGCTGCCATGACTTCCTGCATGTTTGTGCAGAGCAGGCTGTAAGTGAGGTGACAAGGTAACCTCTTCCTCCCTGGAGGATGTGAGGGGTGAATAAGGCAGCAGACAGAGAAGGAGTGAGGACAGGATTTAATTGTCTGAGTTGTTCTCTCGGGTAGAGAGAAAGTGCATTTCTTCCTGTAGCAGCAGCAGGTTTTCAAACAAGAAGAAAATCTTAACTCGAAGCAAACACCTGCAGCAGCAACCAGACTCTTCAGGAAAACAAACAGCAACTTTTCTGCTTAAAAATTATATTAGTTGTGTGAGAAATCAAAGCAATGCATTTAGAAAAAACAGATATCTGGATCAGTCTGGATGAAAAACAATCTACATCAGTGACACTGTCCCTGATCAGTAAGGTCAAATCTATTCAGTCTAATTCTATGCTTTTGTCTCTGAGTGACATCATTATTTTCCATTATATTCAGATTTCCTAATTCCACTTTCTGAATCAATTGAAAGAAAGTTTGTTACAGTTTATTTGTACATGTTTGACCAAGTTAGTCAGTTTCTTTATTATTTACATTACTTTAGCTGTCCTGCTCCTAATTTCACTGACTTAACAAATTAAAGTTGTTTTCACATGTTTTATAAAGCTTGTGAAGCTGTTGGTGGATTTAAGTGCTATCCTGGTGCAGAGTTACCAAATTTGTAATTCAGTACATTCATGTCTGTGTTTTTTTTTTTTAAAGAAATATTTTAAGTCAATGCAGTTGTCTTTCTGTATCGGATCAGTATTGGCCGATACTTAACCTCAGATATCGGTGTCAGAAGTGAAAAAAATTTGTTTAACATGACCATTCTACAAAATGTGAGAAAATGGTTGAAAACAACAATCCAGTTGTATAAGCAGTGTTCCTGAGAAGTGCTTCACATCTGACATTAATCGTGTTGCAAGATGTTTCTCGCTGCTTGTCTGTTCAAGACGAAGAACAGTTTGTCTTGAACAGAAAGCAACTGCATCTCTTCAATTACTACCATACTCTCAAACCAAATCATGTTTAGGGTTGGTGGACAAAATTCTCACCATGGGTTTTTCTACAATGGGACATTTCAGGGACTTCTGGCCAATCGCTTGCCTTAACATTAGCATCTTCTTATCATAGATAACTCAGAACCTCTCTGATCACTCTGAAGCTAATCATTAGCTGATTGTTTCCTATAACCTTCAGTCTACACAGGAGATCATTTTCCATTATCGTCAACGCATTTCTGCTGCTGGTTACCATTTTAAAGAATCTAAAATCCATTTAGCTCAGCAGCCAATCAATTCCAGGACTTCTCCAGCCTCTAATCAACTTTCTTTATTTGAATAATGACGGTCTGCTGAGAAATGTCTGGACGGACCCATTTTATTCAGATCTTCAGACAGGAAAGCACCTTTACCAGCACATGCAACATTTTCTGCCATCGACCTTAGACATAATGAAAAGTCTTACTGACAGAATTCCTCTATCCATTCCTCCCTTCGATTGTCTAGCCATCCATTTCACCCCCCATCAACCCATCCATTCCTCCTTATACATTTCATCCATCTGTTGATCCATCAGTTTATCCATTGACACTTAGTAAATCCAATAAGTCCATACATTGTTGCTCAGACCTTCCTTCATTGCTTCCTTGCTTTCGTTGTTCCTTTCTTCCTTTGTTTCTGTCTTAAAATGTTCAAGATTTCAAGTCTGAGCTCTAAAATAGTCTGGCATTGGGATTAACTGTGAAGTTTTGTATTTAGACTGAAATCACCCAAAAATGATTGAGGAATGTAGAAAAGTATGGAATTACAACATGGAGAAAAGTGTTATGGGAGGTGACATGAAATAAATAAAAAAACTGTGGAAAATGTCAAAAAAAATTCTGAATACAATATTTATTCATTTACCATCCACTAAATTAGTGCCTAAATCTATGATGTTGAGTGTCCTGTCAATCTGTCAGCAATCTGATTATTATTGTCATTTTTGATGCATGTCCAGCCTGCTTGTTGTGTTCATTGACTAAGTGAGTGCAAGTGCTTACAGTGCTTACAGTTAAATAGTAATCATCTATTAAGGGTGATGACTGGGCATTAAACTACTTGAGCTTTGTTTTGATGTGGCACTAGATACCCATCATATCTCTATGGGAATAATACTCTGTGAGGCATGTGCCCCCTTTAGGGTCACATATTCAATGTCTTGCCACTCTTATCGATATTATTTACACATTAACAACAGCTTTAAAATACTGAAAATTTCACATAGAAACAATTTTTCCACCAACATTTGGCATCATGCTGGGTATTCATGGCACAGTGAACACCCAGTTTTCCCGCCACTGTATTCCTTAGACAGATGCTGATGAGGTAAAAGTTGAAAGCACAAGTTTTAAAGTGTTCAAAGTGAGGCATCATTGGGACTTACTTGAATCTTCCCTGGCAGTGCTGACACTGATCCCCGACCCAGCCGTGGTCACACACGCAGCTCCCGTTGACACACTTCCCTGAAAAACAGCTCTTATCGCAGGGCGCCGACGAAGCCCCGGCGTGGAACACCAGATGAAGCAGCACCAGTAATCCCAGATATGTTTTCCACAGCCCAGAAGATGACCTGGCCCAGGCGGACAGAGGTTTACATCCAGCGGGATCCATGATGATGGGAGCGCGCTGAGCTCCACACAGGCTGCCGCTTTCCCGGAGCTGATTCGCGGGGATCAGCAGTGAGGCGGGTCGGCTCAGGTACTGGTAACCCCGGTGAGGAAGGAGCCTGGAGATCACGATTACCTGCGGGCTGTCAGAGCATGCTGAGCGGCGTGGGTTGAAGCCGGGGGAGGTGGGCAGAACAAGACAAGAAACTTTGATGGAAGCAGTTAGAAAACACTACTGATGCGTCTCCAGCTGGAACAATTCGTTCCGAGCAGCAAATACAAGAAAATTCATTTTCTGCATTTTTAAGTCTTCCAGAAAACTTCAGCTGCAGCGAAGGATCCGACGTCAGGAAATAAACACAGAACGGCGGAAGGATGAAGCGCTCTTCGCGTTGGAAATGAACATCCAGGCGGGATCTCATCGCCCTGCGCTGCAACTCATCTGCTAACAAAGACCTGGGCTCCGACCTGCGGTGGGTGGACGCGACAGACGCTCCTGCTGCCGCCCGGAGCTTCGCCTCGCTCCCCTGTGTGATAGCTCCACAGCTGGAGGTGAGAGGGGGGGGAAGTCCTGCACAAAACCCCCAGAGCGAGCATTAGCAGTACGGCCACGGCACGCGTTAAAGGGGCAGAGACCAAGCTGGTGACATCCGCCTGCAGCGGCATCACTGGCCTGGTTTCACACACCTGAAGCACTGACAGGTGATGAAGAGTCACCATAATAAAACGTCCGAATATATAGTTAGATGATTAACTAAACGATCTGCTGCCCAATCCATTTGCTTGGTCCAAAAGGGAAAGGAATAAAGACATCTGATTAAGGTTTTGAGATGTATGGAATGTATCGTTAGAGAAAATGTTTAAGTGAAAGTGAAAATAAAAAAAGAAAATAAATAAATGACAGATGTTAGAAAAGATACATAATTGGGGGGGTAAATAAAACTTGGAAATATACAAAATCAAAACATGAAAACAAATATTTGTTGAAAAACGTAAATTATATATATTTTAGAAAGCTAGTCCAAGATGGGGGAAATGATTGGACATCAACATAACTTGATAACATGGATTTTAAGAAGTAATTATTTTTTAAATGCTTGATAATTAAATCCTTCTTAATTTCATAAAGTAAGAAATATATAGCAAATATATAGTAAAGAAAATCCATCTTATTGTTATTGTAATGATTAATGAAGGTAATTCTTAAATATTTTTATTGAAACATAAAGTATTGGACTATATTGTTCGAGTTCATTCAAAAGTTAAGTGTTTTGAATGAACACTTAACATTCCATACATCGTAATTTGGTATGTTCAAAACCTTTGTCAGATGTTTTTATTCATTTGCCTTTTGGGCCAAGCATCTAGATTGGGCAGCAGTTTAGTGTCTAGGATTTTAGACAATCCTAGAGATTGTCTAAAATACAAACCATAAGATTCAGAAACACGAACAAACTCTAAATTTGCCTCAACACCAGACTTTACGTTTTCTTAAAATCTACATTAAGCTTTCACAAAAGTCCTGCTTAGGCTTACCGATACATCTAAAAAAATTTGAATATGGTGAAAGGTTTAGTGTTGTTCCTCTCATTTCAGCAAGTGAAACTGATAGCTTATATGGATTCATTTAACAGAATGAAATATTCAAAGGCTTTGTTTCTTGTCATTTTAATGATTAAAATTGTCATTTTAATCATTAAAAAGTGCCACATCACTAGATACCACTAGTGATGTGGCACATCATCACTGGTGGTGTCACATCATCACTGGTGGTGTCACTCAAAACAATTATTTTAATTGTTTTGAGATACATTTAAAACAAAAACTAATAAAAATCTGTAACCAGTGTCACTGGTTAAACCTGTGACACATAAAAATTAACAAATTTTTATGTCCAATACATGAAAATGTATCCATCTGCCTTATATGTTGAAACATATTTGCTTCTTATGGAATACAAAGCTAGACACAAAGCTTGGATGTTAATTATTTTTGATTAATATGGCAGACACATTTAAAGCTGCAGTATGTAGCTTTCATGAATGTGTTTTTTAAATATTTGTTAAAACTGTCACCATGTCATAACACTTTGTTAGAAAACTGATCATCTGTGAAAAATTGCTCTCCTCCACCTCCTCTCTGAGCTGTTACTGCCATTTGAATAAATTAACTGCCAACCAAAAACAACCAATCAGAGCCAGGAGTTAGAAACGTTAAAAATTAACGTCTAATTTTCAAGTTCAGTCTGGGGGGGATTTCAATGATTGATGATAATGTCCAGGTTTTTGTTCTGGACATCGTGGCAGTCATTTTAAGCATCCTTAAAATGACTGCCACGATGTCTGGAGTATGGCAGGATTCTCCACAGAGAGCTGCTGTCTGGTGGCCGGTTCAGAGCGAGCGGCGGGGAAGAGCAGTGCCAGTCGATGTATACAGATGAGTGGATACACTGAACACTGAGGGCGGGTGTGCTTTAGATACATAGCTTTATGCAAGAACTGGAAAACAAATTTCACATCATCCCGGTCTCAACAAATGAGTGGCAGTGCGCATCGTGGCTGGTAGATGAGTTTCTGTGCATGACAAACGAAGGTGCCAAATCCCGTCGCGAACTTGGACAGAAATGCTATAAATGGCTGGACAAAGTGGAAGTTCATCTCTTAAATTGACTGAAGATTAATATTAAACTAAAAGCTGGAGTATAGACTCCAGCTTTTCTTATAGAAAAGTCTATACTTTTCTATAAGAATATTTTGAGTCTTTCTTTATTATCAAATTGAATATAATGTCAGATTTTTGTACACCGTTTCTTCAGGTGAGCTTAGAAAGTGAGCTGTTAATTTTTTAAACTGCAGAAAAGTAATTGTTAAGGATGCTCACATATGAAAAATTGGACTGATGTTGATATCCGATAGTAACACTGTTGTTGTGCCAGATTTACCAATATTTTATTTTATACATTTTTTTTATCCGATTACTGTATGAATAATCAATAGAATACTCGATTACTAAAATATTCATTTACAGCAGCCCCAGCAGCTATGCTAACTAGCCTGAGCATTCACAACATTGCATGCTTGAGGATTTGAGTTTTCTGGATGTTTATTTTTGGTTTCTTTGTTGTTTCTTGTGAGTCTCTGTGTTGTCCTGTCAGCCCCTGATTGTTCCCAGGTGTTTCTAGTTCCCTTGATTACTCACTGTGTATTTACACCACCTGTGTCTCTGTGTCTTTATCGGATCCTTATCGTATCTAAGTCCTTGTCTATCAATCATTTGTCGTAAGTTGCATGTCATAGTCGTCTCAGTCGCACTGTCTAGTCCTGTCTCGGGGACTGCTCACGTTTCCAGTCTTATTTAGGACAGTTGCTACCAGTGATTAGCGTTTGCTTCGTTTCACTGTGCTACCTGCTCATTGTGGACTGGTTGAGCTATTATTCTTCATTAAATCACCATTTTCTTCTCCCTCACCATCACAGCCACAAATCATGACAATGTTAGCTACAATGTAGCATAGAGCAAGGGAGCAGAGAGGGAGGATGAGCAGTGCCACAGGAGATTGTGATTGACAGCGCTAAGACCCGCCTCCCAGCACTAACTGGTTCTTTCTAGTTAGCACTGGGAGAAGACACAAGAGCAATTTTTTAAACAGATTTCCTGTCTCATAGAAAACTGTCACAACATGGTGACAGTTCCAACAAATATGTAAAAAAATTGTAATTAATTAATAAAACTTACATATTAAAGCTTCAAACCAGACAGACAGAGCAAGGTGTAGTTCCACCAACTGTCTGTATGATTTATCCCACCTGTATATTATCTCATTTTGTAGACTTTAAGGATATAAACAATCTTTGGAGCCAAGCTCAGGACTTTTGGTGGTAAATTTTTATTTTTATTTTTTTGTTTTTTTTTGAAAAATAAAGTCAAAATTTGCATCCGTGCTTCCCTGAGGGCTCGCAAGCTGGGGTGATGGACTCCTCTGGAGCAGGATATCACTCTGCTGCAGTGTAAGTAGCTTCAAAAAATATACGGAAGGTGTCTGCTGTTTGACTGCTAACGCTGTGAACAAAGCTGCTTGGGTGAGGACAGGCTGTTCCATCAATCCACATCACTCCTCAACAGCATAAAAACTGCAAGCAATAAAAAGGCCCTTATTAATTAATACATTGATCTGTTATTTTATCTAAATACAGGCTAAGACTTTGGCTGCACAGTGGCACAGCTGGTAGAGCTGTTGCCTTGCAGCAAGAAGGTTCTGGGTTTGATTCCCAGCCTGGGGTCTTTCTGCATGGAGTTTGCATGTTCTCCCTGTGCATGGTGGGTTCTCTCCGGGTACTCCGGCTTCCTCCCACAGTTCAAAAACATGACTGTCAGGTTAATTGGCCTCTCCAAATTCTCCCTAGGTGAGTGTGTGTGCATGGTTGTTTGTCCTGTGTGTCTCTGTGTTGCCCTGCGACAGACTGACGATCTGTCCAGGGTGACCCCGCCTCTCGCCCAGAACGTTAGCTGGGGATAGGCACCAGCACCTCCCGACCCCACTAAGGGAAAAAGGAAGTATAGAAAATGGATGGATGGAGGCTAAGACTTTGCTTGCATATGAACACAATAATTCGCAAAGTGACAGGAAGCATTAGCAACTTTAATTTCTGCTGCAAGCTGGAGGAATTGGGAGTGTTAAGTGGTCTCTAGTTTCCAGCTGGAATAACTGGAAACTATTATTACGATCTGTCAAGCTGTGCATTGACTTTAGAGTGTTCCTTTTTAGGTCCAAAGATAATAACTTCAGTTTAACTGCTCTCTTCACCACAGTACTTAAGATTTCTATTTTCCCTAGCAAAAACACAATTGTACAATTAACAAGTACCGTAATTGTGGTCTGCCTACTTTATGGGACAGACCACCCCAAAGTAGGGTATAACTGTCAAGTGTCATGATTTACTTATAGATGAGGAGGATCCAAAGTTCACCAGGTTGGCGGTCATAAGCAGAGTGATGATGGAAGTGGTTTAATTTAAGTCTAAAAAACACTTACAGCCAACTCAAGAGAACACTGAGGAATACAGAAGTACCAAACAGAGTGTGATGTTAGAATCCAGTGGGGAACAATGAGACAGGTGAGAACATAACAATACACACAGGGGTAATAAAAGAAACAAGGGACAGCTCTGGTGAACACAACAGGCTAGAATCAACAATAATCAAGGGGGAGCTGGATTAAGTTGTAAAACAATATAAAATGTTATATCTATATAAGCATCTCACAGAGGACTGTTTAATCCATCGTCTTGAAAATGGAAAAGAATATGACAACTGCAAACCTGCCAAGATATTGCATCTAACCATGACTTAATAAGAGAAGCAGCCAAGAAGTCTACAACTCTGGAGGAGCAGCAGAGATTCCTCACAGCAGCAGTAGGAGAATCTATTGACAGGACAACTGTGGAAGAGTGGCAAGAAGAAAGTTAATGGTGAACTCAAGCCATAAGACATGATATTAGCAGACAGACAGAATCTACATGTTAAAGTTACAAAGAATAACTAAGCACAAGAAATGCACAGTTCTAACTTACATAAACAACAACTAATAAAAGTCTGATAAGAGGAAAGAGAGACACTAGGGCTAAATCTACACTCTGGTCACTGGTGTTGTGAAAACCAGGGGCTGGATTGCAACAAAAATGTTATGGTAACTGACAAGTAACTGACAAGTTACCATAACCCACACACCTCCTCTCTCCGTCTCCCCCCCGCTCTCATTCACCTCCACTCCTGACTGTTGGATTAAAACAAATGTCTCCTTATGGTCATTTCGATCGTTTTTTTTTAGTCTTTTTTTCTCTCTTTATGGAGTCCTCTCTTCCTCCCGTGGTGCCTTGCCATACATGCACCATGTAAAAGGGACCAAAAGCTGATCACAAAAACCCAGAAATACTGAAATACTATAAATCCAACAACTCCAATATGACAGAGTCAACAGACACATACCTGCAAAAGAGGGACACAAAAAGACAACATCATGAAAAATACCATCGAAGACACAAAAGAATGGTTCATATCAAAGCATGTACATGTGTGAGAAAGGTTCCTGCAAAATCCAGACCTAATCCTATTAAAAGAACTGATGATTGAAGCAGCCGAGTTTAGAAGTGATCCAGGAATCAACTTCACAATTATGCATCACTTTATGTTGTAATTTGTGACACAAATGTAACAAAATCTGTAGGTATTTCTTTAGCAAGGCCCTGCAGTTTAGTTCTTCTTGCCTCTTTCCTAGATTTACCTCATCAAATCAGAAATGGCTGCTTGATGTTCATTGTGATTCCTCATTATCAAGACACAGCAGGCGCTTTGGCATGCAGCCATTTCTCCAAGAAGCAACTGATTCTTTTTTGGCATGTATTTTTTTCTTTTCTCATCTGGGATTTCCAGCTCTGCTTCCTTTTCTTCACATTGCACCTTGCTGATGCTGACCCACACTTCTTTCCTCACCCTATAATTTACACCAGGAATTTACACCAACACCAAGAACCATCTGCCTTGCCACCAAATTAGGGGAGAGCATTTATTAAATGTCTTGTGATGCAAATGCTGATCCAGGTCCTGAGATAAATGATAAGGCTCAGGAAGTGGATTCGTGACATAAATTTTCTGCTAAGATAATGTGATGCCTGCTGTCAAAGCTGTTAATATAGATGGACTTTGCGATGATATTCCGTCTTCCTCAGGGTGGCACAGTGGTGTGAGAGGCCGTTTGGGACAAAAACTATGTTTTGTCTCTCACACACTTCTAAAGACTCACACACACTCAAGATATTAAAATTGCACACATATACTGCTAAAATGTCGCGCATACATAAAATTCTCTCTCACGCACACATAAAAGACTTCTTAGTCTTCTTCTTAGTCGCAATCTTTTGCGCAAATACACTGCTAAAATAACACATGCATACAATTCTTCTCACACACACAAAGTACTAAAATTATGCATATTCACTATTAAAATAACACACGAAGAGGTGTTCTGAAGATCTGTGTTAACCATCAAGCGCTCAGAGGGCGCGGTTGACAATGGCTGGCCAAAATGAGCGTTCATAAATCGGATGAACTTTGAGCTAAACACCGCTTACTCCGCGGAGTGCAAATATCCAATATCCAACTTGAAACTAACTTCACTGCAGTATCAAAGCATGCATGATCTGATCTCCAAATTATGCACCGCCTCTTCCATGACAACTCTCACACAGACAAATACGAATCTCTCACAGAGACAAATACAAGTCTCATCCCCTTTCATTCATTCATTCAGCCAAATGTTAGTTCACACACACATTTTCCACCTATCATTAAGAATAGTATGTCTGTATGTGGGCTGCCCAATGGTGCAGCTGGTAGAGCTGTTGCCTTGCAGCAAGAAGGTTCTGGGTTCGATTCCCGGCCCCGGTCTTTCTGCATGGAGTTTGCATGTTCTCCCTGTGCTTGCGTGGGTTCTCTCTGGGTACTCCGGCTTCCTCCCACAGTCCAAAAACATGACTGTCAGGTTAATTGGCCTCTCTAAATTGTCCCTAGGTGTGAGTGTATGTGTGCATGGTTGTTTGTCCTGTGTGTCTCTGTGTTGCCCTGCGACAGACTGGCGACCTGCCCAGGGTGACCCCGCCTCTCGCCCGAAACGATAGCTGGAGAGGCACCAGCAACCCTCCCAACCCCAGGAAGGGAAAAGGGTGAAGGAAAATGGATGGATGGATGGATGGATGGGTGTGTGTGATTTTTTTATTAGTGTGTATGTGCAATCTTAGTCTTTTGTGTGGGTGTGTGTGTGTGTGGTTGTTTGTGTGTGTGAGACAGAGAAAAATTGTATGTGCGTGTGACATTTTAATAGTGTATGTGTGCAATTTTAATATTTTGTGTGTGTGTGAGTAGTGTGTGAGAGACAAAACATAGTTTTTGTCCTAAATGCCCCCTCATACAGTGGTGCTGGTTTGAATGGAAAGAGACAAAAGGAGACATTTCTTTTTAAATAATTTCAGGCCAGAGAAATGCCTCATAAACACACGGCGCCAGCCTCGCGTGGCCTGCTTTAAAGCTCCGACGGACAATGGCCCGTATTAAAACTCACTGTTAGCCTGCGGGAAATTGCTTTGGCTTGTTGTTATTCCTGCTGCTGGAGTTGAATCCTATTATAGATCGTTTTTAACCTCCCCTCAAGGACCGGCTATTGATTGGCTTACACAAAGAACCCGCTGTGAGAAAAATGAAAAAAAAAAAGAGGCACAAATAAACAAACATTGATTTTGTCAGTTTGTTTATAATTAAACAGCCAAGCGGCTAACGGGTGAGCGGGCGGGGATTATGAGAAGTCTGGGTCTTGTTCAGTTTTTAGGTCCTGCATGGTGACTGTCTTAGCTTCCAGCTGTTTGAGATTTATCAAAGCTGACTGACAGACCAGAGCAGGCTGAAAGCGTTCACCGTTTGCACTTTGGCAAGATAAGGTAAAGCACGTGCAAGGAGTAAACAAAGGGAATAAAAATGGTTAAAAAGAAAGAAGAATTACAAGGGCACTGGGAAAGGATCATCAATCTTAATTGGTGTTTGGCGACGCCTGGTGGTTACAGCTGCTAACAATGTCTATCCAAAAATAAGCTTTGGAATAAGCATGGAACTGTGGCTCTGTGGGAAGTCGTCTTGTGATTGGAAGGCTGCAGGTTTGATTTCAACTTCCTCCTGTCACATATTGATGTACCCTTGGGCCAGGCACTTACCCGCAAGGCCCCTACCAATTTGCATATTTGTGTATAAATGTGCATGTGATTGTGAATGGGTGAATGTGACTCTGGTGTAAAACGCTTTGAGTCAAAATAATTGGAAAAGCGCAGTGCTATTATCAGCCTGAAGTATAAATGGTAACTATGGAAACTAATGATTTTATTTTGACTTATGCTTGATGACTACTTTTAGAATCCAATTGCTTGTGGGCGGGGCTTAAGCGGATTTTGGGTTCTTACCTGGTAATAAAATGTTGTCTATACAACTTTAGATGAAGGAGCAGACAGTGTCTTCAAAGTATCCTCACCCCAGGTACCAGGTTCGGTTTGAACCCAGAAACATTTGGAACAGTCACCCATATTGTACAGAAAACCATGTGAAATACCACTGCTGTCTGTCAACTTTATATGCACTTCCTGTATCACTTTAAGATGTTTAGGCAATGCTAGCATCATGAGGTTTCCCAACAGCGTTTAGTTACTTGATTGCTTCACACGTTGGTATTTTCACGAGTGTTTTGCTAAGACAGACGAGAGGTAACCTTTACAGCTCAACCCATAACACCAGAGCAATATATTAATATCAAGATTTTTATACAACTTGGACACTTTTGCTTGTGCTCATTAACATAGGTTAATGGAAAGTAAAGGTGGTTTGAGGGCATCATTTGGAGAATCATATCAACTTGAGAAAGTAAAGTTGTTTGGATTCTCTTTGTTCAAAAAAACCCAAAGCAGTCTAAGAGATTGAAGAAAAAAATGGCATTTCCCTCAGAGCCCCTAACCTGCCAGAAAGGGACCAGTAATCTGCAAGGAGCATTACCTGAATGACCCTTTCACCTGAAAAAACAAAAACAAAGCGTATTTCAAATAAACTGATAAAAGTCCAACATCAGTATTTATTTAACTTTTTTTAATGCTCCGTTGATCCTAACAGGTTAATACTGATCCACCAGCATTTCCTTACATAGCTTAAATGATTCTATTTAACTGATTTAGAGCAATGTAGTTAATGGATCACTTCCTTTTAATGATTCAGTGAACTGTTTATCACACCAACACAATTGTCATGCCTTTGATTTCTTCCTCTGCTATTTCCTGTCCGCCTCTGAGTCTTTGCCCATCATTCCTGTCTCTGCTCCCCTGATGCAGGACTCGGAGACGCTGATGCCTTGGCATCGACCAATCGCGTGCCGTGGTTCCAGTGTGCTGAAAGCACTCTCCAATAATAAGAGGCGCCGGGCGGGATGTGGCGGACCCCTCACACCTCCACAATCAGAAATCTGTGGCGTCGCAGAGCCTCCATGAATCAGACCAGTGTGGACCGGTGACGCAAGGCGGGACAGGTACATGGAGACAGGAAAGCCGGGAGGCTGCTCAGCGGAAGGAACTGTCCTAATCCTAAGGCTGACTAGACACATGAGCTGGAGCTTCCCGCCCTGCCCTGACAGCAGCTACAGTCCAGTCATCAATGAATAAAGGTTCTGAGCAGGTTTGGCTCTCAGAGGGGAAACAACCTGACTGTCTGAAGTTGATACAGAAATAAACCTGATAATTACAGACAAAGATACAGTTGATAAAAATTGAAAGAGGGAGAGAGACAGATAAAGATAGAAATGAAGAAGGATAAATAAATATTGTACATAGAGGATGGATAGAGAACATAGTCAAATGTTCTTTTGAATAGACATATTCAAGATGTTCAAGTATTTCTTTAATAACTACTAAGTATATTTTGTTTGCAGTAATGATCTTTACATTCATTAAAGGTGCACCTTTAGTAAATTTCTGGCCAATCACTGATCTTTAAAATTCTGACTTGCTGAAATTTTTTTGTGCGTTTTTGCGCAAAATATAGCAAAAAAGTTGTCAATCATGGAGTGACTGTTGTAAACCTGGCATGGAGAGACGACTTGGTGGTTGGGACTGTCCATCAGCCTCTCATGGTGGTTGATTGGTAAGGTTTGGATAGAATCAGTTCCAGAAGTAAGTCATGGCCAAACGCCGGCCACCCAAAGGGAAGGAAATCAGAATATATAAAACGATGATAAAATAGGGCCCCCACCTTGGCTCAAGCCAACACACAGGGGCCCACACCCTCCTAAATCTGGCCCTGTATGTATATATGTGTTGTGTGTGTGTGCATTTGTGTGTGTTTAGTTGTAGTCCTTTTTTATGGTATAAATCCATCCATCCATCTTCTGCCGCTTATCTGGGGTCGGGTCGCAGGGGTAGCAGCTTAAGAAGGAAGGCCCAGACTTCTCTCTCCCCAGCCACTTGGGCCAGCTCCTCCGGGGGAATCCCGAGGCGTTCCCAGGCCAGCCGAGAAACATAGTCCCTCCAGTGTGTCCTGGGTGTTCCCAGGACACAATGGATATGAATATATATAAATATATATTCATAAATATTGAATATATATTTATGTTATAAATATATATTCAAATTATGTACCCTAGTGAGTATATTTCCAACATACTTACATTTATGTAAGTGCATTTTAAGTATACTACATATAAGTATATACAAAGTACAAACAGTAAGCTTGCCCAATTTTGACATTATAACTTTAATCACATTTAAATATAATGGTACTGCAATACACTTTTAAGAAATATATTAAATAAAAGTATACTTTAAATGAACAAAATATGGATTTGATCAAGTGTACCAATGAAACAATATGTTTTTAAAGATATGTTGTGTATATTTTAAAATATATGGTCAAAATATAATTTTTAAAAATTCACATAAAGCTTACTGTAAAGTATTCTATTAAATATACTGTTTTTTTTTAGTTTAATTTTAGTATATTTTAAATTGTATCTCAGTGTATTCTTTAGGCTAATGAAGTATGTCTATTTAGGTGCCTTAATAATATTTGACTATTTTGTTAGAATGGCAAAGAATAATCAGAAAAAAGCAATCCTTATAGATTACATCAATGTTGCACTGGTTCATGACACTAATTGTATCTTCTTTTATTTTTCAGCTGTGAAGTCACTTACCTGCAGTTTGGAGACACCCGTCCAAAGAGTGATTGACTGTGTTTGATACTAGGTGTGTTCAGGGTTTAAATTCATGTATATATAAAGTTGTGTTTTGTAAAGCTGCTGTGGCAGTTGACTTGTATTTTAACTTCTATGGCGGTTGTCTGTTATTTGAATGTTTTGTGTTATTGGATGCTATATTTTTTTTTTTTTTGTTTATCAGGAGAACATATAAACATTGAACTTACATAGATTTTGCAAAAATTACACAACTTCTCCGATTTTTTTTTTTCCCCATAAACATAAATCACTAAACTGACATAACAAACACAAGACAAAATAAATGCAAATACAACAAAAAATAAATTAAATAGAAAATAAAGGAAAAAGAAAAAAGAGGGGTGGGGGTGGCATTAAAAAGCTAACATGTAATAGTATTTTGCCTATTTATTTATTCTTAAAAATGTAGTCACATGATGACGTAATGAGTCAGTCACATCAGTCTACGCAATTTTAAGGCAGAGATTTTATGTATGTTATAAAGGGAGACCACTTATGAGTAAATTTTGCTAAACTGCCTTTCAATGTTAACAAAGTTTTTTCTATCTTCAAGAATGATCTTACAGTGTTAAGCCATTGTGATGTAGAAGGAGGTGTAGGAGATTTCCAGAACAATAAAATACAGCGCCTGGCTAGGAGAGAACAGAAAGCCAAGACCTCCCGTTGTTGGGGGGGCAGGTTAAGTGTGGTCTCTGGAACTCCAAAGATGGCAATTAGTGGATCACTTTGGATCTGAACTCCAAAAACCCCTGAAAGTATGGTAAAAAAATATTTCCAAAATTTTTCTAAACTTGGGCAGAAGAAAAACATATGGCTTAAGTTGCAAGATGAGGTCTGACATCTGTCACACTGGTCCAGAATCGAGGGAAAGATTTTAGATAGACGGGATTTTGAGAAGTGAACTCTATTTATCACTTTGAACTGTATAAGCTGTAATCTGGCACATGGTGTACTTTGGCGTATGCTCAGAGTAACTTTATCCCACCATGAGTCAGACAGTTCAACACCCAATTCACGTTCCCAAGCAGTTCTGGTTTTACCCAATGAGTCGGATTCAATTGCCATAAGCTTTCCATATATATTAGAAAGGGGTGAATTCAGATTGGGGTTCAAAACTAGAAGGTCCACCCATGGTGGGTCAGCAGGGAGAGTTGGAAAATTTGGGAACAGTGATGAAACACAATGTCTAATTTGGAAATAGAGAAACAGATGAGCAGTAGGTAGGCTAAATTTTGAGGACAACTCTGAAAAACTAAGAAATAGACCATCTTTGCAAAGATCTCTCGTTGTTCTAATGCCTCTCTCATGCCAAACGCTTCAGGCAGCATTAGAGGTGGCGGGAGAAAATATATGATTTTTTAATAATGGCATCTTATTAGAGGGAGACACAAATTTAAAATGGGACCTAAATTGTAACCAAATCTTAAGTGTAGAGAGCACTACACTTAAGATTTGGTACACTGTTTGTAGTAACAGAAGACAATTTAATTGGTAGTGATGAATAGATAATTGAGGCAGGTGAAAAATATGGAGAAATTGAATGAGTTTCAAGTTTGCACCAGACCAGATTGGGTGAATTTAGCCAATAAATCAGTTTATGAATATGTGAAGACCAGTAATACAATGCAAAATTGGGTAAGGAAAGACCACCATTTGTGGTGAACTGTTGCAATAGGGAAAGCCTCAGTCTGGGGGCCTTTCGGATGCTATTTTTTAATGATTTATGAAAAATAGAATGTCTAGTTTTGTTTTGAGGAATTAACTGTTTTAAACTATACGATCACATATAAAAAAAATTAAAAATAAATAATTCTGAGGAATGCTGGAGCTGTGAAGCCACTTGCATGCAGTTTTGAGACACAGATTATAAAGAGTGATTTACTGTGTTTGATACTAGAAGAGGGTGACAACCAAGTGGGAGAGGTTACACCTGTAAGGATCATCATGTTCAGATCATGGAACAACTTCATAGCTAATGCCAGCATCAACTGATTTTAGTATGTGACTAACTATTTTTTTCTATTTTTAACAGACAGGCAAAGAAGTCACCCAGAAATGTTTTCACTCCAGGCATCCGGTCCCAATCATCATCAGCTTTGATGTTGCCACATACATAACGAGTTCACAACGTCTTAAAATACTAGGTCATACTTTTTCCTTTGCCATTTTTCTTTACTCTTTAAACTACGAGTGCTTTTTATTTTTAATTGCTCTATTGTTCTTTTTTGCTCTTTTTTGCAGGTTTCTCTTAAGTGCGGTGGTACAGTGAATGGGAATGTTCTGTCACTGACCCTCAATGTTCTCAGGAAAGAGAAATGTCAGTTTGTTTGGAGTAATACTAGAATAGTGTGACATTGCATTAAAGCAATACTTTGTTCTTGGTGAAATATCTTTCACATTTCCTCTAAAGTGTTCCTATTGTTTTATTGTGCTAATTTTCATGAGCATGTTGTCTGTGAACTTTTAACATATTGACAATTTGTACAATCCTCTGATTGTATATTGGCAATGAACTCTTGTAAAATGTGAATATATTGAAGACACAATGTAACTGTTTCAGCCAGAAAGTGTGTTGTAATTGATCCTTCTGTGTACTATTTGTAGTTTGTATGAAGCATGTAATGTACAAAGTGGAAAAGAAGAATAATAAAAGACATTGATAAGTAACTAAAACATTTACATTAACAATCACACTACTAATACAGGGTGGGACATAGGTTTCCATACACAGAACAAAATAAACATTTTATATTGGACAACCTTTTTTATTTTTGTGGGACTTTGTGTAATCGCTGCACATCTTGGACCACTTCATGGTTGATCTGGAAGTTTTCTGAAACTTGCAAATACACAGTGTCGTGTGTGTGTGATGCTCGTTCCATGTTCCATATTTCGTGCAACCATGCGATTGCTTCCCGATCCAGCCATAAGTTCAATTCTTTGCTCTTTTGTCAAACACATCTCCTTGCGTATCTGAAATATAAAATAAATATACATTTTGCATTTACATATGTATGGAAACTTATGGCCCACCCTTTATGTAAAATATCCATCCATCCATCCATCCATCTTCCTACACCCTTGTCCCTTCCTGGGGTCGGGAGGGTTGCTGGTGCCTCTCCAGCTGTCGTTTCGGGCGAGAGGCAGGGTCACCTTGGACAGTCACCAGTCTGTCGCAGGGCAGCACAGAGACACACAGGACAAACAAACATGCACACACACACTCACACCTAGGGATAATTTAGAGAGGCCAATTAACCTGACAGTCATGTTTTTGGACTGTGGGAGGAAGCCGGAGTACCCGGAGAGAACCCACGCATGCCCAGGGAGAACATGCAAACTCCATGCAGAAAGACCGGGGCCAGGAATCGAACCCAGAACCTTCTTGCTGCAAGGCAACAGCTCTACCAGCTGCACCACTGGGCAGCCCTATGTAAAATATGTAATGCTTATATACTAAGAAGATGTTCTAAATATATTTTAAATGTAATTTGATCAGGGCTGCCTGGAGTTTGCATGTTCTCCCTGCGCATGTGTGGGTTCTCTCCAGGTACTCTGGCTTCCTCCCACAGTCCAAAAACATGATTATTAGGTTAATTGGCCTCTCTACATTGTCCCTAGGTGTGAGTGTGTGCATGGTTGTTTGTTCTGTGTGTCTCTGTGTTGCCCAGCAACAGACTGGCGACCTGTCCAGGGTGACCCCGCCTCTCGCCCGAAACGATAGCTGGAGAGGCACCAGCAACCCTCCCGACCTCAGTAAGGGACAAGGGTGTAGGAAAATGGATGGATGGATGGATGTAATTTGATCACAAAAATAGTACACGTTTATATTACATAAAAAGCCGTAAAAAATTGCTTAAAGGACTTAGTTGTATACTAAGTATAACTTTAATTGTTCCAGAAAAGCACGTTATTGTGCACTTTAACTTGTGATTTTCCACAATTCAATTACTACTGAAATACACTAAGTACAAAATTAGTTGTTCCAAAATAACATGCTTCAAATATACTGATGATTAGTCATACTGAGTATATTTATTTTTCACCAGGCATTTCCGCTGGAAAGAACTCAGAATTTTTTGGATCTCAGAAATAATTTAGAAAAAACATTTTGGTGTAAATTTACTCTTCGTCCTTTTTTTCTATCTACAATGGCCCTAATACACCGTCGTATGCACCAAATTGCATGACTTCTGCCGCAAATTCGGGTTCACCCGGCTTGAAGTTGCAGTAAGCCACCGGGAGGGGGCAGCACTGTTTCAAAATTACATGTACATAATTTCCTGCGACAGACTGGCGATCTGTCCAGGGTGACCCCGCCTCTCGCCCGAAACGTTCGCTGGAGATAGGCACCAGCACCTCCCGACCCCATTAGGGACAAGGGTGTTAGAAAATGAATGGATGAACATCATTCCTCAAACTATAACGTATGGATTGAAAAGAAAAAAAAACTGCTTTTATGGCTCAGTTCTGGGCTGCCCAGTGGCGCAGCTGGTAGAGCTGTTGCCTTGCAGCAAGAAGGTTATGGGTTCGATTCCTGGCCCCGGTCTTTCTGCATGGAGTTTGCATGTTCTCCCTGGGCATGTGTGGGTTCTCTCCACTCCGGCTTCCTCCCACAGTCCAAAAAAACATGACTGTCAGGTTAATTGGCCTCTCCAAATGCTCCCTAGGTGTGAGTGTGTGTATGGTTGTTTGTCCTGTGTGTCTCTGTGTTGCCCTGCGACAGACTGGCGACCTGTCCAGGGTGACCCCGCCTCTCGCCCGAAACGATAGCTGGATAGGCACCAGCAACCCTGCCGACCCCAGGAAGGGACAAGGCTGCAGGAAAATGGATGGATGGCTCAGTTCTTCCAATGTAAATAGTACAACTGTATTACTATCATTTACACATACTTTTTTTTCTACCAGACCATAAAACGTTTCACAATTTTTACTTATGGGTTCATGTTGCAATTCAGATTATAGATTTTTTAATAATGGTACTCAGAATAAAAATGATGAGTTAATATCTTAAACCAGTTGAGGACAAACAAAGAAAGAAAAATTTATTTTAAAAGTAATAAATTGGATTTGATTCTTTTAAAATAGACTTTTATAGCATCCTTTTTTTATTTTTATTAAAAAGAGAAAGCGAGAGAAAAGCTAAATGCACATTTTGTTCGGGTCGCCCGAAAAAATGTGTTTCTTTTTTGATGTCAAGTTTTAATATGTGAAATCTTCCTGGACAGATGTCTTCTTGGACTAAGAAACATTCAAATATGAAGCCCAGTGCTGTTCCTCGTGATTCATTTCAGGAGGAACAGCTTAATGTGTGAAAGACAGAGTTTATGTTTGTGAAAAAAATCATATGTTGAAATGCAACATATGAGTTACATGAAATATAAACATTAATATATAATTTTTATATTTCATGTTGCTTTTGTGTCTCTGTAAACTGGATGGACTTAGACTAAGCCGCATATAGTGAAAGTCATGCATCCTCCAAGGGAGGAGGATATATGTGTATCCAGATTACCATAGATGTGCAAGTGTCATTACATACATTTTATGCAACTTATAGTTATCTTCATACAATCTCATGTTACTCTATCTCGCTCCTACTAAATGTCCAATCTAAAAATACATTCTTATATTCTGTTTCAAGCATATGAGTTCATATTTCAACATTTATTTGCAAAAAAAGCACTAAGTGAACCTGAACTTGAACAATAATAAAGCCAAAAGTTACTGTCCTTATTTACCTTATATCTTCCTGAAACAATTTATCTCAAAGAAAGCTTGCATTTTATGTACATATTGTTGCTGCTTTAAAGAAGACGTGTTCCTATTATTTATTCATTCATAGTTTATCCTTTTATTGTTTTTTTCATAATTTGTTAGACAAAGCAAATGAAATTGTCTTGTACAGAAATTGTTTGGTTATCATGTTTATTAAAGACTTAATTGACAGTTTAAGACATGAAACCTGTTTCAGAACAAGCATGTTGTAATTTGGGGAATCTGGACTTGAGACTTTATTTGGACTTAACTCGGAATGGGCAGCACTTTGAATTGGCTTGTTGCTGAAAATGTGCTATATCAATAAAACTACCTTACCTTACCTCTTGTTTTGAGACTTATGCTACATTACACTTACTTCAGAAGTCTCAGTTGGTTTGATATTACACACCACGTAACAAATTTCCAGTGAAAATAGTTGGCAAAATTGAGATTTCAACATGGCGATGCCCAAGCAGACGTTGTACGCAGTACCTTGTACAGACATCGTTTTAGCTTTACTTCAATACATAAACAAACACCTCTTTTAATCTGTTTAGTGTGTGGTTGTATGTGCTATTAGTAACATTACTTTTAGATGCACTCTTACAAGTGTGTCTTGTAAACTAAACAAGACTCCACGTCTTGTTGATGCCAGGAACGGCCATTTTGAACCACAAAGCTGGTCTTACAAGTAGGCAGTCTGAGTTGCATATAGTTTCCCAGTTTCGACATGGATTTTCTGTTCACGTTGCTTTTGTGTTGGAATTTCCCTGTTTAGACCTAAATGGAGACATGTTTTAAATTCAGTGAAAAAACCGACTTTCAAAACAACTTGTCTCAGCTCTGCTAATTATGTCAAATAGCAATGTTTAACCCAATCTAAGCTTTGAATGATTATATTTTAATAACACTGTATTATATTTTATTTGAATCCATTTAGTGGCTATATTGATGTAAGTGCTGGACTGATGAAGCTTCTGGCTGTAGTGGTTTGCAGTCATCTCCTTGAAATTCCAC
This sequence comes from Phalloptychus januarius, assembly GCA_902982915.1. Lineage (NCBI taxonomy): Eukaryota > Metazoa > Chordata > Actinopteri > Cyprinodontiformes > Poeciliidae > Phalloptychus > Phalloptychus januarius. The sequence goes on along the minus strand of CADWAE010000197.1, from coordinate 580,393 downwards.
TCATGCCTCCCATATTCCTGCATTCATTCTCAGCTCCTATATTTTATGGACTTGGCAGCTGGCCCTTTTTGAGTAAATGATGAATGTTCATATTTCTGCACCTAAACTTCCAGCAGATGAAAATGAGGACACTTGGTTCACCTGAACATGTCACTGTTTGAAGACTGTTGCTTTTTCCAGCCCCCTCTCCGTGTATTTTGAACTGCATGCGTGCAAGTTGAAGACACCTTTCCCATCCCTGCAGCCCTGCTTCCTATGCACTACCTCCCCCGTCTTTCGCACCAGCCAGGCACCCATAAATCTGACGTATTTTTCGCATTTCCTGCACCAGACAGACACCGAGACAGAGGAAGAGGAGAAGCAGACAGATGTATGAAGTTAGTGAGCAGTGGATGAATCCAGGCCCAAGCAGAAGGAGTCTGTCTCCCCCCTGTTCTTTACCTATCCACCCACCACCTCCACGCCCCTGAAGCGGTCGCCACCAGCCGCTGTCTGCTCGCAGCGGTTCGGCGAACATCTGCCGATGAGTCCCGGCGGCTGCATCCGGAGCCTCACACCCGCGTCACGGTGCAGTCGCGGAGGCACGCGCCGCTCCGCTGCTTCCAGGGAGCTCGAGCCCAGCTGAGAGAGTTGGTCTTTTCTTTTTCTTCTCAATTCCTCGAAAGTAATGACACAGCGGCTCACATCTGGGCCCTCTGCTTGGTTGTTTTCTGCTATCTCGCGCTTGTTGGCAGCTATTTCTTCCCGGCTCGTCTGAGGAAGCCTTTCCCGGGCTAACGGTCGCTTCTCCGGGGCTGCCCTCCAGCTTCCACCGAGCAGAAGTGGGGGGAGCATTTTGGTACTTTGCTGAACTGCTGACGTATCGCAACAAGACGCAGAAACAGGTTGGATTTCATTTGAAACGGGAGGACCACCGGTTGAACAGAAACACAGAGCAGCTGACTTCTTCCTCGCGCGCACCGCAGGAGAACATTTCGTCAACAACTGGACCACTTTCCTCGCGGCGACATGGTGGTCTTCAACGGGCAGCTGAAGATTAAAATCTGCGAGGCGCTGGACCTGAAGCCCACGGCTTGGTCCCTGCGTCACGCCGTGGGTCCGAAGACCCAGACCTTCCTCCTGGACACGTACATCGCCCTGAACGTGGACGACTCGCGCGTGGGTCAGACCTCCACCAAGCAGAAGACCAACAGCCCCACGTGGAACGACGAGTTCACCACGGAGGTACTCGACGGCCGAAGGATAGAGCTGTCCGTCTTCCATGACGCCCCCATCGGCTACGACGACTTCGTGGCCAACTGCATCATCCAGTTTGAGGACATCCTGCACAGCGGGAGCAAGCACTATGAGGACTGGGTGAGTCTGACCCACAAATGCCCTCCACAGTCCTGCACACACACAAATCAAACAAAAATGTGCAGAGATTTTATGGCTAGCTGTGTCAATTAAGCGATCAGTTGTTGTCGTTAGCAACAAAACGTAATTAATTGAACTAGGACTGAAACAATTTATTGGCCAAATCAAATTAATTGTGTTTTAGGTAATAAAATGTTTTTATTTTTTGGTTGCTTTTGCATCTTTTAAAGCATTTCTAGTATGTAAAAGACTTCAGTGGTTAATCTGCAGAATGTGCCATTTGAAGTCTTAGCCTTTTACCTCATAATCACAAATTTCATTTGTTGTGATTTTATTACATTAATTATGTAACAAATCCAGAAAGTTTAGACAGAATCGTGCAAAAAACAAAAAACAAAAAATCAAATTTTTTTATATACAGTACAGAGACATATAAACACTTAAGTGATGAAATGTGTGATAAAATAGATGCAATAATATAAAGTGCCGGGTCCTAACAGCAGTGCAGCAGAATCTGCTTTGGATATTGTGGTGTTGTTTGCTTAATGGCAGCAGTTTAAAAAGTGGTGAGTGTGTGAGGAGTCTCTGGCAGCTGCTCTGACTCCGATTCTACACAGGCTGTTTTTTGTTTCCCAATCAAAAAATGGGGAAAAAAAACTTGTGATTGAAATCTGGTTGAAGTAAAGTTTTATTGATGCAATGCTGAGCTAATATTTGAAGCTATGTAAAGCATTTATAGAAATGTTTTATTGGATAGTAAATAATTTGTTTTGTTATGATGGCCTATGACACCTGCTGGCATCAATGGATGAAAATACATTTGCTGAAAAACCAATATATACCAACTTAGCAACTTTTTTGCTATATTTAGTGACTTTTCAGACAAATAAAATCAGCATCAGACAAAATCAGAATTAGCAGGTCAGAATTATTGGTGGTAGTGGTTTTGTATGAGATCCCAAATTTGTCTGTATTTTTAAACACATTGCCAGAAACAAATGGTGGCATTAATAAGGACTGGCATTTGGATAGTTTGTTTATTACACCAGAATTTACAGGTAAAATCTTGCTAGAAAGCCATACTTACATTGGCTAAAACATATTGTTAATTAAGCAAATATTGGAATTTGAAGGGATTTCACCAAAACACCATGTTCTGATTGTACTACAATTTGAACCACGAGATTATTTGGTGATTACTATCATACTTCTTACACTATCATAATTCTTAGCATTTCAAGGACCCTAAAAGTTTTAAAGTCTTTATTCATGTAAAGCTAGAACTATTAATTCTAGATACAGTCATTGTAAAATGAAAGTACAGTCTTGATACATAATTGATTTGGTCTTTACTAGGGTCTACACACTCGAAGTGTATAGAAATTTGTTCTCATGGTTTGTCACAGCCAAACCACAGTGAGGGGTAAAGAAAGGTCTTCCTCTTTTCCTTAATAAAAGGTATATTTTAGTGTCCTAAGACCAAAGGTTACGTATGTCTTGAAAAATTACAGTCTTCGTCCCTGAGTGTTGGATGTATGCTATATACCGACTTTTAGTGTTGCTTTTGGATTTATGACTTCTTAGTAGCTTTTGAGGCTGTGGCAGTTCTTTAGTTGTTATATTGTGGCCATCTTCTTCTTTTCAGATATTTTTCTGAGATTGAAGCATCCATTTTGCAATAAAATGTGTTTGTGTTTGGAACTTAAACCTATTGATATGTGTGAACTTCTGGCTATCAAGAAAGTAAAAAACAAAAAATCCATCTTAAATTAACTGACCTAGAACAGGAAGAAAAAGATTTGAGTAATATCAGATAATGAGAAAATTAAGTATGTTTTCTTTACCGCATAGATGAACTTCTGGTTTCAAGTCAATATTTCTGATCACTGATTTTGATTATTTTCTTCGTAAACCTAGTTCATATGCTTTGCTTTCTCAGCATGCCATAAAGTCAAAAACCTGACCTTTTTTTAAAATCAAGTATGTAGCAACAGGGAAACAACCCATATTCAAAAGAAAAAAAAACTCTGGCAAAATGTTTCTTTAAAGCTATGCTGGAAAATTACAAGAAAGTCTTTCTCCTTTGAAAATGGTTAAGAAAGAAAGCACCAACTCCAGAGTTCTCGCACTGCGCCGTAAACAAGTACATAGTGCTGAAGAAGTGGTCCATTGTTGTCGGAAGCCTTTGGAGCACATGAATGTTTGATTGCATTATTGATGAGGCCATCAGGTCCATTAGAGAGAGAATGAGGAGAACAGGACAAGATGAAAGGAGGGTTTTCTTTTTTTTAAAGCTCAACATAAAGAATCTTGGTAGACACAATGAAGGCTGCAGAAACTGTGCCAGACATCTTCTGATTTAAAAGAACAGAGCTTTTTGGTTTAAGATTGTGGAACGAGATGAAAGTATGCAGCACCAGTGCTCTCGTGGGTTTAATTATCGCTGTCTGTGTTGTTCGTTTCTGAAACGAAGAGTAAAACCTACATTGCCTATCAAAAGAATTCCTCAATTTGTCACTTTAGAACCACGATTCATTGTGTTTTACTGGGGTTTTTTGTGACAGATCAACCGGAGTTTAGATCAGACCTAAAAATATCAACCCTGACCCGGCCTGAGCCCGTAGTCATCGTTTCTGAGCCCAATACGACCCGACTAATTAACTTTAATTAGAGGCCCAAGCCCGAAGAAAGCCCAACATATTTTTTTAATTACACTTTTACTGCTTTTGTTTTAATTTGTGAAACCAGTGTAACTTCTCTCATTTTAAATTTTTATTTAATGTCTTGCAGCTCCATCTTGTTACTTGTTGTAACTGCAGGTTGAGTCAGGTGCAAATCTCCTGGGATGTGTGATTGATAGGAGCGGAGCACAGCAGGGCTATGTGTACATTGTGTAGTACACTGTGCTTGTTACAGTCTGACTAATTTATGCACCCTACTTACTGTCTTTACTTCCTCAACAGGTTAAACTATCTACTCCTCTATTTACACTATAAGAATTAGAATTAATCTACTCGTTTGGCTTTCTCTGCTCTGTACATATTGCAGGATTATTGGTTCAGGTTGGGCTTGGGCCATAAATTTAAACTCTAACATGAAGTAGCAATTCACCATGAAGCAGAAATTAATACATGATTTCCAGAAATATCCCTCCTTGCACCCCCAACAAAAAAGAAATTTGCAAAATCAATATTGTGCATTGTCATTGCAGTATCAGTGTACCAAATGCCAAATTCAATATGCCAAAGAACTGCTTCGTTGGCAATAAATATTAGCTAATTATACATGTACCATGCCCTCTGGTGCTTTCTGCTAGTAACATGTTTGACAATGCTTGTATAAGGCAACAGAAAATGTGCTATCTGGGTATTAAGATGTTCTGATGTTCAGTGTCAAACTATTGTCCTTGCAGTTCGGAATTCATTAATTCACCTATCTGCAGATTTTTCTGTAGAACTCTAAAGTATTCATGGTTAATCCACCGTTTTATAGATTTTTTTCACCCCAGTTTTTAAAGTAATTAATCCAAGAATACAATTTATTTTCCTTGGCACAATTTAACACAAATTTTTCACAGAAACTTCATCTGTTGGCATATATTTTTTGTGCAGCATGTCTAAATTTTTCAAAGGGATTGCTGCTTGCAAAGCTGAAATACCAAGACGCATTGCTGACCGATATGTTTGCAAACCAGCCAATAGCGTCATTCATTTCCTTGATTCTGATTGGCTGTACCACAAAGAACAGAGAGAAGGAACACTGTAGATGTTTGCTTTTGCTTTTCTGCTGTAAGACGGTTTCTGCTGTGAACATTAATGCATATTGACAGACATGCAGTGCCTAAGCTGTTAAAATAGGCAGCTACAAGCGTTCTTAGAGGAGGCCTCAAGTATTTATGGAGTTCAGCCATTTGCGGGTGGTTGTGTTCTTGAAGCTTCACGACTACATCCGCTGTACGAACAAGTTGTTTCATTGCCAAAACAGCAAGATGCGACTTTTTCAAAAGAACCTTGTGGAGATGAAAATGAGGAATTTCATTTATCTAGAATCTGAGACCTGTTTGAAACCCAAAGCAGACAGACATTCGGTTGGCTGATTCTGCAATTAAATAGAATGAAACAATATAATTCGCTGTGTGTCTCATAATGGGTAAATGTGTGGAAGTACAAAAAATTGGCAATTAAAAGATTTTTAATCTTTTAAATTTTTAAAGTAGGAAAAACTCTACATTGATCAAATACAACTTTAAGCACACACACATAATTGTACCTAATAGAAGTTTAAAGGGCAATTATCCTAACATGACATAGGAGAAACCTTAGGATGTAGAGATCTGAAGCTCAGTATGTAGGTAGATTTCCCCAAATCAAGAAAAAAAGTCTCTTGGAGGGACCCTCTAAAATGTACAAGAAGGCGACCATTTTGGGTCAAACGTCAAATTTTGGCAATTTTTCAATTGTGCTCACGTCGAACTTTAAACTCCTCCTCCCAGGGATTTTGACCTATTAGCCTCATTCTTGTCAGGATGTATTTATGGGGTGGGGCTTTAAAAATGATCAAAAAAGTTGACTTCAGATATGATCAGGCGGCGTGGGCCCTGATAATATAGTTGGTGAAGTTGGCGTAGAAATTAAACGCTATAACTTTCACATAAGAAGGTCAATTGGCACCAAACTTTTCATAAGTGATGGTGGTTGGATGCCTGACAATCCTATGTTGTCATTGTCTGATGTCATCTAAGCCACTTCAGAAGCGGAAGTTGCTTGTTTTGCTTGAAAAGCTCCATCTCTGACCCCCTTGATCTAATCAAGATGATCTGGTGACAGATGATATATAACAAGATGGTCTCACAGACTTTTGCCCACAAACCTTCTCAGTTTAGTTTTCACCACTGCTCATTTTGACATCGTGTTAAATCTCTAAGAATCTGATTTCCAGTTTCAGCTGAAGCAAACATCCCTGTCATCGAACCGCAAGTGGGGATTTACTAACTTGATTGAGGTTTTATCTAAGCATGGCTTACCCCACTTCCAAGCTGATGTATTTTTGTTTCCTCTATTGATTGAACAGAAAAACGTCACAGAGGGACACGCTGATTGCAAATGAATAGTGAACAGTGTTGTGGAATTCTATTTATATAGGTGAAGGAGAAACGCACGGCAGAGTGCTTGGAGCACCAAGTGCAGGCTAAGAGGTACTTAGAAACTAATTACATCTGCTTACAAAATAAATGTGTAATCAGTTGCCTTGATCAGTTCAAACTTTTCAGTTGTGAGTTTTTTTCCCCATTTTTGATAGCTAGCTCTATTGCTGTTAGCTTTCACTTTATTTGGTTTCTTAAGAGAACTAAAGTCACAACAGCTTGATCAAGTTACATTACTTTAACTACAGAGGAAATGATAGTGGTGCTGCCTGGTTGGTTGAAGAATAATCAAAACAGGGTTGGATTTTACACAAGAAGTGTTTAGTTTTTTCTACGAGCTTCCATCTGTTTGAAGAAATATTGTGAAATGAGACAATGGCTCACAAGAACAGCTAGAAAGCATAACGAGTCCATTACTTGTTGAGTGTGTATGTAAATGTTGACGAGAGCTGCGTCACCTGTCTGAGAGATAGAAATCACGCCTTCTGGGAAGAGACTTTGCTTTGGGGAGAGTCTTGTAGTTAGTCAGCACATTGTTTTAGGATCATGTGTCATTAATCCTATAGTGCAGGTTCTCTCTCCCTTATTTTGGTCATACTAAAACGGCGAATTGTGATGAGGGAGACACTTCAGAGTTGGAGTTCAACACCAGTGGCATCTCTGCTTTGCACCTGTTTGACTTACAGACATTATATAGTTGAAGAAAAGTGATGTGTTGATGATGAACATTGCAATAATAGTGTAAAAGCATAAAAAACGTTTTGGAAGCATTAAAGTTTTTAACGCATCTCTCTGCACAACTTTTTAACCACACAACCAGTCAGAGATTTAAACAGGAGCGACTAAAGCAACTGAGGTGGATTAGCAGTGCTAATGGTGCCATACAGGACATGTAGCTATGGAATATTGTCTGCTGTTTGGATATCGAGCTGTTAGCATGACATGACTAGCTGTGCGCAAACCTTTGTCAATATTCTGCTAATGTCAAAAAACACAATTTTACAATTGCGATGTTTCCATTAAATAAGATAACCTATTAATCCTACTTGCACAATTTTATGATTAAAGGGAACACAGCTACTGCCATGAGAAGGAATAATTTTTGAATTTTGATTGAACTGACTGGAAGCCAAAAACCACAGCAATGTTCGGCCCCAGATGTGGATAATATCTTGCATTGTAAGCACTATGGTGTTTTCCTCTGAGGTTATCATATTGTGACAGTCTTATTTATACCTGCTGTATATTGCTGACAACGGATTAGACATAAATCATAACTATGAAATCTGTCTTCAGCTGTTTTATAAAAAAATCTAGATACTTTGTCTCAACACGCAAGTATTGTGCAGTTTGCCAAGTTGGAGCAGGATACTTCTTATACACTCCTCTCATTTTTCGATCTACATAGGTAAATGAGCCAGGGAATGACGGCTGTAGTTTCTGTACTAACGCAGCCTGATCTGAGTGGTTTAAATATTTCCCTTTGATCACTTTTTTTTAAAGCCCTAAACATTTTATTAGATACATTTTTTACAACATCTACAGTGGAGGATAAAGTATTTAGTCAGTCACCAATTGTGCAAGTTCTCGCACTTAAAAAGGTGAGAGATTCACATAACAGGTAGACCTCAACTATGACAGACAAAATGAGAAAAAAACATCAGAAAATCTCATTGTCTGAATTGTAAAGAATTTATTTGCAAATAAGGGTGGAAAATAAGTATTTGGTCTCCTACAAACAAGCCAGATTTCTGTCTGTCACAGTCCTGTAACTTCTTCCTTAAGAGGCTCCTCTGTCCTCCACTCATTACCTGTATCAATGGCTCCTGTTTGAACTCGTTAACAGTATAAAAGACACCTGCTCACAACCTCAAACAGTCACTCCAAGTTCCACTATGGTGAAGACCAAAGAGCTGACAAAGGACACCAGAAACAGAATTGTAGACCTGCACCAGGCTGGGAAGACTGAATCTGCAATAGGCAAGCAGCTTGGTGTGAAGAAATCTACTGTGGGAGCGATAATCAGAAAATGGAAGACCTACAAGACCACTGCTCTTGTAGCAGCACTAATCTTCCTTGATCAGGGACTCCATGCAAGATCTCAACTCGTGGTGTCAGAGTGATCACAAGAATCATGAGCAAAAATCCCAGAACCAGACTGGGGAACCTAGTGAATGACCTGCAGAAAGCTGGGGTCAAAGTTACAAAGGCTACCGTCAGTAACACACGATGCCTTCATGGACTCAGATCTTGCAGTGCCAGTCATGTCCCCCTGCTTAAGCCAGTACATATCCAGGCGCGTCTGAAGTTTGCTAGAGAGCATTTGGATGCTCCACAAGAGTATTGGGAGAATGTCAGATGAAACCAAAGTAGACCTGTTTGGTATAAACACAACTCGTCGTGTTTGGAGGAGAGTGAATGCTAAGCTGCATCCAAAGAACACAATACCAACTGTGAAGCACGGGGGTGGCAACATCATGCTTTGGGGCTTTTTCTCTGCAAAGGGACCAGGATAACAGGTCCGTGTAATGAAAGAATGAATGGGGCTATGTATTGTGAGATTTTGAGTGCAAACCTCCTTCCATCAGCAAGAGCATTGAAGATGAAACGTGGCTGGGTCTTTCAGCATGACAATGATCCCAAGCACACTGCCAGGGCAACAAAGGCATGGCTTTGTAAGAAGCATTTCAAGGTCCTGAAGTGGCCTACCCAGTCTCCAGACCTCAACCCCATGGAAAACCTTTGGAGGGAGTTGAAAGTCCGTGTTGCCAGCCCCAGAACATCACTGCTTTAGAGGAGGAATGGGCCAACATTCCAGCAACGGTGTGTGCCAACCTGGTAAAGACTTACAGAAACCATTTGACCTTTGTCATTGCCAACAAAGGATATATTACAAAATATTGAGATGAACTTTTGTTATTGACCAAATACTTATTTTCCACCCTTATTTGCAAATAAATTCTTTAAAACTCAGACAATGTGATTTTCTGACATTTTTTTCCTCATTTTATCTCTCATAGTTGAGGTTTACCTATGATGTCAATTACTGGCCTCTCATCTTTAAGTGGGAGAACTTGCACAATTGGTGACTGACTAAATACTTGTTTCCCCACTGTACATTTTTTTCTTCCAGAAAGTCTGACATAATTGGACCACAAGTTGTGCAGATGTGAGAAACAGATAATGGACAGGGTCAAGTGGTGAAAGGCAATGAACAGATGACACACTGGAAATTTCTTTCAGCCAGTTAAAATTTGTTTGATAAATAAATTAGGTGTCAGCAAAGAATTCAACAGAGAATGAAATGTTCTTTGGGAGTTTGGGATTTTTAATTTTTTAATTTTTTTGGATGAGGAAAGAAAATGAATGTGTTTTCTGTAATTTCTCACAATATCCACATGAGACATGAGGTAAAGACATGTCTTCTATGGATATTACAGACAACTCTGCAGTATTGGTTTTTTGAGATGCATTTTTTACCTGCAGATATTTCCCATCTAATTAGATTAAATTGAATATAAATACTAAATTTGTCATGACTCTATTTCAATTGTAAAGGAAGGCATAATGCTGTATGGAAACACTACTCTGTCAGTGCCTTCCTAAGTATTTGACATGCATCACCATTTAAGCCACATAGCTTGCACATGTGTCCTCCCACTGCTTCAAAATTGATGCCATTGCTACTCAAAGATCTTAACAATGAGCCAAAAGTGACATTACCTAATCTCCCACTGAGTTATGTGCTCGCAACTTGGAATAGAAAGTGAAACTGATGGGATGACCTACTTTCTGATTAACTCTGTTCAAATGTTTCTGAGCACTTCAGGACACTCATTGAGCTTTACAGTTTAATTCCCTGTATGTCAATTTTTCCGTTAGCATTCAAAAGATAAACAAAAGGTGAAGTCATGACATAAGTATCGTTTCCCATCCCAACACAGCAGAACACTATGAGCTCCACACCCTTGATCCCATTATCTTCTCAATGGAGCCGAATTAAAAGTGACACAGCACAGAATCCCCGTTGTTTCCTCACATTTAGATATGAGCAACATGCGTTTTCCAGTCATTGCAAATCCAATAAACATGTGTAGACAGGAAGCCATTCCATTACACTTTGAAGGTTGCGCAGTTTGACTGAAGGGAAAATAGTATTTTAGCACCAACCAGGTGAGTCAAAGGAATTGCTGGATTTCTTTTTCCTGTTTATAACGTTCTTATGTTTAAAGGGAGAAAAATAACATTAATATATTGCTAAAATTTCACTAACTGTGTACAAGGTTGAGCATGTTGGAAAGCAAAATGTTTTATTTCATGTTGAGCGCCCATCCTGGAATCCTAAAAACACTGAGTCTTGTCAGGCAGGTTACTCGGTTACAAGTTACGCAAGATTTTCTGCAGATCATTCTAGTTTTTGTTTGACCTTCTACCAGTATAAATGTATAAATGCAGCCAACTCTGTGAGGATTTGAGTTTTTTGTATGTTTATTCTTGGTTTCTTTGTTCAGTGCTTCTCCATGTTGTCCTGTTTTCACCTTGACATCCTTGTCAATTGTCGTATGTCCTGTCTAAGTAGTAGTTTGTCTGTCGGTTATAGTGATGGGTAGATGAGGCGTCATGAAGCATTTCAACCCATAACAAAACTGTATTGACACTGTGTTGATACTGGTCACTGAATACTGATACCCGCTGGACATTAAAAATCCCTATAGGCAACATAGTTGACAGACTGATTTGATAGCCTAGTCTAAACGATAAGACTTAAGTCATTGTATTTTATTGTTTATTAGGTATTGTAATGTCTCATATCTTCAGTTAAATTTAAAATATGTTTGATATTCTTAGAAACAGTCAATAAATAATGTGAACATGTACCATAAAATGGAAATTTAAGTGAACGTATGGAGTGAAAATAGTCTCAAAAGATTTGTGCGTGAAAAAAGGATTTGTAACTTGTGTGAAAAAGATTTGTAACTGGTGTGACAAATATTAGGATTTGTAACTCGTGTGAAAAAGATTTGTGCGTGAAAAATAGATTTGTAACTTGTGTAAGCATCTTTGTGTGTAAGTTTGTATAGTTGTATCTGTGAAATATGATTTGTAAGCCGTAAAAAGAAAATAAACCTTTTTCTATGCCTACAAATGTTGAAAAAATACGCACGAGTCACCAGATACACACACACAAAACTGCAGTTACGTACAGATCCAGTTATGAGGCCACAACTACTTTTGAGACTCATTTTCACGCCTCCCTGATTTGTGTGTAGATGGTGCGTTCACATGCTAGTAAAAGCTCGGTCATCTGAGTTTATTTTGGAAGGGTTTTTTTTCCATAGTTCAACACGTATTTCCCTCTCTGCTTGTCTCGTCTCGTGGCTAAGACATATTTTTGTGAAAAATATATATGTCATTAGACCCACATCTAATTTTTAATATTGTTTATATACGATTCCTCGTTTGTGGCTGGTACAACTGTAATTACATGGGTAAAAGATTCGACCACTAGGTGGCGGAAGTTTATTCTGCTCTGACTGGGAGAAGCGTTCAGTCAAACACTCCAGAATGGCGGGTCGGGCCGGAACCAGTAATCGTGGTGGTGGTGGTGGTCTTCTCAAAAGTTAGTGGATGTTCCGGATGGCTCTACCTGCAGCCGAGTTCTCCTGAGGTTCGGGACATGCGGTTCTGGAAGCGTAGCAGCAGGACGGCCCTGTTCCAGTGTTAAACCCGTCAGTTCGGTCACCTTGTCTCGGTGCTTTTCCACATTTTGAAATTTAGTCTGTTATGCTTTTTTGACACAACTTCTCCTGCTGTAGAAAAAAATAAACAGTACATTTATATGAAATAATTTATAAAAAGCAACTAAGTAATTTGTAGAATTGCTGCATACCTGAATTTATCCTAGGTGTATCTGGGACTTCATTCTGATGCCTGACCTTATAATGCCTCAGCATTGAGGATGTGGATTTATTTAAATAAGACAGTTCTGTCAAACATACGCAACTGTGGCATACACAAAAAGTAATGGTTTCTATTATTATCATTATTATTTTCTTTTTCTATTTTGATATTGAATTAATTGATATGTATTTTTTGTGTATATTTCTAATTTTGAGATTTGGAATCTATTGTAATTAACTTTATTGCAGTAGCAGAAAGCTACCAGTGGGAGGCAATGTGCTCTCGTAATCGCTCCAGAGTCTGTAAAAATGACAACCGGCTTCAGAACAGATTCCAGGAGGATTTGAGAAGTATGAAGTTGTGTCTGCCTACTTACTTCAATCTGTTCTATCCTGTTTACAGGAGAAATCAGCGACTGTTCCACCGACACCAGACTTAAATTAACCTGCAGAACACAATATGAATGTAAACTAAGAGTGAATTTCAGCTAGACTTGGATTCAGATAGGTCAAGTAGAAACTGAAAAGAACCGGATGAAACAACAACGAAATGAAAAGAATTTTCCATGTAAGATCAAAATGGTCCCACAAAATGGAAACCTTTCATTTGACTTTAGGCTGCTCCATAGTTGATGCTGTACAGCAAAAGATCAAGAATTATTTTGGTAAATGCATCCCATTGACAGATTCGCTTCTTTATAAACACAGTCTGGCACGTCAGTGTCATTTTGAAACAGTTTCTGTATGGTCACGTGACTTGCTGAAAGCAAACGCACACCGACACGGGGTTTGGTCTATGGGCTTGCCGCATGCGCCGACGCATCAATGGTGCTGGACCCATCACTAGTCAGTCGTCTCAGTAGAACTGTTAAGTCCTGAGATGATGTAGCTCTCGTTTTGTTCAGTTGTGTAACTTGCTACCGGTGCTGAGGTTTAGCTTTCCGCTCTGCTGTGCGCCAGCTTCCTGGACTGTGTTTGAGCTGTTTATCTACATTAAATCACCATTACCTTCTACAGCCTGGGTAGAAGGTAATGGTGATTTAATGCATTCTCCCTCACCATCATCCACCCACACTTCATGACAATAAGGAATGTCGCCATTAGCTGTACTAAAAATAAAGAAATAATTTATAATTTTTTGTGATGCAGCTTGAACTAGACTTGGGGTGCACTGATGTTATATATATATATAATAAGTAACAAAGTACCAAGTGCTCCAAAAAGATCAATAGAAAGCCTAAAGTACTGTTTATTAATGTTTTAATGTAACAAAGTCTAGCTCCTTGAAAATGGCTCATGAGGTTTTATGTTATTGGTGACTTTACACGCTAAATAATATGCTAACGTGCATGAAAGAAAGGCAGAGTTACCATCTTCTTGTCGTTCTAATTCACACAGGTGACTAATACAAACAGTATTTTATTTGGGTGGTCAGGATGGATGTATGAAGTGAAACAGTAATGCCGTGTTGGGGCATGCAGCTTGTAGAGAGCCATCAGAGCAAACATTCACTCTGTCACTGTTCAGCTGCAAGCCTGTACAAGGTTCTGCCAACATTCACCTTCAGCAGAAAATGAAACCTACTGAACAGGTCACCTCACTCACATGCACACACACATACATGCATACCGTCATTACAGTGAATCCACTCCCCAGAAATTTGAGCTTATAATTCAGTCATGCATGAAGTACAAAATGACAGTGTTATTAAGCTTGTTGCGTAACGGATTGTGCACATTGCTCAGGAAAGCTTAAAGTCAACTCTCTGATGTAGCTTTGACTCTTTGACTCTGACCAACTGAACCAGCCAAGAGTGATTTCCCCAAACTGTGTCATTTTCTAAAATTTGGCCCTGTTTGTGGGCTTAAGCTGAGCTCCAGAGGAAATACACTGAAGGCCCTGACAAAACTATCACAACCAATGTCAATTTCACATTTAGAAATTGGGATTGGATTCCTCAATCTGTCAGGAGTCTTCATAGTTCTCTGAACAGAGAGAGAGGGGTGATGTATGGGTCGGCAGAACAAAGGAGCGGGGAGAAAGAGGCAAGTGTTTTGGTGAGACTGAGAGACAGTCGGTGAGCGCAAAGTGTCGAGAGTGAGACAAAGTGGGAGTTGAAGCTAGCTGTCGACTTTTGAATGGCTGAAAGAGGGAGGGGAAGAAGGGGCGAGTGGCTGGTGGGTGACAGCGCGTTTGATTTCTCCATTATGATTTGGTTCATGTGCAGTGATTTATGAAAAAGTTGAAGTTCTATATACATTCTTAGCTATTAGCAGAAAAATGGCAGCTGCCACCATTAGGAGTTAACCACTGACAAACTATAAGCAATGCTGAGTTTAATGATAATAGATTAGTGCAAAATTGACAGGATGAGAACATTTAAATTTTGTATGAAGAATTGTGTTCAAATTCAATTTGTTCAGAGAAAGGGCTGTCTAAAAGAGTTTAAAATCCTTTTTGTATTATTGCTTTTATGCTGCAGCTTCCACAAAATCAAATTATCAATAAGTTAATATGTTAATATAAAGAAGGAAACCTTAAGCTAGTATTGGTTTGCAATAAAAAAACATGGCAATTTGACTTTGATGTATCTGTTGTAAAAGTGAATATATTTAACATTCAGGAATTTTCTTACTATTGCTGGTCATGTTGCCCAAAATGTGCATGTCTGTGAATAGGCTATGGTTCATGAGCCTGGTGTGACTAAAGGACCTAATGTATTTTCTTGTATGTTACTGCTTCACATTTACAAAAAGTTTAGCAATATGATGTTCTCCTTTTAAACCACACCGCATATTGAAAAATATCCTGGAAGTAAAACCACCCAAAAGTAGCGGCTTATAGTCCAAAAAATACGATATTTGAATAGGGAAAAATTAAACAGTCACCACTTCGCAGATTTTGTTTATTGCGGGACGTTTGCAGAACCGAACCCCCATAATAAACGAGGAACCACTGTATTTGAAAATGAGGGCTTCATATGCTTGAAAGAAAGAAACACTTTGTGTTGTTCAACCTGTCTGTTGTACCTCTCACCTCGCCCTCTGCCTTTCACTTACCAGCTAAGTGTTTAATCAGAGCAGAATTTCTCATAGCGATACACTTCAACACTCATTGTGTGTTGAATTGTGAGATAGATTCGGTTTCTAAATTACAACTGGATTGTTTTTTTTTTTCTGTTGAAAAAAATACAATCCAATTTGAAAATTGTGGCCATTTTCAAATTGTGTTCTGAGTGAGTACATTTGTTGTTTTCCCTTATTTTGTCAAACTTGCAAACGGTGCAAAAGACAGATGCACCATGGGCTTTTTGTTCATGCAGGCAGAAAGAAGCTCTTTTTCTTGGAATAGGTTCATTAGATTCTCATGGTTTGTTGATTGATCAGAAGCATGTTGTCCTCCTCCCTCCGTCCACTATTCTCTTCTTCATAACCAGTTAGGTTAGTTAGGATGCGGTTTGACTACAGTCCAGGAGACGCTGATACTTTTCTAATTTTGTCATGCGGTGTTTTTAAAATGAGATGAAGTAACAAAAAGCTTACAGCTTTTTCTTATCATTGACATGGTTTTAAAGCAACATGATCATCATACTTCAAGCTAGTTTCCCTGCTTTTCTTCAAAATGTAACAATAGTCCTTATCTGAAAAAATGCACATATTCTCCCAATCAAACCAAAGGACATGTCCTCCAAATTAGGCTATTTGCCCTGAAGTGTTTTAGAAAAACGCAATCTGGCTTTTTCTGCTGTTTTGGGAGTGATGGCTTTTTTATCCCTCGCAGACTAGCATCTTCACAAGTCTTTTGCTTGTCATTTGGAGTTGATTCGCTCAATTTTCTCCAGACAAACTGTAAGCAATGCTGCGAGTTAAATGGTTAAATGGAATATCATCTCTTGGACACAGAGTCGGTCTCCTTCCTCGACCGTATGACGGCTGGACATGCCCGTTCCGCTGCTAGTTGCCAGTAACTGTTTGAACAAATGAACACGTGACCCCTGATCAAAGCCTGGTTTCAGCTGTGTACAAATAGGCTGCAAACCAATCTGTTCAAACAAGATAACTTTTGAAATATGTTTGTTTCTCAAAGAACAAATAATTACTGTTAGAAGCAACCTTTAAAGGTTTAAACTGACCAAAACTGTTTAAATCAAAAGCAATACAAATAAACTTCCATCTATGTACTAATAACCATACTTGCACATAGGAGAGTATTTCATTGAACCAGGGCTAAATTTCGGCACGGTGGCAGCTGTGGTTCTGACTCTGAACGTTTGGTGTTTCACTGTGACAGAGCCACACCGCTGTGCGGCTGTCTGCGGTCTGACACTTCAGTGATTGTGGTTTGAGCTGCTGGAGCTGACAGCAGAGACGCACAAAGGAAACGTCTCCAAAGGCAGAAACACACCATTTCAGCCTTTGACTGACGGGCTAATAAGTGCAGCATGCTGTGAGTGTCATGTTAATGAGAGTCGGGCGCTGACCCGCTGGATACTGTACGTCCAGTCGTTTGAAGAATGTCAGGCATGCCGACTGACGGCTGTTCTGAAGCTTGTTTCTTGTGAGAAGATATTTATGAAATGGAAAGGTCAACTCAATGCAGAAACTAGTAGCTGTTTCTGTTTTGGGGTCAAAGGGTCAAATTCTGTTTCTGGTGTCCTTTGGCAGCTCTTTGGTCTTCACCATAGTGGAACTTGGAGTGACTGTTTGAGGTTGTGAGCAGGTGTCTTTTATACTGTTAACGAGTTCAAACAGGAGCCATTGATACAGGTAATGAGTGGAGGACAGAGGAGCCTCTTAAGGAAGAAGTTACAGGACTGTGACAGACAGAAATCCTGGCTTGTTTGTAGGAGACCAAATACTTATTTGCAAATACATTCTTTACAATTCAGACAATGAGATTTTCTGATGTTTTTTTCTCATTTTGTCTCTCATAGTTAGGTCTACCTAATATGTCAATTACAGGCCTCTCTCACCTTTTTGAGTGGGAGAACTTGCACAATTGGTGACTGACTAGATACTTTTTCCTCCACTGTATAAGATATATAACATCAGTAAACATCAGTTATCTGCCATAACAAAAATATTCATATCGGATAACAACATCAGCCCTAATTTTCAAATCAGTACATATCTAATTTTTTTGACTACTTGTTCCATCAGAGCCTGAATAAACATAGATAAATTAAAAACATTATTAAATGTAGTTACTGCGTGCAGCATACAGATAAAAATCTCACTTCGTTATGTAACTGGTGTCCTGAAGAAGCCATTTTCTCACTGCTATGTCTTTTCAAGATTAATAGTTGTGTGTTTATTTATCTACCATGCAGTAATTTTTTTGTGATAAAAATTTATGTCTACACCCATTGTGTAGCAATAAATTATTGCATGCAACTATATTTACTATTATTTTTCATGGATAATTTTACATAAAAATGCTCAAATCTGTCCATCAATTTGTCAGGATCTTTATGAAACTGACTGAGAAACTGAGAAATTCAAAACTCAGACACCATTTACGCCATCAGTTTTGTGTGGTGCTGCCACATTTTTATTATGAGTTTATGTATTGATTGGTTGACTCCAGCGGTCTAATAAGGAAGCTACGATCATTTTTAAATACCACAAAAAGGAATTGAACCCATTACTTGAACTAGAATTAAGACTTTTTTGTCCATTGTAAAGAATAACCACAGATTCATCTCAGATCACTTGCAATCTTAATGTAGGCTGACGCATTCTGCTAATACTGATTGATGGAAACACCAAATATACCACCCTTCAGAGTGATTTTCCATCCACTTTTTACAAAATTTTGCACAATTTTGCTGATTCGGATACAAACAAATGTCTCCAGCATAGAACCACCCGTTCTAGCTGGCCACACAGAATCAGCGAAGGGGCCGCTCTTTGAACACCTCTGCTCCGGATCAAAGCAGGTATGTGTGTCAGAATTTCCTAGTCTGAATCATAGTAATATAGAATCTAGAAATTCTCCTTTAATTATTGGCCGTACTCAAACCTGAGGAAAACTTTTGACATTCAGCTGGATTTCTTCAGAGGCCAGAAGAAACACATAATAGTAATTCCAAAGTTCTGCCTTTGACATTTACCAACTGAGTGGTTTACCTCCAAGTCATGAAATGTTTTCACTGCAGTCACGTCGGGCATACTGAGCGTCTGCAGAGGAAGAGCTCAGGCCTGCTCTCTGACCCCTGGTTTCCTTGCGGCCTGTTGCAGAGGGATGTCCTCTGCCTGGACTGAAGGACATGGGGGATGGGCTGTGTGTGTGCGGGTGCGTGTGTGTCAAACTAAAATTAGAGGCAGCGTGTTTGAGTCACACGGTAGACCCTATTTCCTGTTTTCACTGTCCCATGTTTACGTCCCAGAGAGGAAGAGGAAGGATGGCTCTCAGGTGCCAAAACCCCCGCCTCCCGAAAAGTTTGCAACCATTCATGTTTCTGTATCGTTGCAGAACGCCGCAGCCAAGTATAGTCACAGAAATATGTGAGGAATGTGCAATGAAGAGGGAAACTGCTGGTGATGAAAGCTTCTCTGCTTTTCTGTCAGCAGCATTTAGCTCCAGAAAACTGCTAGTAAAAACCAGGAGAGATTTTTACCTCTCTGCTGTACCTAAATTCTGTCCCAAACTGACGATATTCAGGTTACATGTTTACTGTCCTGTGGTTGACAGAGTTGTAAATATCCAAATGGAGGTGCAAAATCAATAGGCCAAAGATTGGAATCTGATTCGCTCTGATCCGTGATTTTAAATGGATTTACAGTGAGATGGTATTGCTTGTTGAATTTCTGGTTCTTTTCCTTTTGTTTTTTATACACTTAGAGCAGTTTTGTTTATATTCTCTTAAATTGTCAACCATTGGGGCAGAGTCTTCTTGGAATTATCAGTCTATCTATTGTCTGCATTAGAGATGCATCGATGCAATATTAATAACTCTATCAGTCCAGATATTGTAAGAAATTCTAGCTTGGGTATTGTGACAATGAACCCAATCCATAAGGGCAGACCTATTAAGTCTAATTCTGTGTTGGGCTGTAATCAATGTCATGCTTTATTATTTATATGTACACTTTGAATGCATGTTGGGTTCAATCAGGTTCCATAAATTACCTCAAGAAGTGGAAGTGGTACTAACTTCAAGGGAGCCACCTAAATATGTTGTAATTTCTCCTTTAACTAAAAATGTTCTGTCTGTGATATGCTTCACCTTATGATTATTTCAAAAACTTACGTCTTTTGGTATAATTTTCACCCATGGAGGTCGCCATTTTTTCTCTGTTGGGTTGATGACATTACTAGGTCCATTCAGAGTAAACCTGGGAAGACTAACTTTATCTGAGCCGTTGTTAATCATGTTGCATTTGACTGGTGTAATTTTAGATAATGCCACACTGTGTCACTATTGGCTATAATAACAAAAAAAAAAGAAAAAAGTAAGGTGAATCTGGATGCTTCTCACATGAAGAAAAGAAGAGCGCAGTGGGAAAGAGCTGGAGCTGAACACAACTTCCAAAGCACCTAACCTGTGCCCTCGACATTTCTCTCCAGAAAACTTTGTGTCATTTGTATGAGTAAAACTGAGAAAAGCTGTAACAGGTGATCGTTCCTTAACAAGCTAAAAACAAGTGCCATGCCGATAGATTTTATCCACAAAGTGCCTAGACCCCACTGCTGCCACGTAGAGAGCGAAAAATACTGGGAGAACCATGAGGGACAGGCAGAGCTGGAAGCTCTTTGAAATGCTAATGGAGCTAATGTTACTGCCACTGTTACTGAATATGAAACCACCAATCTGATCGGACCAACTGCTGTTGCTGAACCAGACACAGAGCTATAGAAGAACTTAACGGATTACATAGTCTGACCAGAGGTACGTGCCATTCATTTATGAAGCTGAAGGCAGCAGAAGGCAGCTCCTAAGGCGAACTCTGTCCTCTTCCTCTGTTTGGTCCTTCTCATCATCTTCATCACCTTTTGTGATTTCTACATTCCCATCGATTTCAATGTGCTGCAGTTCAAATTAAAAAGTCTTAAGGACGATACTCATCACTACTATATTGTCTTTGCATCTAAAATAAACATTATTCAAATAAAGTCCATTGTTACATCACTATATTAATACTATAACTCTTACAATAGTTGATGAACAACATAGAAATTATTGAATCATAAAGTCACATTTAGGACTCCTGTAACATGAGGTTAAACTGAATTCTAAATGAGCCTCTGGTGAAACAATCTGAAGTGAAAATTCAATCAAATCTCACTACAAAGTTCACACTGTACACTTTGACCATTTAATGTTCACTTGTTTGGTGAACAAGTCTTTCCCTGATCAGCTAATACTACAACAGGGGGAACATGTAGCATTCTTGGTTCTCTGTTCTGAAAAGTCAGCAAAATATTAAAGTTTTTTTCAAGATAAAATATGTATCAATCTGAAATCACCTGAAACATATTGCTTTGTTTACATTTTTGTGACCTTATTTAGTCTGAGTTTGTTTTTATCAAAGTACATGTGTTGCAAAATATTATTTCCTTATAAATGCAATACATTTAAAGCTCATTTTGTTTCCTTATTGGAAAAAAAATATTGAAAATAATCATACAAATATTTTTAGAGATTTGATTTGAGTGATTTGAAAGATTTGAACCAGTGGTTTATCTTTTTTTGATCTGTATTCGTGTTTGCACTGTGTGCTTAATTTTAGACGGTGACGGTTCATGTCCAAAAGAACAAAGATACCAGAAAATCTCAGCATGAAGTTGTGATCATGTTGCTGCAGAAATGTAAAAGCTGTGGTTTAGCAGAACTCAGAATAAATAACACCTGAGTGAGCATAGAGACATGCACATGCAGTATTTGTACATGCACAGATGTAGAAACATTGCAGAGCTCATGCCACAATCATAATGCACCTATGAGACATATGAGACATATGAGAATTTGAATTGCGGAGGTCAGGCATCTGCAGGACTCATACCAAACACAAAACAATTGATATTAGTCACAGTTTCCTTTTCTCACAAACAAAATTATAAGAAAAGACTTTTAACATAATGAAATACCGACAAAGTAACCATTCCATGGACGAAAACAAGATGTAAAACTTGTTAAAACCAGAAAGTTTCTCTCTCTAATGAAATGACTTTTAGTCTTTTATGCAGAAATAAATTTCTCTGACAGTCTTTGACTTCTTGAAATCGCACAACGCTCTCACTCAATTTTTCTAGATTAGATCCTAACATCTCGCAATGTGTTGCCATTCTACTATTGTGAACTTTGTTTAAACTAATAATGCACCAATGTCACTTTGACCGGCAGAGGCTCAGGGTTTAAAAAGGAAGCATGACAACAGTTGACATGGGTTTATTCAGAGAAGACTTCTGCCAAACTTGTAGCCTGTTCTGCAGACTTTGGGAGTTATTATCTGATCCACACCTCCAAGTCTGGATTCACCATCCTCAGAAACTGCTCCATTATCATCAGTTCTGAAATGTTCTTTACTGTAGACTTCTCCGGTTTCACCCACTTATGTCCCTGAGTCAAACACAAAGTTCTTTTAGTGTCTCACCCAGATGAATGTCCAGGGATCGAAACATCCTTCTATAGGTGTTGATGTTATCTCATATTTGGTCAAAATGGCATCTTTCACCTTGTCATAAATGTGAGAATGCGCAATGTCCATCAGCACTTGAGGACTACGTGCTTTCCCAGTAAGTGGTGGAACCAGTCAGACCGCCCACTCTTCTTTAGGCCTATGACAGACCTTAGGCATCCTTTCAAATATTGTTAAGTTCTCAACATCATCATCAGAAGTCAATGGAAAGTAGCTTTGGCTCTCTCTGTGCAGCTGGTGGCTAGTAGGACATCTGACTTTGCTGTCCCCCATCATTGCTGTCCCTTCATCGTCATGACTGTGAGGATCCTCCATGTTGACGCCATCATGCTGTTTTCCTCTTTCAATTCCTATGAGCCTGGAGTTGTTGAAACTGATGTAAATTCTTCCATCTCAGTTCTTGGCGAGGCGCATTTATTCAGAGCTGCATGTTATATTTGCACCGACACCCATTACACAGTGAGACAAAGAAGCTGGCTTTTATACCTGGGGCAATTTCACCACTGGTACCAAGGAAAGGGGTTATCAAAAACAACCCCATATATAAATTATATTGATATATTGCATTATATAAATATAATACCAATAAATATTTACATGCATGCAAATCATTAGAATTAAACTAATCTGAGGTCAATCAAAAACATTTCTTTAACTTAATACAACTCCACAGAGCATGACCCCACTTAATTGACATGGGATGCTCCAGGGGCTTTTCAGCAGCACCTGGAGCATTTTTCTCCCTTTGCTGCTCCACCCTGCTAAGAAGACACAACAGGGAAGATAAGCACTCAATTAGCAAACTCAAATTAAATCCATGGAAGTTATCAGAAACAAACTAACATTTTCCTCCACATTCTCTGAACAGGAAAGATGGCCAGCCTCCCCGAATGAAAGAATGTCCAATCAAACGCCACAATGCAACCGAAACAGGAAACACCTGGACTGTAAATAAACTAAACACCGCATAATATCAATAATCCTTTATTAGCGATGGAACCCCGGGTCTCCATCACAACCAATATGAAAATTATGGCCAATATTGATTGCCAATATTAAAAGTGCTGCTGTAACCGGTAACCACTATTTACCTGTCCCATGGAACATTTGCAATTTGCTGACATTTTCTCTACTTCATTTAAATATCACTATTACACATTCACATGATCAGATACCACATAGCCTACCGTACTCTTTTAGGAAAACAAACAGCACCAAGATGAGCATACACATTGGTTTTTAATATTGGCCTATTAGGCCAACACTAATATGTTGATGACTGACATTGCTGATATTAATGGTTCTGATGTTAAGATATAAAACTTGTTTTTTTTTTTTTAAAGGAATTGCTGCTATATATATCTTCTACCTCACTTAATGGGCAATAAGTATTGTTACAAAATAATCAACCCAACTTTTTATTGAACTTTTTTGCTGAATTTACATAGCATTTTGTGGTTGTAACATGACAAAATGTGAAAAGTTCACAAGATACAAATATTTTTGCAGTGCACTTATGGACATAGTTCAGATGGTGATTTTTGAGTTTCATGCCAAAGATAATATTCAGAAATAGAAAGTTTTATTTATGCCAGTCTGAGACACGGTGAATGCAGCATGTTTCTCACAAGAATCACGTTTTCCTTCCACCTTTATGCATGAAGGTGAAGCTATTTTATCAAAAGCGTTTGTCTTGACGGTCATTCAGCAGTATAAACACCGCTTTGTAGTTGTGAAGGTCTCTTTGAGGATACACACAGCCACATGACTGCAGCTTGACTAAACCTCATGTGATCCCATGAAAAAGCTTTCAGGACAGCCTTGTCTGTGTTTATGTTTGTGTCTTGGAGGAATGCGTGTCAGTAGGATTTGGTCAAAATGAAGTTAATGAAGTTGCAGTTGATGGCATGTGACATTAATGATGGTTTGGTTAAGTAAACCTTCCTTAAAGGTGCAGAAGAGCACCAAACTCTTTGGAAGGTGTCTAAACATGTTCACACACACCTCATGTCTCTAGACTTCACATAGAGAATTGCTATGGAGACCGGGCAAACAACTAAATAACACTAGGTTTGCACAGTACCTTCACTTGCTGTTAGTTGTGCTTTCCCTCACATGATTAAAAACCATTCATACTCAAGAAACCTCTACTGTCAGTAACTACTGTATATGCACAGGGAGAAGTTGTCGCTATTTCTTTTTAGTTAAAACTTATTTCTCACCTTGTTATCTAGTCATAGTGTAGACAGTTCATAGCAAAATACTGCATCACTTTTTATATGAGCTTACATTTAAGTCTAGCAGAGAAATGGGGGCAAGAACTTGCGTGGGTGACACCATGCTGCAGGAGGTCTATAGTTTAAAATAACATTGGAGCTCAGTTAAGAATACCGTGATATATATTGTCTATTGTGATATAGCAAAAATATATCAGGATATTAGATTTTTCTCATATCTCCCAGCCCTACTCTGAGCTATTTTCAAGAAGATTTTTTTGTTACAGCATATTTAAAGTCTTTGGTGCTAGACTGTTTGTTGCAGATAAATTTCACAACGCTAAATCCTGAAGACTAGGTAATGGTTGACTTCATGCTCCAGGATGTTTTGAATTAGTGTTCAGGAAGATCAGTTCAATATGCTTGTATGATTTCAGAGTGTGTGGGCAGAACATTGAAACACACGATCACAATGTGCTAATTAGCTGGACTGACCCAAAGACTGTTGTATAAGAGTGTGTGGCTAGTTGTCTGTGTACATGTGGTGCAACAGATTCATGCTATTGGTATTGCTATTTGGCAGCAGCCTGCTGGACTGGCGTAGACATGACACACCATCAAAAGGGAATGAAATCAGTAATGACCTTAGAGAAGGAACTGCTGTTGATCATAAATCTGAGAAGGGTTACAAGGCCATTGCCAAAAACGTCAAGTCCTTAACGGGAGAGATGGCAGGTTTCCTCAAAGCAATAATAAAGAAAATTTCTAAAAAAAAAACAACAGCTGAATCTCGCCCTCTGTAGGCCTCTGTTTATGGAAGGACAATTGGAAAAATAAACATGAACAAATATGTCTTATCTCTAGAAGCGTCAACTGGTGAAAGCTTTTTAAAAGTTGTAAAGTTGTATTTGAATCGACAACAAAAGTCATCAGACCAAAGAGCTCATACCTACTATCAATCATGACAGAAGAAAAGTGAGTGGACATGCTTTGCAGCCACAAGATGTTAGCACCTTGTGGTTATGGAATTGAGTACTGATCATCTTACAACAATGGTGGGATGTTGCTTTTAAAACAAAAGGAACAATCTCCTTTGGACTACTCAAACCAGCATAGAGCTATGTGGCCATAATATATGGTGCACACCAAAGAAAGGGTTTCCTTATTCATACCAGCTGTCAGTGGTGGAATGCTGACGATTTGGGTCTGCGGTCACTGAGTTCAACCTAAAGTCAAAAAAGTGAAGCCACGTCCCAGACAGCTAAAGCTTGGCCCAAACAGGGTCATACAATGGAACAGTGACCCTCACACAGCAGCAGATCTGGAGAAAAATGCCTAAGAAAGGAAAGACTTGTTGCAATAGCCCAGTCAAAGTCCATACTTTAACTTTAGGAAAGTTAATCATCATGTTTACCAACATCATGAGTTTGATACGGCCGTTCAGAAAATTAGAACTTGATGCTGACTAGTGGTTCAGTGACGAAGAGTTTCTAACACTCTGCCTCTACATTCGGATGTAATTTTGTTTAAATTAATTTCCATACAATATGAGATGCCTTGTGTTGTTGGCAATGTCAGGTAATACAGAGATAAATTTGATGGATATCCCTGATATGAAAAACCAACACGTGGATTTAGTTGGTGTTTACCATGAAAGGGTTCAAAGGTTGACAGACCTCAAAATTAGATAATTACCATATTATTCTCTGAAAATGTGCCTATCTGTTGCATGTCTTCTAGAAAATGAAATGCATGTGTTGGCGCATTAGAGTGTGTAGGTGACTGCATAGAAACGGAAGCAGATGGATGTGTGGGCTGGTTCTTCAGAGCTCCTTCGAACCATGTTGACAGTGAGACAGAAAATAAAAAGAGTATTTAGTAGGAGATGATGAATCCATGGAGTGCCGCTGCCTTTTCCTGCTCAGTGCAAGCTTCAATTGAAAGTTTGTCCGTTAAAGTTTCACCATCGTGGGTCCATTTGAAAATCTGTCGCTTCAGTCTACCTCCCTCCTGTTCCTGTAAAATGTGTCATCCACCCTGCCACCAGTCAGTTAGAGGTCGAGGCACATGTTTCTACCTCTCCCTTCTTCCTTTATTCATGGGTGTGATCTCAATCTCCTTCTGCCTCAAACCTCAACTGCCACTTTTTCTACAGATGCAAGTTTGAACATTTTCAACAACAGGCAAAGCGGGTGTTGAGAGAATTCACTTCTGTTGACAAAGTATATATAAAACGTGTTTGCTCTGCAGAAAAGATCATCGAGCTTCTAGCTAATCTGTAGAAAATGACAGAAAGTTTTCATTTTTGAAACTACAGAAGTATGTATGAAAGCATTGTTGTTGAATTTTCTCAAGCTTTTGTCCAACTCTTCTCCCTTAAAGTCAGTGTGAACAACTGAGTGTCAGCACAGGAAGTACCCAAATATGGATTGAACTCCAGCCAGACCATTTCTGCTTCAGTTTTAGCCACTATTGGTCCTATAATGTTGGAAAGCTAAAATGCCTTGACGTTAATTTAGATGAGAGTGTAATCACTTTGACTTCTTCTGCTTCAGGTCATATCCCGAGTTTGTTTTTGAGCTGTGACAACATAATGCTGTGTGCTTTTCTGTTCATAGGACTTTTATGAGATTTAAATGAAAATTACTTACCCTGAATGCATCCAAAGTGATTCATGGAAAGAAATGTCGTCTTAGTCCTAGAGATCATAAGATGTAGAACCAAAACAAAATAACTTCCTCAAACTGCCTGGCCAATAGATGACTGGTTTCAACCACAATCTCCTTTGTGTTTTAAACAACAATTATCAAGTCTTGGGTTGTTGTCCTGCACTGGAAGAGGAACCAAGCTGAGATCTTTAGCTCTTGCTAACAAGTTTTCTTTCAAGATTGCTCTATATTTAACTGCAAAACTTCTGTATTTACTCCTTAACTCAGGGAATCATTTTTTTTTATTTTGTCGCTTTAGAAAAGTCTATGTGGAATAGTCTTTAGAATAGTCTATTCACAACAGTGGAATAATAGTTGTAGGGGTGGCTGATATTGAATTAAAATTCAGTTATGCTTTTTTGTTGAATTTCTAGTAACAATATTACATACATATTTAAAACTTTTTCTTTTTTTCTTATTTGTCCATTTTTAAGGAAACTTTATGGCTATGACTGACTGCAGTTACATCCCCACAAACACATACATTACTTTTAGAAAACAACTCATTCATGAATGGGCTTCATCAAGACAATATTTACATAAAAACACATTATATTTATCAGTGGAGACAGAGTATATACACAAAAAGAAAAGGATTAACTCATATAGAAGTACTTTCTCTGTTTAAAAGTAAAAAGCTAATAGGAGGGGTGAAAGAAGGTGTAGTTGATAGTGGCAGGATCTCAGCCGATGCTATCTTCTGGGAAGATACCACAACCAAACACAAGGCTAGGTAAGATGTAGCCTCTATGGAGAAAAAAACTGAGAGAAAACAGTTGAAATAAAAGCAGATAATGCAAATTAGAGAATAGTAGAAATTGACTTTCTGGGAGTAAAAATGTACAGTAGTCCAAGCTATGATAAGAAATGCATGACCTAGCTTAGCCAAATAAATAAGCAAAATGAAGCTTCTGGAGTGGCTTAGTTAAAGTCCAGAATTGAATTTGATTGTGATAATGTGGCTTGAGCCTAAGCAGGTCACTCAGACTTGGAAGCAATCCAGAAAAATAAAATGTTTATTTCTTTTCCATGTTGCCCATCTTTTCTGGTAATAAAATGAGTTCAATGTCCCAGAGTGACATTGAACTCACAATGTTCAATCAGAAAGCACAATCAGAAGAAATGAGTAAGGGGAGCAAACAGTTTTCTCACAGCACTGTATTCCGTATTAGCACGAGGACTTTAACAGCTTACCTTGTATGGGTTTTTGTTAGGCATGTTTTAAATCATCTGGGTCAGTGCCCTCACAAGTATAGCAGTGTAACAGTGTATAGCAGTGTGAGCCTGAAGGGCCTGCAGAGTGTCACTCCATGGCCGCCGTGTGCTCTCTGTCATCGGGGACAGATAAAACACAATGTTCTCCCTGTTCGCTCTCTCTGGCTTTGTCTCTCACTCATTCTGACTGGGATTCTTTTTGTTTTAACTCTTTGACTTTGTTCATGTCCAGAATGGCTGCTGATGTATTGGAATGAGTTGCTAACATTAAACACTACTAAATCATTGTGCAGCTTTCATATTTTGTCCTGGAATTCACAGACACCATATGTTTTTCACTGCTGATTAATTCAATTCAGTTCGATTTCAAAAATACTTCATCCTAAAAATAGAGAAAGTGTTGTAACTAATATCATCCAAATATCTCCAGAGTTATTGCGAATGGTGATGTTGTGGGCAATGCATCTGAGAAGGCCTTTGATTGAACACTGTTGGTGTATAGTGTACACACTATAGTGTCATGACTATTGTGACATGCTAACAAAATTATTATGATATGAAATTGATGAGACCCAGATGTTGGCAAGCACTGCTAATCTGCCTTATTTTAGCAGTTTAGCAGCGGCAAAAGAGGAGCTTTTGCCGCTCCTCTTTAAATCTCTGTCTATACAGTTAGAGATGTTGGAGTAGGGGATATGATCCTTGCCCATTATGATCAATGGAAGAGATTGCTTGAAAATCTTGAAAAAATACCTTGTTACCATGGTTACACGTCATAATGACAACTGAAACAAAAAAGTAAGAGTGACACCTTAAGTCAGTAAAACTGTAAGTTTTTAGAAATAATTGCATCTCTGCGGATATCCAATGTATTAGCTACAGTCCTCAAATTAGCCACAACCATGTAAATTTGAGCTGTCTTAACTAACACCATCAACTGCATTTATTATCCAAAAGCGATGTGGCTGTATGTTGTCTTTCTGATATTTATTCTTTTGATTTGCTTAAAACCAGCCAGAGAGAGTTACAATCTTGTATGTTATTGTGTTGAGATTCTCAGCCACGGTTCAGCACTTGGACCTGGACAAACTCTGGGACTGGTTGTGTCTCTGACCTGCAGCAGGTGTGGACAGGAGTCATGAGGAATCAGCTTCAGCCACAGAAAATTGTCAATATGTAGTAAAAAAATTATGAATGTATTCAAACCCCTTAAACATTTTTCACATTTTGTCAACTTCCTACTAATGACTTCAGTATATTTAATTGGGATTTCATGTGATGAACCCACAGAAAGTAGTAGACACTTCTAAATTGAAATGAAGATCATCCATAAGTGACCACATCAAGTTAGTTTTTGTAGCCTTAAACATCAAGGCAGAGCAATAACTGGAAAGATATCGGACAAAGTTTGTAAGTTTTGCAATGGCAATTGATAATTGTTAGCGATCCTTAAAAATTGAGATTCACAGACACCCTTGATTGTTCCTACAAAGTATTGATTTACAGGGACTGACATGAAGTTGTATAGCATATTTTACATATTGTTCATTGTTTATTATTATTGTTATTGTAAGGGATTGAATAGCTTTGTGAGTCACTGTAAAAGGCTTGACTGGCAGTTCAGCCAAAATTTGATTAGTTCTTGCGGTGGCTGAATCGCAACTAAATTCATGGCCAAAAGCTTTGTCACCGACAAAAACATTCTGTTTCACAGGTTCTGTTCAGATTTCACAGTGTTTCTATATATTAATTTTTTTAATTTTACTATTTACTTATAAATTTTACTTTATATCAAAAGCAGTTTTACAGTATTGTTGCTCATCTTCCTTATATAACCTCAGTCCAAGCATGAGGAGACAGTCAACATGCTAGCTGAAAGTGCTTAACAGGTCAGAGCGACAGATAATCTCAGAGCTCCACAGTAATGAGCGGCCAGCACAACACTGACACACAGACTCACACACACAACCACACAGGAAAATTGAATTGAAAGCTTTAACTCAATTGAGCAGGTTTTCCCTTTCATTGGACTCTTCCATCAAGAACAAGTACTGTTTTTCTGTCTGTGTGTGTGTGTGTGTGTGTGTATTTTTTATTACCTTTTGGGACATTTACTTACCTTTTGAAAACCAATGGCGTTATGGGGACCAAGACCCTGTACTAATGCAGTGAATCTTAATTTTTAGAGTAATTGGTCTGGGTCGGACATATTCGGTAGCAATATGCTGGTCATAGTAAGGGTTAGCATGAATATTAAAAGAAGTGGAAGTCAATGCAAAGTTCTCATATGGATAAAAATATAATCTAGACTATCAGTTTGAGGATGTTCTCAGAAGTATATGTAAATTTAATTTTAATCCTTACATGCAGTCTTGCATCCACAAACACTGACAGCATCTAGTATGAACAAAGCACACACTTTATTTGTGTTAACACATGATGAAGACCATGTGATCTTTGATCTGCAGATGCTGGATCATCAGGTGTGCATAGCGTTATGAGAGTGGTCTGGTTTCATAAAACATGTATTCACCCTCTCTGTTTTAGTGACAATAGTATTGACAGTAGTTGGTTTCACATTGGGAACACCCTCAACTTATTAATTATTAAATGTTAACAATAGTAGAGAGACAACAGCCAAAACAATAACTTTAAATACTGGTCTTTTAATTTAAAATGTGCTTAAATAGCTCCTTCATAATAGCTCCTTCTGGTTGTGCTGTCCTCTACAGCTAAACTTAAAAACAAGCAAATCTGTTGAAGGGTAAATATAAAAAAAATAAAAGTATGTATACTAGGGATCGGTGGCGGCTGGTGGTGATATCTGAAGGGTGGGCTAATATAAAAAATAAATAAATAATACTTTGAATACTTTAGCTCTTTTTTCATGGAGAAAGTTTGAGTATTTTAGGGCTTTAATCAAGCTTTCTGCACATAACCTAACAATTCTTGGAATGTAAACATAAATATGTTGTACAGCTGCAGCAACTGTCCCCTGTGAAACAAATAACGGAAAAAGATAGAGGGTTTCATTTTACATGACATAAATGAAGAATCAAGGCATGAAATACTCCCTGGGTGGAATCTGTGGCTTTACTTTTGCATTTGTGTTGGTGTTGTAATTTGCTTATGCTTTGTTATATCTAACAGCAGACTGTGGAATGTTTGGTAGGGCCTGAGTCGTGAAGCTGTGAGACTTTTATTTTTTTAGATTTTATCAGCTTTATAAAAGTCAAAAAGTGAAACTGCACCATGTCCTCACATCCTTCCTGTGCTTTTTGAGTTCCAGCTGCTCTGATGGACGGGGAGCACCGCTTGAACTCACCCTCTTCCGTCTTGTAGAAAGCAGTGTACACACACACGTACACCCCAAGAGCCTTTCCTTCCTTTTTTTTCTATTTTTAGGGACTGTCTGCACCTGTGAGTCTGAACGCGCTCAGTGAGCAACGGAGGAATGGACGGCTGTGACCTCAGAGGAAGGGAGGTGTTGTGGTAGTGTGTGTGTCTGTGTGTTCGTTTGTATCGTTGTCATCAATGCAGATCTATTAGCGACCTAACTAACGTATCGAGATCCTTATGTCAAATCATGCTATGGATAAAAATGTAACTTAAAATGTACTATTTGCTGAGCATTTTGAAATAAATCTAAAAGTGAGGGGTGAAAAGCAGCTGTCAAGGTTGATATCCATATCAGAACAAATGACAGAGATGGCTCTTGTTTTTTTTTAAGTCACTCAGCCATGTGTGCTGTATAGCTCCTCCTCTGTCAGACTCATGGTAATATTGTGCCTCCCTCATCTGTCCATCTGTCACAACAACTTCCTTCCTTCCGTTCCTTCCAGAAAATGCAGATAGATGAGAATAATTATCTTATTAAACCTCAAAACACTGAGCGCACTGTCCTGCTTTGTGTTGAGGCTGCAGAACAACACCAGCCTGGTCTGCAGCGAACGCTGGATCAACCAAAGGGTTTTAACAATAAAAACTAATCAGGCATACCCCCATCTCCTCTTCTCCTCTCTCCCTTTCTTCTGCACTTTGATGTTGGACAAACTTTCTCTGTCCTCTCCTTCATCCAGCTCTCTGGGTTCCTTCTTTGTGTGCATTAACAACATTTTATGACTATTTGTAGTTTAGAAGCATAATAAAAGAAAAACATAGTTGGGTTGCTTTGGCAGAGACTAAAATCCTCTTATGCCAACATATTATTATCCATCCATTTCTATCATGTGTATTAATTTATTTCATTTATTTGCTGGTTAAATCATCTTAATTAAACACAAATAAAGATAGCTGTTGTGTGAACACAGCATTATAAGCAAAGTCGTAAAAAACAAGAACAGTTCTCAGTAATGGAAATGAGACTGCTTAGAGCCGTTCAGAAGAATCGAATCGTTTGTGAACGACACATCAAACTCTCAGCAGGGCTGACTTGGCTTCCTCTGATCATGTAAATAATCCTGGAGTTGTTTTCTTTCTACCACTGTCTTCAGATTTTTCTTTTCAGTGACCAGGCATTTAGCCACCTATCCATTATTTTTAAACACCATCTTTTAGTAAGCTGGTTGGTTGTGACGCACTTTGAGCTCACGTCTTGGCAAATAAATACCTCATCTGCAGCACCTTGTGGACCATCAGGGGCCGCCCGCAGGCCACCAGTGGTCCAGGGACCACAGTTTGAGAAAGAGGGGTTTCATGGTGTGAAATAAGCTAGGGTTAAATTTAGAAATGTACTGGTACTGGTTATGTAGGGTTAGAAAAAATGTCTAGATAATGCATAAATAAAATGAAGGGAAGTCAATACAAAGTCTTCAGTTTGATGTAAGTACAAGAATGTGTGTGTGTGTGGTGGGGGGGGGGAGTGTGTTTGTGTGTGTGAGAAAAAGAGAGAGAGAATGAGACAGGATATGTGTCAACCTCTACATTACAGCAAGTCAAAAACCACAATCATATTTTTTTTCTTAACTTTCTTCTTCTATGTATTGACTGGCGTGTTGTGAGTGACCTTCAGGTTTTAGCCAAACAAGATGTGAGTTTCTTTCTTTATTCTCACTGTGGTTTTAACCATGTTTGTTACTGACAGACAGTCAAAGTAAATCATTTTCCATTGTGTACATTTACACTCTGTATATATGTTGCGCTTTCAGGTGTCAGGTGGAATTTTTTTTCCTGTGCTCATTACGTCCTATGAAGGACTTTATGGTGTGCGATTCCAACAGTGGGAAAAATGCCAATATTCACACCATATTTTTCAAAATGATGTGGAAGGTAGGGATCAAAAATGCATTCATGTTTTGTAAAACTACATGTTTGAAACAGAAGGTCTGGTTTATCTCTGAGGGCTGACATGTGATAAAGATTCTCCTATCAAGGACTACAGCTAAGAGAAAGTGTTCTCTCTCTTTTATTGAGTAAAATGTGGTTGTAGCTACATAAATCACTTGAAGGTTGATTTATTTTTTTTTATTACACTGTTCACCAGAGTATCAAATTGTCCTTGATGTTTCAGCTATTGCTGAGTAAGTTTAGTGCACGAAAACCTGACGAAGCACTGGAAGCCGCACCACTTTATATTAGCTCTACATCAGATGCGGATTTAATTAGGACATTTCATTTGTTCGCAACTCAAGGTCAACTTGGTCTTTACTTGATTTCTAATTATGCTTATGTTAGATCTGCAGAATAATTTTTTCTCAGTCGTCCAACAAACGTGATGCTTCCTCTGTGGGAAAATGTTTCAGTGTTTATCTAATGTTCAGCTTTTGTCTAATACTAAATATGAACTCTTGTTGCACTTTTCAAAGAACTGAACAAAATACAGATTTTGTTTTTAATTTTAAATCTACTCTACTGATGAAATTGCTTAGAATTAGAATTGCAAACCAATTTAATAAAAATTTTCACATGTGACTGTTTCTTCTTTGTCAACAGATTGATCTGGAGCCAGAGGGGAGAGTCTTTGTTGTTATTGACTTATCAGGATCTTCCAGTGAAGGTAAGTTCATACTGAGGTTAAATGTCAAGTAGAGATTCATCACTGCCACATTCTGTATAATTGTCTTATATTTTGGGTTGACATGCTTATTTCTTGCTTATTTCTCTGAGTTACCTGCTGATGGAGTCATTTGGATAAAGGTTTCGATCTTGTGATCGCTTTCCATGGCTTCTTGTTGTTTTATGAAAAATGATTGCAACCAGTTTCAGAAGCACAGCAAATGCAACTTGCAGCAACCGTTGCAATAGTTGCAATGCTGTGACGGTTGCAAACTATTTGCATCAATTTTGAGGTTTCCATTGACTCATGGAGGCGTCGCGTGGGTTTGTACATTATGGCACGGCTTTTTATGCTGTAAATTAATTATATGCTGTAATTATTTGTTTTATTTTAACACCCGATGAAGATTAGATGACTTGCCCTTTTTTGTTCTTTTATGGTCAATTGAATTTGTAATATTACATTTCAAAATATACAACTCGCTGTAGGAAATTTTATCATAGTATAAAATTTATATTTCATTCCTGATGCATACAAAAGTAATTTTTTGTGGCTCTAAGTGAATTTAATTTATCTATTTACTGCCGATCTGCAGGTGAATAAGAACTGAAATAAAAATATGAAATAGAAAATAGTCTTAAATACCAAAGCTGGCATTACCACCTGTTAAGATGCTCTCAGTAAGGTGGAAGTGTTGGCGTTTACATCAGAGACGTACGGTGGCCCTGAGGTGCAAAGCACTACAACATTAACGAAAACACTACAACATTAACAAAAACGGAAGAGGTAGGTCCCAGTGGGAGAACTAAGAAATCGCTGATTGGACGACACCTCGTTTACGTTTTAACCGGAAGTCATTCTGGTTTCAACGTGTTTTTTAAAAACATGAACGCTCTCGGTGATCCAAACCGTACTACTACTATTCAAGAGTATTTTGAGTCAGGGCATAGATATGAGGTGATACTGGACATGCTCCGGACCAACCACCGAGACCTTTTTCACGCTTCCGCGTTTAAATGTGGGGTTTGACAACTTCCGGTGGCTATAGCGTTAGCACTAAAAGGCTAGGAAATGGCTCAGTCTCGGCGCAGTTGTTTTTGTTCAGTCCCTGGTTGTTCATGTGGGACAAGAAAACAGACATATCTATCGTATCATGCGTTCCCGACGGATCCGGACCAACGAAAGCTAGCCAGGCTGAAGATGCTACTGCGGACCATGATTATGTGGCACATCCACACGCAGGTAAATGTCAAATTAAGATAGAACATTGTATACATTTGTCATGTAAGATAATTTCAGTAAAATAACTGTCAATAGCTACAAACATACATGCTCGAACTCACAACATGTATTGATCTTCATAGAAGTGATGTTACATTTATATAATTAATACTTCTTGCAAACCTTATGTTATACCATTTTATTTTGTGATTTTATAGGTGCACTTGATGAAGCTCTGGATTATATAAATGAGTTGGAGGCCAGACTTCAGAAAGTGGTTTTGTCTGCTGCACTTTTTAGCTGCTACTGTGCCTTTGATGACCAGATCCGATTCTACACCAAATTTCCATCTGAATGTGTGTTCCGGATCTTCTGGGAGTCCATTGCACCCTCTGCATTACGCCTTGTGTACTGGACCAGAGCACAGAAACTTGGAGAAGAAGCATGTGCTGAAGCCAGCCCTGCCCGCTGCATGCCTCTGATTGATGAGTTCCTGATGTACTCATTTAGGATAGCAGTGGGCATGAAGGATATGTTTCAAGTCAGCATAGCTGACAGGACCAAGTACGAAACGAAACACAAACTATGCTGCAACCGCAACAGAAACAGAAAACACATAGTAACCACTGAAGAAGAAGATGTTAGAATCAGCTCTCCGTCCAGAGCTCCAACGTGAAGGTTCTTCAGCTGTCAAATATGAACAGGACCTTGAACTAACGAACAAGAGCCAACCGGCTTTCTGACTGTTTCAAACCTGCAGCTTGTGCGGTTCCTCATTTTTCTTCATGGATCTGAAGCTTCTAGCTCTGACAACTAATCTCCCTCGACAATTTATGACACTACACATGCAGAAGTAAAGCTTAGTTTCAACATCAAGAGTCATCTAGAATATAACTAAGATGCATGCTGTTTTTCATAACTGACTGGAAAATACATTTCAGAATGTCAAATATATGAAAGTTTAAACTATGATGTTCAATATTCTACGTAATTTATCAAACTACGTTAGGCTTTATTACGATGTTTGTGTAGTTCATTGTAGCTAGCTGTTAGCTCGTTGAGCTACGTCTGTTCTTACCTTGATAGCTGTGGATATATTCTTCGTGGAAGAACTTGTATTCTTTTACGTCGGTGGTCAAATTCGCCGCTGCGATTTCCTCCGCATCAGCGAAAGAAAGTGCTGCCAAATTAAGTAAGGATTGCAAAAAGGACTGGAGAAGGAGAGAGATTTTTCAGAGTACTTGAATTACAGTCACAAAAACAAGAAGTGTCCCAGCCCTTTCAGATGCAGCTTCCGGTTCTTGTGAAAAAGCTCCTGGAGTGAGGAGTGCCACTATGAGTTTTTAGTGGACTTGTACTGAAACTTCGTGGTTGGTCCGGAGCATGTCCAGTATCACCTCATATCTATGCCCTGACTCAAAATACTCTTGAATACTAGTAGTACGGTTTGGATCACCGAGAACGTTCATGTTTTTAAAAAACACGTTGAAGCCAGAATGACTTCCGGTTAAAACGTAAACGAGCTGTTGTCCAATCAGCGATTTCTTAGGTCTCCCACTGGGACCTACCTCTTCCGTTTATGTTAATGTTTCTAGTGTTTTCGTTAATGTTGTAGTGCGGGGGTGCTCACACTTTTTCAGCATACGAGCTACTTATAAAATGGCCAAGTCAAAATGATCTACCTACTACAAAAATGCAAAACATATATTTATTTAACATATTTTATTTATAAATATATTGAGGATTCTTTGTACAATGTATGTTGATGTACCTTGCATAACCGCATGAGCCAATATTGCACAACACAACACAATTAACTATGTACAGTTTACTCTGATGACTTGCACTGAATTGAATCAGCCAGGAATGCATAGTCCGGACAGTAGGTGCTGACAGCCAGCTTGACTAAACTTCTTCTTACTTGGTCCAGCTCCCCCACTGGACCAAGTAAGGAAACAAAAACGTATCACTTTCATACGGAATTTGAGGAGGACTTTTTTTCACGATGACATTTTCGAAGTGCGTTTGCCTCACCTGCCAGTCTACCATCGCAATGCCAAAGAAGGGAAATGTGGAGCGGCATTTTCGGACTGTTCATGGAAAATAAAACACCGACTTCCCGCCGAAAAGCGAGCTGAGAAAGAGAAAGGTGAAGGAATTAAAATGCCAGTTGTCCGGACTGCAGTCATTTTTCACACAACCTACTTGAAAAGCGAAAGCCGCCACCGAAGCATCGTTCCGGCTGAGTCATCTCATCGTTAATAAGAAATCCTTCCAAGACGGAGAGATGGTAAAGGAGGCCTTCGTTGAAGCAGCTGACTCATTGTTCCGAGACTTTAAAAAGAAGACAGAAATATTATCTTCTTCCTTTTCGGGACGATGCTGAGGGGGATTCACTCGCATCAAAAATTGCAACACTGTTTCACCTGAACTCTTCTGGAGTGGAAGATGAGATTTTGACACTGCAAGCCGACATTGAGCTGAAGTCCAGAGCTCATGGACAGTTCTGGAACTTACTCACAGAGGTAAAGTATGGAGTGAAAATAGTCTCAAAAGATTCGTAACTCGTAAAACATGATTCGTAACTCGTAAAAAGGGTTCCGACCCGACCCGCCATTCTGGAGTGTTTGACTGAACGCTTCTCCCAGCCAGAGCAGAATAAACTTCCGCCACCTAGTGGTCGAATCTTTTACCAATGTAATTACAGTTGTACCAGCCACAAACGAGGAATCGTATATAAACAATATTAAAAATTAGATGTGGGTCTAATGACATATAATTTTCCACAAAAATATGTCTTAGCCACGAGACGAGACAAGCAGAGAGGGAAATACGTGTTGAACTATGGAAAAAAACAATTTCCGAAGTAAACTCAGATGACCGAGCTTTTAGTAGCATGTAAACGCACCATCTGCAACACAAATCAGGGAGGCGTGAAAAGAGTCTTAAAAGTAGTTTTGCAGTCGTAACTGGATCGGTACCCTTTTTACGAGTTACGAATCGAGACTATTTTCACTCCATAGTAAAGTACCCCAACATGAGGAAGTGTGCTACCTCCTTGACTGCATTATTCGGCTCCACTTATTTATGTGAGTCAGCCTTTTCTCACATGAAGATCATCAAGTCCAAGTACCGCTCCACCATGACTGGCGATCATTTGGAAGTGTGCTTGAGGCTGGCTGTCAGCACCTACTGTCCGGACTATGCATCCCTGGCTGATTCAATTCAGTGCAAGTCATCAGAGTAAACTGTACATAGTTAATTGTGTTGTGTTGTGCAATATTGGCTCATGCGGTTATGCAAGGTACATCAACATACATTGTACAAAGAATCCTCAATATATTTATAAATAAAATATGTTAAATAAATATATGTTTTGCATTTTTGTAGTAGGTAGATCATTTTGACTTGGCCATTTTATAAGTAGCTCGCATGCTGAAAAAGTGTGAGCACCCCCGTTGAAGTGCTTTTGATAATGTTGTAGTATTTTGCACCTCAGAGCCACATAGAGACATGTTGTAATAGTGACACAAAAACAGTTGTTTATGCTACATTAATTATATATGGTTAAGATAAAAATATCTGAAAATATTATTGTTTGATTACATTCTTCAAAATCTTGACAACAAAATGTATTTTTATGGAATAGTAGAAGCTGCATTATTTGCTTTTAGGTTCTTGCTTTGACAGTGTTTTTATTGAGTAGCTTATACTTTGAATAGATGATACATTTTAAAAATGTTAATAATAATAATAATATTTTAAATGACTTTGTAAATGTAAACGTTTCTGTGTCTGCAGTATGGCTTACCACCATCAGTATGTGTCTGATGGTGGTGCTTTGTAGTCCTCAGACTTGATAAAGCGCTGAACAGGCCGAGGCCATTCACCTTTTTATCAACATTCTTTCTGCTAGAAATGCAATCGTACCTTCAAATGAGCCAGAAGACATTAAGCTCCTCCCACTTAGTTCAGCTTTTTTCATTTTTAAAAATCTTTAAATCTTGAAAAATGTTTGACCAAATTTTTCATTTTTTTCCTTATGCGTCCTGTCTGGCAGTGTAGCACGTTCACTATATATATATCAATCCATTTTCTAACACCCTTATCCCTATTTGGGGTTGGGAGGGGTGCTGGTGCCTATCTTCAGCGAACGTTTGGGGTGAGAGGCTGGGTCACCCTGGACAGGTCGCCAGTCTGTCGCAGGGATATATATATAATATATATATATATTATTATTATTATTATATACACACACACACATATATATATATATATATATATATATATGTGTGTGTGTGTGTGTGTGTGTGTGAAAAAAGGATAAAAAGGATGGACAAAGGGGATGAAGATGAAAGAATAGAGATGAAGAAGAGCATTCATGGAAATACCCTAGACGTCTGCTTCTACACCTGCAGGTAGGGAGAAAAAGCCTGAAAAAGAAAAAGACTGAGAAACCATAGTGACAAGCAACATATGTCCATATGTTGCATATAACAATGAAATGAAATGTGGCGTTGATGTGTGTTGATACATAGCATATTTAAAACTAGGTGGGAGGGCCAGCATACTTTTTTGGCTCTAGCTGCTGTTTATTTCACCTGCATTTACTGCAGAGAACATACATTGTCATCAGACATAAGTGCCACCTACTGTATGGTTCAGGAACTTCTTTTGACTTTTTGACTGTATTAAGTACTTGCTTCATAAAATAATACAATTTATGAAACTTGCATGTCATTCCCCTGACATGCAAGATTTTTTTATGATGTCATTTATTACATTAATTCAAAATACATTAACTTTGAAAAGAATGTATTAAAATTTTCTAATTTCAACAAATTTTAACATTGTGTTACACCAGTGGTTTTCCCACTGGCCTCAGTTTCACCTTCTCTTACTTCATTTCACCTTTTTCTAATAAAACTTTTACTTTTCAAATGTGTATGTTAATCTGTCCACTTTATCAGTTTCACATTAGCACAGTCAGGAAATCAGATGACACATGCAGTTTTACTTTTTCAGCAGAAAATGTAATTCCCCTGCTTATCTGGTGAATTTTTACACTGCATTTTAAGTTGCTTGAAAAGGAGCAGATTTGAGCACAGCTAATTGCCTATTAATAAAACAAAAACACAGTATTTTCTTCAGGATGATATTCAAACTATGCTACAAAAGCAGCATAAAAATGTAATTCTGGATGTTTGCACTAGATAATATGTGGGACTGGATCTGAGGAAGAAAAGGGCAGAGAGGAGAAGGGTGCAGTGATAAATTGATTAGTAAAGTGGCGTGTTCTCTAATGGAGTGGTTACATCATTGCAGAATAGGGACAGAATGAACAGCAGGCCAGCTCAGGATGACAGAAACATCCACTTTGTGGTTTCTTTTTAAACTAGTTCTGGACTTCTGTGACTTTTATCGTGTCTCTGCTCCTTTTACCTCTTGTGGCACACTCCACTGTGGGCAGGAGTGAGATCTGCTGAAATAGCACTCATTGCTTGTATGTGTTTGGCGTAGCAGAGAGCAGATGGTTGAAATAGGTGCATGCAACCTATTAAATTTAATACACACTTAGAAATGCACAGACACAGAAGGATGATAAACTGCTGCCTTTGGTTAAAATCTCTTGAAACGCTTTTGGCCCAGCTGTTCTCAACTAATTGAACCTAATGCAATGGATTAAATTTTGCTCCAGCCATTGAAATGGAATTACAAAAATATATTTTTGGTTCATTTGAAGATTTTCAAGACACAAAAGATGAGAGGAAAATAGGAGTAAAAAAGTGAAACTTGTAACCAACAGTGATGGTCCTAGCATGACTTGGACCCTGGGCATAAGAAAAGCAAAATGTAGTCGTCTGAAATGTGAGACCCATAACACACCTTCTTAGTATCTGCACAGTCTTACATAAGATTTACAAAAATCTTATGGAAAATAAGATTTTTTTTTTAAGCCAAGCACCAGTAATTTGATGCATGTGGTGGGAACTTCTTCCCATCACATCCATTATTACTCTAGAGGTAGAAGAAAATGTAATAAATGGACACAGGATCCTTGTATGCTTTGTTTTTTTGTTTTTCTGTTTCAAAACACAGTCCTGGAAATAAAATAACCGTATTGATTTTTTGTTTTTCTGTTTGTAAAACCTAAATGAAAAAAAAAATTAAAATGTAATATGTGGTTGTGGCTTTAATATGTAGTGATACAAAAAATGAACTTGTTCACAGAAAGATCATCCGTTCTGAGCTGCCTGGCTGCAGTGTAAAGAGGCTACACCCATCTTGTTTACAAAGAGATGTGTCTACTGAGGCCAGGAAACAGCTCAGAGAAGAGCACAAGGAAGGAATTAGTTTCAGGCAGAGGATTCATGGAAATGACTTCCATGATCGGAAAGGTCGTTGGAAGATCAGCAGCCACCTCCTCTGACTGTCCCACTGCTGTCTCAATGAAAAATAGATGTGCAGGAAAGCAAATTTCAAGAAGGCGTTTCTTCTTTTTAATACTCTTAGACCAGTTGTTGGTCATTTGCAACTAAGCAGCACACAAGCAGAGTGGAGAACCATGTGGGGTGAAGTAAAAATGTTTAAGACTCTACAAGTCTTTCTTCTCCAAAGGAAGGGTGTGAGACTCTGATGAGCTGTTGCTAACCTGTCAATAACTAGGTCAGCAGTTACAAGACCAAGGTGTGAGCAAAAATACTTGTACCGTTCCATCTCTTCTCTAATAAGTCCGATGTGTTGCAAGGCAATAGCTGTCAGTTGCTAGGCGATGGTGATGTTGCTCAGTGAAGGAGCAAGATGGAGGAAAGAATGTGTTAAGAGTGACGATACAGAGAAACAGACTTTGGAAGAGTTCTCTTGTCTGAGTGTGGAATCATCCTGTCAGGCCATGGAAAAGACTTTGAACACACACACCTCGCAGCAGCAATAAAAGCCAAATAAAAAATGCTGTGAAAAAACGCTAACAACTGCGCATGAAAATATTATTTATTATTTTTCTCTATGCAAAGCTGATCTAATTTAGTTCATCTGCTCTGTTCAGATGTTTAGACTTGCCTTTGCTGCTGAATTTCTAGTTTCCTTAGGGCAGCATTCATTTTCCTGATGCTTGTCTTGGGGAAACTGTATTCTGGAGAATTCTCCAGTAGGAGAATTTATTTGCTTATTTTTTCTTAAGGTACATGAACAAGTGAAGTCATTGCACAATTTTATCTAATCAAGAATCATAAGAAGTTAGTTGATATAGTTATTGAACATTGGTGTGGCTTTACTTGGACTTTATATAAATTCCCCTAAATGCCCTGATTGGCTCTCACTGATTCTATCTGCTTCAAATGATGTCCAGCTTTTTTTTAAACATACCCAACATTCAGGGTTTCTTTGCTATGAAGGGCCTCAAACACCTAAATCCCCAAACTCTAACCTACTGTTAAAGGAATGTAGTTACTCCCTTCAAGCATGTTTAAAATGGATGTCTTGTTAACATGTCAGAAATCATTCTATGTTTGTATTGGGGTCTCCAAAATGAATGCAAAAAAAGTCTGCTGCAGCTGCAGCTTATTTATAATACAATATGGTTTCTGTTTGATGGTTTTGGTTAGATAAAACTCCCCATAAAAACATTTTAAAAATAAAAATGAACC
This sequence comes from Phalloptychus januarius, assembly GCA_902982915.1. Lineage (NCBI taxonomy): Eukaryota > Metazoa > Chordata > Actinopteri > Cyprinodontiformes > Poeciliidae > Phalloptychus > Phalloptychus januarius. The sequence goes on along the minus strand of CADWAE010000197.1, from coordinate 537,352 downwards.
AAATCACACTCTGATGTTTTTAAGTTCTATATATTTACTAGTATATTTCCAATATTTTTTGTGATCCCTTGTTTGCTCCTTTTTTTTTTTTTTTTAAAGCTGACTCTTTTTCTTGACCTTCACCCACACCTCCTCTGGTTGTGATTGTGTGTAATTAATTTGTTTTAAACTGTAACTGGATCCCTTATTGATCCTTCATGTATGCAGTGCATACATGAAAACAAACTTTGGAGGGTCATGATAAATTGAAACCAAGGAAAACAAATAGTGAAACATTTAGCAGTGTACCAGCCATGCAGTGTTGTCTCCATCTAGTGGCTGCTAAATCAAGTCAAGTTTCAGCAACAATGGAGTTCAAAGTGCTTTGCACCAAAAAAGAACATAACACAGCAACCAATTAGGAAACCAGCAATAAGCATTACATTTCCTCAAATGTTATCATTAGTTTTGATGATCAAGCAAGTTGACATCAAGTATGTTGATCAATGTTCCAGATGCTACAAAAAAAGGGCAATTCTAACCTGGTGGATTTTTAGCCTTGATTTAAAGGAACTCAGAGTTTCAGCAGTTTTGCAGTTTTCTGTAAGTATAAAGACGTTGTTGCAATAATCAGTGTGACTAAAGATAAATACATGAATGAGTTCCTCTAATGGTGAAACATTAGTCCTCTGATCTTGGGAATATTCTTCAGGTGTTAGAAGGCTGACTTTGTAGCTGTCTTTATGTGGCTCTGAAAGTTCAGGTCAGCGTTCATCACTACACCTAGTAACCCAGCTAGTAGCTGGGTAGACGTTGCTTAATGCCAGACTGATTTTCTTGGTACTTATAATGCATCACATATGTAATATGTTGGTTTTGTTTTACAGAGGCGGGCTCTACCAACAATGAGGAGCGGGTTTTCCGACAGCGAATGCGACCCAGGAAGCGGCAGGGGGCCGTTCGGCGGAGGGTCCACCAGGTCAACGGGCACAAGTTCATGGCCACATACCTGAGGCAGCCCACCTATTGCTCTCACTGCAGGGACTTCATCTGGTCAGTATCTTAATTCAAAACTTTGAGTTAACACATTGGAACAGTGGAGTCTTCATTGAGTTGATATAGAAAACTTAATTCAAGCGTTATTTTCTACCATCTGCATGACTTTTGAAAACCAAACTGTATGGTTATTAAAATCAGATGGGAAGTGTGACGTGGTGCAGGCAGATGAAAGGAAGCATAGTTCTTTGCACATGCTGTGTTGGAGACCAGCTGAGGCCCTTACAACAACCAGATCCTCCCTGGTTTCCTGCTTCACTCAGCTCCTCACAGTAACCTGTGCCTTTTGTTTTTACACATGAGCACAGGGCGATGCTGTGAAATGGAGGGGTCACAAACAAAGCCAGCTGTGTTTGCTTCCATTCCGAAGGACAGCAGTCTTTTTCAGCATGTCTTGATAACATGTTCATCACTCTTTGTGAGTTTTCTTTTTCTAACGTGTCTGTCTTTCTGCAGGGGTGTTTTAGGGAAGCAAGGCTACCAGTGTCAAGGTAATGTCTTTTTCCCTTACAGTGACGTTAAAACTACCACCAGTGACATGCTGAAAAGTCAATTTGTAACTTCATAAATAAAGTGAACATCATTGGAGTCTTAACAAGAAATTAACCAACAGTATTATGTAAAAGTTCACTTTTTATACATTATGTAAAGAATCAGACTTTTTAATCTTTTAAGAAGGTTTTAAAAGTTTTTAGGCTTTTGAGGTGGTTTTTAGTTTTTCTTTGGACTTTTACTTTTGTACTTCATCAGCTTGTAATGTATGGCACTTATGTAATGAGACAATTAATTATAATAAATTCCTCCAGATTAGAGAAGCTTAGAAACTGAACACTTGGTTCTGGTTCTGTGTGTTGTTGCTGCAGTTTGTACCTGTGTGGTCCATAAGCGCTGCCATGAGCTCATCATTACCAAGTGCGCAGGAATGAAGAAGCAGGACGACACAATCGGAGAAGTAAGACGTGACGTTTCCTACAAAAACTTAACGGAACTCAAAGCTCTGTTCCTATCTTATACTTAAGGTTCTGTTTTTTATTAGATGTTTTTTTTTATATCTGGAAACCTTCATTTTTTGAGGAAGGTTTTCCGTACTTCTACTTCTATGGAAAACCTTCCTCAAAAAATGAAGGTTTCCAGATATTTCCAGACATATTTAACAGAGATGCTGGTTTTCTCGCAGCAAGTCGGGTCTCAGAGGTTCAGTGTCAATGTCCCGCACAAGTTCAGCATCCACAACTTTAAAGTTCTCACTTTCTGCGATCACTGTGGCTCCCTGCTGTGGGGTCTGCTGCGACAGGGACTCCAGTGTAAAGGTAAACCTGGAGTCCACCACAGGGCTTCTTCCCGTCTTATCAGGTGTGTGAGCTTTCCTCTGTTTGTGCTGCAGTATGTAAAGTGAACGTACACAGGAGATGCGAGAGCAACGTCGCTCCAACATGTGGAGTGGATGCCAGAAGAATTGCAACTGTCCTCTCAGATCTTGGACTGACACCAGATAAAATCTCCAACAGTGCCCAGAGGCGAAAAAAGGTTGAGACTACTTAGAATCTGTGCTTTAAGAAACTAAATGTGTGTGTTTGCATTTACTGGATTTGATAATCCTTGAAATTCATTGAAATTATCAGATGTAAACACAGTGTGGGTGTATGTGTCTGTGTTTAAGCAGCTTCCTCAGTCTCAGAATCCTCAGCAGCTGGTATCAGAACTACATCAGACAGAGGGGGACCACTCGAGGTCCGCTCCCTCCTCCCCATGTGACCAAGGTAGGGATCCTCATCTCACAGCGACCGCATATACTGAAGCATTGAACTAAGCACATCATAACTCATCTATATGGTGGCCCTGAAGTGCAAATAAATCACTAAACACAACTACAAAAACATAACATTAATTAAACACAGCTACAAATTAAAAAAGCACGACAGTAACAAAATGGAAGAGGTAGAGGTCAATCTCAGTGGGACACATGGTTGATTGGACAACACCACTTTTGACTTGAGACCCAAAAATGTTTCTGGCATTCTTTGCTGAGATAGACACCATGATAGTCACAGTGCCATCTATTGCCCAAACTGTGAAAAAGAATGAAGCTGACCTTTGTAGTATGTCCCGTCTCAGAATATTCTTGGATAGCACTAGCAATGTTTGCATCATCAGTAGCATTAATGTTTTCAACAAACATCAGATTAATTTCCGGTTCTAACAGCAAAAGTGGAATCGCCCAGTCAGCATTGCTTTGGGTTTCCCACTGGGACTGGGCTGTTCCACTTTAGTAAAATTGTTGTTTTTTTCTTAATTTGCATTTCTGCTTAGTTAGTTTTGAGTGCTTCAATCTGCAATTGTGTTTAGTGATTTGTTGATATGGTTTGCACTTCCGGTTAACCATACCTCTTTTCATTTGGCTCTGCGCAGATGTGAAGGAGCTGGAGAACATCCGGAAAGCTCTGTCCTTCGACCAGCACGGAGAGGAGCACAAAACACACCCTCTGTCCTCGCCATCGTCACTAGTGATGGTGGGAGGAGGAGGGGGAGTGGGCGTTGATGGAAATGGAGTAAAGGAAGAGAGAAGCCAGGAGAATGGTGAGGTCAAAAGTCACAGCGCTCCTGAGATAAAAAGGATGAACCTGCACGACTTCCTATTCATAAAAGTGCTGGGGAAAGGGAGCTTCGGAAAGGTTGGTGGAAAAGTTTGGGAAGAGTGGAGCGGTTTGGAGCGGGCATTCCCCTCTTACTGTGAGTATGGTGTGATCAGGTGATGCTGGCCGAGCTGAAGGGCACCGACGAGGTGTTCGCCGTCAAAGTGCTGAAGAAGGACGTGATCCTGCAGGACGATGACGTGGACTGCACCATGACGGAGAAGAGGATCCTAGCGCTGGCTAGGAAGCACCCATACCTGACCCAGCTCTTCTGCTGCTTTCAGACTAAAGTAAGGGGTACTCACATGCAGGGACAGCGCCCTGCCACCGGGGGGCAATGTCAGACCATGTTAAATCTGGAGATATTTGTTGACAGCTCTCTCAAATGGAAGGAGATAGTCTGGGGGAAACATTAGTCAAAGTTCAAATGTATTTATATAGCACAATTACAACAGCGTCAGCTGACCAAAGTGCTTCACAGCAAACAACATCACAGGTAGATAAATGACAAAATATAAATAAGTTCAGTAAAAATAATAAGACAAATATGTTAATTGGTATCAGAGAATTACATGGGTTAACTTACAGAGAAGTTTTTAATAGAAAAGTAAAGATTGACAATTAACCATTAATATTAATATATAAAGATAAATGAATATTTTAGACAGTTAAATAACGACAAATAAAATTCTCGGGCCCTCAAGAAAAATATTCAGAGTTTATTTCCATGATGAACCTGCAGCATCTAAGTTGTTGTGAACAGAGATGATCTAATCCAATCTTTTTTTGGTATTCAAAATATCTACTAATAACAACATTTTTTCTTTTTTTTGTTCAGGCATTGTGTTATAAAAGCTAAAATATATAAACCACACAGGTAATGTCAGCTGTGCTGTTGCACTTTCCATACTCAGAGTTGTGCTCATATGTTTACATACTGTGGCAGAGTTTCTGAGTTGTAGGCCATTGAATAGTCACCCAAACCTCTGAAGCCATTTTGTTTTGTGTTTGCTCTATGTAAACAGCTGCCTCTGAGCGAGAGGCAGGAGCACTTTAGGGAGCTCGCCAGTACACCACAGGGATGCTCGTTACGAGTGTGTATTAAAAGTCAGTGAGTTTCTGGGACCAAATTGAATGAACTGAATATAATGTATGCTTTCACACCGGCCATGTTTAACCCACTTTAATCCAAATCTAAATTGCTTGCCTAGAAAGTTTGGTTTGCTTGTGGAGGTTGACCAAACCGTGAACTTTGGACACCTAAAAACCTTGGTTCAGCTTAGGTGAACTCTGCTTGGTTTGAAGTAGGGCCGGGTATTTGTCATGTTGTTTATCGTTTGTCATAGTATATTTCCTAAAAAGATAAAGATTTTGATTTATTGATATCACGATAAAGTCCAATTAATGTTTAAAACACCCCCAAACTGTCCTTATTGTTGGGATTGATAATCTAACAATTTTTTCCAGTGTTTGTTTAATAAAAGCCCCAATAATTATCAACACATGTCAGAATACAGTTGCCATCTGAATATACTGTTACTGTAGCTCTGTGATAAATCACACTTCTTCATGTGACCGGTGTCCTAAAGAAACAGACTGCAAATGGGAATGCTGTTGAAGAGCAGTGTTTGTGTTTGTAGGACAATAATAGCTGAAACACACAGTCACCAAGTAACCTAACAAAATGTATATATATATCGTCACTTTTATTGTTATCACAATAGTACCACAAAATATCACCCACCTCTAGCTTGGATGCATTAACGCCAAGTGGACCGGGGACCGTTCCAAAATCAGGAAGTGGTTTTGGAGTGCAGGGCATTCTGGGTAACTGTTCAGAGCAAGAACTGAATAAAAAACACAGAAATTATAAATTTGGCTGAATTCATGGTTGACACATTAATGATCAAAAATGTTGATCACTAAATGTGCTCTGTGTCAGTGATCATTGTGATTAATCGTCATTTTTACCAGTAGAGCCATTAGCACAGCCATTTGGTGACAGAGTCGTTTCAACCTGCCACGCAGCTTTCATCATTTCCACTTTCAGACAATTTTCCGTCCTACACTCAATGTCCTAAAACTGACAGACACACAAAGTTCCTTGTTCCTTGTTCCCATCAGGAAACATGTAGCAGGTTTGTACATTTATGTCAGAGCTCACTGTTACTGTACCGTGTTAGTGTTCGTCCTTTCACTGCAACTTGAGCCTGACGGTGCAACACTGTTGTTTTTTTTTTCTTTTGAGGCCTGAACAGGTGGTGAACTTTATCATCAGACTTCTACTAAAATAGAACAGGTGGTGGAAATGGAAAGCACTGAAACAGCTTTTGCTTTTAAGGTATAAGTTGATGTATTTCCTGAAGTCCTGATAAAATGTGTGGTGGACTTTTCTCAAAATACTTTTAGGTAGTCGGTCTTCAGAACCATTTCCAGTACTTCAGTGATATCACCTCAGTTTTAGTGTTCTTTGTGTTTGGTGCTTTCCTTTGATTTTGAATCTTAGTTGTCATTTTTGATGACAACGCAATATTTACTGAATATATTTGCACTGAAGTCCAGTGGGCAATAGAAGACAATAGCAGATAAAAATTCACCTTAATTAGAATCTTGACTCGCCTTCTTGCGACACCATCTGGGTCATAGATGGTGGACATAGTCCAAATTTACACACAATCTCATTGTCAGTCATTTGTAGAATAGCCTCAGCAAGTTAATGCCTCATTTGAACTGAAAACATTGACTAATGGAATGATGAAGATGATGACGTTATTTCTTCCTCAGCGTCCGGCTCCAGAAGTCCTGGGGTCCAGTTTCTTTTCTGCTTCATGTTCATGGAGGCTAATTTTAGGTCACCTTTCTCTATATTTTTTAGCAGCAATACGCAATAACTTCAGCTTCCATTAATAGTGTGTTTGGAAAATTAGAATTTCAATTCTGAGATTCTTTTTTCTACATGGAGCATAAAACACAAAATAAATTAACAACAACACTGGTTTTGGTTTCATTGTGAAGTAGAAGAAAATGTTTAACCTGAGAGTAGTTTGTATTTACTGGAACAAAGCAATGACAGGAAATGTTGTATGACATTAGACAGAGGAGAAAAAGATACTGTATATTAAAAATACTGAACTAAAGTGTCCCCATAAAAATAGAATAAAATACACATTCCCATGGATCACACACATGTGGAGCATCAAATGGGTAACAAGTCAGTAAATAAATAGCTTCAATAATGACATAAAGACATAAAGAGCTCTGGAAAAAATGAAGGGACCATTAAAATGATCAGATCTCTGATCTTACTCTGTATGTATATGTTTGAGTAAAGTGAACATTGTTCTTTTATTCTATGAACTACTGACATCATGTCTCCAAAATTCCAAGCACATTTTTTTAATTTATTTGCAGAAAATAAGAAATGTTCAAAATAATGAAAAAGATGCAGTGCTTTCGCACTTCAAATAATGCAAAGAAAACAAGTTTATATTCATTTAGAAACAACATTAATGTTTTAACTCAGGAAGAGTTTGGAAATCAGTATTTGGTGGAATAACCATGAGGGATCAGATCAGTGGGATCTTATTTTTCCTAGATCTGTATGTTAAGATACATAGTTTTTCAAATATAATGCTCACTTGTTTAAGTTTAAATATATTACTTATTAAAAGCATATATATTTTTAAATGACATTATGTGTTTCAGTGCACCATTTAATAACTCAAACTGTCACTGCTGTGCATCGCTTCACATCTGATTGGTGAAGTTTACTGTTAGCATCAACTGGTGTTGATTGTTTGCAGATAAAAATAAATTTACAATCTACTGCATTAAGTTTAAAGAAAGATTTCCATAAAAATGAGTCTTTATTCAATGGAATATACAATAAAAATTTACAGAACAAAATAGAAACGTGTTGTATGTCTACAACTACAGAAATAATCAACATTTTCAACAATTAATAAAGATGAGAAAAATATTGGTGGACGGTGAAATACGGCAAAGACAAAATTATTTAAGGTGGGACAAATGAAAAAACTAGCCAATAAAAGAGATGTGACAGGCTTATTAGAAATGACTGACAAGCCTGTCAGCCATTTGTGTCTTCAGTCCAACTAAATGAAATCTATCTAGGTCCACAAAAGCTACATGAAACACTTGTAAAATAAAAGCAGCTGTTACTAGTCCACCTGAAAAGTTGCTGATTTGTTGATTTACTCCACATAATTGAAGAGTCAGCTGTGGCCGTCTCCCACCTACATTTTCTTTTCTTTTTATCTTACCAACTTTCGTTTCTCCAGTCTGAAGGGATTTCCGCACAAAGACAAAAAAAAACAAACAAAAAAAGCTGTGTTTTCCGGGGTTCGGCTGGACTCAGCGAGGAGTTATTCTCCTAACATTGTTTATTTTCTCTGGATGTTCTAGGAAGTCTCATATCGGCATCTCCTTTTCACTTTATTTATTCCTGTTATTATGCCATGCAGCAAACACATGCAGGGTGGACAGATTAGAAGCAGAGATGGGGCATTGTTCTCAAATGCTGCTGCACATTCTTTCTCTCTTTTCATTTCTACTGCATTTCTTCTTCTCTTCTCATTTCTGACAACCTAACTCCTGCTCAAATGAGACACACACATCTACACGCATGCACACACACACACACACAACGGTCTGTCAGGGGTGATTGCCTGTGTGTCGTCGGATGAAACAAAGGAACCGTGGCATTTATATAACCACTTTGATCCGTATCGGTAACCTGATGCGTATTCCATATGTTGCATAAAGCCTCTCTCATCACCTGGCTCTCCGTGCTCATTTCCCCTCCCCTTCCCCTGCCACTGCCATTTTCTAAGAACGTATGCGGAACAACCCGGGTCGTGTGTTGGTACAACAAACAGCCTCAAATCTACTGCACATCTACGGCCGCCGCGTCGTGCCACTTCTCAATTGTCTCTTTGCACGTATGGCGCTGATATCCTTCTGTATAAGCGAAATGCTGCTTTCTTGCTTCCGCTTTGAGTTACCATGACAGCTTCAAAGTCGTATTTCAGAAGCAAATAAAGCAATAGCATGAACATTGTTGTCTTCCAAATATAATGGGCTTTTAAGTTTTCAAGAATTTCCAAGGAATCTTGAATTAAGAAGACGGAGACTTGTATATATTTGTTGCGACAAGTCAAAGCTAACGCTGCACAGCAAAGTTTGCAGCCTTCACTTCACTCTGTATCAGCTTGTTCAGCCTAAAACTACTGTGGCCCCACACAGGTTTGCCCATGTAGGGCCACTGCCATGTAGGGCCCATGTAGACCCAGGACATCCTGGAAGGACTATGTTTCTCAGCTGGCCTGGGAACGCCTCGGGATTCCCCCGGAGCAGCTGGAACTAGATGCTGGGGAGAGGGAAGTCTGGGCCTCCCTTCTTAAGCTGCTGACCCCGCGACCCGACCCCGGATAAGCGGCAGAAGATGGATGGATGGATGGATGGATGGATGGATGGAAAAACAAATCACTTCATGATGAAATTGGGTGTTTTGTTATTATAATGACAGAAATCGCTACTAAAAAAACAAAAATCAACTCTACAGATGGGGCCCTTTGGTTGCCCTGGTGCCCTAAGCGGCTGCTTAGTTTGCTTATACTTTGGGCTGGCCCTGCTCAGAACAATCTAAATTTGGTTTGCCACTTCAGGCAGTGAATGTAAATCCACATTTAAAATCTATTTTGGAGTGAATTTTTTTCTGATGCCAGGGCATCAAATGCAAAAAAAATACAAACAAAATATTAAAATGAAAAACATAACCCTCAACACAAAGTATTTGTCCAAGTTTTGCTTTTTTGGGACCAAAAACATCCCAGTGAATAAATTTGGCACAATAAAGCAACAGTTAGCCATAAAAAACCCCCTCAAAAATCCAGACAAAGATTAACAAATTGAGATACAGTTTACTGGGTTTTTTTGTTTTCATTTATTTCTTTTTAAATTCTCAACTTGACACATTTGGCCCCCGTGACAAAAACTTTGGACACTATTGCTTTAAACACTTTGAATCTACAGAATTCAATTTAAATTTGAATATTTTCACTGATATTTATCAAAGCCATCTGTTTTCCCCTCTCCTAATTTGTCTGTCCTGTTGCATCTCCTGGAGTAGCTCGGCGCAGTACTCCCTGCTGTTCCTCACATGTTCATGATGCTCAATAGCTGGAAGGCCTGTTATGTTCGTCTCTTTAAGTCAATTTGAAGGAAACACTAATAACCTTTATTCAAACGATTTCCTATTGCCAGATAAGACTTTGAAATGAAATTACAATTTGTTAAAACAGAAGTTCACATATGTGGATTTCTAAATAAGTTTTTATGTAAGTCACTCCCCTCTTCAGAAGAAATTGTGATGCTCCCTGTGACATCACTCACTTAAAAGTGTTTGTACTTTCTGTGACCTTTGTCCTACCCGCCCCCCTCTCCTGAATGCCCCTCCCTCTTCTCATTCTTCCTAATCGACTGTGGGATCGCAGCGGTTCCCCTATCAGCCTAATTACCACAGAGAAATGTAAATAACATTATACAACTGTAACATCGGGCCTCTTTCTTTGAGGCTCACACCGATGTCCGGGAAGAAAAAGCAACAAGAGGAAAATGAGGGCGAAGAAGAAGGGACAACTGCTTTTGATTTTTTCTTCCTCCCAGTTGTGATGAGAAAGCAAGACGATAAAACTGATCGAAAACGGGTCAGAATAGTCCGGAACCACATGCAGCACAGGGAAGAGAGAGGGAGTGTTTCTTTTTAACAAAGTGTAATTGGTGAACATCAGAGGAAGCAGAGGCGAGCAGAAACCAAACAGGTGCATTAGAGAGGCTTTGTTCTGAGCAGCTTGTGACAGGACAGGGACAGACTGATGGAGCGATGCAGAGAGATGAACAGATAAAGACAGACAGGGACACGAGGAGGTTCATACAGAGGACTGAGGCGGAACAAAATCCAACCAAAACAAAACAAAGCTGATTGAGTCATTGATGTTCAGTTTGAACTCTATCTACCATGTCAGCGGCTCTTATTTATAACCAGCCATGATGCACAATCATTAAAACCAATGACTTTATCAAAAGTTGTTACTTTAACCCTGAATGTTAAAGTGTAAAGCTGCACGGTTAATACGTGAAATGTGATTGGATAAATATCAGGCATCTTCTTGGCCTCATGTATGCATAAGCATCAGGAGAATACAAAAGCATTACATCAGGAAGATGTTCACAACTTACCAAAAACATGCAAAGTCAGACATTCAGAAGTTTTCAAGATGTATTTTTCGTGAGAAATGCATCTCCGCATCAGTCTGATGCAGAAATAAAAAGTCTTTTTTCACAGCAATTTGTTTCACAATTTAAAGCAGCAAGGAATAAAACAGCTATCATTTCCTGTTTATTTGTAGTGCTAGCTAATAGTAGCTGAGCAGAAAATGGTTTAGCTAGCATTTGTTTTATTTTGCTTTTGGAACCAAAGAGCATATCACAAGTAAACTGAATATAGAGGAGGATAGACAAAATAAAATTAGATTAAAACAAATATGTATATTTTATCATGCTGTTAAGAATGTTGTTTTATAGTTAATTACTTGTAACAAGAGTTAATTTAGCAACAACTTACTATTGTATTTAAAATAATAGTGTGTTTAAATTTTTTGTGGGAGCATAGTGCATATTCTGTTGAATCAAACATAAGGAGTGAAATTATGATTTTTAGGAGGAATTTTTTTTTCTTAGCAAGATGTCTTGCAGAAACTGAAAAAAGCTGAACATTTGTGTGATTTTAATCAGTTTAATCAATTGTAAATTATGCTAATAAAGAACTACATTGGTGGTCAGTCTGCTATTAATCATTTTTAGCATAACATTTGAAGACCAAATAGAGGCCAGTAAGAGATTTCATTTATTCATCCTGTTTCACTTTATGCACGTGTTTGAATGAATGGTACAATGCTTCTCTGTTGCTAAGTGATGTAAAAAAAAACCCCACACACATCCTGTAAAGAACAGAATATCCAAGATGATAATGTTCTTCTTTCTGCAGCTTCAAAGCTAATGAATATCCAGTAGAGACCAGGCTTTGAGCCGATGAACAATACACCTTGTTCTTTAAATTCACTGTGAAAAAAAGTGTTAAAATATGAGGTTACGTACACAGATCATACCCAACTTAATAATGTTTTTTCTTTCTTTTTATTTTCCTAACTTCCTGCAGTGAGTTCAGATTTGTTTGCTGCTCTGGGGCTTAAGTTGGAGCATACAGAAGCACTTTGGTAATTTCATCCTTGACATGAGTCTTATTGACATTGCATGATCCTCAGACCTTTACTTAGACGGTCACTTTATTGTTATAAACTATAGCAATCTTTTCTGTTAAAATTTTTTTTTAGCTCATTATTATATTGAGTCTATATTTGAATGTCTCAGCTGAGCCCATGCTGCCCAGTACGGAGCCTCGTTCCAGTTGTGTTGCCTTCATCTTGTACCAGTTGCATTCCACTGGAGTTAGCCACAGATCTGTGGCAGGATCAAGAGTGTTGAAACACAGTTTTGCACAAAAGCAGCATTAAACAGTGTCCTGCTTTTGATGGAGAGATGTTTCCTGTCTGGCAATATCTCCCTTACTCTGCTCCACCGGCTTTTAAATATTTGGATACATTTTATTAGTTCTTTTTACCAGACGTTTGAATGATTTTGTGTTGAAGGTGAGGCACTGAGAAATCTCAGTGCCTCTGGAAAGGTTAGGCCAGTAATTATCTTCACAGCTAAGATTAAAATCAAACTTTTTCTTTAAAATTGTGTTTTTTGTTCACCGTTACACCTCCAGTAATGACTGTTCTTAAGAAATACAGTGCTGGAAGATTTGGATTGGATCATTTATATCTCAGGAACCTCAAGAACACAAAAACTGTGTTGCAAATGTGATAAGAAGTCACCATATTTTTTTTTTCTTTTAAGTTTTTGTTTTCTTATTTTAGTAGCCTGTAAAATTCGGCACATTATTGACCTCCTCTGAGACCTTGGTGAAAACTACATCTCTCAATGAGAAGCTCTGGACTTCAAATGTGGCAAAAGAAAGACATGATGAGTAAAAAGCTCGCTTTCACAGACATGAAGAGGAACATGTAACATTGCTGTGAAAAGTGGTTCCCTCCTTACAGATTTAGTCTTTCTGTTTTTTTATCACCCTTAATTTGGTGCGTTTCCATTAAAAATGAGCAAAAATAATCAGATAATTGTAAAACACAATTTCTGAATTGTGGTGATTCCATTAAATAAGAAACACAATTAATTACTCATGAGTAGGTTTGTTCACACGATAAGTCATTAAAATCCTGCCACGTCTTCCACTTCTTGTCGTCTTCTTCGTCTCCACCAGCAGTAACAGCCAGTTGTTGATGATGTGACTTGTGTGATGTGAACAAACATTTTCTCTGTAATTCAGCAAAATTCACTAATTTTGATCCGTCTGAAAACTCACCTTCATCAAGTGTTTGTCATAACAAGCAGAATTGTTTAAACTGGAGTTTTTGGGGATAAAAGACATTAAGGTTATGCCACACCATCTCAGTCAGATTAAAAGTCTAAACTTTGATTAGGCCACACCAAAACTTTTACTCATTATTCATGTGGGCTTTCTGGTGTGACGTAGGCTGTTGTCATGCTGCAAAACCCAAGTAAGTCAATGGTCAGACAATCTCCTTTGTGAATTTCTGGTTCTGTTAAGCCAGAACATGGCTCTGCTACCGCTGCATGCTCTTTGCTTCCCCTTTTTGTCTGGTCAGTTTCTAAGATTTTATTTTTTATTTTCAAAAGTCTCAGAGATCATCAGGATGTCTCCTGTCATGTTCAGTGTTTCAGGTGTTTTTGGTCAGCTCAGGGCTTCCTCTTGCATGTCAGGTCTGACCAGCAAACAGTGATTTTTACAGAAGCTGTCAGACCTTCAGATGTTCTGACTTTCTGTTTTGTGATTCACTGGATGAGAAAAAAAATGTCTTTTTTTCTTTAGGTGTAGAATAGCCTGTCAGAGTTATCATACACAAAAATCAACAGTTTTACTTTACAGTTTTTGCCGTGAACCCATTCAGTTACATCATTGCCGTATTTTAAAATAGAAGGGCTCAAAGACAATTAGGAGTTAAAAATCTACAATTTTATGAGCTCATTTTTATTTATTTATTATTTTTGCTCTGAGTTGTTTTAGAACACAGATTTATTCGTGCCGAAATGTCATCTAAACCACAAACAGACTGTTGGAGGCTTTGAGTTGCGCTGAATGAAATCACTCAGTGCATCTTTGCTGTGGCCTCTGTGTGGTAATGGCCAGCAGCCAAACAGTAATGGCTTGTAATGTTCCGAGGAAAATAGGGCAGCAATTCACTTTCCTTTTTTTCTTCTTCTTCTTCTTGGTACATGGACAAAAGTTCAAACCCTCCTGTTGTTTTGGGGGTTTTTCCACCGTTTTGAGTGATTATGACGAATGGATTTATTGTAACTTCATATACCGTGTTCTTATTTACCAAAACACAAACAGTCTATTGTTTCTTTTTTTAGGAAATAATACACATATTTGGTTGTGATTTGGAAAACTTTCATAATTTCAGAACTGCAGCGTAACTGTTATCAAACCTCGATATGATTGCATTAGCTTCTCAAATTAACCCCTCATGCCTTAAGAGAACCTTCCATAACTTCCGTTTGATGATCTTCTTCAGATTATATTAAAATTATAAATAACAGTTTGAAAAGACAGCTATGTTGTAGAAAAGTACTTAAGCACATCAATTAATACAGTCATGCTAATATGGTACGGTTTACATGAGCAGCTTCACTATTTTTCTTTCATTTAATCTTTTTTTCCTTCCTTTAATACTTTTCTAATATATTTAAAATCATTTTCACTTTACCTATTTTCCTATAGAAGCTCTTCTGTTCTCCAAAACATAATTCAACAAAGTAAAAGCAGTGTGGTTTATTTAATAATTCATCTAAGAAAATTACATAAATGCTATTTCCAATAAGAAGAAATATTTTTGTCATCTAAAAATATAGTAAATCATTATTCATCCTGAGTTTTGTTCTATAAATCCTCATTTGTTATATTTCCTAAAACAAATCAAATGTATTTTATCATCAGCATCATTTGGGTGACAAAATACAAACGCACAGTGCAGCAGCATTTCATGATCATCTGGAATCACTTCCAGGAGCTTTTTTACAGCATACAAATAAATTGATCTAATTTGGAATAAAAAATGTCATCCTTCTCAAACTGCTCAGTTACTAAAGTTAGATTCACCAGCATAATACCTCTAGATGTACCACGTGGGTTGATGGCATCATTAAGGTATTTCTCTGCCAAAAGATATGACAGCACCAGCTTTTCCTTAACATTTCTGGGTGTGTATGTGGGTGTGCGTGTGCGCGTATGTGTGTGAGACAGTAAACAGCGTGCGTTACTGATTATATAAGGCTGCGAGTTCAGACTTGGCGACATATGTTTCAGCAGGGTGGCATTCTGAGGGCACGGCGCACACAAACACCACAGACACGTACACACAATACCGAGATAACCATCAAGACGTTATTGTCTGTGGCTCATCTGGCTGTGGACTTATAGAACGGGGAATGTGTGTGTGTGTGCGTGTGTGTGTGTCAGCAGAGGGGAAGCTAGTATCTACATTTGTAATTACAGTCAGGAAATGTTTATTCATGTTTGATTGGGTGGGACCAGTCGGGACATTTAAACAAACTATTTGAGCATCCTGTTTAAAGTGGAGGGAGAAAAGAGGCGGAGCATTGCTTGGTTATGTAACTCCCTATCCTGACTCCTCCCGCCTTAAAGTGACAGCTTTATCTCTTTGTCTTGTTCCCACAATTATGCCTACTTCAACTTCATGTTGTGTGTCAATCAGCTGTTTAAATCCTCTTGTTTGTGTAGTCACTGTAGGTCATTCTGTGTCAATAAAACGGAGGGAACTGTGGTTGCTCATGCAAAGCTAGTTCCAGATAACAATGACATGTGAAAAATAGGCTGCAAAACTGATTTCTAGTAATACTTTAGGAAATGTTTTATCCGTTTGGGTGTTTGGCCATTAGGTGTTCAGGTAAGATAGACCAACTCTTCATTTTAAGCCTTTAAATTACTTAAACCTGCGTTTCAATTTAACTTAAAATTGTGCAAATGGGAATTACGAAATTTAATTTGCTTACTGGAAACGCTCCAATTTAGTAGAAAAAAACTCTTGTTTTTTGCTAAAACAGGTTTTTGCACTGGGATCAGATTGTTTTTCAGTCGTGTTGAAATGAGAATATTTCACAAAACTTTAATAGAAATGCTTTTATTCTTATCACGAGTCACATGATCAACTACTGGGATGTTACTAACACCAACGAAGAAGAAGACAGGAAGTATTTGGAGGGTGATAACATGGTATGATTTTTAACCACTAAAAACAAACTTATTCACATATGATCTTTTTTGTTTCTTATTTGATGGAAATGCCACAATTGCAAACATAGTTCTGTGCTCATCTGTAATGAAATGCAGCTACTGTTGCCTTTTTTTTATTACTTTATCTCAGCAGTATCATTATACCACCAGTGCAAATGTTATTAGCAAAACTAATAACTCTACTCTACAAACTGCTGCTGTTTGTGGCTCTTTTTAGGAAGTATTCAGCAATATAATTTAATGTCA
The DNA here is from genome assembly GCA_902982915.1 of Phalloptychus januarius. Lineage (NCBI taxonomy): Eukaryota > Metazoa > Chordata > Actinopteri > Cyprinodontiformes > Poeciliidae > Phalloptychus > Phalloptychus januarius. The sequence goes on along the minus strand of CADWAE010000197.1, from coordinate 520,960 downwards.
GAGTGACGCATCAAAATTATGAATGGTTACTACTGTTGTTCTACATCCCTCAGTCCTAGAAGAACTTCTCTAAATTTGAAAACATGCTTTTGTTTTTGGCTGCTGCAGTGAAAGATGAAGCAAAACCAAAGATTAAACATTAGTTTGTTCAGTAAAAAGATAAAGGGAAATAAAGTGAAGGAAAGAGCAGAGTGTTTTTAGCCATGTCATTCAGCCCTTATTCAGGTACATTATTTTAAAGGAATGGTTTTAGGTACCAAAAATTGGGTAATTGGTGATTCTGTTAAAAATAACAATATGTTACTGTGACCAACATAAATATATATATATGAATATTTTTTTTTATACCACAAAAATTACTTCCTGCCAGGCTGGTGTCTCTGCCTGACCTTTATTCTGCAATTGTACAGTGTGACATTGATTACTGTCAATATTTATTGATCTATATTTGCACAATTTGACTTTAACAAGTGGTCAGAGTGTGTACCAGATAGAAAAAGTCGTGTTGAGTCCCTGTAAAGACTCACGTTAGACTCTTGGTCTAAGAGACTTGGGCTAGAAATTGTTTTACTAACCTGACCCTCAGGTAAAGCAACATTTTCTCTTTTAGATGTACCATCTAAATATAGATGTATCATCTTTTAATTAAAAGCGTAGTTCACACACTTCCTGTGCCTTTCAAAAAGTTTTGGAGGGAAGAACGAACAAACACTCAGTTTATGTTTCTCTAACTTAACGTGCAAACCCTGATTACTCCTGCTATGACTCTTGACAGACCTCTCTTTGTTTCTTATATATGCTACTGTTTATATCACAGCTATGTCTGCAACACACTCTCTCTAAAGAGTATAGGAAATAAGAGTATTTCCTATATGAAGAAAGGGAGGTGGACTTCAGGAAGGGGCTGCTTTCGCTCTACCAAGGGAATAAGGAAGCACAGAGGGCGGGGTGTTCTGCAGTCGGTGTTTTATGAAGATATAAGATACAAAAACACTCAAATGAAGGTGCTTTAAAAAAAAAAATCACTTTAAGGGAAGTCAAACTAACTACTGATTCAGAAAAAAACACAATCACTTCCTAATAGTTATAATACCACTATAAACAACAAGAATTTATTCAAATGAACCCTAGGCGTAAATTCACACTAATCATAATACCAGCGGCTCATTCCCTCTGACAGCGGTTACCAGCGCCAAAGACTTTCATTTCTCAATTAAACTTTCCAATACCACACTCTCTCTCTGCGTGAGTCTTTCCAGGTTGAACTGCAGTCATGTCACTAGAACGTTCCAAGAAGAAATCAGTATGGAAGAAAACCTGAACAATAACTGGAGGCCAACTATGGCCCCCATACAAATATCTGCAGTAAACAATAATGGAATAACACTAACTGTTCCTGTCATTCTGCTTCATCATAAACAGTCCAACATGACTGTAGCTACTTCATAAATTCAGAGCGATTGTCATGTGTCTCCCACTCTCTGGCACTAGGACCGTCTGTTCTTTGTGATGGAGTATGTTAACGGAGGCGACCTGATGTTCCAAATCCAGCGGTCTAGGAAGTTTGACGAGGCGCGCTCCCGATTCTACGCCGCCGAGGTCACGTCCGCGCTAATGTTCCTGCACCGGCATGGAGTCGTTTACAGGTAGGAGCCACAGCTTTGGACACGCTGTGACCGCAGCATGTTGAGAAGTTTGGTCTCTGGTTGGCTAGATCTCTTTTTTCATTTTTCTGTCTCTGCTATCATTTGATATTCTGTGCAGTTTGATGCTGATTTGATTCAGTGCCACCAACTGTGATCTGCGTTATGGAAGGATTCCTCTTTAAACTAAATAAACATTAACGTGGCGGTGTGAAGTAAATGCTGCCATTTGGCAAACTTGAGTATTGCAGCTTATGTTTGTATTTTCCATCATAAATAAGAATTCCTCTTTGGTCAGTTTTTGACAATCTGTGCAGTTGTCTTTTATGCCTCTAACTTGGAAGCTGTTTATAATTATGCCTCTGTGATTTCCTCTCACTTTTGCTAACATCAGATGTTCTCAATAAATGATTATTCTTTCAAGAATTGATTTCATAATCACTAACTATGCTTGTAACAGAGGTCATTTTTAGCTTAATACTTTTGCTAACTTTGAAAATGTTTAGTGCACTTAGTTTCCCCTAAATAATTTTTCTGGATAAATTTGAAAGTAATAACTTTCTTGGGCGTTTGTTAAACTTCTGGCTGAAAAAACTTTGACATCTGTGTTGAAGTTTTGGTCATCGACTGTTATGAATTCTTCAAATTCATGCTTTTATTTTGGCATTTTTTAAGCAGTAACTTCATTACCTCTCCTTTCTCTTTTTTTCAATAACTCTATTTATAAACAAGAAACATACTGGAACAAAATAAAATGCAGAAAACAAGATACAAATAGAAATACAATATCTAAGGGAATTCTAAAACAGCAGAACTAAAGTTTATGCTTGGTGCTCTATGATTTGTGCAACTAACATTTTGCTAGCTGTGTCCACTGATGCAAAACTGCTTCACGAACAGTCACTTATAAACATAACATACATACTCTACAACAGATCAGAGCCAGAACTCCAACACAGCATGACTAAAGATACGAGACTCCTAACAGAAAAATCCTCCATCAGTCAAGAACGCCATGGCGATGGCGGTTTAGAAAGTCACAGTGGTTTGAGACGTGGTCAGAAATTAGGAGCTAATTATGCTGATTTCATCACAGTCTCAGCTTCAATAGTAAATATAATAGAAATTTAACACCTTTCAAATTTAAAATTTTAAGCACAGAGACTGATTGTAAAAAAGGCAACTTAATCTGAGATTTGCTTGCTTGATGTCATTCTGGGCCAAAGTGCTAAAGCTACATATTTTTCTGTGAAAACATGAAAGTGACGGATCTTGACCGTTGAGCTAACAATGGTCAAGCTGGAGAGGTCACCATGACTCCAGCAGGAAGTTGTCTGATGTTATTTTATCATGTCTTTTGTCAGCCTTTCATGGTGTGCTTTTGGAGTTCAGTCACAATGAGACGCTTCTAAATATTTTCTCCAGTTATGAATTTCTAACTTTTTGACCTTTTTGGATCTGCGTGTCAAGATTTCCTCGCTGTCCTTTTGCTTCGTCCATCATCTGTCTGTGTGGACCCCTCAGCCATAATATCATTGTCAACTGACTGCAAACACATAGTGGGTGTTTGCAGTCACAAATGCTCACAAAAGCAAGCATAACACCATTGTGGCAGACAATCAGTTTGATGATCAGTTTCATTTCCAAAAATATCTGAAGGAAGAAAAGGGACTTTACGTTTGTGTATTTTTTCCCTCATACATTTAATTAGGTGTTTGGAGTTTTTGTGTATACGTCTTTGTGTTTTCCTTACATTCTTATTTTTTAAAAGGTTTTTTGTATTTGATAGATGGCTTAACTTGACACTTTTTTCAAATTCAGTTTTTCAACAAAAATGTCATCTCCTGCTATAAATTAAAGCCAATTGGTAATTAAAATAGATTTTTAAGACATTAATCCAGACTACCTGTTTTGTCTGGGAACTGTACTTTTTGGTCTGATCATAACTGTTACGTCAGCAGATGCTGATCGTCCTCTGTGTGAATCTGAGGTCACAGCAGTAAGGATTGACAGCAGACACACTCAGACACACTGAGCTTTGAGTCTGCAGTGAGCTTCACAGTAAGCAGAGACATTCGACAGCCAGATGTGAGGTTTGAGAGGACCATTAATAAAGCACTATAAAAAAAAAAACATGCTTTTTTTTTTTTGACCGATTCAAACATTGAGGCAAAGAAGTTAGAATCTCGTGGATTGGACATATTCTGCAAGGTGTCATGATAGTTGCTGCCATGAACAGGGAAGCAAATGGTGACAATAACAATCATATTTTTATGAATTAATACGTTTACCATTTAATGTTCCTATTTGATCAGCAAATCTTTCCACATGGGAATCATTCCCAGAAGTAACAACGCTAGCGTTAGCATCAGATCCTTTCAGAAGCCCTTTACAAAGGCGCTAAAGCCAACAGGCCTTTACTCTAACGCAGGGGTGTCAAAGTCAAATGGACGGAGGGCCGAATAAAAAATTTAGCTACAAGCCGAGGGCCGGACTGATCGAATGTTCATTGAAATTTTTTTAAATGACGCATATAGTCTAGTGAACGTACTGAAAACCTAACAAGTGTATTCCAATATGATCAGATAAATAAAGCAATATCTTCTTATGGCTCTGTCAGTAATCTTTAATTTTCAACAGACACAAAAGACAAATTTCCTTTATATAAAAATCCCCATAACATGAACATTAAATGAAAGAAACCTGTATTATTCAAATCTATTAATCAAAAACAACACTTTCCTCAAGGAGAAGTAACATGCATGTTTTTGTCCGCGTGTTTCGTTTCATAATGTCTTCTCAGATTATACTCTTTCAGTACCGCCACACTTTCTCCACACAGAAGACACACAGGTTTTCCAGCTACCTCCGTGAACATATACTCCGACTCCCACCTTGTTTGAAACCCCCGGTTCTCAGTGCCCACCTTCCTTTTTGCCATTTTTGATGGGTATCTGAAAGTTAATTTTACAGTTATGCTGACGACTGCTGTGCTAATAAACACTGAAATGAAGCAGCCTACTGCTCGGTGCGTCACTGTTGCATTGTTGGAAATGTAGAATTGGTGCGTGTAAAAGATCTGCGGGCTGCCGGCTTGCTGCGGTCTGGTTCTAATAATAAATCAAGATCATCCCAGGGGCCGTAAAAAGCCTTCTCGCGGGCCGGATGTGGCCCGCGGGCCTTGACTCTGACATATGTGCTCTAACGCCTTTGATCAATTGAAAATCTAAAATACTAACAGTAGCCAAATCTGAACTGCATTATCCAATGCTGCACTAAAATAACCTTTATAATGGAACCCTGCCACTTCATGGCTTAGTATTTGGGGAGTCGCCTGTTAGCGTGTTTTTCTGTAGAACATAACTTCAAAATATTCGAGGAAAGTTTGACTACTAGTAGATTTTTTTTGTAGCAAAGATCTACATTTTGAAGTAAACACAGTCAAAGTAGCTAATGTACCTCGACGCAATGCTAGTTCACGTGCTATTCACTGCAGTTTGCAAAGCAGGCAATCCAATTGCCTTGGCACTGATTGGCAATACCCCAAGAGTGGAAATGAGGAAGGCATCTGAGGCCCACTGTGTCTACTCATGCATAATAAGATTCTGGTTTATCCTGGTCTTCTTCATGAACAACTTTCATGTGTTTCTCTTCACCACATTTTCTGGAAATCAATGCCATGAACTCAAATTCATATGTTGGACTCAAAACCTTTCCTGCAGACTTTCATGCAGGGTTTCCCCCAGAAAACTTGCAAAGCCCGGTGGTCGGGGTAGTGATGTGATCCACTGGTGTTTTGTATTAAAAGATGTCAAGTTGACAGGAAACGTAAAATATTACTGGGTAACCAGTGTCGGCAATGTCTGAAAAACAATCTGAAAAACAACAAATAAAAAAATACAATTAAAATAAATATCAATTATGTGCACTTCTGTTAAGTCCAAATTAAGTCATCTGTTAGTAGATCTAAAAATACAATATAATGATGATCACATTTTGAACTGGCTCAAGGCATAAATGAACTAAGAGAATATCAGTGCTGCTAAATTTGATTTAATGGTTTCAGCATAGATAAATTAAAAAGATTATAAATTGTTTAACATTAAAATTTAATATTTTAATGAGCTGGCAATTTTACTTTGTAAAAGTTCAAAGTACAATCTTCATACTTAGATTGTTTTGTTAACATAGCAACAATCTCATGCTATGTGTTTAATCATTGAATTTTAGCTGTTCATTAATGCGTCTTAGTAAACTGCCATTACATGTGACTGCTCGGTCACTTAAACTAGGCCCCCTCTCCCAGATTTCACAAAATCCATGGTGAAATGCTGTTAGTGGTGCTGATGTTCTTGGCAGCAATAGCCGCTAAATCAAATTCTGCTCAAGGCCTCATTCAACATTGGATCAGCCCTGCATGATGAGAGACCCGCTGCACAGCGCAGCTCTGCAGTTGGATGTAGTGGGACAAACGGAAGATTTAATTTATGTATCTAGTAGCTCTTCTATTTGATATCTGTTGAGTTTTTAAGGGGTGCCATATTGGCTCTTTTAGAGTCAAAATTCATATTTTGGTTTGCTGGGGCTTCATGAGACGAGTTGATCTGATCGCAGCAACTCTACCTTACTCTAAGTAGACAAAGCATTTGATATGCACTGTGTCGCCACAAAAAATAAAACTAAATAAACACAAACCAGCATGCTTTCGCCCGTGAATGTGAGCGCGAAAGCTCCTCCATGGGCTGAACCCCCCGGTCCACTAACGCACCGACTAGCCGGGTAATCAAACTTTGTCACCACAGACAGATTCAGCATGTTGAGACATAAACGCACAGGACACATATAATGCTTTGTTCCATAGGCGTAACTTCCTGAAGGACTGGTGTGGACATGTCCCCACCAACTTTGGCCTGATGGGGACAATCCCCACCAATATTTCATATTTCGTAACTCGACAGCAGCTGCAGGATGTATTCAAAGCATTGACTGCCGGTTAATCCTTTTTAGAATTTCTTTGTAAAATGTACAGTAGCCAAATATTTGGCAAATGAAGCATGATATCTTGAGTTTGATCATGACAGAAAAAAGTCTAGCCAGGAACTTCAAGTTGTTTTTTTGGTTTACTAAATCCAGCTGTCTTGAAGTGAGATACTGCATAAACAAACTATGACTGGAGATGTTGCTGATGTTTCCATTTTTCTATTATCTATGAACAGCACTGGTTAAAAGATGAGTGGTGAGCATAACAAGATGAAATCCTCCAGCATAAACACACATATGTGCATCAAGAGAGACACGGAAATGAATAGTATATCTAAATTATCTATAATTTAATTTTCATTAAGATGGTCACTGAGAATTTCTCTTTGCTGCAGTTTTCCCTTGCAGCTGCACAGTGATTCACATTGTCACCAAGTTCCCATTTCATCCCATATACAAGGGACCAAACATGCATAACTGAAAATTAATTTAGAAATAAATAAATAACTCATTAAATAAATTGCTCGCACAATAAATAGTTTAACAAAAATGAATTAATACTCAACTAAATGCAACAAACTAAAAACGGTAAAATTTATAACTAATATTAGATATAAATTCATATTTCAACTTCAGTTTTTGATCTCTTAATTTATCTTTGCGCCTTTATTTTCATTCTGATTTACTTAAAATGTTGGCAGATGTGAATATTTTAATATATTATTTTTCCTAGCTCTTTACTGTTTCACATTTATTTCCTCATAAGTGTATTTACAAAATAGTTTACTTAAAAAGTGCATTTTAAAAATTGGTCTTGGTAGATAGCAGTTCTGCCTGTTGAACTAATTTTTTTTTGTTTGTGTATCAAATAAAATCCTGAAAAAATGCTCTGAATTTTGGCTTTAATAAGAATCTGAAGGTGTTTCTGTTGGGATTGTTTCCAACGATTGGGGAAAGTCCTGTTTACAGGCATCAGTTATGGAAATATTATTTTTAAAAAGGATACAGAAACGGTTACACGAATGTCTATCAGTATCCGATCAGCTACATTTTACTCCAGCATTTTCTCAGAACTCTGCCTTTTCTTTTTTTGGAGCTGCTGTGGTACGTGAGCCTAGACCAGCATGTCCAGTACTGCTGGTGCCTGCAGACCAGGACTCATTGTTTCACACAGTTGTGTGACAATTGTTTTCTTAATGAATTTAGGAGGGTGTGGGGGTGTAATCATAATGTCTCCATCCATCCATCCATTTTCCTACACCCTTTTCCCTTACTGGGGTCGGGAGGGTTGCTGGTGCCGATCTCCAGCTGTCATTTCGGGCGAGAGGCAGGGTCACCCTGGACAGGTTGCCAGTCTGTCGCAGGGCAACACAGAGACAGACAGGACAAACAACCATGCACACTCACACCTAGGGACAATTTAGAGAGGCCAATTAGCCTGACAGTCATGTTTTTGGACTGTGGGAGGAAGCCGGAGTACCCGGAGAGAACCCACGCATGCACAGGGAGAACATGCAAACTCCATGCAGAAAGACCGGGGCCAGGAATCGAACCCAGAACCTTCTTGCTGCAAGGCAACAGCTCTACCAGCTGCGCCACTGGGCAGCCTCATAATGTCTCATCACTATGAATATTACGTGAATGTGTTTCTTAATGGCACCTTATTTTTAATTGTTTTTGGCTTTAGAGGCCTGATCAGCAGAAACAAGGTTAGAACAAAGGACAGAAATGTTTGGAATGAACCTGTTTTCTGTACGTTTTTAAAGGGCAAACTGTTTCAAAAATCATTCAAATGTGCTGGACTTAACAATTATTGCTAAAAGTAAGTGAATCTATGTCACTTACTTTTAGTGGTTGTAGGTGGAGAGGTAGACGCGGTGGACCCAGGTTTTGCTGATTATGAGAAGTCCAGGCAGCACAGGTGAGCATTAAGGCAATGGAAGCCGGCAATGGTGCAAGAGGCGAACCAATGGTGGTGGGTCCGGAGCAAAGGCGCAGGAGGAGGACCAGTTATATTAATGAAATATTGGTCAATGTAATGACCACTATATTGACCAGATATTGCTTAGACCAGTGTTTCTCATAGTGTTTCAGGCTGTAGAGCATTTAACAAACACTGACAGATCATCTACAATCTGAATATTTTCATTTCAGATTGTATATATTCAGTTGTGTTATTGCAGAACAGTTTCAGGTTAGATGATCGGGACCTTTGTTATTGTTGTTTTCTTTGTTCATCCTAATAAGAATGGTGGCATTGTTTGGTAAATGTGACTGGCAACCACAAAACCACAACTACCCAGGACATTTTGTCTTATAAACAGATTTTGAAGTGTAGATTTTAAGCTTTCAAATAATGTCAAACACATGGAAATAAAAAAGGTTTTGTACATTAATAACATTTTATGGTTATTTGTACCTTACAAGAATAATATAAAAATTACAGACTCGGGTTGGATTGGCAGAAACTAAAATCCTCTTCTGCACCATTAAATATGCTCCTTCTTCTACAATGTGTATTTATCTATTGTATTTATTTGCTAATTAAATATTTTTAAATTTAATAAAAATAAGGATAGCTGTTGATGTGTGAGCAGTGTATTATAAGCAAGTGAAGTCCTTAAAAAAAACAATAACAGTTGGTGGGCCAGAGGGGGCTTGAGCCCCGGCCCCTTTTTTTCCTTGTTACCCGTAGTGCCCTTTTTTTTTTTTTTTTTTTTTTTTAAATTTAGCTAAATAAATTAGTCTGGCTGCCCTCAGTCTAATAATGAGGGTTCTCAGTTCCTCTGCCTCCCTATTGTTAAGATGCTGGGTCCATAGTGAGGAGGAGGGCGGCGGATCTGCCCCTATCAAGAATATAGGGCATGAATTTTTTTTTAACATACACTTGTTTATTCACAAGAAAATAATAAAGACCTATAAATGTTGCAGTTAGAAAAACCGTTTCTATTTATGTTTAATAATTGTTCTTGTTATAGCAGAAAAAACTCACTTCACCCAAACATGCAACTACATACTTTGAGGTGTATGCGAACATGTCATCGGCACCCCCCACCAAGGCATAAACTTGTACAACTCATCTTCAATTAAAGTATCAATACTTATACATTTATATATATATATATGTGAATAAATTGCTGCCTTTCTTGTTTTAAAAAGAATAAAACAAAAAACAGGGCAATATTTCATCATTTAATATATAAGTGAGCCAAAGAGCCACTTCTGTTTGCCTGTGTCTAGAACCGCCTATGGGCTTGCAGGTCTGAGGCATTTTGTTAGCATGTTTTCCATCATTCTTATAGCTTGATAGGAAGCCTTATCCAAACTGGCAACCCACATTAATAAAATGGTGAAATAATATTGGCCACAAAACACTGTATTTATAAAAGATAAAAAAATTTCCTACACAATCCTAACAAATGTTTTTAATGTTTAACTTCTGTCCACTTCTGTATTCAGCCCGAAAGAGCGAGTGATCAGACCAGAGCCAGACAGCTGAGCAACTGATCCGCTGTAACACCGTCCTATTAGAGCTCTTCATGAGAAGCATGCAAACGTAATAAAACGAAATATCACGGAGACCTTAAGGAACACGGACAGTTTTTTCTAAAAGCAACAACTTTGAACCTCAACAGTCAACTGAACTTGAACTCAGATATCAGTGCTGCTGTAATTTTAAGCTATGGGGCTTGTTGTGCTTCGTCATGCCGTAACCTCCCCAGTTACTTGATTTCTGTTTGACACTAACGACAAAAAGCACATATAATGTACCTGAGAATAAGGTAAAAACATTGTCCGCTAGAATGGATTAAAATGCTTAGATACTTAAAAAGCTAATTTTTACAAGAAAAATGTCAGACAATATTGCCTACTAGCATAAGCTAAAGTTAATGTTAGTCACAAAGTTTAAAAAAAGTAAAACTCACTTTCGTATCTGTGGATGCATAACGAGGTGTACATCTTAAAACCTCTCTCTTTAAAGCCAAATTATTATAGAGGTTAAGCAGAACTAGCAGGGCTTATTTAGTAAAATAAAAGCAAATTTGCCTTTTCTATAACATGCTTCATAACCAGCAACCTTTTCTCCTTTCTTTTGTCTCTTAACAGCTACAGTCTCAGATCAACACAGTCCCAGCACTGTCAGCAGCAGAGACAGCAACATTAATATGGGTTGTTGCTATGTTGTTGTTTGGCGTTTTAAGATTTTGTTCAATGTGTCCCTTTTTAACTTTTAGACCCTGCTCCTCCAAAGGTCTCTGCACGGCCCTGGAGCTAGCACTATTTCTGCGATCTTCACTACAGAATACATCAGTTCAGTGGCTCCGTGTGGGGTTTGTTGTCGTGTGCTTACTGTAAAATATTTTAGCTGTAATTTTAAAACTTGCTAGTAAACATCCATTCATCATTGCAAAATTACTCAGAGTTCGTTTTCCACGCAGTGGGTCTTGAACCAGACAGAGGCATATTATCCGTTAATGGCCGTCTGGTTTGTCCACCTCCAGAAAGAATTTGTTTTAGATGTGTGTGTTTTAAATAGACTGACAGCCGTTGACAGTCAAAGCACCAAGATAAATGTTCCAGTCTTTTAACATTGCTTTCCCCTGTCATGGTGTTTTGATAGTGAGTATTACTCTGTTAGCGAGCCTCACACACACACACACACCCCCACCCCCACCCACACACACACACACACACACACACGTGCGCCTCACGTTAACTCATGTGAATCTAGCATATACCTGGCTCTCTCTCTCTCTTTCTCTCTCTCTCCGCCTGTTGGCCTGCCTCAGTCCTGGCCCATTTTGTTGACCAGAGGCGGATGAATAACAAGTGTTTTGGGAACATTACGTCCCAACTCTCGTTCTTCTCTCTCCTCCTCCCACTTTGCTTGCCCCTCCTTTCCCTCGTTGCGGCTCCCAGCAGTGCTGCGGCGCATGCTCTCTTGTCTTTTTCAGGCAATGCAGACTGAGGTGATGTTGGTTTTTGACATCCAGCTCACGGAGCGGGTTCTGACTGGTTTCAGGGCGGATGGTTGTCTGGACGAACAGACGGCTGTTGCTCAGCTTGGTTCTTCAAAATGTACTGCCATCTTGGGTCACACTTTATTTAGCCTCATTCAACCATAAAAACATAGTTAATTAACCTCAAAAGCATAATTAATTAAGGATTATTCATGATTAATAAGCTATAAATTAACACATTTATTAATACTTCACCCACAATGACTAATTCCTCCCAAACCAACATAGTCAATGTTTGTCCATTCTTAATAACTCATGAATTAACTTTTCTATATACTACGTATATGTTAACACTCAAATAAATATACTTTCACAACACGTTAGACATGCATTAATGGTTACAGAATGCTTGAAATAGCTCTGTAATAATCCTGCAGTGCACTCATAGTCAAGGTAGTTCATCTAAATCAAACCGTCTAAATCTAAATATTCATGATTTACTATGTTGTTGTTTATAGGTAAAGTATTAATAAATGTTAATTTATAGCTTATTAATCTTGAATAATCCTTAATTATATTTTAGGTTAAATCATTAGGTTAATTAGCTATTAATTAATTATAATTAATTAATAGCTAAATAAGGCTGAATAAGCTGTCATTATAATGTACTTCCCAAATGTGATTTTAACAGTAGCTGCTCATTCAGGTTCCTGTTAAATCACGTTTGTGTGATTTAACAGGAACCTGAATGTTTATTCATCAAGTTTCTGTGATGTCGGAAAACAAAATTAAATAATAAATCATGTCAGGACTCTTTTTTTTTTTTTTTTATAATGTGAGATTTATATTTTAGAATTCACCATGCAAGCAAACAAAATTAATTACATTTGGTAAACAAATACTTCTGTTGAATAATGTTTCTACTTGATTTTATTATTATTATTCAAATCTTTTTATTTGTTTTAAACATGTAAGAACAACAATGAAAACAAAAACAAAACGACAACAGGTGCTGACGTCACATGTTTAGTAAGAAAGAAGGAGTGGAAGAAAGAGTGGGAGGGCTATATACTCATGAAAAAATATAAATTAAAAGGCTGCCAGGTGATGTTGCATTGTTGAATGGAGTCGTTGATTGTATGTTCAGACGCTCAAGCTTCAGATGGAATATAACATCTTCCATTCACTGTTTATGAGACGGAGGAGCGGCTCTCTTCCAATTGAATAGTATTAGGCGTCTTCCAGTATTGTAACAAATGCTATGGCACTGGCCTGCTGCGTTGTTATTGGTGTAGTCGGAGGGACAACCCCAAATAGAGCAGTTAGAGCACTTCGATCAATATTCCTCTTACATATGAATGTAATCGCCCTAAAGACTGACTCCCAGAAGGGGAGAAGCCTGGAGCAACGCTAGAGATCAGCAGGGCAGTGCCCACACCTAACACAAGATGGGTCCATGCCAGGATACATTCTAGCTAGCAATTAGGGGACAAGTACAATCTGTGCAGCACCTTAAACTGTAGCAGGCTATGTCTAATGCAGATTGAAGAGGAGTGGATTCTTGAGATTGGAGCCTGCCAGGTTGTATCAGTAAATAGTTCCCCTAACTCTTCTTCCCACGATTCTTCCAGATGTGTAACTGATGGGGATGCAACATTCTGAATTTTGCCATATATAGTTGGTGCTATCAGTCGGATTCATATCCAAACACATTCATCAATCCACGTTATGCGAGGCAGCGTTAATGAGAAATTAGCTTTCATGTAAATTCGTTCTTGGAGATACCTGAAGAAGTCAGCCTGAGGGACACCAAAGTCCCTTTGTAGCTGTTCAAAAGAAATAAATTGGCCTCTTACAAAAAGGTCCTTTATGCAAGTTATGCCTCTCTCGTATGGAGTTAAAACTGTCTCATAATTCACAAATGCACAGGACGAAATCCACAAATGCACAGGACAAGATCCACAAATGCACAGCACGATTTTCACAAATACACAGCACAAAATATCCACAGCACGAAATCCACACATACGAGCTCCTTCTGGCCTGTGAGTTGCGCTGCATTGGTATGTGAATTTTGAGACTCTCCTGACATCACAAAATTCAGTCTTTTTTTTTTTGATAAATGGTCTATTTGATTGGGTGATCCGCAACTAATCAGATAGCTTCCTTATTTCAGCCAATCATACGAACGGACACCTCAGCCTGGCGGTAAGTGAAATATCTATCTAATGTGTTTAGCTATTCATCCCCACGTTATCGTTATTAATGTTAATCGATTTAATTGTGCAACTATCATCACAAGCTACACTTCAGCATCTAACTCCTATATTATCTATCAGCAGAGCTATCGCATATAAGCTATGCAGATGGCTATCTAGCACTTCTGCATGCTACATAGCATCAGCTCCTATATTTCAGCACTATCGAATGTAAATTTATTCTAGCATAATAGTAGGCTTTGCATATTATTAATTGTTATAAAGCCGCTGGTCCTTAAATGATAAATTATCACAGCAGTGTAATAATTCACGTAAGTCACGATTTTCAGAAACGCAGTGTTGTTTTTATTTTATTTATCCTACCAGGCTTAAAATGCTATCTGCCAAAATATGCTACACCTCACGCTCTCTCTGTCCTTCGCCTCCCTTTGGAATATAATATAAATGGTACATCCCTGAATATAATTTTAAAAATCAACTAACATCAAGTGATTAAAATGAAATTTGTATTTCTCTGTGTCCTTTAGGAATCTCTGAGGCATGAAATCCTTCAGACTGAGAAAGAACCTGATCCACCAAGACTTTGTCCTCCATAGACCAGGTCCATTTTAAAGAATTCCCAGATCTTTTGGGGTTTTTTTGAATGAGGTTTTCCTACATGTAGTTTGTCTTGAACATTTTAATAAATAACTGATGTACTGCTTTAAATGTAATTCCTGTATTTTAAACATTAATTTTAAACAAATGGCTACATCAACCAGGGCAATCAGATAAAGTGCCTTCTTTTACAAGTGCCAACTTTCATGCTTTTCAAGATAACAATAATTGTAAATGTTTACTAAACCTGGCTAATTTAGCAGGACACTAATACACTATGCAGACATCTTATTAGACTGGGATCACAAAGCTGGTGATCACTGTAATATTTAGAAGCAAGTACTGTAATAAGGTGGCGGTAATATTTTAAATTTCAAAAAATACTTTATCCCAAAGGGAAATTAAATGATGTAACTCATTAATTCAGATTCTTCAGATGGTGATGACTATTGGCAGGAAAGATCTCTGGTGCAGTCTGTATTACAGCAAATCTGAAGAAACCTCTGACTGAAGACACTCTGTTTTCTCAGACAGTCTAATGAGGAGGATGCTCAGGGTTGTCCATAGCTGTCTTGATTTATGAAGAATCCTTCTTTGAACCATTGTCTCCAGAACAGAACCAGCCTTCTTTTTCAGGCCACAGCTCTATCCAAACTATACCAGTGACTTTGAGTAGGACAGAGATGATCTTTATGCAATTCAAGCTTGTTGCAGCTGATGACTTCACTAAACTACGAGCTAGCCCTCAAATCCAGGCCTTGTGGGCAAATGTCCTGCAGCTTTTAGATGTGTTTCTGCTTCAACACACCTGAGTCAAGTAACGAGGTTGCTTGACTCGGGCAACCTCGAGTCAAGCAACCTCGAGGTCAAGTTGCTTGACTTGACCTCGAGGTCGAGTCAAGCCGACTGCACTGAGGAAGTGATTCAGCTCTTAGTCAGTGTGTTGGACCAGGAACATATCTACAAGTTGCAGGACCCAGGCCCCGAGGTCTGGAGTTGAGGAGCCTAGTGCTAGATGAGGAGTTAAATAAAAGCTACAGAACCAGCGCCCACATCAGACACTTCACATATTAAAAACAGGAAGTCATTCTCCTGACTCAGCAGATGTAAGTAATGCATGAGAATCAATGAGCTTCAGAAGTAATAAATTTTTAAGTGACTTTATTTCATAAGAGAGACTGACTGGAAGATGATGACATGTGACCCTACATAACATGTGACCCTACATAACATGTGACCCTGCATAACATGTGACGTTCCAGACCAGAACGTCTGGAGCTCAGAGACATCACCAAGTCCTGGAGGTCTGGAAGCGGCTGAGAGTTTCAATTTGAAGAAGCACCTTCATCGGGACACACAGCACATCTGGTGACACTATGCAAGAGAAAAATTGTACTGATTAAACCACAAAAATGCATTTAGAAGTAGATCTTTCAAAAAATCTGAAGTAATGATTGTCTCAAATTCATATACATACAAATCCAGTTTTGAGACTGAGATAATCCAGTAAATATGACATCATCAATGCTGTTTCCATGGCTTTCAAATATAAGATAGATAAATCTGCTACACTTCAAAATAACAGTGCCACCTAATAGATGAGAATGTTGAACGTTTTTTTTTTAAAATACTATGAAATATAAACTGTAATATGTTCATTATGTATTGATGCTGGTTCTAGTTAGTGGGATTATACTAACACCCACCAGCGCATGCGCACATGTAAGATTGCGATGTTGGGTCCTACTAGGTTACCATTATAAATAACCGAAGCCTGAACATCGGTGTCCGGATCGCTCCTTCATGTAAAGTATTAGACAAGAACCCGAATATATTATATAAAAATTGATAGCATGTTAAGCCTGGTAGGATAAATAAAAACACTTTGCATTTCTGAAAAGCATGACTTACGTGAATTATTACACTGCTATGATAATTTATCATTTAAGGACCAGGGCTTTATAACAAATAATAATATGCAAAGCCTATGTGCTGAAGATCGCTAGCTTGTGATGATAGTTGCACAATTAAATCGATTAACATTAATAACGATAACGTGGGGATAAATAGCTAAACACATTAGATAGATATTTCACTTACCGCTCCTCCGTCGCTTCCAGAAGCCAGGCTGAGGTCTAAACTGTCGGTGCTTCGTCATGGCGACAGCGCTGCTGGAATGGGTTAATGTGATTGGCTGAAAAATAAGTTACCCCAACGTGGGGGTCCGTTCATATGATTGGCTGAAACAAGGAAGCTATCTGATTGGCTGCTGATCACCCAATCAAATAGACCATTTATCAAAAAAAAAAAAAAGACTGAATTTTGAGACGTCAGGGGAGTCAAATGCAGAGCAACTCACAGGCCAGAAGACGCTCGTACGTGTGAATCTCGTTCTGTGCATTTGTGGATTTCGTCCTGTGCATTTGTGAATTATGGGACAGTTTTAACTCCATAGAGGGAGTTTTAACTACTTCTCCATATCCAATCTAGCCTTATTCAGTGCCTTAGTGAAAGTTTTGCTAAACAAACAAACAATTGTAGTCATATGTTGCACAGATGCCCAAATCATCAAAACTATCTTTACTGACCGCAAAGGGGAAACTATGGAAGGTCATTTGATGTGTCTTTTTGTTAATTGGGAATAGAACACTTTTTGATAGATTCAATGTATAACCAGATACCTGCCCAAATTTTTCAATTAGATTTAGAGCAGTAGGTGTTGTGGTACTGGGTCTAGACAGGAAAAGGAGGAGGTCATCAGCGTAACGGGACAATTTGTTTATGTGCTCACCTCTCTGCACACCAGCTAAATTAGTAGAGTCCCTTATAATTGCAAGAGGTTCAATAGCGATAGCAAGCAAAAGGGGGCTAAGAGGACATCCTTGTTGAGCACCACGTGAAAGTGGAAAGAAACTAGAAATGACCTTATTTGTTCGTACTGACGGATGTGGTGCTGTCTACAAAATGGTGATTTAAGTACAGAAAACCTACTTAATTTTAGTCTATCAAAAGTGAAATGTTTAACTGGAGATTGGAAATAAATTCAGGAGTGATATCATAATGAGACATTTTCATGTTTTAATGAGATATTTAACTTGTTAAAATCAAAATGTTTCTCGTTAAAACGAGACAAGTTTGTGGTTTTCATGAGGTTCAAAACTCAGAGATTCTGGTTAAAATTTTTAAATAAATGTTAAAACTACATTTGAATACTTCTGTGCATCCCTTGTTGAGTACGATTGGCTGTCATTAAAATTAACTAACCTGGACTAGTTTCTGCTCTCTGATTTATTAACTTTCGTGATGCTTTAATGCAACTTATTTCTTATTGTATATTTTTTGTCATCTTCAATTTGTTTGTTTGTTTTGGACCAGGAAAAATGGTTGTAATGATCTAAATCCTGGAAATTATGTTGCACTGAAATCTTAATAAACAAAATTTACTAACCAAAAAATGAATTCCAAATCTTAAGATGCTGTTCCTGTACTGATAATTTTCCAAACCTTTCAGACTTCGGTTTGCATCCATCTAACTAAAATTCCAACTGTCTTTTAATCTCCTTGGTAGAATGAGATTAAAAATGAGTATTTAAAAATATGTAATTTTTTAAATAGGATGTTTGAACTCTTTAATACTGGAAAATAAAATCTCTTCTTTAACCATTCAGCCGGTCATAACTCGCAGGTGTTTGAAACCTTCATGATAAAAAAACCAGTTCCATCTAAATTTCAGAAACCCTAGATCATAGTGCTTCCACCACCATTTTTACTGTGGGTGTGGCATTCCTTAGGCAGGGTGGACTGTTGTTTTTGTCTATGTTTGGTTTCAAGACCAGAACTCATTCTCACAGAGAGTTCTGGAATATTTTGTGACCAATATCCAGACCAAACCTGTCCAGTCCTCCCAGTCTTTTTGGGAAGACTGGGAGGACTGGAAGTGACACCAAGCCACATGATTCCTGGGAACTTTGTCACTTTCTACGTTCCAACTGCTGAAATGCTAAAGCACAAAATATATATTCTCTATGTACAAGGAGGACCGAACCGGGCCAGGCCAGAACCAGAACACGCTTCCTCTGGCTCCCAGGAGACGCTCCGAGATTCTTCAGTACAAAAGGTCCGCACCGAAGTACCATTTTTTTTACCTCCCTGCCCCACCATGCTGATAAACTTATCAGTAATATTAGTATTTTCCCATATATGTCCCGTATTATGCCCCCTCCACACATTTAGCAGTGAATACATGAGGGTGATTTGCAGTGCTAAGCCCCTCCTCCTGGCTCTGATTGGTTGTTTTTGGTGCGTCTCTTAGCATATCAGAGAGCAGGTGGAGCTCCATCTTTTCACAAATCATTTATCTCATAAACTGTCATGACATGGTGACAATTTTAACAAATATGTAAAAAAAACAAAAAACATTCTTTATAAAAGTTACATAGTGCAGCTTTTACTCTTTGAATTTGTTTTGTATCCTTGTCCTGAATCACATTTCTGTACAACAGTTTCTTACATTACCAAGGAAATGCTAGGAAAAACAGAACATTTTTGGTCCAGATCCATTTCTTCTGCTTTCCTCCACTTGTCATGGTTTACTTTCATTAAATGTTGACTCCAATCTAAACTTCATGGCGTCTTTCCTAATATAATAATAAAAAAACATAACTAAAAGCCTTGAGTTTATTGATTTTAATATCCTCGCTTGCTGATGAGCCTCTCACGCTCCGGCCCCTCAGAAAAATATACCAGGAGGCAACACGTTGTGAGTGTTTGTGTGTGCGAGCAGATGTGTGTTTGGAACAGTTAGTCACCCAGAAAAGGCAAAGGACAGCTGAAAGGGGGAGGGGCTGGCCGATGGAGATGTAATGGAAAAATCACTCTGTATTACAGCGAAACACAGGAAATGCTCTCAATTGAGCCTGATTGCCTCCTGTGCCTGACAACGGCTTCTGTTTATTGACAGAGCCTCTTGAGCAATATTAAAGCCCCTTTAGAGAAATATAACAGCGAGTCTCCCAGGGCGACGGGGTCTCTGTGACACCGAGGACGAGTTTCCATCAGATTTCATCCTCCAGGGGCGGCCAGAGGAAGTTTACCAACTCGGGTTGAGATGGGGCCCATTGGTAACGTAAGGCTGGCGGACTGAAACCACAGCCAAGCCGTTAGAGGAGTTTCAGACGCTGCTGCCATGTACAGACAATGGGAAATAATATATAACAACAACATCTCTTAACTAAAATAAGGACTACATCATTTTTTGCCTATTATTATAGAAGATGACAATATAATATAATTGTAAAATCAGCCAGAGCCCAAAATGCAGCCATCACAGGTGTTCGGTTCATCAAACATTTTATTGCAAAAATGATGGAGCTGAAGGGGCTCCACAGGGTGTGGTCACAATGGTAGGTCAGGAATGGGGTATTCCCAGGGGTCGCGAATTCAGCCTGGGGAAGGTAGGGTGAATGGGCAGTGGGACGCCTTGGGGGCTTTGGGGACTGTTACGACTGGCTTAAGGTCATAACAAAATGGGAGACCATCCAGGGATTAAAGTGCGGAAAAAGATATATTTATTAACAAAACCATTAATGGATTGTGGATGTCAGTATCAGTGGTGTAATTCCAATGCTTGGATGTGTTGTATGAGTGCATATGGAAGTGTTGAGGTGCAAAAACAAAGACAAACGCAAATGTGCAACGGGCAGGGAGCTGAGGCCTGGCAACCAATCACCACAAGCGTGAAGCAGCAGTGGACGCCAAAGGCGACCCGGAAGATTGAGACATCCAGGCTTAAATACTATGTGCTCCAAATGAACTGGATCAGGAACACCTGCAAAGGGAAGGAGCACCAATACAGACAAAAACACCTGCAATCCAGCCCACAAAGCCCAGGGCCCTAACAGGACAAACAGATGACAGGGACAAAATCCACCAACCAGAGGCTCGGTCGTCAAAATGATGCCTGGGACGGGAGGGTCTCAGGCAATGAAGAGCCAATAATCAGGAGACTGGAGGCAGGGCCAGAGGCAGCCAGGGTTCAGCAGTGGGAGGTCATAACTCTTCCTACAGCAGAAGGACTAGGCAAAAATCTCTGGTCAAAAAACAGGCAGAATCAGAAAACTCTTTAGAACATGAGACAAGGCTTGAAAGCTGTGACTGGGGCAATAGACGATCTCGCACTGAGCTAGTGACGAAATATACAACTGTTAGACAAAATGCTTTTCAAATGTACAAAGTTAATAATCTACTGATAAAGAAATTAATTAACCTCCAAATACACAGTGTACAAATACAACTACACTTTTTTTTATGTTTTTTGTTTGTTTTCATTAAGAGTGCAACAATTCATCCAGCTTACAAAATTACATTTTGTTCATGAAAGCAACAACATATAAATTGAAGTAACTTTTTGTTTGCATAAATTGTATGAAGGTTTTACAAATCAAAATATTTTTGTAAAGAATCTGTCATATCCACTCATTTCAGATGCGTTCTTTTTTGGGGGCTTTTTTAGGATTAATGACGTGTTGAAAATGTTTCCTTTTGTGTTTTGAGAAACAGAATAAAGATTTTATTTGTGTAAAACTGCCTAAAGGAACCTGGTCTCAATTTGTTATTTATCTTCAAGGATGTGAAGAAAAATTTAAAGCGAATTAGGCTGTAGTTTTCCATTTCTCTGATATATTTATGCGTTTGTTACCTTTTGGTTAAATAAAAGACAGAGACTTATGGGATTTCTTTTCCATTTTAGTATGGTTTACAAGTACTTTCATAGTACTTTCATTAATAAATATCCTAAAGTGTAAAGACAAATTAAACAGTTTTATTTTTCATATATTATTGCTAACGCGTTTTGATTTTCTCCTGCTAAGCGTTTGTCTCAAATATCATCCATTATCTCAGCTGAACACCTGCAGCCACTTAATATTAAATCTTCCCCCAGCGAGTTGATGTGTAATACTACAATTAATGTCAGCAGCCGTTTAAATTCAATCTGCAATGCATAAAATTTATATGTCATGTTTCTGCACGGCTGCAGCTAACCTGCTTCATCTTGTGCAAGTCGCTGGAGGCCGGCAGGTTTTAATCTGGGAGACTCCAGAGGAGCGCTGCAGTACAGCTGGCTTTGGGGTGGAGAGCGACGGACATTTTGGATATAAGTCGGAGTTGAGGAAAATTCAAGTGATGCAGTTCTGCAAAAACATTAATATTGTAAAAGCAACAGCCAGAAACTGTAAAAACTGAATGCACATTGAAAAAGTATTACCTCAAAGAATGTCCAAATTTATGTTAGCCTGGTGAAAATCAGCTTCTTATTCTACACTTCACTTCCTGCAGACTGTCCGGACCGTCTGGTGCTATGATATAATTCAGTATTTAGTATGACCAACACGGGCAGAAATGCTTCCTTCACTTCCTCCACTGCCATTGCTAAAACTACAGAGAGACTACGATTCTACAACAGAGCAGAAGATTGATGTCATCAATCATTACGTCTCCTTTTTTCTGCTTGGCTCGGTGGAGAATTTACTGGAGGAATCCAGCTAAATGGGAAACATCCCAGACAGAGCACTGAAGGGAGATGAGAATAAACTGTGTAAAAAGGCAACACCCAGGTTAGATTTATCTGCTACTTTACGTCGGTCTATCAATTAGTTTAAAGAAAACACACTGATGTTTTTGTCTGTAATGTGGGAAAAGTTCAAGGGTTGTGAAGACTCCTGTGAATGTCCAATTTGTTGTTTTCTGGTTCTTCAGGAAAAGATCAGCCTGGAGGATTGCTCATTCTTGACCTCTTAGTTCTGAAAGTCAGTTATTGATGATATTGTTTACCATCCACTGACCCCAGCACGACCTAAGACCAGCTTTGTGTCATCTGGAATGCTTTGATATTCGTCATTTAGACCTGAAGGATGTTAGCATACCAGGGATTGTTGCTTACTTTTCACGATATCCAGATGCCTCCATAACTGCTGATAAATGTTCTCATTTACTGGAGTGGGGAAACATAACATGGTATCTGGGTAAGAATGAAGGATTTTAACCATTTTTCTTTGTTTGATTCAGCTTTTGACTGTTTCTCCTTTGTTTTAAGTTTTCTCACTAAAAGTTTTCTCACTGCTGCTCCGGGGAAAAAACCACTTAAAACATGATGGGAAAGAAAAGAACAAGCTCTCCACTAACAAATCCCAGCAGCTCCTGATCATGGTTTCCAATTTTTTTTCCTTACCATTTATTTTTAAGACTTACAAAAAGGAAACACTTGTATAAGTCCCCGGTGCAGAAGCACGCTTGCTGAGGCTCCTCCGCTACCTGTCGCAACGACTGCTCTTTCTGAAAAACGCCTCTGGGCTGAATGATGCAGTTGCTGCAGAGGAGATGTTGACATTTTTATAGCAATCAACCATCAAGCCGAGAGCGGCTGTTTTCACGACCGACCCTGTCGTCTGTCAACACCACAAGTCTTATCTCAGACTTCTTTCTGTCTCTTTGCCCTTTGTCCAGTTCAGTAATCAGCTTTCTCTTCTGCAAGTTCAACTCTTTTGGCTCCCTGTGGGATTTGTAGTGAAGTTATGTAATCTGTCCCTCAGATATCCAGTGTTACATCAGAAGCACCATGGAATCACATCACATTAGATTTATTTTGCATTAAATATAAAGAAGTGAACATTGATTTAGGGTAATTTTGTTCTTTGCTCTGCAGAGACCTGAAGCTGGACAACATACTGCTGGACGCAGATGGTCACTGCAAACTGGCAGACTTTGGGATGTGCAAGGAGGGAATCCTGAACGGAGTCACCACCACCACCTTCTGCGGGACGCCAGACTACATCGCACCAGAGGTAAATGGTCCTAAAAAATGACACACAGTTTGATTTTTAACTGCTTTATATCAGTTTCAGTCACTCTGGTCATGCTTTGTTTAGACGAGCCATCTTCCCTGGTTACCACTGAATCCTTCCTGGAAGGTTAGATTTGAGCAGGATTACGTTGAACTCAAGTTAATTCACTTCTGATCAAATTCAAGAAGTTACAAGTGTTCACATTGACTGCTGGAGAATTGTAACCAGCACTGTGCTAGCTAAAAGGTTAGCTATACTAACCTCAAAACACTAAACAATTGTTTCTTTAATGCTAAACTGCTAACTTCAACTCATCTTGTAGCTGCCCTTGAAAAACTGCAACCCTTGCTCACCAAATTCATTTTGTCAGACTATTTAAATGTTCTATAAAATTCTTAATGAGAGGAAAAGGAATGTCTGTGTTAACCACTAGAGGTCTAATGACTTGAAGAATTCAGGATAACCAAAATTTCAACAGATGTCGGATGTTATTTAGCCAAATGTTTACTAAACAGCCAAGTAAATTAGTGATTCAGAATTTATCCAGAAAAACTGATCTAGGGGAGGCTAAGGGTACTAAATATTCACCTATTTAGTGGATTAGCCATTGCACACTTCCATTTATTATCAATACATTTTTAGGAAGTCTTATTTTTGTAAAATGTGAAGCATTAAACATTGTAATTAAAGTTACTGGAAAGAAATCTTTCTTCCTACTTTCAGCTGTTTTTGCAAGCTGTTTATCACCTGGGGTCACCTGGACAGGAAGCTAGTCCATCACAGGGCAACACAGAGACAGACAGGACAAACTATCATGCACACACACTCACACCTAAGGAGAATTTAGAGAGATCATTCAACCTGACAGTCATGTTTTTGGGCTGTGGGAAAAAGCCGGAGTACCAGAGAGGACCCACACATGTACAGGGAGAACATGCAAACTGAAAGACCCCAGGCTGGGAATTGAATGCTGTGCTACCAACTGCGCTAATAATAGATATGTGTGGAATCACTTCCAGACATTAATTGGGCTGGAAATATCTGATTGCTCCATTTATCCCTTTAGAATATTTTTCTTATAAAACTGAATTTGTTAGATGCCGGGGTTGTTTTGAGGGTTTTTCTCCACCAGAGGGAGTCCTGGAGCCGGCAGGCAGGTGGGCGTCTGAACTGACGTCATCCCCACACCGGTGGACTATCACCTCGTTACCGGCGGATTAAGAGGGACGGGCTGCCAGTACCTCGTTGCCAGAGTGTCGCCAGTGATGGTACCTCGCAGCCCCTCCGAGCCAGCTCAGAGTTCCTTGTTTTGTTTCCGTCCGCCTTGTGAGAGTAATTTGTTTCCCTGTGGCTTCCGTTTTCCTCAGGTGATCTCCGTAGCTCCTCGTTGTTTCCTGTTACTTCCTCGTGACGCCGTGGGCAGTTACCCCACGGATGCCCGAGCTCCCACACCCACCTGTGACAGTTAAAACCGATCTCAGCCCAAAGTCAGATTGGCAGTCCGTTCTCTCCGCCGACGCCTTTCAGCCTACCTGTCTGCCCTCCTCCGCCGCCGCTCCTTCGAGTTTCCTCCTCCGCACCGAGCGTCCTCTTTGCACTCCGGACCACTGGAAGGACTTCCTCGGAACCCGAGACCCCGGATTTACTACTGCCTCCCCCGTTCCAATACCGCCACCAACCACGTAAGCTCTCCCTACTCTCCGTTCCTAGACCAAGTTTACCAGTTTTCCTACGACCTCAAACTCACCATCTCCGTTGTCATTTTCTCTAGAGCGCAGAACAATCAGCAGCCCGGCTCCCGGACCTGACCTGTTTTCAGTTCGATTTTTGAAAATAAACATTTATTATTGTTCATCTCTCTCCTGTGTGGTGTTCTTGCATGTGGGTTAAAAGATTAGCTAAACCCACCATGACAGAACACTCTGGCCAACAAATTAGCCCAGCAGACGCCATCAGGAGAACGTTGTCAAACCAGCAAACAACTATAGAAACACATGAATCGGTTTTGAGGAAATTAAGTACTGTTCAGACTGAAACTAATCAACGTTTGGAAGAAATCGCTAACTTCTTGCGAATGTCTCCCCAACAGCCTCCAGCGATAGCACCTGTTTTTACCCCTGCACCAGATCCAGCTCCAGCTGATCCACCCAGGTTCTCCGACATCCGTCCTCCCGCTCCAGAAAGGTTTGACGGTGAACCAAGTAGGTGCAGGGGATTCTATTTACAATGTTCCTTGGTCTTTAATTATTCACCCCAAAGTTTCACGTCATGACGGAGCTAAGATTGCTTTTATGCTCTCATACTTATCAGGAAAAGCATTAGACTGGGCAGAGCGAAGTTTCCTGACCCCGCCAATTTTGGTTGCTCTTTGTAGATTTCTTGAAAGAATTTAAACAAGTTTTCTGTTATGACCCTGACATGACGGCAAATTCCGAGATCTGTGGAATTTAAAACAAGGACAGAAATCGGTTTCAGAGTTTGCCATTGATTTCCAGTATCAAAGCACCGCTTCCAATTGGAATTTGTCTGCATTAAAGAGGGCCTACTTCCATGCTCTAAATGAGTCCATAAAGGACGAATTAGCAACCCTAGATGAACCAGACAGCCTCGAGGATCTGATAAAGTTAACGATTCGTTTAGACAACAGAATCAGATCCAGAAAGCGAGAAAGGAGCCACAGGTTGCAGAACTTCAGGTCCTTTACATCAGCTCAACCAGTCCTTCCTCTGCCTTCACAAGCGAGCGGGCCCATGCAGGTTGGGCATACCCGGCCTCTCTCTGAGGAGCGTCAGAGCGCATGACCAGTCGTCTCTGTTTGTATTGTGGGGATTCTGGTCACTTCATCGCTCATTGTCCAAGAAGTCAAACTATTAGACCCACCAGTTGAAACGGGGAACCTGGTGGGTCAGAATACGAGAACCTTTCTCCCGCCTGACTCTCTCTGCAGAACTGTTTTCAATAACCAGCATATTCCTCTTTCAGTCATGATCGACTCAGGTTGTGAACAAACCCTCATTGATGCCGAACTTGTCAGACAACTCTCCATTGAAACCATCCCGTTGCCAACCCCCTCAGTATCGGCTCTGGATGGAAAGTTTTGCCACAAATCACACACAAGACCAAGCCTCTGCTCCTAGTGATTTCCGGTAATCACAGTGAGCACATTTCATTTTTTGTTTTCCCCTCTGCCAACTCTCCTGTTGTTTTAGGTTTTGACTGGTTGACCTTACACAATCCTCACCTTAGCTGGTCCAAGAAACAGGTCGAATCCTGGTCTACCCACTGTCATTCCTCCTGTCTCCGTTCGGCCGTCCCACCGGGTCCCACCCCGGCGGTGAGACATGAGGCTGATCCTCCAGATGTTTCATCTGTCCCAGCAGAATACCATGACCTCGCACCCGTGTTTAACAAGACTAAAGCCTGTTCACTTCCCCCGCACCGTCCGTATGACTGTTCCATTGATTTATTGCCCGGAGCACCATTACCTTCCAGCCGCCTGTATAACATCTCACCTAGAGCGTGAAACCATGGAAAAGTACATCAAGGAATCGCTTGCTGCTGGGATTATCCGCCAGTCCTCATCGCCTTTAGGGGCAGGGTTTTCTTCGTGGGTAAGAAGCGGGACACTCAGCCCTGTATTGATTATCGGTGTTTAAACCAGATCACAGTCAAAAACAAGTACCCATTACCTCTGTTGTCATCAGCTTTTGAACCTGTTCATGGGGCTACTGTTTTCACGAAGTTAGATCTGCGCAATGCCTACCACCTCCTTAGAATCAAACGGGAGATGAGTGGAAAACAGCTTTTAAAACACCCATGGGACACTTCGAATATTTAGTTATGCCATTTGGGTTATCTAATGCCCCAGCCTGTTTTCAAGCATTAGTAAATGATGTTCTGCGAGACTTTCTAAACATTTTTGTATTTGTCTATCTAGATGATATACTTATCTACTCCAAATCCCTGGCTGAACACAAACATCATGTCCGTCTCGTGTTGCAAAGGCTCCTTGAGAACAAGCTGTACGTTAAGGCAGAAAATGTGAATTCCACAAACCATCTGTTTCTTTCCTTGGTTTCATCCTTGAGGCGGACAGATAAGGCCAACGGAGGAAAAGATAAGGCAGTCCTGGAATGGCCTACTCCCGAGACACGCAAACAACTGCAAGATTCTTGGGCTTTGCAAACTTCTATCGACGTTTCATTCGAAACTATAGTCAGACGGCCCAGCCGCTAACCGCTCTCCTCTACTAAGGTTCAGTTCCTGTGGTCCCCAGCTGCTGATGCAGCCTTCAAGAAACTTAAGTCCTTATTTTCCAGGGCACCGGTTTAGTGCAACCTGATCCCAGCAGACAATTCATCGTGGAGGTGGACGCCTCTGACACAGGGGTTGGAGCAGTCCTCTCCCAGGTTTCCAGCACTGATAATAAGACTCACCCATGTGCCTTCTTTTCACGCAGATTGTCACCACCTGGCGGAACTACGATGTGGGTGACCAGAACTTTAGCCATAAGTTGGCTTTGGAGGAGTGGAGGCACTGGTTGGAGGGCAGAACATCCGGTGTTGGTCTGGACGGATCACAGAACCTCTTATCTCCGCTCAGCTAAAGATTAAATCCACGACAATCCCGCTGGTCTCTGTTTTCTTGAGGTTCAATCTCTCCATTTCCTATCGTCCAGGTACCCGTAACACAAAGCCAGATGCGCTGTCTCGCCTGTATGCACCAGATGACTCTGAGAGGACTCCGCCAGTATCCTTCCCCCAGCTGTACAGTGGCCGTGGTGACCTGGGAGATGGAGGACATAATTAAACAAGCACAATGCGCTGAACCTACCCCGGAGAACTGCCCTCTAAACAGGATTTCGTCCCTTCAGCTGTCCGAGCCCGTTTCCTGCACTGGATCCACTCGTCGAAGTTCTCTGGACACCCAGGTACCAGCCGTACCATTTCCCTAATAAATCGCAGGTTCTGGTGGCCATCCATCCATAAGGATGTGAAGGAGTTTGTCCAAGCATGTACAGTCTGCTCTCGAAACAAGCCCCTGCATCAACCTCCGTCGGGACTATTACAACCACTTCCCACTCCGAGACGCCCATGGTCACACATCGCCATCGATTTTGTCACCGGCCTCCCACCATCCAAAGGTATGACCACAATACTCACCATCATTGACCGTTTCTCTAAGGCCTGCCACTTAGTCGCACTAAGAAAACTTCCAACAGCTTTCCAGACCGCCCAGCTCCTTTTCAAACATGTTTTTCGTTTGCACAGGATCCCTTTAGAGATCCTATCAGACAGAGGTCCTCAGTTTACTTCGTTAGTTTGGAAACAGTTTTGTACTGCTCTTAATGCCAAGGTGTGTTAACGTCCGGATATCATCCCCAGTCAAACGGCCAGGTGGAACGGCTAAATCAGGAACTTGAATCCACTCTTCGCTGCTTCACTTCAACCAACCCATCGGATTGGAGCCAGTATCTACCCTGGGTAGAATAGCCCACAATAGTCATGTATCTGCCGCTACTGGCTTATCCCTTTCAAGCATCTTTGGGTTACCAACCACCACTGCTTAACTCCGACGAATCCCTTATCTCAGTCACGTCTGTTCGTCACCACATTCGCCGTTGCAGGAACCTCTGGAGAATCACCACAGATGCCCTCAACCACACTCCTCCTAATAAGAGGTTTGCCACCGTAAACGGATCCCGCTCCAGCCTATGAACCAGGACAAAGGTTTGGTTATCCACTCAGAATATTCACCTTAAATCAATGTCCAAAAGCTCTCTCCTAGGTTCATCGGTCCTTTGAGGTGGAGTCCATCATAAGTCCCTCTGCTGTCCGTCTCCGTCTCCCGGCCACCCTCCGCATCCATCCGACCTTTCATGTGTCTCAAATAAAGCCGGTTCAGACCAGCACCTTGTGCCCTCCTTCCGAGCCCCCTCCTCCCGCCCTGGATGTGGGTGGTCACCCCGCCTACAGTGTTCGCCGGATCGTGGACTCCCGTCGACGGGGCCGTGGGTGGCAGTACCTAGTAGATTGGGAGGGTTACGGTCCTGAGGACCGTCTCTGGGTCCCTGGTTCCTTTATTTTGGACCCCACTCTCATTTCCGATTATCGAGCCTCCCTTCCTTCCTGTTCATCTCGGCCGCCAGGTGGCGACCGTTGAGGGGGGGGTACTGTTAGATGCCGGGGTTGTTTTGAGGGTTTTTCTCCACCAGAGGGAATCCTGGAGCCGGCAGGCAGGTGGGCGTCTGAACTGACGTCATCCCACACCGGTGGACTATCACCTGTTACCGGCGGATTAAGAGGACGGGCTGCCAGTACCTCGTGCCAGAGTGTCGCCAGTGATGGTACCTCGCAGCCCCTCCGAGCCAGCTCAGAGTTCCTTGTTTTGTTTCCGTCCGCCTTGTGAGAGTAATTTGTTTCCCTGTGGCTTCCGTTTTCCTCAGGTGATCTCCGTAGCTCCTCGTTGTTTCCTGTTACTTCTCGTGACGCCGTGGGCAGTTACCCCACGGATGCCCGAGCTCCACACCCACCTGTACAGTTAAAACCGATCTCCAGCCCAAAGTCAGATTGGCAGTCCGTTCTCTCCGCCGACGCCTTTCAGCCTACCTGTCTGCCCTCCTCCGCCGCCGCTCCTTCGAGTTTCCTCCTCCGCACCGAAGGTCCTCTTTGCACTCCGGACCACTGGAAGGACTTCCTCGGAACCCGAGACCCCGGATTTACTACTGCCTCCCCCCCGTTCCAATACCGCCACCAACCACGTAAGCTCTCCCTACTCTCCGTTCCTAGACCAAGTTTACCAGTTTTCCTACGACCTCAAACTCACCATCTCCGTTGTCATTTTCTCTAGAGCGCAGAACAATCAGCAGCCCGGCTCCCGGACCTGACCTGTTTTCAGTTCGATTTTTGAAAATAAACATTTATTATTGTTCATCTCTCTCCTGTGTGGTGTTCTTGCATGTGGGTTAAAAGATTAGCTAAACCCACCATGACAGAATTGAACTCTGACCCACGACAGCATTAGCATTCCCCTTATTTAACAGAGCTTAAAAGCTTGACTGTCTACCAAAACTTTGAAGTGGAACAGTTCAGTAAGTTTAGAGAATAATCACTTAATTGAAACGCCTTTGTTCCCTCTGCATGTGATCAGATCCTTCAGGAGCTGGACTATGGTCCGTCGGTGGACTGGTGGGCTCTGGGGGTGCTGATGTATGAGATGATGGCTGGTCAGCCGCCATTTGAGGCCGATAACGAAGACGACCTGTTCGAGTCCATCCTGCATGATGACGTCCTCTACCCGGTGTGGCTCAGCAAGGAGGCTGTGTCCATTCTGAGAGCGGTCAGTAGGAGGCGCCGCTCCTGTTCAGTGGCTTTAGTGTTTCACACGCTTTGAAGCTAAAAGGCCAGTGTTATGTATTTTCCAGACACATAGTTCCACTTTATGGCAGAACCAAGTAACTATGTTACCTTCAGTTGTTATAAAAATGTTCAAATATGACTTAAAAGAAATTTGACTTTGTAATTTAATGCCTTGGAATTTGGCCTCTGTCTCTTTAAGAAACCCCTGCTCTTTCTGAAGCTCTGCTTTTGAGGAAATCATCCCAACATGGCTCCTCTATTAACATTTTTATGTTTTTACCAAAGTTGCTCTGGGCAGTAGTTCCTGTAATGAGCTCAGTAGTTCCAGCAGATGTTTGGTAATTGCTGCTGGCTAGTCTGAAGGAGCTGAGAGGGGGAGTCAAAAGGGAAGGATGCTTTGTAAAGTGGAAGTAGGCGGAGCTGTGTCTCCAAGGCAGGGCCAGGTCTATTCAGGCTTTTTGTGCAGCTGAATCGTTGCCGTAGAGATTACAGGATTTCTCAAACATGAATGAAATAATCAAAGCAATACTACAGATATGTTTTCTTTATGAGCAAATAATACTATGCCCCTTTAAGGAAGTTAGTTTAGACCCAGTTCCTGATCCCGAATCAGACATTTGCCTTTTAACTTCATGTTTTTTCATTTATCTCTTTACTTTATGTAACTGCAAAATCAAATTAAGAAAAAGTCAAACTGGTGATTAAAGCACAGCTTAAAGTTAAATTACGGAGACTAAATCAGTCTCTGCTAAATATTCAGCTTAACAGTAATGTGTACAAGTGTAGTAAGGGTTTCCCAGTGGGGTTTGGGATTTTTTTTGGCCCATTATGCTACAGTGATAAATTCAGTTCCATCTATGTCCTTTAAAACTCAGTTACTTTATGGGAATCTGTTGGATCTAATATAATAAGACTCTAAATATTGTCAATATTACTTATTGTTATTTTTCTTGACTGTGACAGATATCTTTACCCAACAGGGCTCTCTGCAGGACACCCTCCATATGCTGCTGCAGCTGCAAAATTCTCACATAGTTTTATCATCTGTTTGTGAACTATGTAGATATGGTTCACAAACGTATACTGCAAGCTAGCTGTTAGCAATTTGCTACTGCTAATAGCTCCAAATTTCATATCTCATCTGGTGCGGTTTGCTGATGTTAGCATATCTGCGTTTTTAATCAGTTGATAATTCGAAGAGCAGCATAATTAGATGCAGTTTTGGTTGATCCTGTGCTGACAAAGTTACAGTCAAAGTGGTTTCCTACATCATGAATTTGGCAATTCCCTTTCAATGTTATAAGATTTCAAAAATAGCGTTTCAGCTGCAGTCTTCAGCAGCCTGTATAGTTGCATCACAAAGGAAAATAACCTGGGATTTTAAAAAAAACTACCAATAGGAGTTTGGATTTAGTCAGGAACTTTGATACTGACTTGATATTTGATCTCTAAATGCAGTAACATGGACCCTGATCTGAAACATGGATCATAGAACATAACATGAACATAGGATCCCAACATCCCTTAAACTTGAATAAAGGAAATAAGATACAAACACCAGAATGAACTATCACAGAGTTTCTGCATATATTTCTGGAAATGTGTACAATTTAGACATTCTACTACCTTAACAATAATTTGTCATTTGTTGGTTTAAGGCAGTGCTTCTCAATTCCAGTCCTCAGGCCCCTTTGCTCTGCACGTTTTAGATGTTCCTCTATTCCAGAACAGCTGATTCAAATGATTGCATGACCATCAAGTACTGCAGAAGCCTGTTAATCGCCCAAATATTCAATCCAGGTGTGTGGCAGCAGGGAAACACCTAAAACATGCAGGGCAGGGGGGTGTGAGGACTGGAATTGAGAAACACTGGTTTAAGGCAAAACCAGCAAAGGTTGTTTGATTTGTTCTTCAGAATCTGCTCACTTTCTTTCTAAGATATTTAGACTCAAAATTTGGTGCTGGAAAAGAAGAGGCAATCAGAGCTAAGTTTAACTGAGCATGAGCTAACTCTTGAAAAGCCTGTCAAATAACAGACAGTCGGTGGCCTTTGTTTTGTGAATTTCACTGTAAAATGATCATAAGGTGCTGGGTCAACTGTACCAACAGACAAGGATGCAAACCAATTTTATGCTAAACCTTTAGATGAGGAAAGAAGACAATAAGGGACAGCAGCCGCCAGTCATGACCAGCTCTGTGTTTTTAGTGATTTATGTCAAACACGTTTTACAAGGTAGAGCATTAAAATACTTCTCAAGTCAGGAAGATCAGTAAGGCACAATCAAATATTGGGTACGCATTGATTCATTAGTAACAATGTAGAAAATTCCTTACCATCATGTAGCCTATCATGTACGAAAAAACTTGGGTAGCATCTAGATATTTGTACACCTCTCTGGTGTTAAAGGAAGCAATGCTAATGGCATGGTAGTATAAATCATGTGGTGTGAATTCAAATCAACAAACATCAAGAGGGAGAAGCTGTGAGTTGCTTTGTAAGCTAGCAATTTACAAAAGGAAACTGACCCACAGCTTCTCCTTCCTGATGCGTTTGTTGATTTGATCAAACCGTTCTATGAGCTCCAACTTGGACTGCTGCTTCCACACACAAATTAGCTTGTATCCAATGGATATGCCGGAGAAATGCTCAGGAAAACAATCTCTTCCAACGCCCATCATGTCGTCTGAACGTCGTTGCAAAGAGTCGATGCAGAAAACCCTTTGCCTCCCTGAATAGAAATCCAGAAAGTATTTCAAGCAGCCTGTGAACGTCATTCCAGCTGACGTTTACACCATCAGAAACTGGCTGCAGGGATGAACACCAGAGTTAAATGAATAAACAGGAAAAGATCAAAACAGGAAAGACAAATGAAACTAAAGTTCAAACACCTAAAGATAAAGTAAATTTTACTTTCACGACTGATACCAACTGTTTAGTGAACTTCTGTGTTTTCCATGGTATAAACGGTTGGGCTCTGATGCTTACTGCAAATGAACGTCATCCTCTGATCCTGTGGAAATGATTGCTTTTATTTTTATTAACAGCTAATGTTCCGTCCAGCAGACGTTGGTGTCTATTCTGGGGACTTTAGGTGACCATCAGTTTTCCAAGCTATTAGTTGTAATCAGGTGGAACAAACAGAAGAGGCCTGATGTCCTCAACACGTCCACAAACATGTGAACGTACCGTACCCACAAACTAGGTGTTAGAAGCGCAAACAGAACTAAAAGTCGCCCCTCTTTAATAAGCATGACGTTTTTATCTCCAAACCTAATCTTCAGCTGATGACTGAAAATCGACGTTGCTAATTATTTTCTTAAAATGCAGCAGCTCAAACCGGCAGACTTGACTCGCTCAGCAGAAATTATATGTACATTAAAATGAGCCAGTAGCAGGTCCTGCTTTGTCTTCTCATGATAGTAATAATAATAATAATAATAATAATAATTTATTTTAATAGCACTTCTTTAAACAAATGTAACAAAGTGCTTCAGACTTTGCAAAAAGTCAGTAAGATTAGTAAGAACATCATAAATGACACTAGAAACACAAAAAGTATCCCGAATCAATTAAAATACATAATGTAAGGCAAGATTAAATAATGAAAATACAAAAAGAAATTCAAATATTAAATCCTTATTATACATTATCATATTCTTACCTTATTTTCATGAAATTAAACCGGCCTGCAGAGTGGCACAGCCGGCGGCAGGAAGGTCCTGGGTTTGAATCCCATTACTGGATTAGCATGTTCTACCTGCCCAGGCTCTGGGTTCTCTGACCTGTTGTCCCTTGAAGATTGGCACTGGTCCCCAGCACAGGCCCTCTGGCACTGCCCCCCTTGGTACCAACCTCCTGGCATTGGCCCCCTAGCAGAGGCCCCATGGCACCTAACATTGTTCCTTTGGTTGTTCCCCCCAAACATTTTTTCATGTTTATTTAATGTCAGCTTTTGATTTAACAAAATTTGTCCAGCAAAATTATTTAATTATTTAAATAAATATTAATATACTTTTGAGACCATTTTCTGGTGAAATACTGATAGTGAAAGAAAATAATAAACAAATTTTAAAATCCAAGTTTGCTTGCTCAAATACCATTTATAAACATTTTTTACCGAAAGCATTACACTGGAACAGCAAGATATTTTAAATATCCCAAATAAACTACAACCAAAAACAATAATAAATAAAGAAAAATATGGAAATAAAAACTACACACAACTGAAACAATTGATAAAAAGGATTATGAAAACAAAATGCAGTTGAAAAAAATGATTGAGCTCCTTTTAATTTCTACATACATTACAGTTTGTGCCACAAGATGTTGCTAAACTTCCCACACTGCTCCTTTAAATGAATGATCCTCTGTCTCCTTGCATCTGTCAGTTCATGACGAAGAGCCCGAACAAGCGTCTGGGCTGCGTGGCAGCACAGGGCTGTGAGGATGCCATCAAGCTCCATCCGTTCTTCAGAGAAATTGATTGGATGCTGCTGGACCAGAGGAAGATCAAGCCACCATTTAAACCTCGTATTGTGAGTTCAGTCTGGGAGATCGTGTGCTAATGCTTTCCAAAGAAAGTTCTTGTTTGTTTTCTACCTTGGTTAAAAACCGCTGACACGACTGCAGGAGCCCCACAAGGGCAAAGGCTGAAATCTGACTGAGCAGTACCTTATCTGTTATTTTGCTTCTTACAGAAAACCAAAAGGGACGTCAATAACTTTGACCAGGACTTTACACGTGAAGAACCCGTTCTGACGCCTGTGGATGACAGCATCATCAAGCAGATCAACCAAGATGAGTTCAAAGGATTCTCGTACTTTGGAGATGAAGCATCTTAAATTACCGACATGTTGGATCCCAACCATCCCAGGAATTATACTAGACCATTGTGTCTTCATTACGGATCCTGTGCTTTTGTTTGTCCATTCATACATATGAACTATAATTGTATGCTTCAGCATCATGAGGCAGGTGTGTGCATGCATCTCCAGAGAGACGCTCATTCCTTCTCACAATGTGATGTATCCTGCATCTGCCTGTAAAGAATGTTTGTTGTTTTTTCTCTTGAACATGTCTGAATGGCAAAGACCTGAAGGAATAATTGTATTTAAAGCAAAAAAAAAAAAAGTGCTTTATTCCCAGGAAAATGAAGCGAGGAAAGACAGAGAAGTTGATTTCTGATTTTTAGTCAAAGCCAGAAAGGAAATGTTAGGAAGAGGCACCAAGTCCTCAACATTTGCTTTGCTAAGCTTTAATTTTAGTCCGGCTGTTCCCTTTGAAGCAAAAAATGGAGAGAAAGCAGAAAATTATGATGGCGTATTAAGGCCATCATATATACATTTTAAAAAATTGTAACTGTCTACCAATAAACTCAGAAACTTGTCGAACTCAGAAATTTCCAAATATTTTCTAAAAAATTTCTGAATTTTCATTGTGTTTTTGTTCCAATGCTACCATTTTTGTTTTTTCTACAATGCGCCATCGTAGGAAGCTGATGTTCCAGCTTTTAGTATGTACCAAATGGTACATTAGCTTCTGGCTAACTGAGCCTGACGTAGCGTGACACTGGGAACTTCCATTGCTGACTGAAGCCCTTTCAGATGATGATGTTGGTTAGGGAGTCTCTACCTGTGCTACCAAACACAATTATAGTGAGATCTGTCGTCATGTTTAGACCTTCTATTCTTTAAAGCCGCTTCTGCTTCCAGGCGAAGTGCGTTGGCATGGTAACTCAAATAGGAAAGCTAACCTCCTTCATGACCTGTTTGGTTTAAAAGTAGGTAAAAAAAGATTCTTTTATTTTTCTGTAAATAATAATAATAATAATAATTACAATTGCCAGACTCTTCCACCCTTGGACTGTCTTCACCAACACGTTCACCTGAATCCAGTTATGACACATTGAAGAGTTACCTCTTGGACTCTTTGGGGTTTTTTTAGCTTACAACCATAAACTTTGAAATTTTTAATGAAAAGTTATTTTCTCTTTTTTCATTTAATAGAACCACAAAGTAGTGCATAACTGTAAAACTGGAAGGGAAATAAAATATGGATTTCCAATATTTTCATAAGTAATCAGTTCAGCCCCGATATTTTTCCATAGAGCTCTAATGGAAACCTGGAGTCTTCCTGTGGAAGACATCAAAACATGCCATATTTTCTCAACTAAATTTAGGTCTGGACTTTGACTGGATAGTTCTGAGACATGAACATCAAGTAAAGGGATGTGAATGCAAATAGACGCCACATAACAAGTGTTATGCTCTATTCTGTGTTAGTTTCTTTTAAAATCTACTTAAATTCAATCAGGTTTGTGGCTTCCAGCTTAGAAAATATGGAAAAAGTTTGATTCCTTCTGCATTGCACTGACTCAGACATCTAGTTATATTAAAAATAGAAACAATCTGGTCTGTGTGATGTCACAAATAAACCTTGTGGCATATTCGTATAAAGAGTATAAAGTATACTCTTTATACACTCCTACATATCTCTAACCTACATTTGAAACAGTCAAGTTTTCCTGTGAAAGCATAAAATCCAAGCATTTCCACACTATTGATTCTACATTAAAGGTAGTTTACAATAATTATCACATTCCTTTATATAAAAATCTGGCTTTATTCATTGAAAAAATGGACAAGCTTGTACCAAAAAAAAGCAGTGCTTGTGAAGGTGATGGTGAGGTGAAGAGTCCAACAACATTTTAAAATACCCACACCACATATTCACGGAAAACTCGCCTATTCGTGGATTTTTTTTCACAAAAAAATAATCAAAAGAAGATGTGGGAAGCTGAAATACCCATGCCCTCTGCTTCTTGACAAGCTATTGGCTATCATTTAAAAAAACAGCCAATCAGGGAGCAGCATACATGTTCATTGACTCTGATTGGCTGTATCCTCAGCGGAGATATAAAATATTGAGGAAGCAATTTTATGAAGTGTCTCTGGATTCTTCACCCCACCAGGGCGAAGAATCCAGTGCTTCTTGGCAGGAGGCAAGTTTGAGCAAGCTTCTGGATGGATTATCAAGGTGATAACGACAACAGCGCTGGTTGTTAAGCCAGAAAACCAAAAAAAATTTGCTAAGCGTGTTGGTCATCCAGGCATCAGGTCAGCAGCTTGATGGTCACCATTTGCTTCCGTAACACCTTTTGTTTGAGCGGCGGCTGTGATCGGTTGAAGTGTTGAATGTATTGGACATATTGTTCCTCAGCAGTCTGCACTCAGAGTCCAGGCGGGTTAATGTGACTGAAAAAAGCGTAAAACTGAATGTATTTGCTCTGCAGTGTGTGTTGACATTATGCAGAGAGCTGTTGTTATGTTGTCTTTATGTTCTATTTAAAGTGTCTTTATGTTCTCATTGCTGTCTGTAGAGTTTGTGTGATACATTTCGGTGACACTCCCATCTTCAGAGACTCGCCATTCCCACCTCTGAAGTTCAGAGACTTTGCTTTATGTTGCAGGTCAGAAGGCCTGAGAAAACTCCATGTGCAATACTCCATGAGAGACTGATTTCCTTCTGGTAAATGTACTCTGTCTGTCTTCTGTCTGTCTGTCTGTCTGTCTGTCTGTCTCTGTCTGTCTGTCTGTCTGTCTGTCTGACTCCACATATTTCAATGTCTTTGTTATGGGTCAGTTGGAATCATATGGAATTACATGTCCAAGGATATATATTTTTTGCATAGATCATGTTTTCTCCAGCAGTTCCTACCCTCTCCTGGAACTGGATCTTTGGACAATTGGGACCACCACTACTGCTAGAATTTAAGCATAAAAATATTGCAGTTCACTCACATTTAACATTGAGTAACTGATTACTGTGGATCTAAATTTATCCAAAAGAGAATGCTGCACCTACACTAGCAACACCTTTAGTGCGCAACATCCAAACTCTTCCCTAGAGGTTTTTAGAAAGACGTTTGCTTAGATTGAAATTCCAGGTTTGAGCAGAAAGATAGGGAGGTTTGGGGGGAACCATGTAGGTTGGTTTGGCTTCACTCTGCTGTGTTGAGCTTCTTCTACATTAACAAGTCTCACTCTCTGAGGTTAATAACTGATTCCATTCTGGCCCAGTAGGGTGTTTCTCCGTTGGCAGAGTATTTCTCACTCTGTGGGCGATGACCTGCTGATATTTTATTTTGCACATGCACCCATGGGAGGCCAGATTCTCTGACATCTCTTGGTTCATTTGTTCGTTGCCCTGACCAGTTGACACTGAATGAGCTCTTCCAACAGAACTGATGAAAAGGTTTGGATGTGAAGGTTTGATCATGAAAAAATATCAATATTATGATCTCATCATAGTTTGAAGACAGTGGTTGAGATGTTGTTGGCTTAAATCCATGCACAAATCAACAAATTGAGTCTGCTTCCAATCAAATGGGTTGGTTAAATCTGCCTTGTACTGCTACTGAGGTGGTTTTAAAAAAATGGAAAAACAGAACCTTCAAATGGAGACAAATCTGACTGGGCTGACTGGGGAACAATTGGTTAAAGCCTCGACTATGGAGAAGGAGCTTTATTCATTGAGAGACCAGAATGAAGGAGAATCACTGGTCTGTGGAAAGCACTGCCTTTACTGTGCCTACTTTATTTCATTGCTTTCTTTAAAACTACAAACTTTATTGTATTTTGTTGGTGACTTTATGTACTCTGCACATTGACAAACTAAACTTTAGGTCCCTTCCTCTTTGGAAATGTCTCATGTTCAAACTGGCTAGTGAAGAGTGTCTGTACCACTGTTTAGATTTTCCTACAACTTCTCAACTAGATTTAGCTCTGGACTTTGATAACCCAGTGGAGTTCTGGCTGTATGATTCAGGAACCTTCCTGCTGGAAGGTGAACCTTCCTCTTCAGGATGACACCATGATACTGCCACCAACATGTTTCTCACTGGTGATGGTGTGTTAAGTTGAATGTGGAATGTTAGTTTTAAACTATTAATGGCCTGTGGTGTGAAGACCTTGAGCTTCAGTTTTACTCTAAATCAATTAGACACACCACTGTGTTAACCATAAAATACCAATAAAAGACTTTGAATGAAATGTTGTAGATGAACTGCAATAAATGTGAAAAATGATAGTTTTGCAAAGCACAGTAAAACAGATCACTTATGAAAACCTTATGAAGTCACTGTGAAAACACATTGAGATAATGTAGTTTAGTAACAAATTTGGTATTTTAGCCAGGAAACAACTGCATCCACAGCTGACCAATCAGAAAACAGCAACCTTTTAAAGTTGCAGTGGTTAAAACAGGCCATTTTAGAGAGAATAAAAAATTATATTTTTGACAGCATAAAAAATATAATGTGTTTTTAAATGCCGCTTGTGAAAAACAATAGAATTATTTGAAGAAGCAGGATGTGGACTCTCACTGAGTATTTTTAGTGTTCCAACTGGGCTGGCTTGATGGATTTCCTGTCACTCAAACTCTAAAAAACTGCATTTATGTCAACATGTGAACATAATATTACAGTTTGGGAGACTTGGCATGATGTAATGCTGTAACTAAGTTCTAATAACATACATGTAGCACTAAACATGAAGCTCATTGTAGCAGTAGAACGTGGAGCAAATGTTTGATTCCGACTTTAAACTCTGAATTCCACAGAAAACCAAGCAGACAGAACAGTTAGTCATGTTTCTTCTGTTCATCATTTTCAGCTTCCTCTCTTCCTCCTCTTTTTATGTCTCCGTCTGCAGCTTTGTTTAGTTGAAAATCTTTAAATGTCAAGTTGTTTGTCCCACTACGCCCCCCAAAAAAGAACACTGTGTCCCAGAAGTCCTCCGTTGCTGTTTCCAACAAAAACATCCTTGAGTTTAACGTTCACTGATATTTTTCACATTAGTAACAAGCAGTGAAAACCGAGCTAAGTGCTAAAATCACTCTTCTACAGATCATTTCTGTTTGCATACATTTAGGGGTTTTTTGTGGTTCC
The DNA here is from genome assembly GCA_902982915.1 of Phalloptychus januarius. Lineage (NCBI taxonomy): Eukaryota > Metazoa > Chordata > Actinopteri > Cyprinodontiformes > Poeciliidae > Phalloptychus > Phalloptychus januarius. The sequence continues at coordinate 480,415 of CADWAE010000197.1, read as the reverse complement.
CGTATTTGTGAAGATTTGTCAGTACATTCTGTAATCAAACCTGTGGTTTTATTCTGTTGTTTTCATGCTCGTCATGTGAGTTTATGCTTATTTTGTTATTTTATTTTATTATTTGATTGTGCCAGATGTACTGTATTTTCAAAGGATATGAAGGTGTATTTTAATTTTTGAAAGGAATTAAATATCATGATGTTTGAATGAAACTTCTCTGTGTTTTTTATCAATCGTTTTGATACGTATATTAGGTTATTACTGGATAACAATTGTAGACAGGTATTATCTTGCAGCTTCAGTTATCTTGTTAATCAAAACTGTCAGAAGTAGTTTATCTCGTTCTTTGTTTCTGAAAAATGTAGTTGGACCAGCTTGTAGTGATAGCTTAACAGTCGGGGCTGAGGCAGAACGCTGCTCTGGCCTTTCAGGTGTGATATCACATCAACAACTTCAATGGTTTTATTTGGAAGTCAGAAATCGGGGGAATTCTGGTAAATATGCAGAGAACATTCAGTTTGTTTCCCCAGAAGAAGAAAGTCAGTTGCTGAAAATGAAACATAATTTCCAACCAAAGCTGCTAAACCCTCGTAAGGCGGCACCAAGTCTGTGAGCAACGTGGAGCTTGTTAGATGAGGAACAGACGATAAATCAACTGGTAAACCTTCGGGTTAGTAATCGAGACGCTCTGAGTTTTACTCTTTTTTTAAATATTGTTTCTTGGTCTGTTTATCCTTCTTATAAAATACTAAAAGAATGACATTTTTGATGTCAGATGACAATGCCAATATTTACCAATTTAATAGTTCAGACATTTAGCTGTATTTTAAATGTTCATATGGGCTTCCTCTGTTCTAGCATAGGTATTTTAGACTTTAAAGGAATTTGTCCTGAAAGACTATTTCTTTACAATTAAAAAGCAAGATGGAATTCTTCTGAACATCTTCCACTATTATTATTATTATTTACAACAGAATCCATGTGTAGGAAGTACATCAGGAATATTCTTCCTTTCTGAAACACGTCTTATTGGCATGACAAGCCAGTATTATGGAAGCTGAACTTTCTTTTTCTTTCTTTCTTCCCTTCTTTCCTTCTCTCTGAAAGAGGTGCCTTTCCATCTCTTTCATTCTTTCTTCCATTTTCCTTCTTTCTCTCTTTCTTCCTTTCTCCTTTCTTCCTTGCCTTCACAGGCAAATCCACAGACTGTAATTGATGTTGATTCTTTACAATGATTTATAAATTCCTTTTCCACAAGAAGGCAACTTTTCTGTTTCATTAAAATAGTTTATGTTTTACTGATACAAATAAAACCCAGTAAATAAAATATATTTTTTTCTTTTTTGAAATTAAAATGACTCAGTATTTAAACTTGACATGTTTGTATGGCAAACATGTCAACACTTCTGCTTTAAAGTTTTTAAGATTTATTTTTTTAATTGTTGTGGAAAATCTTACTTTATTTCAAATTAGTATTATTCCTTTAAACATCTAACTTTGATATGACCCTGAGCTACTCCCCCAGACACCTGTTGCACATCAGCGGGACAAACAGGTCGGCGCGCCGCTCCGGGCTCACCGGGGAGGGCGGCGATGATCAGCCGAGAGGGGGTGGCGCCCGGCGGCGGTGCGAACCAATCAGCGCCGTGGGAGCGCTGTCACCGTGCCAGCTGACACTCAGGTCAGAGCCCGAGCAGCCTGTGGAGGGACTTCTGCTATCAGAAGGCGAAGAAAAGTTTTGACAAGCAGACCTGCGGGCGGTTTTCTCTCGACAGTTGCGACGGTAGCTCTGCTCTCTTCCAGTCTACGCTTCCCTGTGCGGGTGAGAGGCTGTACAATCCTCGGCAGTGTTCTGAGACTGTACGGCCCCGATCCCTTCTCCTGCTGCGGGCTCCCATGCTGCGGGCTCCCCCGCCGAGATTCCCGGACTAATCCGAGCGGTTTTCTGCTTCATGGCATGATCCGGCACTGGGTTCCTTCTGACCTGAGCATTTGGGTTTAATACCGGATTTATTTATTTTTTTTTTTTGCATTTTCAAAATCAATTACAAACTTCTATTGACTCAAAAGTTGGACTGAAGGACTTACTGCACTGCGACTGAGATTACCTGCAAACATGACGGCTGATAAGGAGAAAAAGAGGTAAGAGCCCCGGTTGGATCTTTTGAAACTGATTTAGCAGAGATCTTATTTAAATCACACGGAGCGGAGAGGCAGACCTGTTGCTGCAGCGCTCCACGTGACCTAAGCGGGATTCACTCACAGCTGGTCCTTCAGAGCCGAAATGAATAGTTCACTTTTGATTTGTTTCAGATCCGTTATCTGAAAGGGGAGTTTGCAACTTTAAAACTTCACATCATGCAGAATACTCTGCAGCATTTAGTTATAACTAGAGATGCGTCAGTCAGTCAGCAGATTATACTAAACGGCCGATTATTATTTGAGCACCTCTAATTTGTAACCAGCAGGTCAAATACTGAAAAATATTTTCATTTTTGGTCTACCAACAGCATGTACTTTGATGTTTTTATTTAAGTCGAATAACAATCATGTAAAGATGCATCGATGGATAAAAGGGGGAACTTCTTCAATTTCTGCCAGATTTACTACATCCATCCACCAACTCCTTTATAATCCATAAAATAAATTGGTCAGGTAACAATAATAACGACAGGTCAGATTTTGTTCTTCTTCTCTACCTTTTTTTCTGTGCTCATTTTAAGCACAAATCAACAATAACTTGCTTATGGATGCAGTTTTCTTAAAACTGTGTAGATGTAATTTGTTGTCGTTTTAAATCTGTAGTAGCACATTTGTGACAACTCAATAAAAAAACGCAAATGAGCCAATTCACAAGAAAAAATTAGTTTGATAAAGTACATACTTTGCCTCATGCACATTGTGATAAGGTCTACAAAATGACCTAATGTGACACCCACATGAAGCCTATCAGCGTAAGGCAGATCCAAATCACCATTTTGTGGCCTTTGACCTTATTTGAAAAAAAAAAAAAAGCCAGGCTTCTTGTGCGAAGGGTAATCAGCGCTCAGCGATTGCAGCAGATATCAGGCCGCCAGCTTGGGAAATTTCTAGAACTTTTAGATGTCTCTGCTGTCAGATTACATCAGTTTTCTGCGCCGGTTCGGACCTGCTCGCGTTTCTGACAACGTTGGATCTGCAGCTGATTTGCTGGTTTTTATGTGGGATGATACTCCTGGACCCAGTTTGATGCTGGTTTTGAGTCACTCACCCAGCAGTCGTTGTTAAAGAAGCAACAGAAGTTGGGGGTTTGGGGGATGTACTCAAGACCCTGTCAAACATGAAGCAAAAAAATTTAATTTCTTGTATTATCATTATTATTATTATTTACAGAGCCCTTAGTCATTAATAGACATTGATGTGAATTGGCTGCAGGCCGCCTGACGCCGGACTGTCTGTCCAGTCCAGCCTGAGGCTCTGCTGCTCCTCAGCAGGAACGGAGCAGGAATTTCCGTGGCCAACAGAATCGCTCCGGCTCCAAAGAGTCAAAGATTTTAAAAAAATGACCTGAGGAGACAAGCATTTCCTATCGTCCATTTTAGGGAGGAGAGTTGGCACATATTTGGGTGTCTGTGTGTGTGTAAGAGTTGAGCGGTTTCTTATCCCCACTGCTTGTCTGAGTGTTTGTCTTTGTGTCACACAGTAGCTCTTTGTGGCAGCCGCAGCCTTGAAGTCATAAATGCTCCGATAAGTTGTGTGATTCACGGCAGCTGGGAGCTCAAGTGCTTTCAGATCAGGTTTATTAGATGATGATGTGATGGGATGAAGTCACCAGAGAGGCTTCTGTTCTCTGGGTGACTGAAAAAAAAATATATGTCATGTGCAAACTCAAATGCTGATTCTGCAGCAGCAAAGTCCAGAAAGCAAACAAAGGAAGAAAAAAACTAATGAATAATTCCTCCCATCCAGCCTGCTTTACTTTCTCTTTTAACTTTCCATTTTATGGCTTTATTTTGCAATCACCTTTGTAACAAAACAAACTGAAACGATTCCTTTGAGGACTGCAGCTGTTTGAAGTGTTTGCCGATTGTAAAATGTTAATTTGAGCTATTGTATGTTGTGGAAGTTCTCTGTTTTTTAATCTATGTTATTACAGCCATTGATCTTCAAATATTACACATTTGGTTTAACTTTTACTTCATCCACCAAAAGAAAGAAGAAAACTGTCAAAATAAAAATCTCCTTAAAGTTATTTATTGTGCAAAATTGCTGTGATTATGTCATTTAGTTTTGTAGCTAACGCAGACAAAACATCTAATTTATAACCTACGTGAAAGAACAAATTATGCTTTTATTTAAAACATGTTTTTAAATGTTATGTATATGATACAGTTAATATTAAATATGTGTGATATAAATATTTAAAGTCCATCATCAAAGTCCATCTTGCTTTATAGGGAAAATCAAGCAATGCTGAAATAGTTTATTTGTATGTAATCAACTACCACACATTGCCACTGGCGCAGAAGGAGACAGGAAGTAGTGGATGATTATGGCATAGCATGATTTTTAATATCTTATCACAAGAACAATCTTATTTACTTAGGATTTTAATTGTGTTTCTTATTTAATGGAAACACTGCAATTGCATTATTTAATATTTTTGATATTGGCAGAATATTGACAGTGTTTTGTGCACATTTTCAATGGCTAATGAAGTTCTGTAGATTGAGGAAATTGTCATAAAAAGTCTGTTTCTGGTTTCTCAGCAGCTCCCCAGCTGCCATGTTGTTTCTGCTCGGCAGAGGCCTGTTAGCACATCAGCCTGTTTCCCCCCCACCCTCCCAAAACCCCCGCCACCGCCGCTGCTGACTCCGTCAAACAGCTTTATTTAAACACCCTGCTTGACTGCCACCAGAAATAAATGGCAGGCGTGTAAAGGAACCAAGCGCCCCACCCACACCTTGTCCCCTTCCCACACACACACTTCCACGTCTCCCAACATGTGATTCTACTGGAAACAATGTGCAAAGGTCAGAGTGTGGGCCAGCTGCCAGGGAGATATAGGTTTCACGGCAGTATGGCGGGTGATCCATACGACTTCTCAGTGGTTGTATGAAGAGCTGGAGTGGACCACCTGATTGGACAGTCCAGTGTAAAACAAAACAAAAACAGCAGATAAGCACCATTATCATAATGAGAGGAAACATTATGATATCTGGGTGGAAGTGTCCATATGGAATAAGTCTGGAGTGTTTTATTGAAGAAAACAGATTCTTCTGTTAAGAATTATCTACACATTTGTCATTCTTTTGCTGCACATTTTGCAAAAATAGATAATTCTCCTGTTTGTTTCCATAGCTAGCTCAAAGATCACTTTAAAGGAGCAGAGTTATGTAAAATCCACTCTTTAGTTTTACATCATGTTAAATATTGTTATTCCCTCATGATGTCATACCTGAAAGTGTGCTGCCTTGATTCTTTAATGCATGGTAACCATTCAGCTGTTCAAAATGCTTGAGTGGACCTAGCTCCGCCTTCGAGGTGCAGCTCCTCCTAAGAGCTGCAGTTTCCAATCTTCAGAGCTTCCACCTCACAGAGAAGTCCTCCGCCTCTCAGCTCCTTCAGACTAGCCAGCAGCAATCAACAATTCCACATCTGGTGGAACTGCTGAGCTCATTATAGGAATTACTTCTCAGTGAAATGCTGGTAAAGCATTGTTAAAGGGGAGTGATGCTGGGATGATTTCCTGAAGGCAGAGTTTCAGAATGAGCAGGAGCTTCTTCAAGAGACACAGGCCCAATTTTAAGGCACTAAATTCCATCCATCCATCCATCTTCCTACACCCTTGTCCCTTCCTGGGGTTGGGAGGGTTGCTGGTGCCTATCTCCAGCTATCATTTCGGGCGAGAGGCGGGGTCACCCTGGACAGATCGTCAGTCTGTCGCAGGGCAACACAGAGACACACAGGACAAACAAACATTCACACACTCACACCTAGGGAGCATTTGGAGAGGCCAATTAACCTGACAGTCATGTTTTTGGACTGTGGGAGGAAGCCAGAGTACCCGGAGAGAACCCACGCATGCACAGGGAGAACATGCAAACTCCATGCAGAAAGACCGGGGCCGGGAATCGAACCCAGAACCTTCTTGCTGCAAGGCAACAGCTCTACCAGCTGCGCCACTGGGCAGCCCAGGCATTAAATTATGACATCAAATTTCTTTTAAGTCATATTAGCTATATGTAACATTTTTATAACAATTGAAGGTAACATAGTTGATTGTGATATAAAACTGCACTATGTGCCTGAAAAATCATAGCATTGAATTGGAAGTCCTATCAGTGCATTAGATTGTTGCATTTCTGCACTACACCCAGTTACCTCACCATTTAAATCAATAAATAAATGAAGACTGCTCAAAAAACATGCAGCGATGAAGCTACAAGCCTGCTGACTCAACATTTCACATCGCGGCTCTGCCCGAGTTGGCACAGAGCCGCTCAGATCTGGTCCCCCAAAACTACCAAAGCATCTCTTTGCAACACAGTGGCCCGGTACAGGATGGAGGAATGCAAAAACGAGACGGAGGGAGGAAATGCGAATGGATTTGCTGCCTCTCTAGCCAAGCAGTTCGCTAATGGACTCTGAATGGAGAATGATAAGATAGTGGACGGTGAGGCTTTAGCAATTTAAAGTTGCTGCTTTCCAAATGTTGTGCAATTCTAAAGAAGTTGTTTTGATCCATTTGCTACTGAATTAGTGTAATTACAAGGGTTGCATTTATCCAACCAGCTCACAAGATGAAACCATACACAATATTGGGTACACGCAATATAAAGCTCCCTTTTTTGTTTTATCACTCTTTACACTGTGCTTAAAAAGCCTGTAAGAGTAGAAAACACCAGTCCGAGTTTTGCTTGTCCACATAATATATTTTTGTAAGCTTAATTCTCAGGTGATTATGTTTTAAAAATGCTTTCTGTTTGTGTTTTTGCAGATGGCATACATGTTTATTAAAGCTTTGACCCAAGTAGGAAAGTATGACAGAGTATAATGGCCATAACAAGAAGAAAATGACAAACAAAAAATAAAATTATGAGAATACACATGTATGAGAATAAAGTATGAGAATAGTAAGTTGTAATATTTCTACTTCATTCTTGTAATTTTTGCTAATTTCTTTATGTGGTCCTTTCTCCTCACTTCACTCCATTAAACATGTAAGCTGAAAGGAAAGACCAAATTATATTGAAGAAAATCAGCAGGTGCAGTTGTTTTTGGAAAAATGTTTCAGACTTGTAGCCTATCACTGGTTTAGCCATGCTCATATCCTTACAGACGTTTACGTTGTTCAGGTTGACTTTGATTCTTCGTCTTGGAGCGGCAAATAATTTTTACAGCATTTAACTAAAGTCTCTTTGACTTTATACAAGATCAAGTTACAGATTCTTTGAGATGAAATGACGTAGTCTTCTTACCTGATGTAACTTTGTCCTGTCTCCAGAAAGAAGGAAATTCTTTTTAAATCCCCCTTTTGCAGTTTTATTCTAGATTTTATAGTTGGCAGAAAAGCTTTCAAAGATTTCTTTTTTTATTATTCTTTGGCTCAAATTTTCCTTTTCATTCTCTAATTTAATTTGTTTTTAATACTGGAAAATTGGATAATTCTTTTAAGGTTCCTCAACTTATTAAACATAATGAAGTGCTTCTCCTTCGTTTATTTTCTGAAGTCACTGTGAGCCTTGATTTAAATTTTTTTTATTTTTGGTCAACTCGTGCTATCAGCCTGGGCTGCACGGTGGCACAGTTGGTAGCACTGTTGCCTTGCAGCAAGAAGGTTCTGCGTTTGATTCCCGGCCTGGGGCCTGGGGTGTTTTTACTGCTGACACGTGTTTGCTTTTGTTTAGAGCCTAGCTGTAGATTTTCCTGAACATAAAGCTGACCTTGGTTTCACGGAAGGAAGTTCACAGCAGCAGCAGAAGAAGAAGCCTTCAGTAAATACTGCGTCTCTTTCTCATGGCTCATCTCTTTGTTTGAAAGCTGCGATAGATTTGGAATTTCCCATTCGGATTTGGCACTGATTCCAAGTCAAGAGGTGAACTTTACCACACATATCACCTCAGCATTGTATTTATTGCATCTTGTAGTAATACCACACCATCTGTTCACATTTTGAGGGGAATATTTGTGAACTGGAGTGGAATTACTTATTACATAATAGCTGTATCATAATTTACATTATGTAATAATAATACAGCTCATATCACTGGAACGGTTTGTTTCTTTTCAGACTTGTAACATTCTTCTTCGGTGTAATGTAATGTTGATGACAGAACTGCAGGATAATAGAAACATAAAGTAGAGTAATGATCCCCAGCATTTTATCATGGCTGACCAGTCAAGGCTTGGCAATTTTACTGCGGCCTTGAACCGTCAGACAAGGCTTCTGTATGTTGGTGTGTCCGCTAAAGCCTAGTTCATATGGCACAATTTAAATTTTTTGCCCCGATTTTCCCCTTATGACAATCTTAGAACATTCCGAGTTCTAAGATTGTCACTTGCGATAATTGTAACCCATCATCCTGAAGATGATGTAGATCGGGACCCCTGCAATCTACATTCGGGGATATTCAACTTGTTGGGTCTTGGCCCTTTTGTCTCAGCGTGTGGGGTTGTCCCTAACTGGGAGAGACAACGCAGCCTGTTGAATGTGGCAGGTAGCCAATCAGAAAGCGCAGTGACATAAGTACGGAGGGGAATCCCAAACAGCTGGCATCACGCAGCTGAGAGTCCAGTGGACATTGGAGATGATATGTGGAAACAGCATGAATGTTTATTCAACATTTTGTACAAGGAACATCAAGTATACAAGTATCCTAGCCACTCAATAAGTTTAGACATCTCACATGGTTTGTGAGATGTCTAAACTCACATGGCTTTTAAATAATTTCCAGAACAAAATAAGTTTGTATCGTCTGTGAATAAAAGGAATTGTAACATGTTAGACACTTCACAAATGTCATTAATATACAAAAGAAAAAGCGTGGGTCCCAACACGGAACCGTGGGGAATTCCACATTTTATACTTTGAAGATCTGATTTAACATTTCCTAACTGTACAAATTGTTTGCAGTTAGTCAAATAACTAGTTATAAGCAATCCCTCCTATCCCATAATCCTGTAATTTGGAAAGTAATAAATTGTGGTTGGTGGTATCAAAAGCTTTTCTTTAATCCACAAACATATCCACTGTGTATTGCTTCCTTTCTATTGCTTCGGTAATTTCTTCATGCAATTCTAATTACATGATGCAAAGGGATGTTGATTTATTTGATTTAAATCCATATTGACTCTCACTCAACAACTTGTCCAGAAATTAGGTGGCTAATTTCTGACAAACCCTTTTTCAAGCACTTTGGAAAACTGGGGTAGCACTGAGATTGGTCTATAATTATCAAAGATATATCTGTTGCCAATTTTAAATAGTATTGGTCGTATGTGAAACATTAATCGGTATTGATGCTCCTGCCCAGAGGTCAGACATCATCTTTCTGTTTGCTCCTATTTAAAGACATAAACCAGCAGGAGAGGAGCGACGCTGGTCTGGGAAACCTCGCTCTTCCTCTTCTGTGTTATTTTTATCTCCCTCTTTCTCACCTGCCCACACTTCCTCTCTTCAACCTTTTCATCCTCTTTCTTCGTCTTCTGTCCCTTCGCTCACTTCACAATGTCTGGGATCCATCCTTGACTCCCAGCTGTGGCGTTTTGTTGTTTTCTGTGCCTCCCATACTCTCCTCAGCCTCCTTCAGAACTCTGTCTCCTCGTTGTTTCCTCCTTCACATCTGCCAGCTCCCCTTCTTCCTTTTCCTCTGCTACTGAAATGGGCTTGGCTCCAGGATCTACTGTGTCACCTGGCCCCGATCCATCTGCCTCAGACTTTCTTGGTGATTCGAACAAGGCATCTGTTGATGTTCATTTAATATTTGGAGGCCTGGCCAACACGACTGAACGGCTTCCTCCACTGCTATTGATGAAACAGCAGCATTTTTAAAACAGAGCAGAAAATCGTCTTTGTTAACAATTTTCCTTCTGTTCACTGAAATTTCTTCCGGAGAAATTGAGTTCAATGGGAAAAATCCCAGACTAGTGTGGCATTATTCGAGACCGGTCTTGGTCTTGTTCCAAGACCAAGACCGGTCTCGGCGGCATTTGGTCTCGGTCTTGTCTCGGGCGTTGAGGACTCGGGACGCAACTGTAAAATTGTCACTAAATTTCCTGCATGGTGTCCAGTTTATTTGTTAACATCTTTGTTTTCACTGGATGCAAAACATACCGATTAAAATCCAAGCAATAACATGACTGACTAAATTTGTGTTTCTGTTACCGCTGCCACCCGTCGCCTCCCCTTTAACTCGCAGGGCAACATTCCAAGACATGTATAGTGGTTTTCTCTGAGCGGCAGATGTCTGTCTAATCGTAAGTAATAGATTTACGCTACATAAATCAAAAGAAATCCTATGGCGACAGCTAATTCAACACCGTTTCGCTTTCACAGACAGTGGAACTATGTCTAACTTTTTTTGTCATTTAGAAATGAAGTGTAAAGAAAGGTAAGCTCTGTGGACGTGATGTTAGCAAGACTAACTGTACAGACACATATGTTGCATTTGTGATGAAAAAAAGTTGTCACTCACTGCACTTAATGTTGACTGACATGTTGCATATGTGGGACAACTTGTGACCAAAGTCTGCAATATAGTAATCGGCTCTTTACTACGAAGATAGGACTGGAGGGTCACCGAGAGCCGTTCTTTGTTCTTCTAATGCTCTGCGTACACAGCAGTAGATATTATTATTTAATTTAATGATATACGTTGATATTTATATAATTAGCAAATAAGTAATACACAAGAATCTAAAAGCAAGCAGAGCATGCTCTTTGCTCTTTGATTGTTTTTATCACTTGTCATGGTGGCAGACATTACAGCACTGCGCTTCCTGGCTTCATGCAGGGAGAGGGAGGGAGAGAAAGTGAAGATGAGCGCCTTGTGCTTGGTTACTTCTTGCTTGTTGCTCCTTGGTCAGTGTTCATAGTTGAGCATTGTTTGCCATTAGTGCATTGCCTCAATTGCTATGTTTAATGGTCCAGACAGTGGTGGTTTCTGACATGAGCGATATGGGCAAACACCCAGGGCATTATGTTTTTAGGGATGGCATGAGACCTCACCGGATTGTAGCATAGAGATGGAAGCAAAGCACAACAAAGAGTTTGAATTGATAATGATATTGAGTAAATTTTTTTCAGCTCCAAATATTTAATATATAGTTGTTTTTATGGGAATGTGAATCTTTCAGATTAATTTGAGAAGCAACTTTGATCATATTTCACATTTTATCGTGTCATGTAATGCGGGGCACTGGTCTTGACTCAGTCTCGACTTCTCTCGGTCTTGATCTCGACTTGCCATTGATGAAACAATGGCAAGTCCAAGACCAAGATCCTAAAAGTCTTGGTCTTGTCTTGGTCTAGGGTTAGGTGATCTGGACTACAACACTATCCCAGACGGAGCATGGAAGAGAGATTCAAACAGCATAGCAGGGTAACGGCCAGGCTAGCCAAACGCATGCTATTGTCAAATCCTATAACAGTTTATAACTTCAAAATCATTTGGTCTATTTGTTGGGTAAACCAACAAACAGACCTATCTTTTTGTTGGTCCAGATAGATCTCTGTACCTATCCGGTCCAGAGATCGGATAGGTCATCGCCTGTCCTGATAATAACGAATAATGAATGTTGACCAATCTTACAGCGTTGGAATCATAAGTGTAAAGGCTTTGAACAAATTGAACAAAACAAAACAATCTTTTTTGGAAACTTTGATGCTTTTTGTACATTAGAGTGATGTGTCTGATGGGGACAAAGCAGAAACCTGTAGATTTCCTCACTCTTCCGTGTTTTAAATCTGAGAATGAGGACACAGAAGTCATTGTCTGCAGACCTGTGTGAACTCTGCGTGGCCCCTGGAGGCTCCGCTTCCTGCTACCAGCCTTCAATCAACTCAGCAAAGTATTTTACAAAAAATTTCACCTTTTAGAGTCAAGAGGGAACTGCCATCTACTTCAAAATCAACTATCAACCTGTTTACATTTAGAAAACCCCAATGTTTCAATTGCTACAAGTAGTCTTTCACGTGACTGACATGTTCAGGAAACAAAAATTACTGTAGAGTGTCTTGGTTTCTTTTTCCCAACCTTAGTCAGTGTTTGTGTGCAGAAAGGAAGCTGAAAGAGATTACAGTTTCCCTTTTTGTTCTTCCCTCATACATTTTAAGAGCTTTCTACTTTCGCCTTACATTCAGCTGAAAAAAGCAGAAACCTTTGGTGGAACCTTTAACGGGTTAAGAAGTTTAAGATGAGGAGAAAACAAACTCCAATGTTCACAGGAAAACGATCACTTTTGATCTCAGGATATGAATAAAGCACACAGATGTAAAATACTGAAATAGTTTGTAGAAAAATACATTTCAATGTAAACTTTTATATCCTTCAATAATTCCACAACAAATTCAAGTTTTCTTTTTATTTTAATTAATTAATTTATATATATATATATATATATATATATATATATATATATATATGAATTGCTTCTTACACAGAACAACTTAGCTTCGGCTCGGCCTGTTAGGAGCTGCCGAGAAAAAAAATTACGTTGCAAAAAGCCTGAAGCAGACTCTGGTCCCAAAGTCTTTATTGTTTCCTCTGATTCTCTTACATTTACTTCTGAGTTTTCTGTTCTGATTTTTAAAATCTCAAAACAACCAAATCATAATTTAATCTAAAGTCTTAAAAACCAACCATTAAGAATGGCACAGTTATTGAGTGAATTTGCAGAGTTTTTATTTATTTACCAGAACATGTTGTAGTTCAGTCATCAGTTTAGGACTTAAATCATTTTTTAAATTATTTTTAAAAAATTATTTTTTTAAATTATTATTTTTATTTTTTTTTATTTAAATTGTAAATTTAATGTACAATTAAATTTAAATTTACACTTGATTAAACGTACAATAAATTAAAATGAATTTTGTAAATTTGCTGAGTCAACATTTGACTGATTTGTTTTGATGAAGTCTGACTACAGGCATATTCTCCAACATTATCGCCTGATATGTAAAGTTTTTTTCCGATGTTCGTTACAACAACATTATACATTATTATTTTTATAATTTCTTTTAAGATTTTTGTCTAAAGAGTAGAACTCCATTATTTAAAACTGTAATTGTGATTTAAATAAATAAATGGGCCAAAACAAGTACACAGAATATGTTATATAAGCAGTGGTTTGCTGCTTAAATAAAAATGATGTTATTTTCACTTTTATTTATGTAGTAACTATGCAATTCAGAGCCATATTGGACTTTCAAAGGTCAATAATCACTCCAACAGCACTGATAGAAGCTGTTTAGATAAAATGATATGGTTTATTGTCTCTTCCCAAAGGTAATGAAAAATGTTATTTATCAAGTCTCCACTAATCATACGTAAACAGGACGAAAATCTTTAGAAAAGTAAGCATATTTTACCGGAGCAGAACAAATACAGCACATGAAAGGGGCAGTGTTTTGCAAAATTAACTTTTTTAGCTTTAGATCATGTTCTAATATTATTTCCCTAGAAAAACATACCTGCAGTGTTGCCTTGATACTTTTATGCATGCATGTTTGAGAAATCATTTTATCTCTACGACAACTCTTCAGCGATGCAGAATGCCTAGGTGGACCTAGCCCCGCCTTTAAGGACAAAACTCTGCAGTTGAGCTGCAGTTTTTAAGTTTCCAAGCTTTTTCCAAGCTTCTGCCTCACGCTGTCCCACTCAGCGCCCTCAGACTAGCCAGCAGCAATTAGCAAACACCTGGTGGAACTGCTGAGTTAATAATAGGACCTACTTCTCATTGTAACATCCATCCATTTTCTATACTCCCTTTTTCCCTTAGTGGGGTCGGGAGGTGCTGGTGCTAATCCCCAGCTAACGTAACGAAGAGAGGCGGGGTCACCCTGGACAGGTCGCCAGTCTGTCGCAGGGCAACACAAAACAAACAGGACAAACAACCATGCACCTCACTCAGACTGTGAGTGTCCCTAGGGTCACACCTAGGGACAATTTGGAGAGGCCAATTAAACAATGGGAGGAAGCCGGAGTACCCAGAGAGAACCCACGCATACGCAGGGAGAACATGCAAACTCCATGCAGAAAGACCGGGGCCGGGAATCAAACCCTTCTTACTGCAAGGCAACAGCTCTACCAGCTGCGCCACTGGGCAGCCATTGTAACATCATGTTCTAATGTTATTTCCTCAGAAAAACATATGTTTATAGAGGATATTTATCAGCACTATAAATATTTTTTTATATATATATAGTGTTGATAAATAGACCAAAACAAAATTGCCGTCATTAAGTGAGACCATTTTATCTAAAGTGCAGATTTTTTATATTTTTGGACTGTGGAAATAAGTTGGAATACTGGGATAAGATGAGACTCCAAATTGGAATTATCTGCATGTTATGGCCAATAGTTCTTAAATATAGAATTAATTTCTTGTTTGGGCATCTGGTTCATGTTCCCCCAAACATAAACCAATCATACCAGATTAGGTTTTAAGTAACTGTAGCAATGCAGGCTAAGATGTCTGCTGTACACCTTATTTTAACTTTAGTGCAATCCACACAAAGTTGCATTCACTAGTTTTTGCGTCATTTTTATATTCAGTCAGACGTGTTTGATATTCTGCAGGGGGTGCGCTCGGCCCGCCACCTGTGGTCTCACTCTGTGCCCGTGTGTGCCTCTCTCAATCAACCAGTCTATTCCAGCCATCAGTGTGCTGTGGGCGGGTTTGTTTGTTTGTACCGCAATGTGTGCGTGTGTGTGTGTGTTTGTGCCTCTTTGATGGACTATCAAAATCATCAGCAATCTCCTGCATCGTTCTTCCCCTGATTGAGCCAAAGTCGGGGGCCCCTGTCTGGGATAGCTGTTTGTTTGCGTGTGGGTGTGTGCGGGGGTGTGCATGCGTGTGTGTTTGGCTGTGTTTCCAGAACTCCATGTTCCTCAGGATCAGAGATTAGCCGGTACTGTATTGTTGCTCTGTGTTTGTGTTTGGCCAGGCGCCACAACTTCAGGAAGGCTCACTGTAAGCAAGGAAAGCTGCGTGTGCGTGCGTGTGTCCGCGTGCATGCGGGGATGCGCGCGTGGGTGTGTGTGGATGTGGGCAAGCAGTTGGCCTTTTTAGACCTTAGATCACCTTTTATATCCTAATGTAAGATGTATTTCACAAGAAAAGTAACTATAAATATCTGAATTTACTTAAAAAAATAGTAGTGAGAATCTCTAACTTCCTCAGTTTTAACTTTTCTCCTTTGGTCTCTTTTCAAAGTAATCATATTCCCTCATCTTTCTGCATATCTGAAGCCCTGAATGTTCATTGAAAACAGTCAGGGTTTGTTTTGAAAGCGTACCATCAACTTAGCGAGATGCTCGCGCCTTCACAGCGCTTCCAAGAATCGATAAGGATCTTCCAAAAGAAAAAGTGCTACTCCTTTAAGAGATGAAGGGTGTGGTCGGACATTCAGGTTTCACAGTGACAAAAACTGAAACAAAATAATGAGAATTTGTTTTTTAGCTAGTGTCAAAGTTCAAACTTTCCATGCAAGGCTGGATGTGAGGCTCAGGTCCTACCAACATACACACACGCACACGCACACACACCTGCTGTGGTTACAGGACCTGTTTCCTTTGCGCTCCACTTGCCTTATCA
The DNA here is from genome assembly GCA_902982915.1 of Phalloptychus januarius. NCBI lineage: Eukaryota > Metazoa > Chordata > Actinopteri > Cyprinodontiformes > Poeciliidae > Phalloptychus > Phalloptychus januarius. The sequence goes on along the minus strand of CADWAE010000197.1, from coordinate 464,626 downwards.
CTATAATCACTTTGACCTCAGAGGTCAGAACCTGCTCTGCTGGCAGGAATGTGATGGGTCGATGAATCCTGAAGAGAGAAACAGTTGACTGTTGTCTTGAGTCCAAATTAAATTCAGCCACAATACATTAAATATGCGCACATTGGACTAAGCATCACAACAAATTATTTTCAGGATACCAAAAAAAGTTTTGGTGCTTAGAATTTAATCTACAAAAACAGGTGAAACGTTAAACTTCTTTGTCAGATGTTTGTGTGTGGACTCTGGTGTAATCACAGTGAATCTTTGGTTCAGTCTCTTTTTTTCCCTTAAATAAGAGAGTCTGACCTCTGAAGACAGTAGGAAGCATGTCTATAACTGAAACCAGACTGTGTTTAGAGCCTTTCTGAAATCTGAAAGATGTTCATATTAAAGGACATAGAGTAAGATGGAAAAAAAATCCAACAGTTTTTACATATTTATTGTAATATGTGAAAATGATTTAAAGGATGCATACCAATTCTTGTGGATATTTTTTTCTTTCTTTACTTCTTTTGTCTCCTTAAGCTTCTTCTCATGTTCCACAATTCATAGATTCAATATAATTTCTTAATTGATAACACAACTTATGGATTCATTTGGAAAAACTGTGAGGGTTATTTGTTCTGTTTCTTAAAATGTTAGCATCTGCTGCTGATAAAACTAAAAAGCTGAAAAAAAAAGTTGTTTTTGCATTGTTGCATTCTTTTTTCCATTTATATGGAAACAACCCTGGAGCAAATTTAAAGCAGACAACTTTATTTCAGTGACGAAAGGCAGCTGTCTAAACAGAAAGTGATGACGACATTGGTTGTATAAAATAATTTAGCATTGAATAAGTTTTATGTGGTGAAGCCATTAAAAACTGGAAGTGTTCGCCTGTCAGATCCAGCAGCTTTAATGACTTTAGTCTTTTATCTGCGTGTCACTTTCCAACTGATACAAATACAAGAATCGAGCAATTGCACAGAGCAATTTTCTTACATTAGCTGATGCAAGTTGATGCCTGGGATAATTGTGAACAATACTCTGGCTCACGTTAGCATGCAGATCCAAACGCTGAAGGGGGAACTGTGCCTTTACTGCCAGCAGCGATGCAAACAGATCCACCATGCCCCAGAGCTGCTTCTGCTTCTGCCTCCCCTCGCTATTTTTTTTCTCTTTTTTTATTGCAGAGATTTGGAGTTAAATTAGGAGATCTTCTTTGTTTTGGGGTGAGGAAGTTGTGCAGTAGTTAATGTCCTTAGGCTCCTGCTGCAGCCGCGGAGTGGCACGTTAATCACACGCATGCAAAGTGGGAGAAGTGATTGAAAAAGCTGCATGGCGTCAAAGAGAAATGAACCAGGGTGTGAAGATGAAGCTGTCACTCCACATTCAGCAAGTTTCCATTTCCTCCCGCCTGAGGCGAGCTTCCACAGAAACACAGCAATCAGCTCGGTTGATCCAATCGGATTTCACCTGACAGCGTTTACTGATTGTTCTTATTAGGATGGTCTAAATTCTAACGTCTTTTACTGATTTGATATGCAGGGCTATGAAAAATATTTGCTGCCTCACAGGTTTCTGCTGTTGTTGCTGTTTCCTAACGTGTCAAATCAGTTTTCTTCAAGATGTTTTCTACATCAAAGACAAATGGAAATTCAGCAGAAAGCACAACAGAGTTATTAATCCTACTTCAGACTGTATAGAAAGCTATTGGCCTGGTCTAGAAACACTGAGCACTATCATAAGTCCTAGACCAGATCATTTCATAGGGCCACAGTGACTGCAGTCTTCCATCCATCTACTTTCTATACTCACTTGATCCATGTATTGGCACAAGTCGGTTGGTGCCCTTCTCCAACGGACAAAGGTCAAGATTAAGGTTTACCCTAAGCTTAAAATACTGAACATTTTGACTTTTTAAATCTTTTCAGATCTGAGAACTGCCTATCAGTTCCCCGAAAGCAACAGGATAAACAGAACCAAAGACATTTAGATCAATGCCAAGACCATCAGACAAGGCAGAACTGGCTAGAAGCTCCAGCAGTAGGGGGTTTGAGGAAACTTTAAATATTAAAGGATGTATACCAAAGGAGGTTTTCTTTGATAATTTTACTTTCAAAGAAATGTTGGATCATAGTTGGAATGCATGATTCTTATAATATTATTATTTTGCTGAATGTGGAATCCCAGTTAATCCCAGTGTTGTGCACAAAGGTTTAGTGTTTGTTTGAATAGCTCTAATGATTCAATGGGGTTCAGGGCACTGCATGTGTATGTCTGTGCTCTTGTCCTGTGTGTGTTTTGTACTCATTTTACCTGCTACGGTTTAGAGTGACAGCTCTATTTCTCTCACTGAGGTTTTAGTATGTTAGGTATGTGTTCTCTACCTGCTGTTCCATCAATCTGTTTCTCTCTTAAGCAAAACGGTTCTTTTGTTTTTTTGAAGTTCTTACGCAGTATCAAAACACAGCTTAAGCCCAAACCTGAACGGCCCCCGACTGGTCAACCCCTCCCAACAGGTTTCTGTTTAGTGCTCCATGATGATGTTTGCGTGTGAGTGCGGGATGATGAAAATAGGGCGGCCGCCCGCATCGCCCGGCTCGGGTTGCTATTCTCACGGGTACTAAAAGTGGCAAGGAGATGTGCCTGCGAATCGAGGCAGAACAAAGAATGTTATCGGCCCTTTTTACATCATTGTCTGGCAGGGAGAGAAGTCAGAGCCACGATTCGTGTGATGTTTTGATTTCAGAGCCTACTAAGGTTGATAAGTGGAGGCCATGGAGTTTGCCTTTTTCTCTTTTCTCTGCCCTGACGTTATTTTGCCGCCCCAGTTATTAGGAATCTTTCGAGTGAAGGCTCATTACACACCGCTCTTCAAAGGTGACCTCTCTTGAGTGTTTTCAGAGTTCTGATTGCATGCTGTGTGTGTCAGGCTGCAACAGCAGCAACTTGTGGTATGCTGGCCCGCCGCATGTTTGCCTTTATGTCTTTATGGATTAGTTTCTGGCCAAAGGGCGGGTCGAAGGGGATGAGTCCATACAAACAGCAGCTATTTCGTCACAAGATGGTTGTGACAGGCCGGTGTTAGTGCACACAGCTCTAATTGGCTACACCTGAAATGCTGCATCACCAAGCTGCGGCAGTTGCACAAGAGACCAACTGTTGTTGCTGCTATTTATGGATGATTCATCTATTTATGGCGCTCACGACACATACCTACGGTGCATTACGCACTATTACAAGGCGGTGTCTGCTCAGTTCAGTGAATTTTTATGGCTTCAAATTACAACAGGAACTTTACAGAGCAGCCCAATTCATATGCAGCTTTGCAGAGTTAAGTAATCCCAGAACCAGAACTCAAAGAAGCAGAATTCAGCTTCTATGCACCATAAATCTGGAAGAAACTTTCATAAAACTACTGTTAGGATGCTGAAACACTGATTTCCTTTAAGGTGAGGATAAAAACCCACCTGTTCATGACCGCAGCAAGGAATACGTCAGATGGCATGGTAGCTGTTTTTTCAGCTTTTTCAAGCTGCATTTCTTTCAAATTTCTTAGATATGCTCTACAAAACATCTGTGACAATGCAGATATTTCCTGAATAATTTGCAGTTGTGCTACACAGAAACATGATCAAATACTGAACCATGAATCGGTGGAGGTCCCTGTTTCTGTTAAAAACCTTGTTAAACCAGTCAGACTCATACATTAAGCCATTTCAATGCATGGATTTATTGGTGGGTGACTTTCTTATTATTATCTTAAATAATGGCTAAGGTCAATGATTTTTTTGTTAATGAACAAATACAAGAACAGTTAATAGTTTTGATAAATGCAATTGGTCAATAAATATGACAGATTCCATGACATGTAGGTAATGTTGAGTGATAAAGTATTTTCTTTTTCTCTTTGGTCATACATTCTGCCCTCTGGGATTACAGATAATGAGACAATTCAATCTGAAAAGATTACCCAATTTCATTTTAGTGCCACAAATTTCATGCATGGTACACAGTTTGTACTGTAATTATGTTTTGTTAGAAACCCCTTATATTATGAATGTTATGTAATTTGGACCACTAATGTTCACTGAAATGTATTTTTCACTTTTACTTACACTTCTAAGTAAATTTTTATTTTTCTGAATTCCATTTGTTCCCAATTTTAAACATATATATTAACCCAAAAAGTATGTATTTATGGTGTGTATGACAAAAGAACAAATCAATAGCTAGAGGTCAGCATTTCCAGTTACTGTTTCACACATTAATTTGGTCTCAAACTAATGTGGTTCAACAGAACATTGGTTTCACAAAAAGTTTTTCCACCTAGTTCTTTAAAGAACTCAAACATTATGAACAAAACTAAGAATCTTGTTTCTAACATAAAATGTAATCTCCCTTTTAAAAATGCTTTAGAGTTGAACTGAACACCATGAAAACCTGAAACATCCACAAGAACCTTGATTCATTTTTTATTCTCCCATCTGAACCCACTGATATCATCACATCCGTATGTGTTGTATTGTGGATTCCATTTTGTTTATTAAATGCAGAAATCATAAGGCCCTATATAATGTTGCATGTCAGCGCTAATGGATGGAAATATGACATAAAGCTGCAAAGGAGAAGCAGTAACATCAAAGCAAAATGAGGAAAAAAACAAAAACAAACAGAAGTTAAAATTTTACCTGAGTGGACAGCCTTGGGCGTCACCTTTGACCTCTGCTTTGTGTTTGTGGGGTAGGATGCCGACGGGTTCAGCGGGTGCATCGGGAGCCTCTGCGGCCTGGTGGACCTCCATTGTTTCACATCCTGAAAATAGACTGCGGGGGCAAGGGAGGGGTGGGGGGCAACAATGGCTCCAGACAATCAAAGAGGAGAACCACACACACCAGGCTTGGCTGAAATTAGCCCTTTGGGCTGACCTGATCTGGTGGCTGCCGCATCAGTAATGAGGGTTCAGGCAATCGTCTGTCAAGGGTTAATGAGTTTAAGCCTCAGAGACGGGCAGACGTGGGACATACGCTGGATCAGATAAGATAATGGCACTTCTGTGCTCTGCTTTTCTGCTCATTGTACGCTATCTGCTTTTTAATCTGTGTTTGGATGGTTGGTTGTGCATTTTTGTGAAAGCTTTAGATCATAGCCAGAAAGGTAATATATTTTTAGCATCTAAAGGCAAAACGGAGAGAGATTACTTTTAAAATGTGTTTCTTCCTTTAGCATGACGAATGCCATAATCTAACTTTGTTTGTTGTGTAAGGAGTTTTTATATATACAGAAATTATTTTTTAGATTTTTTTATTTGTCCCTAAATTGAAAAATTGTGCATTGTTATATGCACTAATAAGATAATATTTGTATCGCTTCCAACAACAATGTGTCTATTCTATGTGAATGAATGAATATATTTTACTAATCCGAGAGGGAAATAAGGGTAGATCTATTCTGTTTAACTCCATTCTTTATGCTCTGAGCGACCTCTTCCTTTATTATTTAATTTTGATTATATTTAGATTTCCTAGGTGCACTTCCTGAACCATTTGAAAGAAAGTTTGTTGCAGTTTAGTTTTCTATGTTTGACCAGCTTGTGAAGTTGTTGTATTTAAGTGTGCTGTGCGGGTACAGAGTTATAAAATAAATGTGTAATTCAGTAGAGTTAGTTTAAAAAAACAAACCTTTAACTCTGTTCAGACAGTTCAGGACTGTTTTTCTGTATCAGATCAGTGTCGGCCGATGTTAAACTTCAGATATCGGTATAAGTATCAGAATTACTGTTTATTTTTTATAATTTTGTTAATATTTCTTTGCTTGATTGGCCTTAACTGACAACTGCTAGTCAGTAAGCAACAAATCAGATATTTTCCTGATCATTAATTGCAGCATAGTAATTGCTTCTCTCAAGGTCATGAGAACAACACTCTTTGATGTGGAAGTTACTAAATAAATAAGGCAATGTTTTTTATGTGTTAATGATGTGTCTTAAAAATAAAGTTAAAAAACAACAAAGATGGAAGAAGCTAATTAAGGAAATTGTTGCGTCTTATATGAAAAATGAATGACTGTTCACAGAAGAACAGTCAAGATTTTGCTGTCACATCTCATTATAACATGGAATGAAGGATAAATCAAAAGCAGCTGGAAAAGGATTAACAAAATACCATCCACAAGTTCTGATATCTTTATAAACAAGAAAAGAAAGACAAGGGATTGAAATGAAAAAATATAAAGAAATATAAGCACAGTTTTAACCTTAAAAACCTCAGATGTTTTAAAATGTTTAAAACAAACGTTTCTGTAAATTCCCTTGAACTTGGGATTTTATATTGTTCAAACTTTAATGTTTGAACAATATGTGTATTTTTTTAGAAATTGCATCACACCTGTTATCCATGTTTTCATGAGTCATTAATGTGAAATATCACTTTAGCGTAGCAATGATAGAAAGCTAGGAAACAGCTACTAACATTAGCATCATTAGCAGCTAGTAATTCACAAATTGTTCTCATCTTGTCTCTATAAAACTGAAAACACAAAATGCTGTGTCAACAGAACCTGGAAGTGCTGAAGGCTTCCTGTGTGGGGCGCTGTCAGACTAGCCGTCTGTCTGTTTTCTAAGATAAAAAAAAGAAAAAGTGTTTAGTAAAATGATAAATAATTTTATTAAAAATTACAACATTCTGGCAGACTGTGAGTACGGCTTCAGAGAAAACAGATCAGATTCAAATCAGATTTATTAAACAATTGTGGTCTAGTACAGGGGTCAGTGTTGGGCCCCTGATTATTTAATTTGGATGAATGATGTAATAAAATGATTATAATAATAAACAAAATAATAATAAAACACGTTATATTTGCAGATGAAACTAGTATCTTCTGTACCGGAGAAAATATCCAACAACTGTCTGTCAGTCACTACAGAGATGAAAAAACAAAACATTGATTCAAAAACAATAAATTACTATTACATTTAAATAAAACTAAATTCATGTTATTTGCAACAAACAAGAAAATAATGCAATCAAAATAACTATTGACAGAGTTGATTTAGAACGAGTGCATGAGATCAGATTTCTGGTTGTCATATTGAATCATAAATTTAGCTGGAAACCAGATCTAGTAAAATCAAAACTAGTCTAAAGTGTTGCTGTTTTGAAGGGAATAAGATGTCCTGGACTACAAATCTCTGTTTATTTTGCAAATACTCTTATACCACATCTGACAAATTGTGTGGATATTTGGGGCAATACATACAAAACAAATTTACAGCCGCTGTACGTAATGCAAAAAAACCCCAATCCATTTGAATATTGTATAAAGTATATAAATGAGAAAAGAGCATTACTATCTTAGCAGTTTGAACTTTCTTCTGTCTGAGCCACAAAGATGAGGAAGGAAACTAATGAGGGTTATTAAAGCAAAAATTGTATGATTTTCCAAATGTTTGTTTTGGCCCCAAAAAAGTGTATTAACAAAGCTGGAAAACTGTAAGAGTAATGGAAGTGAAATTTGGCCAGAATGAAAACATTTATTTCCTGTGTTAAAGAAACTTCCAACTTGGGAGACTGGTCCCAGTGTTTGTTTTGACATCTTCCTCTTGTGTACCAGTGTGTTCGTGGGTTTATGAATTAAACATGGGTGTAGCAGGAGAATCAAAAGATAAGGGGTTCAAAAGTCAATCATTTGTTGTTGTTTTTCAGTTCCAGCTTTATTTTTCATTATCTCTTAGTCTATTGAGGAAAACCTCCTCATCTAATTTTCACTGTGTGCTTCTACTTTATTGTTTGAACACCGTTGTTCAGGTTTTACTGCCATAATATTAATTTTCCCTTCACCCTGTTTTTGTTCCCCTGCATGTGATCATGTTGGATAAAGTGAGCTGTTTCGGGTGTGTGGAGTTTAGCAGGGCTGCAGCTCTTCTGTTGTGGTTTGTTCAAGTTATTTTCAGTAGAGTCTGCAGATCAGAGGTGAAAAAGTACTTTGTTCGAGGACAAGTTTTTGTTTTTTTTGGTTTGTGTTTAAGCACAACATATTTGTCTCTTAAATGTGGTATGTAAACTAGTAACATCTTCCTCGGTGGAGGCTTGAGGAGGACAGCATATTTGTTGAATCTCGTGTTTTGCAACTTTCTCTAATATAAATGCTGACAACATTTTAGTTTTATTTCATCTCTGTAATGTTTTACTGCTTTTCAACCCATTTTAAACCATTTATCCCTATAACCATCTTAGTTGTCACAGTTGCAATAAAGCAGTCTACAGCATTAATTTCTGATTATTTGAATTAAATACATAATTTTAAAGAGATACTTCAAACTTTTTGAAAGAATGTTTAGTAAAAATATTTCTAAGTAACCTGTCAGGTCAATGTCGTATCACCATGAGTTTATAAAAAACAAGCTAACAACTAATTAGTTGAGGCCTCTATTTTAGATTATTTAAACTGTTTTAAGTTTAAACATCAAGCAGAATTAGTGGAGATTAAGTCAAAATGAGATCTGGAGAAGTAAAGTACTGTACCAGTTTGAGAGTCTCAGCAAATGACGGCAAAGCGTACTTCATTATCTAACCAAATGGATTTATGTAGCTAACGGTCTCTGCTAACGAACCTTAACAAAGTGACATGAATCCTGTTAGGCAGAAAACCCGCCAACAAACTTGGCAATGGCGACAGAGTAGATGTTTAATATCCACTAATTACACCACGGATATGAACAAAGTCAGATTTGGTTTTTAATCACAAAGAACAACTGACTAGCCGTTAATCTTCTACCTCAATATTCAGGTCTCGACAACATAAGACGATATGACTACTGTAGACTGTAAATGATACAGTGGATAATTGTATCATTTACACTGGATAATTTCAGAAGTACTTCTCAAGTAAAATCTTTTGTTATTTCAAATAAGTAAAATGTCAGAGAAAAATTAAAAAAATTAGGAAGAAAGCAAAAGACATAAGAATAATGAAACAAAAGTTTGTTTGACCACTAATCTCATACCTTTTTGTGCAGGAATTATTGAAAGTGTACCAACTGGAGTTTTTTGGCCAGTCCAATCTTTAAAAAGCTTGACTCCATTTTGGGCTGATATTTTTAAAATTTTTTTTGCCTGAAAAGTTGATAATTAGAGAAACAAAGTTGCTAAGTTGTCAACATTGGAGTGAGTTTGTGGGGGAAGTGTCAGTCAGCGCTCTCTCACTGCAGAGTGAAATAAGACATGCAGAACGTATCAGCCAATCGTTCCCAAAACTAAGCAGATCAGGCCGATTTCTCTGCACTTTCCTATTATTAAGGGGACTTCAAACGCTTGGAATGCTATGATGAAAAAACTGAGCATTTTAAAATTGTGCTTTGTTGATTGGCCTACATATTGCCAAGTACTTACTCCACACTGTTCAACCCGTTTGTAATATCTTCACTCTCACTCTGAGCCTCGTAGAGTGGGACGACTTCTCCAGCTTCGTCTTTAAGTGATCAGGATAAATTCCATGGAGTGTCCTGTTGATAACTGTCCCTGTTTCATAAATGTGCTGCAGCTCAAACGCAGGTTGCTGCTTGTCTGGAAAAGATAAAATGGGGTAAACCCAGCAGGGTGACGTCATGTTTGCCATCATTCCCCACCGCTCGCTCTTCTACTCGGCCTTTTCCTGACTGCTGTCACACTCCATCTTACCAGATGCATGCGCTACAGGCTCATAAAACCGTACTCATCACTCATGAAGGTGAGCATATGAGGGAGTCCATAAATGTTTGTGTGATCTCCTAATATGTCGAGGCTGGGATGCGGAAGCTTCTGGATTGTTTGTCTGTTTGAGATTTCACCTCAGACTGGGAACGGGTTTCATAACAGAGACAGAAACAGAGTGAAAAACGGATCTGCATTCATAAAAATTCAGAGATCTTTTTACTGGCATGTTTGCTGGGGTGAAAACAGTGTGAATGCATATTTTTAACCCCTGATGTCTCTTAGAACAACACTGAATTAAGCAGAGGAAATGATAATAAGCACTTTATGTTCATCTTTAAGCAGCTTTTCATTCTCAACGTAATCTTTCTGCTAATGCAAATCTTTCTGGTTTCCCCTCAGTGGAACATCTACTCTGCATCCTTGTTGCTGGACTCCAAACATGTTTATTCATGTATTTTCCAAAGTTAAACTTTTGCTTCAATATGTGTTTCTCAATCAGAATCAAACGGTGACTAAAAGCAGACACAGGATCCACAATGGTGATGTCTACTTCCTGTTTGTTTCTGTATAATAATAAAGACTTCGAGAATTGTAGATGACACTCATTAGTCAACAAATTCCTTTAATATGATGAGGAAAATGACATGTCATACAATAAAATACTTGCAGTCTATTTTTGGTGCTCGCATTCTGGCTTTTCCTGATGTGTGAAACTTTTCCCTCCCTGGGAACCTGGCAAACCGCCGCCGACACTGAAGGACTTCCTCCTTATGCCAAGTGACGCATAGTGAGTGTGGAGCTAGATGTACAAATATGTAAACCCAAAATAGAAATGTTTTCTTCCCCAATTTTTGCCTTAATTGAAATATTTACTTGTTTTAAAAACATTTAGTTATGTTTTCATAAATTCGATGCTGTTCAAGAATATAATGATAAGACAAAAAGGATTTTTAAAATAATGTCAAAAATATTTTTTCTTTCTTTTTTTATGTTTTTTTGGAATTATCTTTTTTTTTATCAAATTAAAAATGAAAATTGTGTATGATCTTAGATAAAGATCTGTATATGGAGTCCATGGGTATATCCTTCTCCATAATTATCTCTATTACTGGAATGTAAAAACCATCATTATTTTTAAAAGTCTGTCTCATTGTGCCTTAGTAAATGCTTTTTATTTTATTTGTTTTTTTTCCTTGAGTTTTATTTTGAATATTTAAAACATATTACAGTTCCAGTGTGAAGTGTTCCTTACCAAATTAAGGTTTGTTGGTCTTTGAGTGGCATTATCAACATATTATTTGAAAATGGTCTCAATATAAAACTATTATAGTTTATCGCAATAAATAATGTATTGTCCAGCAAAACCAGTTATTGTGACAGGCCTCGGGGTTGTTTTGCTGAAGAAGAGAAGCAGTGTCAGTTTGAATGGTCAACTTTTTGTCACTGGGTTGAAAAGATAAAAATTGTACTGGATATTGACCAAAAATGTTCATATCTGTGCATTCCTTGACAATTTTTATAAGTTCTATAATTTTGGCCTTAACAATTTTGAAATTATGCTGAAAACAAATTCTTAGATCAGTCAAGTGAATAAATATTTTTTTTATCCTATTATCATATTTTAGTTTTCTGAGGCAGGTCACTATCTCCTGCTGAGTGGGAGGTTCCCTACAGCCTGAACGGTGGAGCGTTTCCCTACAAAACGTTGACCTCTGAAGTGTGTCAGACTGGATCCAACTGAACTAGTTCCTGAATGACTCAAGCTCAAAAACAAAAAAATGTTGCTGGAACAGTAAAAGCATACTGACCACCAGAAATTGTTTTCACATTATCACATGTAAGGTAATCTGGTGAATCGGCACGGTTCCTATGGAAACCATTAGGAGCCGTATGACTGATGCTGAAGGCAACATTTTGTGTTGATGCCTGTTGATTCACATGATCTTCTTTACACTGATTCTAGTGTCCAAACTGGAAATCCTCCAAACAGTGAGTTTATTTAGGCTTGATTATCGCTAAACAATGCTAACGAGTCAGAAGCTGTAACCATCAACAGGAAGCAACTTTATGAATTTCGCAGGTAGACATTAAAACTTTGAAGTGGACTGTCACAGACTAATGGTTTTTTTTAACCCGCTTTCTTTCTGTGTGTGTTTGTGGCACAGGAGCAGCTCAGAGCGGCGTAAGGAGAAGTCGCGTGATGCGGCGCGCTGCAGGCGCAGCAAAGAAACGGAGGTGTTCTATGAGCTGGCCCACCAGCTACCCCTGCCTCACAGCGTCAGCTCCCACCTGGACAAGGCCTCCATCATGAGGCTGGCCATCAGCTTCCTGCGCACACGCAAGCTGCTGACCACAAGTACGTTCACACAAGCTACTGCTACATGCATTTATATACATAAACAGGTGGAAGGTGCAGAAAGGGAAAAATGCAAATGGAGAGCATGCCCTCTCTACAGGCTTATTGTATTCGACTTATTGTCAACCCATGTTGGAAGGCTCCTCCTGATCCTTCTTCATTTGTCCTTGTAAGATTAGAACCTGAGGAAATTCAACAAAAGCAGCAGACTTATTGTTTTTCTGCTTTTGGTGTCTCAGAACGAGATCTGAGGGAAACCAAATTAAACAACTTGCAACGTCATTGGTCAATGTCATTGGCGCTTTGGCTTTGTTTTAAGGTTTGCTTTTCTCTGACTGTTACAAAAACCTTTGTGTGCTCAGCTGACCCAAAATGTGGAGTCTAGGCTTCAGTCTGCGACGCTCAAAGGAATTGAAAAGGCCAAATATTTATGTGAAGTTGAATCTGCTGTTGGCTTCTTAAGGACTTTTAGTTGGAAAGGTTTAACTGGGATAACTGTCATTCCTTTGTTTGGGTATAAGAAAGAGAAAAGAACGAATGAAAACTGAGTTTGGTACCATAATAAAAATAAAAAGTCTTTAGGATGAAGCACTTCAAAAACACGTCATCATAAGTGATCAAATTTCCATGTTTCTTCTCTGAATGTATTAAACTTTTCTCTAAATTCAGTTACCTATATATGAAGGGATTTTCCCCAATTTAGTATACAACTAAAAACTTACAAATATCTTTTTATAGAGTGAACATGGAAACAGAAACATGATTTAAAATGCAAATGGTGCATCCTATGGACTCTTTCATATTTGACTTCTGTAAAGGCAACAACAGAGAAGTTAGCCATTTTGTTTGAGTAAAGTCAAATTATATTCAAAAAGCTAAATATACCATGCTTCTTGAATGTTTTTGTTCTCTTTGTATTTATTGTGTTTCTTGTTACACTATAACAGAACACTAGCAAACCTAAAAACAAATGTAGGAGTAAATTAAAACATGAGGAAGATGCTATGTTCAGAGTCATCTTTTAGTGAGGGATGCTTATAAAGTATTAACTCAGAGAGCAGGATACACATTTTCTGGATTTAAGAAAAAAATATTAATTGTTTATCTCCACTTTTTAATTATGCTCTGTTTCACACTGAAGCTCAATAAAATATATTTCTAAATAAAATGTAAATCTGCTATTGTATTATGACACAACATGAAAAAAAGTTTTCACATTATGAATACTTTCACAATGCTTTATCCCAATTCAACTTTTTGATTTATTGCTTAGGTGTTTTTTAATATTTGATATATATTTCCATGTAAAATTAATTAAAACTCTTGAAATTAGTTTTTCAACGATTTCCACCAATACACAACCTAACTACTCCTTAGGTTATTCTTCAGCTAATTAACGTTAGCATTGACCTTATAGTTTGATGTTAATGTGTGATTTTTAGATTCTTAAAGGACCTTTTGAAGAGCTGGCTTAATGATATCATAAATGTGATTTCTTGGTTTTCTATTTGTGATAAATTTGGAAAAACCTCAAAAGCGTTTGTCCAACTTGTCTAGGTTAGGATTTGTGAATTCTGAGGAACGATTTTTTTCAGTACAATTTGAAATAAGACTGTAGCAAAAAAGGTGTAAAAATTAAGTGCTGTGAATACTTTCCAGATGGGGAGTATCATAGCTGTAACTCTATGATACTAAATACTAAATAAAGGAGATCTTAAGATACCTGCTTTTGAAGCATCTGCTTAGTGAAGTTTAAATTACAATGCAATTTAAGCATCTTAATTTGAAATTCCTGAAATTCAAGTTCAATCACCACATTGATTGCAGGAATTTTGTAAAGGAGGAGAAGAAGGAGGTGCGGAGAGAGAGATGAGCAGGAGGAAAGACAAGAAAGAGGTGGAACAAAGGCGATGAGGGTAGGAAGAAGTGTGTGACAGGGCAGGAGAGAGCAGGGAGATCCATCCGATGCAGCTGCTGATAGCGCTATCGGGCCGCTCTGATTGCTGCTGATGCAGGGCAGATACCAGAGAGGAAGCAGAGCTCTGCCCATCGTTCGGCTGCTGCTGGCAATATCTCCGCTAGCCATAACAGCCAACCGTCGTGGCGCCAAGCGAGCCGCTGTGCACACTTGCATGCAGCGCGCGCGCTGCAACATCCGCAGCTGTCCGTGCTGCGCGTGTAGAGAAAACACCTGGTTACATAACATGAATACAAGATGAAGCACTTTGATGAGGAGGAGCTTTTTGGTTGACCGGGCTTACACAGGGAACCTGTTTGGAATAAAGTCTTTAACATTTGTTACGTTTTAGTAGAAAGTTGTATCCAAATGAATAATAATAATAATTACATAAAAAATATGTTTCTGAAGTAAATCTAACCACTTCTATTTATATGAAAAATAGATCAGAATATGTTTCAACAAAGCAACATTATCAGTAAATGTGTTTCCATTGACCATACAACTGCATAACATTTCACAAATAAATTTGGCTAATGGAAACACGGCACTTTTGAAAAAACTTGTTGGTGAAATGTTTTGGCACAAGAATGAGGTGGGTTTTTTTTTTTGGTTTGGTTTATTTCACAAATCAGCGATGGAAACACTTTTTTCCCATCACACGGGTCACGTGAGCAGCACCGGATGTTGCCACAGTGCAAACCATGAAGAAGAAGACAGGAAGTACTTGGCAGATGATGGTGGCTTGTTTTCCAATGACTTATTGCGTAAACAAACATAGTTATGGGAGATTTAAATTGCATTTCTTCTTTAATGAAAATACCAAAATTGTGCATTTTTTTATATCTGTGGAATGTTAACAAAGTTTTACACACATTTGTAATGGAAACGCAGCTAGCGATCAAACATATTGCCTCTTCAGAAGTGAACCGGCCATGCTGTGTTTTTTTTTTCTACCTAACAGATTTGCTTCTTTCTTAATTGAATTGTACAGGATATATAACACATTTTATGCGCAAGCATTTTGAAATGATTCATCATTGCTCCATTTTTAAACAAGGTATTTGAACAAAGGCATACTTTGTAAATTTTATGTAATTTATTGCACTTCTCTCATCTTTTTGAGTCTTTTTAGTATGTTTTTCTCTTTGGTGTGAAATCCAGAAATATGAGCCTGAGTCCGCTCACCCCACACCAGAGAGCAGATGATATTATAAAGGTTTCCTGATGATTTTGTCGGGAGTTAAGTGCACACCCTCAACTTGGTTCTTTCATATTTTCTGTCATATTCTGATTCGTGCTACACTTCTAAACACAATCCCCTTCCTACCAATGTACTTTGCACACGGCAGCAGCACAAATGTCACAAAAGAAGGGGGAATTATCCATTCTGCAGCTGCGTGTCGGACTCTGCTCTGTGGCCCATTATTTTCAAACGAGGTCGGTTACGCAACTGACGAACAACAGAACAGAGAAAAAAGTGCAGCTCAGTCCAAATGACTGGTAATCATGGCTAAGTACAGTATGTAGGCCAAAGGTGGCACTTACTCTTTGGACCAGGGTCCCAAAGAACTCTGCTGCGATTTTGGGGGCCCATGGGAAAAGCTCCAGGCTCCCGTGAGAGTTCTGCACGAACTGGGCCTGGATCCAAACTCGATCCCCAGGCCTCACCGGGAGCCTTGGGAACGGCTCTCCTCTTATCTCAGGGAAGCACAGAGGAGGAACTGCGAGCTTCCCACCCTCCGCCCCACCAACTACTGGGCTTTGTTCAGCTTGAAGCTGCTGTCCAAGCACGCACACACATACGCACACACACATACACACAGCTGTGCTAGAAGTACTTTTTTTATATCAATTATCTTTGAAAGGAGACCTCGCGGTCAGACCAGAGTCTCTCTGTATAAATGTTTGGACACTGCGCTGCGTTGTATATTTGAACGTAATTGCATAATATGTTATCTGTTCGAGTCTGGACGATCTCTATTTGGTTGCAAAAGGGGAAACGAGCCTATTGCTGAGATTTACACTGATGCCAGTTCTAACATCAGCAACCAGTGAGAGAAATAATCTCTTCTCTGCTTCCAGGCTGCAACAGCTGTGACGGCGAGGAGGACAGGCTCATGGACAATCTGTACCTGAAGTCTCTCGAGGGCTTCGTCACTGTGGTAACGTCGGATGGCGACATGATCTTCCTGTCCGAGAACATCAACAAATTCATGGGCCTCACACAGGTACACAAGCGCTCTGAAAGAACAGCTTTTTGCTGAATCAGACTGAAACAGAAAATGAAGTATTATTAGAAGGAGATACAGTTTTTCAGGACCCCTCTTCTCACATCTAGATTTGGTCGCACCTCAGATAAATGTTGGAGGGGTTGTGGACTGATTGGAGACTTCACACATATATTTTGGGACTGTCCAAAAATAATAACATATTGGAAGGGAATACAAAGGGAAATTACAACATGCTTGGGCATTACAATCCCCCTAGAACCATCCTTAACAATACTAGGTATATTCCAGAATAAAATTCAAGATCACAACAAGCTTTTTGTTTTAAGGATCCTACTTGTTCTTGCAAAGAAAATGATCACAGTTTCATGGCTGAAACCTCAGCCCCAACAGTCTCTCAGTGGAAGAATAGAGTGAGGGAGGTGTACTACATGGAACAAATTACAGCAAAACTGCAGATGAAAAGTGACATCTTCCTAGAAAAATGGTCCCCAATCCAAACATTCATTTCAAACCACAGCTAACGGAGATTATGTCAGATAAATAGGAGCTTCTCATGTACGTTTTTTTTTTTTTTTTTTTTTTTTTCTTTTTGTGTTCCTTCTGTGTTTTGTTTGTTTGTTTCCATTCTGACTATGGATACACAAAGCCTCTTATAGAGCAGGATATGTGAGGCTATACATGTAGCTGGAACAATATAATATGTGTATGATGTACATGATGTGACTTGCACTGGAAAATCTGAATAAAAAGTTCAAAAAAAAAAAAAAAAGAAGGAGATACAAATACTAATGTTCCACTATTTATTTATTTGACTAAATTAGGATTAAGTATTTGCAAAAACAAGAGTTCCATTCTATAAACACCAAAGTTAAGTTTCTGTGGAACAGTCCTACTTTGGTACTTGCATAAAAAGCTATTTTTATTTATTTAATTTTAAGAAAGCTGCTATTAAGCCTTATCACTTGCTTCTAAAAACATGTCTGATTCAGCAGATACATCTACAGTCTCTAATAAACTTCCTTCTGAATCCTGCTGACCACATTTCAATATGGGGCAGTTAGTTTAAATCAGAGGTCTCATTCTCGCGGCCCCCACGTGATATTAAAGTATAATATTAGTGCGGCCCACAGGGCGAGCCGACCTCCGAAGGAAGTCCAACTGTTACGTCGATCCGCGTTTCCCCATCAGATGCGGTTCCCCCTCCGCCTTCTCGCTGCTTGCACCGCCCAGGCGGCAAAATACGCGCGTGCTCGTTGTGAGCACTGAGAAAACGCAAGCAGCGCTTATCTAGAGAACTACGGACACCGTAAAAGCTCAAACAACATGTTTCGGCTAAGTTGTCACGCTTTCTTCACTTGTATGCATGAAAATAATAATAATAAATATATATGTATGTCTGTTGTATGTCTAGTTGTAGATAATAGATTGATAGACAGATAGATTATAACCCAACCTCAAACGCATTGCCTTAAAATCAGGGCAATGCGTTTTAGTGCTCAATATTACCCATCACATCTCGTTCCCCAGTGTTAAAGGGGGAACGGTATCTGATGGCAGATTTATGAACATCAGATACCTCGTCATTACTGACATTCGGTGCTAGGCTAAGCTACATCGACTTCATGCACACTACGTTTGTAACAATAGTGTAGTAGCGGATGATGGAACAGCCCGGTACCAGTTGCCTTTTTTTGCTGTCGCCATTCCGGTACATTCTAGGATTAACAAACTCCACGATCAAACACAGAGACAGGCGACTGCTGCCGGGCTGTTCGGCATCCGCCGCGCTGTTGGGACAAGTAGAAGCGGTAATGACGTCACACGTCGAGACGTTCTCCTTACGTTGCTAGCTGGCTAAAGATTTCTATGATACGTAGAGCAAGAGCGACGCCAAGTGGAATAAACTCAATATTCTCACAAGTCTTTGTCAAAGCCAAAGCTGCAGTGAAGAGAAAGACCAGTGACGAGTTCAGATCCAGACTTACTGATGATCATCTTCAAGCCATCCTGAGGGTCTCAAGCCTCGTCTCTCAAGCCAAATGTGGCTCAGATATGAGAGGAAGCGATGCAAGGAGTAAAGCTAGAGAAGCCATGTTCTGAAGAACTGCTCATGATCTTCAGGACACACATGTGTTTAAATGAAATTTATTTAATCTAATAATTAAATAAATTATATTATTATTTAATTACAATTAAATTATAGTTATATTTAATTATAATTAAATAATAATTTAATTATTGGAGAAATAATTAAATGTTGATGACGTTTGAGGATATTATGTTAAATGTTTTTTGTGGAATCCTTTATGCGGCCCAGCCTCACCCAGAATTTGCCTCCAATAGCCCCCGGGTAAATTAATTGAGACCCCTGGTTAAAATGGTTATGCTAACATTAACATGTTTTCTCTTGGTTTTGATTTGACGTGTTGATCGTTCTCCACTTCATTTCACTGTTATTTTAGATAACAACATGCAGCAAAAATGTGTAGAAAAAGTTCTTATTGTTATTTTTGAACTTACAAAATGCAGCTGCACAGCTGTAGCTGCACCTATCAAAAAATTAGTCCAACTACATGAGGGATTAGTTTGAGTTTTGAGACTAATTATTTAAAAATGCATTAAGAATAACAGTCAGAAAGTCTATCAATATGAAAAATTAAGACAAAACTAAAAAGCAGAAGAACCTTTATTACATTTTTGCTTAAAATGTCTCCAATGACTTGCAAATATGTTTTTTGCAGTTATGTGTTACTATTATTTTAATAACTGGAGAACATTAAGTCAGGCCAAAAGAAGACTTTCAAGCAAGGTGTCACATAAGCTCACTCTGTTTGTGTGAAGTACTTGTGAGTCCGGCTCTGTGTGTGCGATAGACAGGACAGTTTCAGCTCTAAACATTTCTCTTCTTTTTTTGGCACCAACTTTAAAACTTAATCATCCAAGAAAGGAAGTTCATTGTGTGACTTCTGAGCATCTGAAGCTATGTGTTTCTGTTTTGGTGTAAAAAAGCCGGGCTTCTGGAGGTGACATTTTTCTTTTTGCTCCTCATGCTAATCATCACCCAGTTCTTCCAGTGTGTTTATTACAAAATAAATCACTAATGCTAGCTAATGAGAACAGCTAGTAACATTATTTATGTTGACCTAGAGTGCTTGTTAGTCCAGTGACAAGATGCCTTATAATAATGAATATCTGAGGAGCACATCCAAATTTGTAAATTAGTGCAATGCCTTCATTTTTTTTGCATGACTGCTGTTTAATTAGTGTAAGTTGCTAATAAAACAGCACAAAGTAAATAGTATTGTGAAAGTGTAGACATGTTCATACTTATAGGTTCTTAGAGTCTTATCGTGACATAAAGTAAATATTTTACCAAGAAGCTTTAATAGGGTTGTTTGTTTCTGTTCAGTGGGACATTGCAGTTAGCTAATTAAATAATATTTATGTCTAACTAGCATCCTTCAATGTTAGCCAACTTGTAGAAATATTTTACTTTCATTAAAATAACAACAGTCAAAAACTTATTTTTAAAACATAAATAAAAATGTATTCTAAAAAAACAAAGTCTTCTAGAAAAGTTAATCTTTGGAGAATTAAATGGTGCAACTGTTTGCCTCACAAAAGACATATATATACAAAAGACATCAGCTTTTACTCCAGCTGATGTTTTTGTGTGAGCAGATTAGCTGATTTGCTATTCTAGTGCTGGCAAGTTTCCTTTATGTTTTGATCTGAATTTTGATGACAAATCAAATGAGGCAAATCAAAATGAGGTTACATTAAATTGATTGTGGGAAAAAGTTGCAGGAAGCTGTTCCCTTGGTTTATAATTGTTTAGGCTAACATTAATTAGCCAAAGCAATGATTGGCTTTGGCTAATTAATGTATAAATTGTATATCCCATTTAGAAATCAACAGACTTCTTCCTTAGACAACTTCACCTCTCCCTTGTAAACCATTTTCATGGTCCTTAGACTGAAGGTGTTTCCATATATTTATGTCTATATAATATGAATCACAAAATCCTTTAATAATTATATAACCAGAAAATAGATGTCGCTACATTTAAGCACCCAGTGTTTTGTTCAAAACTGTTTGAGGACATTTATTGCGGACAGGAAGTAATGTTAGATTGTTGGCTTCTGATTCTAATGAATCTTCATTCTGTTTTTTGTCAGGTGGAGCTCACAGGTCACAGCATCTTTGACTTTACCCACCCATGTGACCACGAGGAGATCAGAGAAAACCTCAGCCTGAAGTCAGCAGGTGAGCATTCAACCTTACCAACCCACATTACAACTGCAAGACATTTTTACATAAACAAATCTCACACTCATTCTGTTTGATTTTAATCTAACAATAACATCATATTTTTTATATAATTATTAAAGCTTTGTGTGAGCTCACCAGCCCTGTGGACAGGGAAACCTGAGTAACTGAATGACTGAGTGAACGAAGAAGTATGCTCTATTAGCTGGAAACCAGGGCAGTATGAGCACAGAGCAGGGTTAATGATTCTGTAGATACGATTGGTTCGTTCTCCTGCTTTGGAGCAGATCTACTAAGCCATATGAAAGCATAAGTGATGTTAGTTATCACAAGTTGTGTTAATATGCAGAACTGGTGGACCTTTAAATCAATATCATGAAGAAAGAGTTTTTAAGTGATAGTATTTAGCAGTGGATGTTACATTTCTGATCATTGCTGGCTGGTTGATCAGTGCCATGAAAATGAGGTATGACCCTAAACTTCACCATAGTCTTGAGCAATAATGGAGCCACAGTCATCCTTATCCTTTGAGCCCTCTCAGAGAAACTGATTGCAAATCTTGCCTTGCTAACCAGTAAATAAAACCCATGTGTTCAGCCTTTCAGCCTTTTAATTTTCTCTCAGAGGCCCTTAACGCTTTCATTTCTACTCCACAAGAAGACACAAATTCGCATAATGAGGTGATAGTGAGCTGCAAATTTCTAAAACTTTCCCGTTGCTGTTGACTCAAAAAGGAGCCTCAATAAATACAAATGTTATTGACCTGCCAAAAAGATATGGCTCTTTTTGAATTGCAAGACAGACCCAGAGTTCTATAGAAGACCCCCCGATCTGAACAGTGGTGTTCTGTTGTTGGACTTCTGTGCTCATCACGGATTGTCCATAATGAACACCATGTTCAGACATAAAGGTGCCCATATGTGCACTTGGCACAAGGACACCCTAGGCCACAGTTCGATTTTCGACTTTGTCATCGTTTTGTCATCGGATCTGCGGCCGCACGTCTTGGGCACTCGGGTGAATGGAGGTGCGGAGCAAATAATACATAAAAGAATGAACTTTTAAATAATTAAAAGGTGGACAACATGGAGTCAGGCTGGGAAGGACTTCAACAACTCTGGCTAAATTTCGGTAAGCTGGCATAAAAACAATGTTAGATAACCTTCAATATACATACAGTGCAATTCAAAAGTATTTACATCCATTGAGATTTTTCAGATAACGTTACAATATAGCCACACATTTAAATGAGAATATCCTGTAATATACCATAGAATATGTCTTTGCTAACATCTGGAAACATTCTTATTCAAAAATAGCTTAAGTTCCTTTAGATTGGTAGGAGAGCATCTGTTGGCATCCCTGCTCTGATTCTCAGTTGTATTGAACTGGATTTGGACTGTTCTAATATGTTGCAAACATTCAATTTCCTTTTTTGGTAACACTTTATGTGATGGAGTGTGCATTAGCTGATAAGACATTGTCATAAAGAGGACAAAACATTTCTCATAAACATGAATGAGTCTTTATGAATGTTTATCACTTTTAATGCAATGTTGCTTTAAAAGTCCATAAATTTTAATGGACGTTTAATGTAACTTTTAAACTTTGCATTAAAAGTGTCATAATTTTCTGAGTGACACTTAGTGACAACAGTCATAGATATTCATAAAGACTCCTGCATGTTCATGACGGATGTTACGTCATGAACAAAGTTCAAAGTTCTCCCATCTCCAGCAGAACTTTGAACACGTTTTAGGGAAGGTAGGGAACATTGTCATGTCAGACTTATGCACACCCAGTCAAATAAAGTGTTTCCCATTTTTTCTGTATATTTATGACTACCTGCATTTCCATAAAAATGTGCTCAAAACATTTTGGGTGCAAAATACAATTTTGGTCTGCTAATTTTTTTGTGAAATTGTGTGAAAACAAAACTTTGCAATTGTGGTGTTTCCATTAAATAACAATTGTAATTATAATCACCTATGAATATGTCTTTAAAAATCATCACCACCACCTATGAGAGGGGCCAAAGTGGTCGGGTGCAGTGTGGGATGACTGGTGGACAAGGAGGGGGCCCTTGCTATCTGAACCTCGGTTGCAGAAGCTGACTCTTGGGACATGGAACGTCACTTCTCTGGTGGGGAAGGAGCCAGAGGTAGTGTGTGAAGTTGAGAGGTTTCTGCTAGAAATAGTCAGCCTCACCTATACTCATGGCTCTGGTTCTGGCACGAGTCTCCTTGGGAGAGGCTGGACATAACTCCACTCTAGAGTTGCCCATGGTGAGAGGTGCCAGGCAGGAGTGGGCACACTTGTTGCCCCCCATTTCGGCGCCTGTACGTTGGGGTTTACCCCGCTGAAAGAGAGGGTAGCCTTCCTCTGCCTACGGGTGGGGGGACAGGTTCTGACTGTTATTTGTGCTTATAGGCCGAACGACAGTTCAGATTACCCACCCTTCTTGGAGTCCTTGGAGGGGGTACTGGCGAGTGCCCCTCCTGGGGACTCCCTTGTTCTGCTGGGGGACTTCAACGCTCATGTGAGCAATGACAGTGAGACCTGGAGGGGCATGGTTTGGAGGATCGACCCCCCTGATCTGAACTCGAGTGGTGTTCTGTTGTTGGACTTTTAGGCTCATCACGGATTGTCCATAACAAACATCATGTTCAGGCATAAGGGTGTCCATATGTGCACTTGGCACCAGGACACCCTAGGCCGCAGTTCGATGATCAACTTTGTCATTGTTTCGTCAGATCTGCAGCCTCTTGGACACTCGGCTGAAGAGATGTGCGGAGCTGTCCACTGACCACTTACTTGGTGGTGAGTTGGCTCCGGTGGTGGGGGAGAATGCCGGTCAGACCTGGCAAGCCCAAACGTGTTGTAAGAGTCTCCTGTGAGACGGAGCTTTGACTCCCATCTCCGGCAGAACTTTGAATACGTTTCAAGGTAGGTAGGGGACATTGAGTCTGAGTGGACCATATTCTGTGCCTCCATTGTTGAGGCGGTTTATCTGAGCTGTGGCCGCAAGATTATCGGTGCCTGTAGTGGCGGCAACCCTTGAACCCGTTGGTGGACACCTTTGGTGAGGGATGCTGTCAGGCTGAAGAAGGAGTGCTGTCGGGTCTTTTTAGCCTGTGGGACTCCAGAAGCAGCAGATTGGTACCGGGGGTCGTAGCGGCATGCAGCTCGGATGGTTGCTGATGGTTGCTCCCACATTAGTGGGAGATAGTTTCATTAGTGGGAGAGGCCATGGAGAAAGACCTCTGCACGACTTCGAGGCGATTCTGGTCCACCATCCGGCATCTTGGGGGCGAGGGGAGAAGCAGTGCAGACTTCAACTCGGGATGTTGTGGGCCAGCGGACAGAATACTTCATAGACCTCCTCAATCCCACCAACATGCCAATGTTTACATAGTGAAATGTAAACATTTCACTATTTACAGATTAATCTGAGGTATCTGGAAAACATTGTTTTGCTTTGTTTCCAGAACCATCAGAGGTTCAGATGATCAGAACCTGAAACTGCTGGAATAATAATATGAAATAAAAAGTGAAGGAGGAGTCTGGGGACTCTGGGTAAGGCTCTCCAATTTCTGGGGACGAGGTCACTGAGGTGGCTAAAAAGCTCCTCGGTGACAAGGCTTCAGGGGTGGATGAGATTCGTCCTGGATTCCTTAAGGCTCTGGTCTATTCATTGGTCGTGGATGAATAGTCCACAATAGGTCTGGGTCGGATAGTCGAACCGCGGATCTAGGAAGAGCAGTGGGGTTTTCGTCCTGTAGAGCTGGTCCAGTAATCTTGTGGAACACTGGACCAGCTTTACACACTCAGCAGGGTCCTAATGGGTGCATGGGAGTTCACCCAATCATTCTACATGTGTATTGTGGACTTGGAGAAGACGTTCGACCGTGTCCCTCGGGGAGCCCTGTAGAGGCGAGTACCCCAGGGAGTATGGGGTATCAGGCCCTTTGATACGGGCTGTCAGGTCCCTGTATGACCGGTGTCAGAGTCTGGTCTGCATTGTAAGACGAGCTAGTTTTAGTTTCCAGTGAGAGTTGGACTCCACCAGGGCTGCCCTTTGTCACCGATTCTGTTCATTACTTTCATGGACAGAATTTCTATGCGCAGCCGGGGTGTTGAGGGGATCCGTTTTGGTGGCCTTAGGATCGCATCTCTGCTTTTTGTGGATGATGTAATCCTGTTGGCTTCATCAGGTTGTGATCTGCAGCTCTCACTGGAGCGGTTTGCAGCCGAGTGCGAAGCGGCCAGGATGAGGATCAGTGCCTCCAAATCTGAGGCCATGGTCTTGAGCCGGAAAAGTTGGGCAGGGGTGTCCTGCCCCAAGTGGAGGAGTTTAAGTATCTCGGGATCTTGTTCACGAATGAAGGAAGAAGGGAGCGGGAGATCAACAGGCAGCTTGGCACAGCGTCTGCATTGAAGCAGTCCGTCATGGTGAAGAGAGACCTGAGTCAAAAAGCGAAGCTCTCAATTTAGTGGTCGATCTAAGTTCCTACCCTCATCTGTGGTCACGAGCTTTGGGTCATGACCGAAAGAACGAGGTCGCGGATACAAGTGGCCAAAATGTTTTTTTTCCGTAAGGTGCCTGGGTACTTACTGGGCACCTTCTCACTCTATCTTTAGAGATAGAGTGAGGACTCTATCTTTAGAGATAGAGTGAGAAGCTTGGTCATCCGGGAGAGACTCAGAGTAGAGCCGCTGCTCCTTAACGTCGAGAGGAGCCAGTTGAGAGAAGCCATCCTGACCAGGATGCCTCCTAGTCAGGAGTGTTCCAGGCATGTCCCACTGGGAGGAGTGCCTGGGGAATACGCTGGAGGGACTATGTTTTTTGGCTGGCCTGGGGACAACTTGAGATTCCCCAGGAAGAGCTGTAACAAGTGATTGGGGAGAGGGAAGTCTGGGCCTCCCTTCTTAAGCTGCTATGGGTGGATGGATGTATTTTAACCACAGCGATAGAACTGAACAGCCATCAGAGGAAACATTGGAGTGATGAATCCCTTACACATGAGGACTGCTGCATAACTTGTAAACAAATGTGTTTTTTGGACTTTGTAGTCGTCGATTTTACAGAAGTGATGGATTCAACTCTTTGGAATGGCAAACTCAATCTTTGATGGCAATCAATAGCTGAGTTGGATAACTCCTTGGACAATCCACAGCTGTGGATCCAAGGAGGTTTGTGCCTATAAATAAACTCATTGCAGTTGTAATCAAACTAGTGACTCATGATGCAAAACAGTGTTTCCATTGTAGTTTGGTAAAGCAAAAATTTTGACATGGCTGAAAAACCACCTAACCACCTTAATGTAAAAATATTTAATCAAAAAACTTGTTCCATTCAGCAAATGTATATTTTTGTAATTTAAATGTCCGCAATTTCATGGCTTGTGAATTTCCATGGAACTTCAATGGCTCGAGTCACTTGGAGCCTAAAACAGGTTTTCTTCCAGCTCTGCCCTCTCTTTAGCTTCATTCTTCTGACAGTAAACTTTGACCAGCTGACCTGCTAATGTTCAAGCAAAGCTGTGCCACAGCATGCTGCTGCCCCTACCATATTTCACCCTGGAGATGGGATTTTCAGTCTTACACCACACAGAACATTTTGGATTTTTGACCAGAAGGATAAATTGTGGTCTCATATGAGCAGGCTCCTCCACATGTTTGGTTTGTCCTTTATATGGCATGTAGCAAACTGCAAACTGGACTTTTCATCGCTTTCTCTCAACAATGTTCTTCTTATCAATCTTGCATATCTTGCATACTAAATAAAATAGTGAAGTGTTTGATAAACAGCTTCTTCCACCTGAGCTAAGGATTTTTGCAGTTTGAGTGAATAACTGTTTTTTGGTACGCTTGCTGTTGTGCCACACTGTTTCCTTTTCTTTGTGACACACTTAATGATGGGCATTGAGTTTGAAACTCTCAGAAGCTCTAACTTAATTTGCAGCTTCTAGACCTGTTTTTCTGTGCTCTGGATTAAAGTAAAGAACACACAGCAGAACAGGATGTAGCATAATTTTGTATATTTAATGGGCAAGCATCCAGAAAAAGGATGACAGAAGGTCAGAGGTGTTACTGCACAGTGGAACTTAAAGATAGATACAGCAGAAGGGTTTGTGCATTCTTTGTGCTTTACTTGGACTGAACCAAATGAAAATACTACCAAAGTGGTAGTATTTTGGTGGGGAAAGATTCCAATATGTCTGCCTTGAGTCATTCTGAAGGTTTTCTGCTTAGTCTCCAAACAAAAAACTGTGTTACTGGAATAATCTAATGAAACCTGCTGTTTTATACTAGAATGTCATTTCTGCCCTTCAGACAGTCACATTCACTAATTTCTTGGAGATAACTTGTCAGCACTGAAGCAGATCAATTCTGTTGGGTTTATAGTCTTTTTCTGATAAAAACCCACTTGGGGATTGGCGCATTGGTGAAAGCCACCACTCAATGCCTGGCTCTCTGGCTTGCAACTCCACAGCTAAACCCTGACCTCGTGAAGCTCAACCTAATTCCACGGCCTGTTGGGCTTTTTTCCAGTTCACATATGGGAAGGCAGATATCTGGAGTGTTAACTTGAACTTTTTTTAAACAGTCTGCTACCAAGTAGTAGGATGCATGCTGCATTTACAAGATATGCCAGTGAGGGTTAGAAAAATATGTCAAGAATAGGAACTTCTGTCACTTAAAACAAATATCTAGGCTTAAAGAGTATTATTTTTAGGGTTTTACTATGACTGTAATATATTTTTAAATCATAAGCATAGTATTTGATACATGTAGGAGTTTAAAATGAAAAAGTTGACCGAGACGAATTGCACAGAATCCATTCATTATCGCAGTATGGTGTATATTATGGCCTATAGGTAACATTACGCCCTTTAAATCTCCTTGACAGGAAGTCTTAACTCTTTACACCAATGTTTCAGCAGTTTGCCAGCTGCTGTACCAGAGAAAACAAGTCATTGGATTTGTTTTACACAGACTTCAAGCATTCATATATTTCCAAAGCCAGACTTCCTCTGGGAAATGAAGACCACCACCTTGTTTTTCTCTGATATAAACCTCTTTTTTCAGTCATCCTGCCAAGAAAATAGCTTTGAGAAAATGGTCACAGCAAGTTAAAGAAACCCTACAGGGTTAATTTGAGGCTACAGATTGGATTGGTCTTTGCCACCCACATGGAGAGACCATCCATGACATGACTGAGTGCCATGGCGCCTGCCATGCCATGCCATAGCTTATGTAGTGGCTCACTACATAAGCTATGTGGACAGAATTATCCCCACCAGAACTTTGAGATGCTTCCCTAATAACAAATCCTGGATCACCTTTGAGCTAATAGAACTGCTACTGCTAAAAACTAGACTTCAGGGAGGAACATAGGGAGTTACTGAGAAGAACGCAGAAGGAGCTCAAAGTCACAAGAATTTTTCATTTTCCTTTGTGAGCAACAAAGTGTTTTTGAATTTTGGGCAGTTTTTAGTGTGGGAAAAGAAGACCATTGGTTTCATTGAAGGAGTCATCTCTTGGTTTCTATTCAAGGCACATCAAGCAATCCTAAAGCAGCAAATGTGAGAAGGTTCTGGCATTGACTCTGGGTTTTTCTCAGAAATGTCAAGACTGGTACCCCAATATAAAGGCTTTTAGTACGACATGGATTAAAAAATTTCTTTACAAAGATGAAGCGATTGCCTCTGTTAGTGAAAAACAGACTCAGTCTTGTTCTGAAGAACTAAAACTCGACTTGAAATAATCAGACTAAACAGAGTGAAATATGACACATTTGAATAGTTTTGGTAAAATATATCTGAGTCCCTGGAGATTTTTTTTTGGCTTTGTCTGTGTTGATGTACAGTAAATGTCAAAGAGTTTGGACTGGTTGTGTATTTTCGGAGGTACCGTTTTAAAAATAGGTGTTGAAACCCTAGTTGTTGGGTTATTATGGCCATCATTAACTATTATCAGAATTAATTTAATCTTTTCTACAGGATGAGATTCTGTGAGATCTTGGTCCACCTTAAATGATTACTCTTTTGTTTTCTAGGCAGCTTCCGTAAAAAAGGCAAAGACCAGAGCGCAGAGCGAGACTTCTTCATGAGGATGAAATGCACAGTGACCAACAGAGGACGCACCGTCAACCTCAAGTCAGCAAGCTGGAAGGTAAAGCTTGGATGAACATCAGACAGCAAGACTGGCATTCAAACCGATTTCATTGTAAAAGCCGCAGGAGGCAAAATGTTTTCACATTCCCATTCTTCCAGGTGCTGCACTGCACTGGCCAACTGAAGATGTACGACGGCTGCCCATCGCGGGTTCTCTGCAGCTACAAGGAGCCTCCGCTCACCTGCGCCGTCCTGATGTGCGAACCCATCCCACACCCGTCCAACATCGACGTGCCACTGGACAGCAGGACGTTCCTGAGCCGACACAGCATGGACATGAAGTTTACCTACTGTGATGAAAAGTAAGCAGGAACCACACATCAAGTGTGCTTTTCTGAGCCGACCAAAATAAGAATCCTTAAGTACCTCTGGACTGAAGTGTTTCCAGTGTATAGTTGACTATATAAAAACTCTTTTTTTAACTTGCAAGAGTTCGTAACTCTTTTTTATGGAGTGAAAATAGTCTCAAAAGATTTGTAACTCGTAAAAAGGATTTGTAACTCGTGTAAGCATCAAACCTTTTCCTATGCCTACAAATGTTGAAAAAGTACGCACGAGTCACCAGATACACACACACAAAACTGCAGTTACGTACAGATCCAGTTACGAGGCCACAACTACTTTTTTTTTTTTTTTTTTTTAGGTTTTATTGGCTCTAGTGGCCTTTATTTAACAGTTAATGGACAGGAATGAGGGAAACGAGAGAGGGGGAAGACATGCGGCAAAGGTCGCCAGGCCGGGAATCGAACCTGGGACAGCCGCGTCGAGGACTAAGGCCTCCGTATGTGGGTGTGCTAAAACCCTGCGCCACCACAGCACCCCCACAACTACTTTTGAGACTCATTTCACCTCCCTGATTTGTGTGTAGATGGTGCGTTCACATGCTAGTAAAAGCTCGGTCATCTGAGTTTATTTTGGAAGGGTTTTTTTTCCATAGTTCAACACGTATTTCCCTCTCTGCTTGTCTCGTCTCGTGGCTAAGACATATTTTTGTGAAAAATATATATGTCATTAGACCCACATCTAATTTTTAATATTGTTTATATACGATTCCTCGTTTGTGGCTGGTACAACTGTAATTACATGGGTAAAAGATTCGACCACTAGGTGGCGGAAGTTTATTCTGCTCTGACTGGGAGAAGCGTTCAGTCAAACACTCCATAATGGCGGGTCGGGCCGGAACCAGTAATCGTGGTGGTGGTGGTGGTGGTCTTCTCAAAAGTTAGTGGATGTTCCGGATGGCTCTACCTGCAGCCGAGTTCTCCTGAGGTTCGGGACATGCGGTTCTGGAGGCGTAGCAGCAGGACGGCCCTGTTCCAGTGTTAAACCCGTCAGTTCGGTCACCTTGTCTCGGTTCCGAGACCTTATGGACCCATCCCTCAGAGTTTTACCGGCAGCCGAAATATCACCTTAGTTCTGATTTAGTTCGGATCACTCAGATCTGTGACCCGGACTCTCCAGAACCCATTATTATCCCGTTTATTTGTAAAATTAGAGGTTCTGTTAGTGCGGTTCGGCGCTGATAGCTCCGTTCTGCCGCTGCAGATGGCAGAAGTAAGTGGATGTTAAAACTTATAAGTTTTACCCTCAGAAGTAAGCGGACTACCCTTCTGAGGGTAGACCAGGATCACTGGTTCCGACCCGACCCGCCATTCTGGAGTGTTTGGCTGAACGCTTCTCCCAGCCAGAGCAGAATAAACTTCCGCCACCTAGTGGTCGAATCTTTTACCCATGTAATTACAGTTGTACCAGCCACAAACGAGGAATCGTATATAATTAAACATTTGTAGGCATAGGAAAAGGTTTGATGCTTATACGAGTTGCAAATCTTTTTCACACGAGTTACAAATCCTTTTTACGAGTTACAAATCTTTTGAGACTATTTTCACTCCATACTTTTTAGGTTAAAAATTTTTAAGGTACCTTAAAGCTCAGATAAAAGACAGCTTCCAGCTGGAAATGTGGACAAATCAATGGGCTCTACTGGAGGAAACGCTGTTCCCTCTCCATTCATTTTCTGTGGAACTTGTGGAGATTAGGTGACAAACATTTGCCCTCTTTCAGTCAAGTGACTGGTGAAATTCAAACGTGTGACGTTTCAAATTTGTATGCGTTGATGCGCACATGCAGGCTAAGCTGCACAACACAAGAAAGTTAAAAAATATCCAGCTTTTGATGGTGTTGCAATCCGGTGTGTTGGGTTGACCTTAACTGCTGGAAAACTTTCACTGTCGTTCTCCGTTTGCTGAGCCCATGACACGTAGAAACCGGCATCTCTCTTGATGTACCAGGCAGTTATATGAGATGTCCGGATCAGTCTTAGTGAGAAACTTCCAGTGCGTCACATTTCGACTTTGTGGGATCCATTTTGTTATGCATCAGAGTTCATGGTCAGTCCTATGACTGCAAAGGTGTCCAGGTCCTGGACCACATCATCATCATCCCTCCACCACTGTGCTAATGTGAGGCGTTTGAGCTCAGTCATCAGTCTAAGGGATATTGTCCTTGCAGTTAAACCTTTGTCTC
The DNA here is from genome assembly GCA_902982915.1 of Phalloptychus januarius. NCBI lineage: Eukaryota > Metazoa > Chordata > Actinopteri > Cyprinodontiformes > Poeciliidae > Phalloptychus > Phalloptychus januarius. Next base: position 433,409 of record CADWAE010000197.1, on the reverse strand, counting down.
TCCAAGCAACACTTTCCTACAACACATATTGTCTTTTTTTGCCCTTTGACACTTACCCCTTACTACTTGGTTTTTCTCTGAGCATTTCAAGATCTGGATGCAAAGATTTTGGGATGTCACTTCTAGGAAGATTGTCAACTCCCTTTAATTATTTCCACTTGCAGAACAATGAACTGCAACATTTTTGGTTAATGGTCTTAGATCTCAGCCATCCAGGACCTACACTCACCAATAATTGTTCAATAAAGGTATTTAATTAACAATGTTTGGCTTTCCATCTTAAAGCAGCAAGGGTTTACTTGCTCCTTTGGAGTTTTTGCCATGGTTGCAGATTTTTTTTCTTTTTATGTGCTCATCAGGAGATTATACATTTATTGACATTACACACATTTTGCAAAACTTCCCTTTCTCTTAATGAACATAAATCACCATACTGATATAAAATAGAGAAAAACATAAATACAAATAAATATATTAATGAATTAAGTAACATTTTTAAAATGTGAAAAAGGGAGTCAAAAGGTGTTAGTATTTTATCTTTTTTTTTAACTTAATCACGATGGGTCAGTTATATCATTCTACGCATTATGAGATTTTAGGTATTCCACAAAAGGTGTCACTTATGAGTAAATTTTGATGAACAGCAAAACAAATTTAATGAATATTTTTTTATCTTCAAAAATATTCTTACAGTATTAAGCCATTGTAATATAGATGGGTATGTAGGAGATTTTCAGAAGAGTGAAATACAGCATTTGGCGAGAAGAGAACAGAATGCCAAGATCTCATTCTGCTGGGGGACAGATTAAGTGTGGTCACTCCAAAAATGGCAATTAGTGGATCACTTTGGATCTGGATTCTAAAAACCCCTGAGAGTATAGAAAAGAAATTACTTAAAAATGTATGTAAGCTTGGGCAGAAGAAAAACATATGACTTAAGTTGCGAGTTGAGTTCCGGCATCTGTCACACTGGTCTAGAATTGAAGGAAAAATTTTAGATATATGAGATTTTGAGAAGTGGACTTTATTACTTTAAACTGTACAAGCTGTAACCTGGTACATGGTGTACTTTGACATATGCTAAGAATAACTTTACCCCACCAGAAATTAGACAGTTTAACACCCAATTTACGTTCCCAAGATGAGTTACCAGATGAGTTGGTATTATTCCCATACTTATTGCCATAAGTTGTCTATATTTATTAGAAAGATGTGACTTCAGATTGGACCTTAAAACTAGAAGGTTGACCCGTGGTGAGTCAGCAGGGAGAGTAGGAAACAGCGATGGGACACAATGTCTAATTTGGAAATAGAGAAACAGATGAGAGGTAGGCAGGTTAAATTTTGAGGACAATTCTGAAAAACTAAGAAATAAACCATCTTTGTAAAAGTTTCTCATTGCTCTAATGCCTCTCTCATTTATTAGAGGGAGACACAAATTTAAAATGGGACCTACCGTATTTTTTGGACTTTAAGCTTCTTTTTTCCTACGCTTTGAACCATGCGGCTTGTGGCCCGGTGCGACTTTTCTGTGGATTTTTCTTCAACCACAAGGGGGCTCATTAGCAGGAAGTGAATCACTGGAAGTCAAAATTGGAAATCAAAGAAAGTGATCATTTTAATTTAGAACAACTGCATGCTAGCAGCAGGCACGACGGAGAAACGTTTTCAAACTCATACCCTCTCATCATGGAAACAATATAAAGTTCATATGACGCAGCTTTTAAGCTGAAGGCTATCGATCTTAATGTACAGATTGATAGCCGCTGCACGTAAGCTCGGCGTGAATTAATCCATGGTTCGGCATTGGAGACACAGGGCTGCGTCCTTAATAGCAGATTTAAGGAAAACCGATATCAGCGCCTTGTTGTCCGGTTATTTGTGTACGTTTCTTTTTTTTTTTTTTTAAACTTTGTGGGTGCGGCTTATACTGAGGTGCGCTCTAATGTCCTAAAGTACGGTAAATTGTGACCAGATCTTAAGTGTAGAGCGCACTATGGGATTTGCTTTAACAGAGGATAATTTAATTGTTAGTGATGAATAGATAATTGAGGCAGGTGAAAAAGATGCAGAAATGGATTGAATTTCAAGTTTACTCCTATTGCAACAGAGCTCAGCCAGGAGGAAGAAGTAACATTAAAGAAACCCAGATGTTAAGGGTTTATAAGTTTTAAGATTTATTGTTTGGGTTTAACAAAATAAAAGGTGAAAAACCAACAATAATAGAAAGTTAGGGGCTTATAACCAAAAGCAATAAATAAAACAAAATCCACAAAACAATAAGAGTTGTAAACCAAAGATCTTGACAGAAAACTGGTCCAAAAACCTAACGTTACCCAAAAAACAAACTACAAATCTCTAGTAGGCTACTGGAAGTTTACATACAAACCCCCCAGAGAGACAAAGCTATCAACAAAGTTTACAAAAAGCTCACATAAAGATAATGCTATTTAAAGCAGTCACCCAGCAAAGTGGCAAGCTGTCTCAATAAAGAATAAGCTGCGCCTTCACCCAGGAAGTGTTGGATTTACAAAGGGAGAGATTTTAGGTATTCCACTAAAGGTGCCCACTTATGAGTAAATTTTGTACAGCTCCACCAATCTCTCATCAGGTTCAATGTGCTAAGGCAAACAGGAGGGGAGAAAGAGGACAAGCTCATCAGCTTGCATAAATAACAGGAATATTGACAAAGCTCATTAAAAAAAAAATCTAGATTCTATGACCATAATACAAACAGATGGGAATTGGATTTAAGTACAGATATATACTTAAATCCCTCATCAGGGATTGGTGGAGCTGACAATTGGTGAGCCAGTCAGCTCTGCTGTAAGCCTCAGGGAGGGGCATAGGAGGGCTGCATCCAGTTCCCACTGGCGTCAATTGGCTGGAAAGCTGCAGCTATACAGTAAAGGAAGAGAAAAGAAAACATACAAGGCCACTGGCTGTAACAACACCAGATCAGAATAGGTGATTTTAGCAAATAAATCAACTGATTCTTTACTACAACCATAAGAATACACTTGTTCAAGTCAACAGGAGTGTGTGCTCCAGGGATCTGGTCATGATGTATTGATGACCAATAATACGTCATGATTAGCCAGGTGCTTTACCACTGCATATTTTTGATTGATGTAAATATTTCTTCCAGTTTAATGGGAGCATCAAGTGGATCAGAAATCAATTTATTTATCTTAGGAATGTCAATATTCTGAAGAAAGGCAAGTAACTCATCTGAGTCTGATTGTAATTCAGATTTATATAGGTCGCGATAAAACCTTTTAAAAGATTGCCTGACTGATCTGTGACTTGTGATATTGTGTAAGAGCTTTTCGTTTCAATTGATGTGCCAGACGCCTATTAGGCTTTTCACCATGCTCATAATAAGCAGCCTCAGATTGGATCAAGAGACGCTTTGCATCAGATGTTGTTAGGAGATTAAGTTCAGTCTGCAGGTCCTGTCATTGCTTCAATAAAGCTTGTGGTGGATTAATGGCATTTTGCCTGTCAATATTCTGAATTTTTGTTGAAATTTCTGATAGCTTTCAGATTTTTATTAAAATTAGCCGGAAAAGGAGTAATCTGTCCATGAAGACAGGCTTTTGATGTTTCCCATAATAATGTGAAAGAGACTTTTGTTAAACATAAAAAAATCATTGATTGCTTATAGGATGAATTTCCTGAATGGCTCATCCGATAATAGGGGACCTCCAACGAGGGCAAGAACGGGGTTCATCCATGAAGTTTATATCAAGGCTTAAAGGGGAATAATCTGAAATGATAATTGGATAGTATTCAGAAGGCATGACTCTGTGTATGAAAGAGCCATCAACGAAATGTATCTATATGGGAGTAGGACTGGTGTACCTGAGGGAAAAAATAATAAGTTCTTGTTTGTGGATTTTGTACCCTCCAAGGATCTACATACCTATTTTGAGTCATGAAATCCAAAATTGATTTGAACATATTCGACTGGGTAAAGGCCCAAGACGAGGAACGATCTAATGCTGGGTTCATTACACAATTCAAGTCCCCAGCAAGAATTAACAAATGAGTATCAAGAAAAGGAAGTGTGCTAAATATATTATTTATAAAATCTGGATTATCAAAGTTCGGTGCATAAATGTTCACCAGTAAAAGAGGGGTGTGAAACGGACAGCCTGCTATTGTAAGGAAGCTGCCATTTGTATCCTTTATTATTTTTGATGCTGTAAAATGAGCCTTCTTAATAAATAATATGGCTACTCCTCTGGCTTTAGAGTAAAAGCCCGAGTGGTCCGATATTCTCCAACCCATGAATATCTGAGCTTGAAATGATTTGTATCCTGCAGATGTATTTCTTGTAGAAATACTATGTCAGGGTTTAGGCGCTTCAGATGTGAATATATTTTAGATTACTTCACCAGATTGTTAAGACCTTTAAACATTCCAACTTAAGAATCTAACAGCAGAAGATGTTGAGGAAGCTTTCAAATCAACGGTCATGTGACCAGTTGTTTATAACAGAAGACACTGTCACCCCCAAGAGGGAGAAAAAAAAGAAAAATACAATAAATTACAAACAGATACAACCATATTTCCCACCACTTGCTTGCACTCTGTCCTTCCCCAGATGAAGGAACCATGTAGACTCCAATAGAAGTCACTGGCAAACTTATCCTGAGCCAAATAGCACAACAGAAAGAAAACACTCCTAAGTACTAGGCGACTCCCGCAGACCTGGCAAAATAAAGTGAGGCACTATCCTAAGAAACCAAGGATGCATGCAGTAAACATCTACATTGTTTGAATTACACAAGTATGTTAACAACTATTTCAAAACAGGCCAAAAAATTTTTTTTTCCTTAACTCAAAATATTACTTAACCAGAGAAATAAAAATAAAATCCCCAGAACGTGAAGCAAATTGTTCTAGTTATAGTTCTCACTTGGTAATTGATCTAATGTAGATATTAGCCTCCTCCAGAGAGGTAAAGTCCTGTGTAACCCCATCTGGTGATCTGGAACCAGGCCGGATAGAGCAGGCTGAACCAGACCCCCTCAATGCCACGGAGCCGATGATGGTAGTCCGTGAAGGCCGCCCGCTTCTGGGTGCCCTGGTAGCATAAGCGGGGAAAACCAAGATCTGGCTGCTCACTTGACCCTGTAAAGCTCCCTTGCCTTTGACAGGATTCTTACACAGTCAGTGTATTGTAGCTTGTACCATTGTAGCTTGGCTACAATGGTAGCTCCTTCGCAAATCCAAGGGCTTTCTTTAGCAACCAAGAGGTGGCAGCAGGTCTTTACTGCTGTTGAAGCCGACAAATGGTCATTCCCTGGGACACCAGTGATGCGGATGTTTTGACGCTTGGACTGGCTCTCCAAGCCATCGCATTTATTCTTTAACTGTGCCACAGTTTTAGTAAGGCTGTCCACTTTTTTCTGGAGGCTGATAATGACATTAGTGCAGAAAGTGGCTCCTTTTTAAGATTTCTGACATCGCTAACTGCAGCGGCTTAGGCTGCAGCCTATGACCTCTGAGGCTGCAGCCTCAGCCTCTCAGGTGGAAAGGACTCAGCGCTGCTCAAGGATTCACCACGAGGAGCTGGCCGCAGGTGAGACTGGATCGAATTTCCTCCTTTAGCAGGCTTTGGTGGCATTTTAGTGACCAAACAAAAAAAATTGTGCACAATGTAAAGATTACTTATATTGTTTGAGGTCAAAGTCGAGAAAAAGTGCCTGGCAATAATTGAAAAAACAGCCAACCCTAAAGGAGCGCACCAAGACTCAACTCACTGCACTGCCATTCAACCGGAAGTCCTGGTTGTATGTTTGTCATCAAAATATTCTCATCATAATGCCATCATCACTTGCATAATACCCACCTGGTGGCCAATTTGGCACATCCAACTGGATGTTTGATTTTAAAGAGCAATTGACCATCGAACTTCCCAGGTGAATTGTTCCGCTGTCTCCCGGACCTCAAGCAGCACAAAGCAGGCAGAGGTGTGAGTAAACGATGCCTCAGGCAGCATTTTGAATGAATCGGTGGGGATGCATCAGTCAGGGAAAAATATGAACACCCAAAAAACTTAAATTGACACTCTAAGTAAATTTTCAGCATCTTGACTAATGGCAACTGAAACTTGGATTTTTCCAGTTGCCATTGTGGGGTCTTTATTCCTGTTGTTGACGTTTCAGCAATAAACGTCAACAACGTTTTTACACACTTTCCAGGTATGGGCTGGAATAAAATGGTCATGGTCATAGTCTGATAGGTTGACCGTGCAATGGCAGAAAAATTGAAGTATTAGTTTTATTTGGAACGTGATCAGCAATTATTCCTACTGCTATCGAAGTAAAAAAAAACAACACAGCTTCAAAAGCTATGTTAATGTTTGGAATTATGTAAACACTCATTGTGCATTATCCCCGTTTGCTGTTCTTCTTTTTACAGAGCAACACAAATATAAGAAGCTAACATTAACCGGTGAGTTTGTTGCTCCTCCGGTTCCCAGCTGCTTTATCGACATATCAGTCTTCGCTTGTTTTTTACACCAAGACATCTCACCAAACAGCTGATAACCAAGGAGACATTGTAGGAGCATTCTATTAGCCAGCTGACCACTGTAACATAGAAACAGGTGGGGGAAGGGCAGTACTTCTTTGACTTTTCACTAAAATATTTTGTAATTTTAGTAAACTTACCATTGTAAAACCATGATACCAGCACTAGACCTAATAACCTCACCCCAATATTCCTTGTTTGAGGTCACATTAGCTGTTTGTACAGAGGAATATTTTTTTGTCATTTTCTTTTAATTTTTTTATGACTGAAAAATAAACAGTTATGTTTACTTTGTAGAATCTAAATATCTCAGTAAATATTTCAATGGTTGTTACATCCCCAAGACAGTTTAGGGATTTGTGGCGTGAGGGGGAAGAGTAACAAATAGCCAGGGAATGAAGAGGCAAAACCAGGAGAGTCTTCATCTACAAGCCTGGAACAAAAAAGAATAAGTGCATACACTTCCAACAAACCTCCACAAAGCTGCAGCACACATGCTGCCCAAGAGATCCTGAGATCAGTTCCACCTAGCTTTTTACGCTGCTCATCAAGAGGCAGGGTGGATCTATTTGAGCCTGCTTAAGCTGCTTGAACTCAGCTGCAACTTGAAATGGGGGAATGATATGCGCGTAACAACCCCTCCCATGAAATCCAAACCACTGTTCAGAACGATGTCACCTACACTACCAGAGTCAACCACAACAAGACCATAGATCTGCCACATCTCCAGAATCCTGAGCCACTCAGGTTCATCTGAACCTGAGTGGCCAAATTAGGCCCAATCCCTTTTCCAGCAAATAACCACTTTTCCTCATTGGTCCCCATTTCTCTAAGGAACAACGATTAAAAATGCCTGAACACAGGCATGTGACTCAGCACATCTAAAGGTTGTGTTGAGTCACAGATCTGTCACAAACAGAGGAGGAGGTTGAAACAGGGATAATAGTCTCTGTTCTTTCCTGCGCCTTAGCCCAGGCTGTCCTTTTCCAACACAATAGAATTTCAGCATACTTACATGGCATAGCAGAGTTTTTCTGTTTTCAGGCTTAGAAATGACATGATGAGTATCTGACACCTTACTTTGAACCAAATAGGGGCCAGAGAAAAAAAATTGCAATATCTAAGCCACCCACTGGAAGAAAAAACACTCAGTCACCAGGGCCAAAACTGGCACTGAATTGCTTGCTTATGCCCCAGAACGCCACCATCATGGGAGAACAAGAGTTGTTTCCCACACAGAGATGTATCCAGTTTCTGTGATTCATTAAGCGCTTCACAAGTTTAAGGCACTGAAGTTTCAGCAGAAGAGATCTGCTCATTTCTGACTTCTTTTTGTTTGGCAAGGAGAGTGCCATCTTCCACTGGAGCTGAGGGAGATACTGGCTTTTAGAGATCATCCTCTGACTCTTGCCCATGCGAATAAGCTCCTGTCACCTCAGTGACTGTCGATGCCTCTGGTTATGTCTCAGCCACATCTGATTGTAATTAAGGCCATGGACATCCATCACCTCAAAAACAGGGTAAACCTTTTCTCCTGTTATGTCATTACCCATTAACAGAAACCAATAAAGCACAGCAACTGGGAAAACACAGGCAAATGACGCATTCCAACCCCTCTCACAATGTTGTGTGAATCAAAAGTAGACCTCTTGTCAAAAATCAATACGCTGGCCAGGACAAGGATGGTCTCTCAGCACTGTCACTTGTTGCTGAAGACAACTGTCACTTGTTGACCTGTAAGAGATACTAGACCATCAAAAATGAAAGGTTTAAAGTTATCATCAGAGTGATCAATTTTCACATGTTAGTCCGTCAGGGAATGAGCACAAGTTGATTGAAATAGCCCCACTCTTTTTGGTTTGCTGAAAGCCTCTGTTGCTTGGATAAATACAGTTCCCAGTCAACAATCAAGTGTCCAAGCTTAAAACAGAAGGAACACTTTCTCTCAGCTTTTGAAGATGGTGAAGATGGAGAGCAAGAAGTCGGTCCACTTCTGAAGGATTTGATGTTGACATAAGTAATAAAAGCCAACTTATGTGTCAAAGAGAATTCATCGGCCAGAACGACAGCTTGCTGTAAGATGTTAATGTACTTTTTTTGCAATATCTATGCAAATTTGCATAGATATGCAATTTTTTCAAGCACGCAGTTTTAAAACTCTTCAAGCAAGATTAGTTCTCGAAGAGAAGCTTGATCTTTAATTTTACATGCTGCACATCATTGATCAAATAGCAACCCCTTTTCTCCATGCAAAGTCAACATGAGTTTGGCTCATGGTCCGTCTTAGTGCACCAAAATGCTGCCTAGGCCTGCAAGACTGCAGCTTTAAGAGTCTTGTATGATTAGCCTTCCTCCATGGAAAGTGAAGCACGGGCGTCCTGAGCTTTACCTGTTAGCTTACATTGCACAAGTATTGCCCACACTTCTGGTGGCCAGTGTAATACCAAGGCAATCTTTTCTAAAGCTCCAAAGTAGCCATCAACCTGAAATTCATAAAACACAGGAACCAATGGAATGTTTTTTGTGACATTAAGTGCAGTTGATGCAATTACTTGATACTTCAGGAAAGTGCCTGCATCAGCTCAAGCTCCCTCATCCTAATAGCAGTCTCTGCTTTAAGCTTCTTTAATTCCAGTTCTCTGCCAAGCTGAAATTCCCATTCACGATCCTCTTTTTGGCGAGCAAGACGAACCCTCAGTTCAGGAGTTCAGCAGAGATACCGATTCGCACTCTGGACTTCTGCCAATTAAAACACGGATATTAAAGCAGCACCCACAGACAGAAGGTCCACTTTGAGTGATGGTGTGTTGACTGATTAGTTGGACTTGGCAAGAACGACTCTTTGCACTCTAAGACCAGGATGAAACATCAATACCCCAATAGGACGCTGTCAGAGTGGAGGGACATATTTTTGTCTAACTGTTGGCAAATTCTGGAAACGCCAAACATGACTAGAGGATTTTTTGTTTGTTTCTTGCTGCTGATTTATTTGATCATTAGACAAACAGCAACAACATTAAAGCACAATAACTGATTTATTTACGATTTCTTTTGCAGAAGAAATACTACGCACTCATATAACCGTATCAAGGTGGTCATGTAGCACAAAGGTTCTCACCTGAAGAAAAGTGTGAACTTTTATAAAAACAACAAGATGCAAATGAGATTACCGTCGTTGGGTGGGTGGGTCTGCAGGCCCTGCAGGGACGGGGTCTCATTAGAGAACAGGACAGAGTGTTTCTTTAGCCCGGCTCTGGCAGTGCGAGTGCCTGCTGGATGGAAAACAAAAAAGGAGAGGTGGGGAAAAGAAAGGGAAAGAGCAAGGCTGCAACAAGTGGCAGCTTGTCCAAAATCCTCCGTTTGCACAGCTTGCATAGTCTTAAGCAAGAGCTGGAGGTTTTCTCTTTTTTTTGACAATATAGTGATTAATATTAACTAATACCCATCAGGATTTGCATCTGTAAGTAGACAAGGTTTCTTCCATAAATCCCCATATTGGTTAATATGTCAGCTTAAAACAAACTAACCTCTACATTTTCTTGAAAGTGAAATCAACAAGGATTTGGCTTCAAACACTGAATGTCACTTCAAGCTTTAAAATTATAAAATGAGCTCTAATAAGATATTAATTCCGAAAGACAAACCTCTCTGAACTTTCAAAGAAAAAAATATCTAGATGATTTTCAGGATTATAAAATGTTTTGACTTTTCTCCGGAAAACAGAGAAAAATGTGATGTTATTATTCCTGGTTGAATAGGAATCTCCCAGAAACTGCAGATGAAACTTCAAGAAATAAATGTAAATTCATTAAATGACAGAATGTTCCCACAGAGTCATAAATGAACATCTCCAGGATATATCTACAGTATTTTATTTTAAGCATCTTTCAGCTTTTGTAAGACAGACAATCTTACTTAAATTAAATATCAGTCTCGTTATTTGTTCTGTATAAAAAGAGCCTAAATGATAATATATTTCACTAACTGTGTTCATATTACAAATGTGCGCAAAACTTTGTCAATATTCTGCTAATGTCAAAAAACACAATTTCACAATTGCTGTATTACCATTAAATAAGAAATACAGATAAAATCACATGTGAACAAGTTTGTTCATGCGATCATTCATTAGAAACCATGTGGCACTGTCATTCTCCAACCACTTCCTGTTGTCTTCTTCAGCTTTCATGGTGTTGGCCACATCACTGGTGTGATGTGAAAAGGTGTTTCTATTGACAATTCGTGAAATACACTAATTTTGATACCATCTCATTTTAGCACATATGTGCATTTGAGATTTTAAACAAGCAAGACCAGCATTATTAAACAGAAATCTGTGTGTTCTCCTGAAAATACACACACCTTCACATTAACTGTTAAGTTTCCAAAAGACAGTTAATCTCAGACAGAGGCTTAAAGAGCTGAAATAGATTGACTTTGCTCTACTCCATGTACAGCCTTCCTGTTACCAGCTGAAGTCCTGCTCTCTCTCACTCTTTTGCAGCTTGAAATGGCTGCAGACACTAAGAGAATTCAGTTTTCTGTTTTGGTAGCATTTCTGTTTTAAAGTGAGAAACAAAGCCATTCCAGGGTGAATGCTTTATTCTGTTCTTTTTAGTTCAGATATGGCAGTTCAGGAATCACCCAGAAACTCTAACGATTTAGAGCTTTTGAGATGCTGTCTAGCTTCTACAAAGTATAAACAATAAGCAATACCTTGTTGTCATGGCAACTGTATGAAAGTGACAAAATAAAGACCTGCACATCATCCCAGATCGAAGGGAATAATTGTCCAAAACTGCAATACCGCAGCCGAGAGATTAAGTAAATGAACAAATGAAAATGAATGTAGCAGATCTGCTGCCACCACAATTCTAGAGTAAAAATGTGTTAAATCCTTCCATTTTAAGATGTTAAACTTGTAAACAAAATTGAGAACAGTTATATCCTGCTTTTGAGAGTGTGACCACAAAAGCATGCTTTAGCTTTACATGAAAAAAGTAAAGGATATATAGAATTATTTTATTTTTTTCTTGTTTCCTTAAACACTTTATTTTTTAGTTTTCCTCTTTTTGTAGTTTAGCTTCCTGCATCCTTGGCTCCCGGGACATTTCCTGCTGAGAGTTTGGGTCTAGCTCTTATTTTGGGAAGAGTCTCTTCCACCAGTGAACTTTGACCTGATGCTTTTGATTTATAGCAGGCTTCAAGTTTACCCAAACAGATAAGTCCAATAACAAAAAAGGAAACAACTGTAAGAACAGTGAAAGGCTTAAGAGGTTGAACATATTGTTGAGGTTGAATGCATACAATTTTCTCATTTTAATGACAAACTTGACAAAATGTTCAAAAGTGAAAGGGGAGGAAAAACTTTGCGAGGCTGGATGTTTGAGCTCCTAACATAAAATCCAGTTTCAGCTGCCTTTGGAGTTTCTCTCTACCAGCTGTGCACATCTGGAAACTCAGAGTTTCCTTGTTCCTCTTTGCAAATCAGTTCAAGTTTACTATGAACAGACATTTAAAAGTCTTGCCACAAATTTTAAGACCTGCGCATTAACTCTATGTAGTTGACTGGCTTTGTGACGCCATGTCAAGCCAGCAGATGGATATGAACAATGAAAAAGAATCAGAAACTCTAAACAAGGATGCTCACAAGTCATTATGACAACAACCAACACATGTCTTTTGCAGAATAGTTAACAACGTATGAAATTTTATCCCCATTTTTCTTTTGTTTAATGGTTACTTTAGTAACATTTGTATTTGAGTGTATTTGTTATAACTTAAAACTTTAATGTATTGAGTTGGGATTTATGAGGTAGCACAAGTCAAGGCTGATTGTAAAGTGGAGGGAAACAGACATACACTGTAAAAAAGACTAATACAATCTAGAAATTATTGTTTTCAGCTTTCCAAGTTCTACTGTTCTTTATAGATATATATTTTGCTGGATTAATGCAAAATATGCACATTTGTTTCAGAAATGTCTCAACCAGCTTTATATATCTAGAAACTGATGTTTTTTTTCATTATAATGTTGTTCAGACTTAGTTAAATTGGATTAGGAGAGTGTTTGAACATTAACTTTGCAGATTCTCAATTGGATTAACTTTGAACTTTGAACCACTTAAATGTGTATTCTATCTACAATGCTATGGATAGAATATAAGATGATATTTTTGTTATGTAAAATTCAGCAATTTAAATTATTCCTTTCTCTTTGCAATCATACACTTCTCTGAGTTGGCCAGTCATATCAAATCCCAATAAAATACATTAAATTTTGTTGTAATTTGATACAGCTTTTTCTGTGTGTCAGTTTGCAACTTAAAGATTATATTTTAATCCGATATTTCTCTTCCAAGCCTTGTATACTGATGTGCTGAAAAGAGCTTGACAGAAGTAAAAGAAAAGGGGGATTTCTTCTCTTAAGGCAACCAGAGCTGTTGGTGGAGTCCTCATTAAGGAAATTAACTTGTGATGTTAGTGACAGAGAGATTAACGGTTCTCAGGCAGAGAATGCGAGTTATTCTTTCTTTTTAGGAATAATAGTCCACCATTCTATTTCATTTCGTAATCATGTGTGATGCCTTTTGAAGCACGTAGGAGCATGATGTGGGGCAGTATTATTACCTGTGAGAATGGAGTTAAAATGTGAGAATGATAACATGATTAAACATGTGTGTGTGTTGCAGGGTGACAGAGTTGATGGGTTACACCCCTGAGGACCTGCTGGGTCGATCGGTCTATGAGTTCTACCACGCCCTCGACTCAGACAGCGTCACCAAGAGCCACCATAACTGTAAGTCAAGCATGTTCAAACTAATTCTCATTTCATTAGAAAGCCTTTGTTTTTCTCTTTTTTGGGGTTTAAAATGTACATTTTACAATCTTCAGAAATCTCTGAAAGTTGTTAGAAAGTTTCACAGCCAGACTGAGACTTCACCAGATCCCTTTGAAAGCTGGAGATTCCTGGCCATTCACACATCCTTAAAAAGTCTTAAATTCACGATTCTAACATTGAGGCCTTAAACTATTCCCTTAGAAGACCTTAACTACATTAAATCACAGGGCTTAAATTTTGTCATGGCTTAGTTTAATCTAGGATATTCTGTGTGCGTGGGTTTTTTTTCTCTCATTTTTATTGCGTTCTGTGACTCGAGGCAGTTGAAGCTAGCAGTAACTAGCTGTGATATAGCTGTGATAACTAGGGTGTTATAATAGCCTAGTTACCACGGCTATTATACCCTAAGCAAGCTAGTGTGTGCCCTTACTAACGTCATCCCTTATTAACTATTATTATTATTAATAGATGTTTTTTAATATATCTATTAAAGGACCTTTAATACATATATTAAAGCATATATGCTTTAATATATATACATAATACATATATTAAAGCATATATGCTTTAATATATGTATTAAAGCATATATATTAAGGCATCTTTTAAGATGCTTTAATATATGTTTTAAAGCATCTTACCACATTTTTTCAAAGTTTTACCAGTTTCAGCAAACATATAAAATCCAAAAATTTAATGATTTCTTTATCCAAAAATAATCAAAAATGAATCAGAAAAGCACCTGAGAGCAAATTATTTCCCTTAAAAATGTCTCATCAAACTTATGAAAAAAAAACTATAAAGGGATAAAAAAGTTCAGTTATATGGTTTTAGAAAGTGAAATGTCCCCTGTTCTTATCTGCTGGTTGAGCAAATGACTGAGTGGTTGTTATGAGAGAAACTGGCACGGTTGTATACCTTATCACTTCTACGTCTGTTTCTGGTCATAAACATACAACTCTGTCTCTCTCTCTCTCTGTCTCTGTGTGTGCGTGTGTGTGTGCGTGCGTGCAGAGCGGGGCATTAAGATGTCTTTAATCAAATTAAGTGAAGCCACTGATGGCCTGATGAGGTTTGCACACATCTGATGCCACAAATCCAGTGGGTGGGGTGGGGGATGGAGTGACCAGGTGGCCTCTGTAACAATGTAATGACACTGTTTGTGTGCCGGAGAGGATCTGAGGTGTCATGGTTTTTCTCTGTGCTGACAGGAACATTCGGAGCAGCACAGACCCCTGAAACATAATCTGTGATCTGAGGAAAAAGACAAAAACATTTGAAGATAAAACTTCTCCATATGTAGACTTCTGCCGCTGATTTAGGTAGATAACAAAACGGCAACATTTGAGCTGGTAAACAGATTGACTTCTGGTCATGTTTTATGGTAGAACTCACACAAAGTTTCTCTACAAGAACAAAATCTACCTATCTGTTTTCTGATGAAGTTAAGGAACATGTTCATATGAAGCTTTAAGTTTTATAGCAGGGGTGCCCAAAGTGGGTCCTCGAGGCCCAGCATTCTGCATGTTTTAGTTCTCTCCCTGCTGGTAACAACCTTTTCAGCTTGTCAATGTTCCTCTTATGCCTTCTAATGAGCCATCATTTGATCCATCTGCATTAGACCAGGGAGAGAACTAAAGCATGCAGGATACCGGGCATCCAGGACCCACTTTGGGCACCACCGTTTTATAGCAAAGATAGTTTTAACAAAAAAACAGGGGAAATATGTTTTGAATTATGAAAAATAAACCAATATTATGAGAAAAACCGTGTCAGCTAAATGTTTCCTTTTACATCATGTTATTTTATTGTGGAAATTATGTCCAAATTTAGTTTAAAAACAATTTTGTTTATCTTAAATTAGTTTTCTTTCCTGTGTTTAATGTGGACAATTGAGCAAAATAAAGTGATTGATTGATTGAAAATAAATGAAACAATAAAACTAACCAGAACTGGTGGTGAGGTCCGATAGGTAACAGTTGGAGGTTTTTTGTACCTTCCTGTAAAGAGACGTTCCTGCCAGGCGCGTCCTTATTGGCTGGAAAAAAGTAAATGGAGGAGAGGAGAGGCTGTGAATGAAATAAAGATCTGTTTTAGAACCGCAGCTTTAGTAGTGAAGTTTGATCTGGTTTGAATCTCAAATTTAAACCAGATCAGACAGGCACAAGCCTAACATGGAAAAATGAGGAGCGCAGCATGTATGGAAAGACAAAAGTGGCATGATTCAATTATTTAAAAAGTCTCAAACTGATATTTATGAATGTGAAAATACATGTAAGACAGTCTTTGTCAAACTGTGGTCCCCAGACCACTGGTGGTCTGCGAGGTACTGCATGTAAACAACCGTTTATTTGCAGTGACGTGAGTTCAAAGTACGACATTAGAGTTAGCTAGAGTTAGCTTACCAAAGGATTGTGTTAAAAAATAATGATGGAAAACTGGTTTAAAACTGGGTTACTCAAAAGAAAAGCTGCAAATACTGATGGAAAGAAAACTCCAGGAAGATGACATGATCAGAGTCGTAGCTGCTGAGTGTTGATGTCATTCACTAGCGATTGAATTCATTGAACGGTTAGTGGCATGAATCGCTCCAATTAGTTAGAACTGTTCTTTGTTTTTTATGAATTTGCTTGGTAATGAATTATGATCTGCTTTCAGTTCAACAGCTACTTGTTATTTTTGTTAAATAAAAATTAAGTTAAACAAAAGCAATAAATAAATACAATTGATAGAAATTGATTATTTATTTTTATATTTAATGGGGCAGAAAATGATTTTTTGTCTCTGTTAAAGCAACTCAAGTCTATTTTTCTTTAATTGTGCTTCTAAATCACAAATAGTCCTAAATGCTATTAATGCACAAAACACTTGGTAGTAAAGAACGACTTCTTTTTTATTTCCATGTGTTTGACATCATTGGAAAGCTTAGACACTTTCAGAATCTGTAAATAACTCAAAATGCCCAAGTAGACGTGTCATGGCTTTGTTGTGGCCAGTGACATTTACCAAACACCACCACTTTTCTAATTATGATGAACAAAGAAAACAACAATATGGGAGTTAAATAACTAATATCTTCATTTCAGGTTGCAGATGTGTTATCATTATCAGAGTAGGTGGTCCGTGATTGTTTGTACAATGGGTTAAGTGGTCCTCGGCCTGAAAAAGGTTGAGAAACACTTTTCTAGGATAAAGAAGTTACTAAATGTACAAACAATATTTTTGCTGTTCTTAATTTATTTACTTTTACATTATTTATTTATTTGTTTTGGGGTTTTTTTTTTGCACAGAATAGAAAACAGAAAAAGACTATTTGTCAGTACGATAGTTATTAAACTGACAAATTTTCTTAAAGAAATGAATGAAAGAAATGAAAGAACTTTTCAAAAATAAATATTTGTCAAGCTGAACTCACTGGAAACCTCAATTTTATATTTTTTAGTCAAATCTTTCTCAAATAAACATCTTTGATGGTAATTATTTTTCTGCATTTCTGGACTTTTAGTTTTTTTTGTATGAAGTATTTTATCAATATTAATATTCCCGAATTCTTCTCAAAATATTTGTTTTAAAAAGATTTGTTAGCAGTTTACATGTAATTTTTATGATATTAATATTAAAAAAGTATTTGTTATCTAATCGGAAACTTGATATATCCTGTATGGATTGATTCTTAAATCCAGGCCGGAATGAGACCAGTTCTGTAGGAACCATGCCGGCCCTTTGAATCCAGCTTTTTTTCTGTCTTGTTGGAAACCAGAAACATTTAAAAATTGTTAACATGAAAATGTGAGGAAAAATGCATAAATTCTCAGGGCAACCAACAGATTTATGTTTGAGTAATATCTAATCAGTGATTTTAGAGCTTATGATGGAATTTAGCTCCAAGAGGTCTCCAAACATCAGCTGGCTGGAAGCTAGGCAGATAAAAGCGCTCTCTGTCAGCATGACTCTGCTCCCCCAGCCAACGTGAGCAGCCTGTTGATCAGCACATGGAACAGCATTCCCTGCTGCACATGCAGCGCTGGCCTAAACATCCTCAGGGAGTCACTCAGACACACACACCCACAGTGTCAGTGGCCTAATGTACGTGTTTTGACCAGTCGTGCTCCTTTCCCACGCCAGCGCTGAACCCTGGACTGAAGCCAGCAGATCCCATTCTCATCTTAAAGTCAAACATCTCGCTTTGTCATGCTAAGACATTTGGCTGATCTGGGACTCTTTGCAACAGATGTGTGGAGGTTGGTTTTCAATAAAACGATTGGGCGAAGTCATGATTCTGAGTCAGTTTAAATTTTTGAAGTAGTTTCCCTAAACCCAGAAACATAAGTTCAGTTTTACCGAAGCACAATGTGTCTGACTTTTTTTTTTTATCACAAAAAGCACAGCTAAGTCGATCTTTTAAAAATAGAAACCTACTAAGACATTGGTACCACAGCTAAAGTAGGAGAAATTAGCCTAGACCAGTGTCCTCCAGCCATTGGTACCGCAGCTAAAGTAGGAGAAATTAGCCTAGACCAGTGTCCTCCAGCCATACAATCTGTGGTCACAGTGACAGAAAACACTAAATGTCACCCTGAACACACCATCCTCACCAAGAAACATGGCCTAGGGACTTTTTTCAGCCAGGACAGAGAAGATGATTAGAGTTTGGGGGAAGATAAATGGAGATAAATGCATCAAAATGGTAGACAAACTTGTTAGTCTTCTAAAATGTTGGCTCTGGAACAGTTTCATCTTCTCTACAGGGAGTAGTTTAGCTTGAAGTGAAGCCCAGTAACGGCCTGATCTAAATCCAATCGGAAATCTCTGACAAGACTTTTGAAAATGATTTTCTCAAACACTTTATTTGGAGCTACAGTTCTGTAGCTGAACATAAATCAGTTGTGGTGTTGAACATGAGTTGCTCATAACTATATATCTCCACTTTTTCCTCTGCAGTGTGCAGCAAGGGTCAGGCAGTGAGTGGTCAGTACCGCATGCTGGCCAGGAACGGCGGTTATGTCTGGGTGGAGACTCAGGGAACCGTCATTTACAACAGCCGCAACTCTCAGCCTCAGTGCATCGTGTGCATCAACTACGTCCTGAGGTCGTGAAGATTTTCTGAGCAAAATGCCTGGAAGAGCTTGTTGTTCTCTGACTCCTGGAAGCTTACTGTTTGTTCTCACATGGTGCAGTGACGTGGAGGAGAAGTCAGTCATTTTCTCCTTGGAGCAAACCGAGGCACTGTTCAAGCCGCCACACATGAGCAGTTTCTTCACCACTGAAGGAGCCAGCATGAACGCAGAATCAGGAGCTTCTCTCTACAAGAAGTTCAAGACAGAGCCGGAAGATTTGGCTCAGCTGGCTCCAACTCCTGGAGACACCATCATCTCCCTCGACTTTGGTCAGTTTGGACCTCTGACAACTTTCTGGAAATCTTTTGGGATGTTTTTGTTCTCATGAGAGACACTTCTATTTGTTTCACTTTTGTTTTTGACTCTTTGGCTTAGGTCGCACTGAGTTTGAGGAGTCCCAGCAGCCAGCGCTTTTCACCCCGGTGTCTTCTTCACCCATGCCCCCTCCTGGTCCTCCGTGTTGGACAATCGAGAGCCAAAAGCCGGCTCTTGTGGCAACAGCCCAGACAATGGCTGCAGCTCCTGGGGACGTATCTAACAGAGCCGGGGGGTTCACTATGCAGCAGAAACCTCCACCGGGCAGTGCCACCCCGAGCCTCAGCAGCTGCTCCACGGTGAGGAGGTGGAGAATCAGGAGGAAGGTTGAGAAGCCCCATTGTTCTATTGAATGGCTTAATTAGGCCGCCACTGGTTGATTGAGTTTATATCCTTCTGTGTTCAGTGAGGTCAGTCAAAGCGGGCAAAGTGTGTGAGAATATCGGGGGTGGAAGTTTGGATGGATCAGGCTGTTGGCTTTCAATGGAGCCTTTGTCATGACAAATCTTCTACTCCTTCTTTTCTCTCATGTCTTTTACCTCTTTGTCCGTTCTCCTGGCTTCTCCACTCGTCCCATTTTGCCGTTTTCCGTCTGCAGCCCAGCAGCCCAGGTGATTACTACAGCTCAGTGGAGAGTGATCTGAGGGTGGAGCTCACTGAAAAGCTGTTTGCTCTGGAGACTGAGGGAAACGACAGTGCTGCGCACACAGAGGTGCATCTCATCATATCCAGTGGGACAGAAACCAAAACATCCACTTCAGGGGTTTAACAACAGAAATCAAGGCAGAATTATTCTACTTCAGGGTTGCAATGCTAAAAAGTATTTAAAATACTTTTAAAAGCATTTTATAAATCTTTGGTAGTGTACAATTAACTAATTGAAAAATGTAACTACCAATAATCAAACTTAGCTTAGAATTAATAAAATAAAAAATAGCCAGTTAGGCTAGGTGTCAGGCTGCAGAGCAGATGCTAACTTTAGCATTATTAGCAGCTAATGTTTAACTTTTTCTCTCCCACTGAGCATTTTGCTGTTAAAAATAAATCTAAGGATAAATCTAAGTAAACAGTCCAAATGACTAAAAAGGGAAACATTTGTTCAGAGTTGAAATGTTTTAAGATGCCTTAAAAGACAGAGTTACAGACGGATTTTACAGAAGGTAAACATCGTAAAACATGAATACAGCGGAGCCCAGATATTCATGATGGTTAGGGACACACAGTCACCTGTAAATAACTGAAATCCAAAATTACTTCATAACTGACTTTTTTTTAGCTATTCCTTATCTGCCCCACCAGTACAGAAAAGACATGTAAATATGTGACAGTATTCACCACTGTTCTATTTTCCTACACATTGATAGTATTACTGCACTAGCTCAATAAGATTACTGTTAGGTTTACCTTCTTTCTATTATATGCTCCACATAAAGATGATGAGATCCAAATAAACTTGTGCTACACATCAGTGTAACATTAAAATTATTCTTAAATGATTTCTCCTTTTTTTTTCTTAATGTGCATCCAAATTCTGCCAAATGAACAATTAAAAACTGGTAGAAGCTTCTGTCAACTTATCTCGTCTTTATTGGCTTAGGGTTTTTACTGTCTTAGTAAAAACCCTAAGCTCCAGGAATTAGTTTGTTCAGGAACTATTTCTGTTTTACTTCAAAGTAAGAGTAGAACTGGAGGTCAGACACCAGAAAAAGTCATGCTGGCAGACTTTGACTAGAAATGCTGAAGATTTCATGTCAGTAATGTTCTGGCTCTACATCTTGTAAAATTAAGCTCTTAATCTGCTAAAAATTAACAATCTCTACTAACTCAAAGTCATGCAATTTCAAATAATCCATTGCTACTTAATAAGCACAATTTGCTCATTATTAAATAGTTACAGGTTTCCCTTAATTAAAATATCTTTTGTATCAGTTTGTATTTATATTAACATGTAATTTTTTGCTATTGATGTTTTAGTTGAGCGTAACCTTCTACCCATTTTGTTTGTTTCTTCTTTTTCAGGAGGACTTGAGTGACTTGGATTTGGAGACTTTGGCCCCTTACATCCCGATGGACGGAGAGGACTTCCAGCTCAATCCGATCATTCCGGAGTCGGAGCCCTTGGAAGCGGCTCAAGCGGGGTCCCTGGGGAGCCTGAGCAACCTCAGCATCCACCAGAGCTGCAACGATGTGGCCAGCCTATTCCAGCCGCTCACCGCCCCCCATCAGTCTCAGAACCGCTACCAGCCGCAACCGCAAGCATCATGGGCCACGGGTGGGAGGAGAGGCTCCAACCCAGCCGCCATGGAAACACGACAAAGGTCGTGCATGATGTCCCCAATACAAGACCCCCCTTTTCGAGGCCTGGCCGGCACGCCGCTGTCTTCCATGCAGTGGCCTCCGGACCCGATAATAACCTACCAACAGCAACAACGTCTGCCGAACGCCTGTTTGATAGACGATATGTCGGGCAAAGAGAAGCCGTCCTGCCAGCAGAACACATCGCAACTCGTGCACAAACAAAGGTGAGGCTGCATCAGAGCACACTTTATTAGGGCTTACATATTTGTTAGTTATCTTCATTTTGTGACAGTATAAGATGGATGGATAGTCTGTGAAAAAACTAAGCTTCTCTCTGTGCTAACTGCAGAAAGACAACACACAGTAAGAAACAGCCAATCAGAGCCAGGAGATGAGACTTAGCGCTGCCAATCACTCTCGTGCTCAGAACACTGCCCCTACAGCTGGCTTTCCACAACATATCCTGCCACAAATGCTAACAGTAGTTAGCATAGCAACTCATGTTTCTCCACCAAGAGCAGCATACATGAGGTTGATTGACAGCATTGAGCCCCTTCTCCTGGCTCTGATTGGTTGTTTTTGGTGGGGAGCTGTTTGTTTCTTTAGATGCCAGTAGGAGATCATAAAGGAGGTGAAAGAGATTGATGTTTTCACAAATGACTTGTCTCATATCAAACTGTCACAATAAGGTGACAGTTTTAACAAATATCGTAAAAACATATTTTTGTAAGTTATTTTTTGCAGCTTCAAGGGGTTTACACCGTGTTCCAAAATATTATGAAAGTTGTCTCTAAGTGTTATAAAGATATAATTTTTTGTTGTTCCATTAAATTCATATGGTATTGTCTCAGGGCTCTTTTAATCACTACAGCTAATTTCAGAGACCTATGCTTATTAGTTTGCCAGGTGACCTCAATTAAAGGAAATCTACTTAAGAAAGATGTTCCACATTGTTAAGCAGGTTTCAAGCAATATGGGAAAGAGGAAGGATCTCTCTGCTGCCAAAAAGCATTAGATAGTCCAGTTCTTTAGACTAAAAAACATTAGATATTTAATGAAAACTGAAGCGTGATCTTTATACTGTGAAGAGATTTGTGGCTGATTCAGAGCAAAGATTGGTTTGTGCAGATAAAGGCATAATGGGGAAGGTTTCATATTCATTGAATTAAGAGAGCAGCTGTTAAACTGCCTTTACAAACCAGCAAACAGTTATTTGAAGCTGCTGGAGCCTGTGGAGTCCCACAAATCTCACATTGTGGGATTCTGCAAAGGATCAAACCCTATTATACATAAATCTACTATTTGGCCTCCACTAACCAATGCTCAAAAGCAGAAATGGTTGTAGTGGGCCCAGACATACATGAAGACAAATTTTCAAACAGTTTTGTTCATTGATGAATGCCGTGCAACCCTGGATGGTCCAGATGGATGGAGTAATGGATTGGTGGTGGATGGCCACCACACCCCAACAAAACTGTGACATCAGCAAGGAGGCGGTGGAGTCATGCTTTGAGCCGGAATCATGGGGAGAGAAGTATCCGATGCTGTTACTCCACATCAAGATCCTTCAGGCCCTTTTAGGATGCCTGAAGGATCACTTTCTTCACAAAGAAAGGTACAAAAAGAAGAACTGTAACTTGCGTAGCACAATCATCTTCATGCATGACAACGCACCATCTCATGCTGCAAGGAATACCTCTGTGTCATTGACTGCTGTGAGCATAAAAGGGGAGAAACTCATGGTGACTCAAGCAGAAACTATCCACAAACTCACAAGGTCAAGGGATGCAAGAATTGTGAAGGTGACATCAAATAAGGGGTCCTATGTGAACATGTTCTTGTTCGTGGGATTCCACATCCCACAAACAAGATGGCGCCTCTGTCTCTTTCAGGGTGTTTGTTTACTCTATATGTTATGTCATTATGTTCCTGTCCTTGCGGACATACGACCGCCATTCACTACTGGCGATCAAGTCTGTAATGGTCAATCTTCAGCATCTTCAAAGCAGAGTTGCATTTCCACCACCTCTGGAATTCGGTGTCCTTCCTGGCATCTCTCCTCTTTTACCTGCCGACTCGCTGCTGCATTGGATGTGCAGGCGAAGGAAACGGGGGAAGAGGGCCGGCTTTGTCGTGTGGCTCCGACGACTTCGGAGAAGTGGGATGGCGCCATGGGGACTTTCCAGGTGCGTGGCCAGGCGAGTTCGTATGCTACCTGACGATCCAACATGTTGTCTGTGAAGCTGTGGGCATCTAAGGTACACCGTGGGACGAATCCTGACTTGCTGCGCAGCCTGCCACGTCAGGATGATGCCTCTGCAGACGCTACACAGGCAACGAATTTGTTGCCTGTGGAAGGGAATTGGTTTGGTCTAGGAACATTTTAAACATCTCCTTGAGGATTATAACAAGGCAATTACTGATGCCAGATCATCTTATTTTAGCAATATTATTCACCAGAGCAGAAATAACCCAAAAGTGTTATTTAATATTATCGGCAGCATTGTTTCTCTTCCAGCACATGTTTTATTGCCCTCAAATGATGACTGCAATATGTTCCTCAGCTTTTTTATAAACAAGGTGATGGACCTGAAGACCAATATCAGCTCGTCTACTTTTCCTGATGAGCCTCAGTGTTCAGATTCATTCTCTTCTTTTGTTCCAATTACGTTAAATGAACTGACTTTACTAATTGGTAAAATGAAACTTTCTACTTGTTCGTTGGAAGTATTTACCCTCCTCTCTGCTTGTCCAGGCTTTAACTTCCATCTGTCCAATAATCATTTGAATAATTAACAGCTCCCTGAGTCAAGGGTATGTCGCATTGTATTTTAAAAAAGAGGAGTAGTGACCCCTTTTTTAAAGAAACCCAATCTTGACCCTGGTACCACCTCCAATTTCCGTGCCATCTCTAAACTTCCCTTTCTCAGTAAATTACTAGAAAAGGTTGTAGAAACTCAACTCAGATCCTGGTTTAGTGAGTTACTAATCTCTGATCCCTTTCAGTCTGGTTTCTTAAACACCATTCCACTAAAACTGCTTTAGTAAAAGTCCATAATGATCTTTTAATGGCTGCTGATGAGGGAAAATGCTCGGTGCTGGTTTTATTAGAACTTAGTGCTGCCTTTGACACTGTCGACCATGCAGTCCTGTTAAACAAGCCTGGCTGGTATTTCTGGCTCAGCTTTGGACTGGCTAACCTCATATTTATCTGACGGGACATTCTGCATTAAGACGGACAGATTTTCCTCTGACGATGCCCCCTTCACTTGTGGAGTGCCACAAGGCTCAGTTTTGGGTCCACTTTTGTTTTATTTTTTATCATTCCACTTACTGATATTATTCAGTCCTTGTCAGATATCTTTTATCATATTTATGCTGATGACATTCAGTTGTATTTTTCATTTAGACCGTATCAACTGGACAGCTTGGCCATCCTTGTTCAATGTTTGTTTTGTATCAGTGATTGGCTCTCCAGTAACTTTCTGCTTCTAAATATCAGTAAGACAGAAACTATGATTATTGTTCCCAGTCATCTACACATCAGCCAGACAATTGCATCCTTTTGCCCGTTAATAAAATCAAAGGTAAAAAATCTGGGTGTCACATTTGATTCATCATTAGACTTCGTCTCAAACGTCAAGGCTGTTTCTTAAATGAGAGAATCAAGAACAGGAAACATCTCTAAAATCAGACAAAAGGTCTCCAGAGTTGACCTCGAAAAAATCATTCATGCTTTTGTATCATCTCACCTAGACTACTGTAATGCCCTTTTTACCTGCCTGGATAAAGCCTCAATATGTTTGCAATCAATACAGAATGCAGCAGCCAGACTTCTCACCAAATGCAGCAAATCTTGTCATATCATTCCCGTTCTATATTCATTACACTGGCTCCCAGTTGATTTTAGAATTCGTTTTAAAGTTCTTGTGCTCATATACAGAGCATTACATGGTCAGGCTACAGACTATCTTTGTCAACTTTTAACTAAATATTCTGCTTCCCTTGGCCTTCGTTCTGGAAGTATGAATCTTTTGGCTGTTCCACGAACACGGTTAAAAAACTAAAGGGGACCGGGCCTTTCAGTTGGTGGCCCCAAGGCTGTGGAACAGCTCTGTTTTGCTGACTCTGTGGAGTTTTTAAAAAGCATCTAAAAACGTTTTATTTTCCCAGGTTTTTATCTCTTGATTTGTTGTTTTGTATGGTTTTTAAGGTTAATTTTTGTAATTATTTTTTATTGTACAGCGCTTGGTGACTTTGTCTGTGAAAAGCGCTTTATAAAGAAACTTTACTTACTTACTATCTAACTACGTCTGTGAAGATGTTTTTGATTGAAAGAGATTTTAATTTCAGTAAATGTGATCACTTAATGCTGCACATTTGAAGATAACCATATGCAGTTCTTCATAACCCATAAAATGTTTTCAAAAATCTGCTGTGCATAATAATTTGGAACAGTGCATTTTTTATGTATTTTTTTTATTTTGGCAGGCTTGTTCAGTAAAATTGGATTTATACTCTGATCATACTGATTATCATTTACTTTGACCATTTAGGAAAATCTGAGAAATGATCACTTTCATAATCTTTTGTCTTTTGGAACATGGTGTAAATAGAAAAAGTTGTAACTGTAAAATGTGATCATGAGTATTTTTATTTTTTGATTTGTAAAGGTCCATTGATAATTTTGTGCAAGCCTATAAAGATCTGGATCCAGCAAGAGTGGCCATGAATAACAGCATCAAGCGTTCCTTCAACCAGATGGCGCTGGTGAGTTTTCCCTATGAAGTGATGCTCTTATCAATTTTGTGGCCAATTTTTGATTTTATTCGATACAATAAAAGGCAGCTTTCACAGCCTTTTTTCAGATACTCTGAGTGGTCATTATTCAGGCTCCTACATATTCAGCTCCTTAAATATCTAAATATCTTAAATTAAGCTTATAAACTGTCGCTATTGCTTCTACGTTGTCAGGCATGTTTGCTTACTCTAAATTCACATTTGATATAATGGGTTTTTATTCTATTTTCTGTCTCGAACCTGAACGTCGGTGAGAAATCTGTTCGTGTGAAGTGTGTTGCTCTTGCCATGTGGCTGAACACCACATACTGCACGATCGTGCCGATCGAACGTGTCATACCTACAATTTTGTTTGGCTAGTGTGTGGTCTCCCAGGTTTTGAAAATTGGCCAACCATCGGCTGACAATTCTAAAATCGCATAGTGTGAACTGGGCTTTACTTTGTAAAAGTTGAAAGAACAAGATTCATTGTTTTGTTACCATAGCTACAATCTGATGCTGTGAGTTTATCTTTGAGCTTGAGCTCTGTTTGTTCACAAATGCAAATTAGTAAACTTATTGCTTTTTAGTTTGGCCAATTAAACTACTTCCCCTCTCTCAAATTTCACAAAATTTAATACAGAAGCTGTTAGACGTGCTGATGTTCTTAGCAGCAATAGAGGCCCCTAAGTCAAATTCTGCTCCAGGCCTCATACAGCCTTGGACCAGCCCTGCATGATGAGTTAAATCAACTGCATTGCGTGCAAAGATCCACAACAAATGGGGATTTAATTATTGCTGCTAATGTGGCTTTAGTAGCTGTTCCATTTAGTGTCTGTTAAGTTTTTAATAAGCTCACAGTAACTGTTTTGGTTGCTCGAGTTTATGGGAAGAGTTTTTCTGATCTCCGTGTGGCCGCGTGCATTAACTCTGACTGACTACGTGGACAAAGCATTTGATATGATTTGTTGCATCGTGTAACTGGAAAAATTACACAGGAGAGCGTGTTGAGATGTAAGCACTGCACATAGTTTTTTGTTCACAAAGATAAATCATTCTCATCGTGCGCACACCTCTGAAAGCGCCACTACAAGTTATTCTTGCGGTTCATATTGAGTTGCGCAACCAGAGCTAACATGGTGGGCTTTAAACTCTTACCTTGATTCTTCGCTAAAGAAAAATAATTCCACACAAGTGGTTGATGTAAATATTCATACAGGTCAGCCTGTGTCCAGTTTGAGTGAAAAGAGGCTCGCTATCCGCTCGTGATCAAGCAGTGAGTGCGCGAGGCGCAGTGAGGCGCAGCGCCAGCTGGGTGATGGTCCGATCTGCCGACATGCATAAACTAGAAATCTGTCTTTTATGAATACATTTGCTCCCCCAGTGAAA
This sequence comes from Phalloptychus januarius, assembly GCA_902982915.1. NCBI lineage: Eukaryota > Metazoa > Chordata > Actinopteri > Cyprinodontiformes > Poeciliidae > Phalloptychus > Phalloptychus januarius. The sequence goes on along the minus strand of CADWAE010000197.1, from coordinate 406,127 downwards.
CGCTCAGAGTAACAGACACGCTTGCAATCCAAATAAATTAAAAATAAAGAAAGAAAGAAAAATGTATTTATTTTTTTTTTTTTTTAAATAAATTTTTCTAAAAACAAAAACAAGCAATGCTTGGCCTGGCAGGGGGCTAGAAAAGCATGGCTGGCACTAGGGGAAACCCTGTATATATAATGTCTCATTGTCACATTTAACTTACATAGACCTAACATTGGACTTAATACACTTTATTTACTTGTTTAAAAATCGCTATGTGATGCATTGAGTTATGTCCAGTAAACCATTCTATTCCAATGCAGCATGAGCAGAGATCTGTCATTAGTAGCACCATCATTTTTCAGATATATCTGTTAAATAGGACTTAAAATAAAACTGAGCAAACTGATATTTGATATGTAAATTCTCCGTGATACAAATCTATAAACAGTTTGGTTTCTGTTAGTTCTGTGAAGATCCAAGAAAGGGCAAATTTCTCTTATATTGCTCAATAGTTTTATTTTAAATATGCTGTAGGAGCCATAGTTTGATGACAGTTATGAATATCGCCACGTTCTAAGAACAAATAAGGGAATTAGTTCGGTTTATGTCACTTGTTTAACTTTTAGGAATTGCAGAGGCTGCAGTGCTCTGCAGTAAAGGTACAATAAAGCTGATAAACAGGTGAAGAACAAAACTAGACAAAACCACTTCTATTCTGCTTTTTCCTGCTCTGTGTGTCGGTATTACCCTACGCCAGGGCTCACTTCTCCCCAGCAAAGCTCAAAAGGACAGCCAACAATTCAATGAGCAGATATTACATTCTAGCCTATGAGGGGGAATCAATACCAAAAACAAACATTTCCCACACAAAAAAGTAGCAAAACCACCAAAACAGAATTCGGTCTGTTGTCAGGTTTGATGTTTATATTGTGATTATTAATAAGTTTTTGCCTGAACACAGCGGCAGTTGATTAGCTGATTTAAACACCTGCTCTCCCGATGAGTTAGTGTGGCTTGTCCTCTTTAAGTGCTAATGGAACCAAAGCACACCGAACTGTGCAGCATATGTTGAGGTTGCCAAAGTCAATAGCATAGCAACAGTTAGGCTTGCAGAGCCTACCTGCAAGCCTAGCTTTTGCAGAGGTGCTTACTTTTTCAATATTTTCTTTCAATTAAAACTTTTTGCTCACCTGTTAAATGTGAAACCCATGAACCTTGTTATCTAATTGCTGCCAAAAGGTTGAATTAACCACTAAACATTGCATCCTTTTTTCAGATTCTTTGTGTGATTGTGGTATTTTTCTGACCACCAATATTCCTGACTCAATGGATAGCAATGACGCATGATAAGTCATGTAATGTCCAATCCAGTAATATATATCCATCTGTAGCCGCCTTCCTCTGATTCATCTATACTCTGCGTTGTGTGTAACGGGTAAAAGGAATCAGCAGACGAGGACTTTGGGTGTATTGCAGGTTTATTCTGTTCAAAACAAGAATAATTTCAGCACAGCAGTTCTTGGGCTCTGACTTCCCCACACACACCTTTCCCCAACGCAGCTCGGCGCAAACTCAGACCGGAATGTGTTGAAACCAATCAAAATTCTCTCAGAGGTTCATAAATAATAAAGCTAAATCTCCATTCATTCAAAACGATTAAAATAAAACACAAATCAAAGTAATAAACAGTTACAATTCTTATGTTTCAAATTGAATTAATAACAAAAATACTTTACCATTATAATATGAAAATATACCAAATACAATAATTTAACAACATTTGAAGCAATTCGCATACCTGTTTAAAACAAGAATAATTTCAGCACAGCAGTCCTTGGGCTCTAGCTTCCCCACACACACCTTAAACAATCACAAGAACAAAAAGAACTAAGTTGGCACAGTAAATTCGACAAATGTCGTAACGTGGGAATTAAATAGGAATTAAGTGTGCTGCATTAAACATAAAACGGTTTATCAACAATATATTACATGATGCGAGTTTAGCACATACATTTTAGGACATTTTGAATATTTTAATACACAAACAGAAGACACTCACTTCTCCCGAGCACAGCTCGAAAGGACATTGGGAACACACAGGATGTGACCCAAAAACAATAAATAAGAAAATAAAAGCATCTCCAACTAAATAAAACACAATTCAGAAACTAAGAGAAACAAATATACATAGATAATGAGGATGAATTTGGGGTAAAATATAAACATTTTTACACACTTATTACACATCCATATATCAATTCTGCTGTCTCGCGCTCTGTCCTTGCAGCTTCTCTCACATTTGCCACTACTTAGCAGCAGGTGTCAGGTTACATTGTGATGCACTCAGTGTTGTCGGAAAAAGAGATGAATGCGCTTAATGTCCGATTTGCTTTAATTATTTTTGAATTCATAGTCGTCAGCTGGGGTGGCAACAGGGGTGGCAAGGCTCTCAATTGGGGTGGCAACTGTCACCCCCTGCCAACCTTGTAGATCTGCCTCTGGCCTATATTGGCCAATTTGAGTACAGACAAGTGGAAAATCATTATTTTTTAAGATTTAATTAAAAACCTTTGAAGTACAAATGACTATATTTTACTATTGCTCCTTTTACAAAAATATCCTGGTTTTGAGAGCTAAAAGTAGGATATTGACTACAAACTTTTACTGTTTTGCTCCAGGTCTGAAAAGATTTGAGCGGTTTGTACATTTAACATTTTATTTTTATCATTAGAAGGATGGATGGCCTCACTGCACTTTTTGCTTTTCAGGATGAAAGAAAGCTGACGGATGCCATATGGAAGAAGATGAGGGGCGATGGCTGCATGGACCGCTCCCTCAGCGCGGGGTCACTCACAGGTAACTTTCTGTGTTTGTTTTTTCACTCACCTGGTTGTTTCAAACATTTGTGAGTCTTCCTGTTAACTTGTGTCTCTTCTCAGAGTCGTTGACAATGGGCCGGATGATTCCAGGCATTGGGCCCCCGTTCCCTGCCTCGCTACAACACAGGACGTCACAGTATCCAGGTGACGGGATTAGAGGCCCAGACGAAAAACCCTTTTCCAGAAAGAACTGCAGCTACACGGAGTATAACCTGATGTCTTCCAACAAGACAGAAGGTGAGCTGAAATGGGTTCAATATTCACTCAGCTGGCGTCACAGCAAGTGTTTCAACGGTATGTATTGTGAACCATCCCAACCACAAGCTTTAAGATTTGCTTGGAGTTTGTTTGATCAACCAACATACAATATTGAAATAGAAAGGAAAGGATTGAATTTTATTTTTTTTTATCTGGCTTAAAGTTTACTAAAGTTAGATCGCACGCAGATGAACTCTCATTTACCAAAATGTCTATTGAGAATTTTTCTTCTACAGGGCATCGTACATCCTTAAGTTTTAAATTCATATGTCTAAAATTAAAGCAGGAAAATATCTTAAATTCATTAAAATATTTAAGACGGCCTTGAATATGTTAATGACAAGCCTAACTCCAAAAATATCTTGAAGATAAAAAGGGTGAACGAAGTAGATGATGTAGATGAACAAATTATAACATCATCCTATAACCTATAACCATAACATCATCCTCACAATATCAAATATCTTAATTAAAACCAGTTTATGAAGAAAACTATATTTAGTCGCAGCAAACAGAACCTCCATACAGTCATAACATGAAGCTGAATGATTGTTATAGTTATAATCATAAAAGTCACAATAAACTTGATAAAATAACTTATTTCTGAAACGAACATAAGTTTATATGTGTGCACTGTTTATAATTAAATGAAGATAATTACCATTTTTAAGCAAACTTACCACCAGCTAGCAACTTGTTGGTAGGCTTCGTCCCTTCGGGCTCCTTTCGTGACCCACATTTCATTTCCATCCAATTGTGTTATCGTCTAACTCGGACTAGGACTTCACCTGCTTGAATTGACCAAAACTACTAACTATTATCAAGGCTCTCTCTATTTGTACGGCAATATTATTTGAGTAAAAATGACGAATTTGAACAGCATCTGTTATCTTCTCTGGCTTCATGGCTGTTCTTCTTTTTATGGCGCTTTTCAAAAAAACTGAAAGTGTGCTATACTGCCACCATCTGGTCTGGAGTATGAACTGGAGTTAATGTCATAATACTTCTTCTATCAGACATCTGAATATGGACTGGGTAAAGACAGCTTCAGTGTTTTAGTTAAAAAAACTGAAAACAACAGATCATGTTCGGAGAGATGTAAAACCTGCTACATTTAGTGTTAAGGACAAGTATTGTTTTTGTTGTAGAACCTCTTTCACTAAAAAGTCAACATTTGATATTTTGAAGCATGAACACATTATTTACTTTTTTAAGCAACATTACAACAAGTTCCACTATAAGGGTTGGTATTTTTTTTATTCTTTGCTATTTTAACATCCATCCATTTTCTATACTCCTATGTCTATACATATACAATATTTTTCACTTATGGTGTACTTTTATTTAATATATTTCTTAAAAGTGTATTTTGGTACAATTATATTTAAGTATGTTTAAAGTTATAATGTCAAATTGGTGAAAGCATACTTCATATACTTATTCTTATACTTCATAAGTATACTTCATATATATTTATAGGTGGTACACTTAATACAGAGTATACTTAAAATGTACTTACACAAATGTACGCATATTTGAAATACACAAAGGTATATTTTTTTTACTAGGGATCTTATAACTGATGGCACATCACTGTTGAGTTTGAAGCAATTCTTGCTAAAGTTTCCATCTGACGTGACCAAAAGCGTCAACAAGACGTTCAAACTTCCCCTGCTAATATTTTTGTTTCTGTCCTCTTCCAGGTATAGCGAGTCGTTTGCTGGGGCCTTCGTTTGAGCCCTCCTGTTTGCCGCAGCTGACCCGCTACGACTGCGAGGTCAACGTCCCACTGCAAGGCAACCTTCACCTCCTCCAGGGCTGTGACCTACTGCGAGCCCTGGACCAGAGCACCTAAAGCCCGGCCCGGCCCCCTTTCACCGACTCAAACCCACCTTAAAGCCAGGATATCAGCCCTGAGCCTCAGCCTGCAGTCCGTGACTTCTGCCTCGTTTGGGGCCGTCTTCCAAGACGAAGCTACTTGTAGAGCCACATTCTGCCTTACTCAGCCCCACACTCTTTTTCCTCCTCTGCTTCTAGTTCTCAGCATAAACTAAAACATGCAGTATAATACCAGGTCCAAGCTACATTCATGTTTTTTCACCCTAAAATACTGTGGCATAAACCGGACGTGGGCTGAGTGGAAGAGTGACCAACCAACACCAAACGGGTCAGCATGGGGAGGAGAAAAAAGTCAATGCTGGTATAATTAACAGGTTATATTATATTACTCTCACTTGTGTTGTGTATTAAAGTTTTGTCAGGATGTCTGGAGCTGCAGCTGCAGTCACAGGCCTGCCTTCTCTCCGTGTAGCTTTGAGGAGAACATATTCTACCTACACATCAGCACACACTTTGTGCTCTTTTGTTGACCGACTCTCACCAGCTTGCATTGTCTTTGAGCTGAGGCATCATAACACAAACTGGTCAGTGTTAGACCTCTATTAAATATGCTTTATATTTTTTACTTTAGTCTTCATTGGTCTGTACTGATGTGATTCCTTCTACTTTTATTAACCAAACTGAATATCTTAATTGAATTAATGCAACACTGGTGTATTAAGACTAGCCTTCTCGTGTATTTTGGGTTCTTGCTCAGCCAGCTAGTAGATTCTTCTGTTTGTTTCACATAACAGTATAACTATGGACATGTACTCCTGTGTAAGTTAAATATTACACATTTCTGTCTTAAATCAGATTATTTTGAATGAGTCTGTGTTAATCTAGAATAACATCCTGTATGACGACAGGATATTTTTTTCTTATTGTGCCGATTTTATTCACCAAATTTTCAGCTTGCACATAATAATTGGATTTGCACACATTTTTGCATGAGATGAAAAAGCAGTGGTGCACCACTGCTGCTTTTTACAGATCTGTTATTATATTCCATGGTTCTAGAGTAATTAATGGAACTATGGCTTTAGTTCCATTACAAATCAAAGATTTGTTCCTAATTTCCAATGTCCGTTTGTTTTTTTCATAAACTTTCCGTCGCTAGCGGACATTCATTAGGGAGCAGAGACAACATACCAAAACTGAGTTTTTATTTTAAATCCAAGACAAAATGATAAAGCAGCTTTTAGCACTTTGTGTTTGCTATGATGTCTGCTTGCATTACATAGCTAGCTAGTTATCTCTCATTTCTTCGGTTGGTGAATTGATTCCAGGTTAATTTGTTCATTCAAATGTCCCAGATGGTTGTTGTAGCAGCCTCTATGAACAGTCGACATGTCTTTGTATAAAATATGGTTTTCTTTCTAGAAGCTTCTGACATCACCGAGCTTGTCTGTTAGCTGTATACTTACTAATCTGACAAATGTCTTGTTTTTATTTTATTCCAAGCTATTCATCACTCAATCAATCTAAATTTGTACAATAGCAGTCGATTTGTCTGTGCATCTCTTGCTATTAGTTTCCAATTCAAGACTAACTTAATATATATTTTTTAAATTGACTGAAAAAAAAGCAGTGAATAATAATTTTCACCTAAAGCATTAAGCTTAAGTTTTAAGGTTTTGTTTTTTTCGCTGTAAAATGTTACATAAACTGACCTTTTTTCATAGTTTGATGTTTTGTGTTCAATCAGCTTAGTTCAAAAGTCAAAGATTTACTTTGCAATTGCATAACAGGGAGGCATGAAAGGAATACGTAAGTAGAACTTTTTAGTATTAGTTTTCCAAATACTGAAAAAGAAATGAACAAATACAATGCCAGAAGAGGCATTTTTCAGCATGGGGAAAAGGTATAATTAAAAGGAATGTGAGATTGTAAGAGAATTTAAAGGTGTATTTGACAATCACTCAGGTTAATCAGAGGGCGTGTGGAGGGACTGAAATGGGCATCTTGGCCAATCAGGAGGGCACTTTAACCACGTAGAAATGTTTGAGGGTTTTATGGGTTTGGCTTGTAGAAAAAAAAGTTGTACAGTTTCAGTCGTCCCTTTAGAGTCAGCCCATGACTTCTCTGCTCTCCGCTGTGCAAACCAGACAGAGGAAGAAGAAAATCACAGATTTTTCACATTAAAAGTGAACTTTGTAAAAAAGCAACAGCCTGTGAAAGCAGAGTTTATATATTTTACAGTTATCGGACAAGACTAGTTCCTGTTTTATTCTTACTAGAGTGGCTGCCAACACCAGAGAGCTTTGTTACAGAATATTATTCCTCATAAATTCATTTCCACCTTAATAATGTCTGTATGCCTTCAATGAAATTTATTTCTCTCCTTTTTCCGTACTTTTCTACGTCTCGCTGTTTCCGGAGCTAATGTCTTCATGTGGTGACCACTTTTAAAGTAAAGATCTTTGTACACATTCACGTTACGTATTTAAAATCAGAACTAATGTTGAACATGGTGTTTTTAGTGTTTAATGTGTCCTGGTACTTTGTCCTAAGTCGCCCGTCCTTCCATAGATGTTGTTTAGGTAAGAGCTCTCTATGGGTCATTTCCTGTCGTCCCATTTTGTGTGGTGGTGTTGAGCCCCACCTCTTCCCTCCCCCACCTGTTTCTTTCCTCTCTTTTATTCTGGAGTATCTGTTGAATCTGTTGGCTGGCCAGTACTGTTGTTCTTACTTTTACACAAAAAAGAGAAAGAAAAAAAACAGATCAGAGTAAAAATGTTGAACATGTGTTTTCTAAGTTTCACTTTTCAGATATGTAGCATTTTAAATATTGTAAGGAAGGTGAAGTTGCCACACAATTGCATAGTTTTCAAGTTGCTTCTATGAAATAATGGTGCTTCACAGACCATTTATGTGTCATTTTTAGAACTTTTATTGCATGTTTTGGACCCACTAACACTGACTTTTTTTTTGTTTTCTTTGTTGTTTTTTTGTAATATTATTTGAACCCATACAATGTGCCTTATCATGACATTATGTATTGAGTTCACCCTTCAAGTGCACAGTTTGCTCCCTCCAAAATGTCAACTAAATCCTTCAGCTTCAGCAGATGTTAATTAACAAAAAACATTTGTGAAGATATTTTGGTTACTCTGCTCCAAACAAAATATTTCCATTTTACATGTGAAACGGCAGTATCCTTATTGTTGTTATTATATATCGCTGATATATCGCCATGCACTAGTATGGCCTGGTTATCGCTATCAGCTAAAATGTAAAAAAGAACTGGAGTTTTAAGTGGGATGTCTGTTCTATGACTCCAGATTATCAGATTAGAGTTGTTCATAAAGAGCAGAAGAGACAAACAGTTACAACATTAACTGCAAGAACTGCCACTGAAATTCATGACATCTAAGAATTACAGTTAAATTTGTAAAAAGGGCAGATATTTTTATAACTTTGACTGATGATTTAGTCGCTCCTTCACACCTTCCCTAAATATCCAATAATCCCCAGTAAAATAAAAGAAGCAGTTTATACTCAGTTTGTACTGAGTTTATATTATATGATTCCACTATTTGACATTTCAGAAATAAATTAGCTTCATTTAGAAAAAATGTCTCGTTTTCCAATAAAAAGTTGGATGAGAGGTTTTTATAGCCATACAGAAATTGGTTGATATCATAAAGCTGAAATTGAAACACTTTTTTTCTGGATGTTGTCAGGAAGTGGTTAGAGCATGATGGCGCAGCGTGTTTTCTTGTGACATATCACAAGAACAAACTTATTCATGTCTGGTTTTAACTGTTTCTTAGTTAATGGAAACCAAAATTGCTAAATTGTGTTGTTTCCATGACAACGTTTTGTGCGCATTGTCATGAAAACCAAGCTACTGAGGGAGCAGAACTTCCATGGAAACAACAAATCTTGAAGAGAAGTCAAACAAACTTCTTATGGAAATGGATTCTTTAGCTCCTCACACAAACAGGGTTTTTTCACCCTTTCAAATTGACACTCTTACTGTTTGTGGTCAGATTTGGCTAAAACTAAATAAAACAAACAAACAAAATCAAAGTATGCCATCAGGCCACATAACTTAAACATGAATGCAACCTTCAGTTGTTAAGATTTAAACTTTTATTTCTATTTTTATTTTGAAACATTGGTTGTACCATTCTGTAGCTGATATTGGCCAGACCCCAAATAAAGTAAAAGTCACAACATAGACCTTCCTCTATGTTTCTCTATGTTTTCACACATTCACCTAAAATAATTACTTCTACAAAACATGACAATTGTTTTAACACATTAAAGTTTTTCCGCTTAGTAAGTCATTTAATTTTTCCCACACACCATCTTGTTCTATGACTCCATTTTTATTTAAGGCAAGAACACAATTTTATCACTAATCAAATAAGATTTTCCTCATCTTTCAAAGTGGAAAAAAAAGTTATATTTGTTTCTGTAATTATGTATAGTGTAGAATTGTTGAATTACTCAAATAAGTTTCCAGTAAAAAAAAAAGCACCTTACTAGATTTTTGTTAAAATGTTAATTGTTGGAAATAAAAGTGCAATATTGTCTAATCACTAAGTTGATTTTTTGGAGACCAATTAGAGACGACTGACAGGAAACCAGCATGGTGAATAAAAATCAAACCGGAACAACACCTGAGGTGGATTCTGTTCTTTAAGCAGCTCTTCACATTAAAACCACATTAAAACGATGAGCTGCACTACTGTATGTGGAGAGGGTTGGCCAAGCGGAAGTTGAATTAGAAATGCTTTCCTAGAGAAGAAATTTCACCTACCATTTAAACGAGCTTTTTCTCCTACAATTTCAACCACAAAGAAAGATTTGAGAAAATTTGATCAAAGAAAACGGAAAATTAGCAATTTCATGTTAAGAAAAAAAAACGTGGGAAGTAAACACTTTGGAATGTAAAATAGACAAGAAATTGGCATTGTATTTAACTCAACATACTGTGCTCCTTGAAGGGTTTTCCCCAAAAAGTGACAAATGGAAGTGGCGTGAAGCCTTCCTCTTCCACCATCTCTTCGTTTTTCTTCTTCCCTCTGGGATCCATGTTCAACTACTTGTTTTCTGCTGTTGGCATTGTCATACCATACAGTTATATTAGCTAATTCAGATATATTTTAATATGCTAAATTTCATAGTGATCTTATAATATATTATTATTATTACCGTATGGGGACTTTAACCCAGTAAAAAGTTTGTGTTTCTGCACTGATATCTTATTAAAGCATACTGATCTTACCTAACAGAGACTAAGTGTGTTTATTGGACTATATTTAGTTTGAATTAATGTTCTACCTGTTGTTTTTATCATTAAAAGTCAATTGTGATAAAAGTTAATTGTCTTGACACAAGTTTTGTTTGACCTTGTAAAGGTTGGGCTGGTTGACCCAAACCTCTGAAAACATTTATTGATATCTTTAAAATGATAGTGGCACAAATTAAAATGTTTGCCACACAAACATTTGACGCCAGTTTCATTTGATTTAAAGAAGGAGGGTGGGGTATTGCAGGAGTAGGAGGAGTTTAGGGGTGTGTGATGGGGAGAGTAATTTCACACCCCTGATGTTTCTCCAGGGGTGTGAATACATTTTCAACAAACTACAGAAAATTTTACAGCTGTTGGATGTTTCAGTTGCCTTTCAGAAAAATAGTTACAGATTTAAGGAACAAAAGGTAAAATAACATCAGAGGACTATGGTACACCAAATAATTACAATGTTGAAACCCAAAAAGCCTTGCTGTGAGCTGCTGTGCCAACACATCCTGATGAGGCTCATCAGCCTGAAGTCACTCTGCTCTTATGTGTCTTCTGCACTTCTTCCTTCCTCTGTAGGAAGACAGGAACCCAGCGTTTTTGACACACACACACAAAACAAGCATGCAGACCATTCAAAGAGAAGTACAGGTAAACATCAAACACACACACACACACACACACACACCCCCACACACACGCATGCACACGCACTCCTTTGTTCCAGCTTTTTCCAAACTCTTTTGTTTCCCTTAAGCAGGGAGTCAGGAAAACATGGTGGAGGCAAAAAACTGGGAGGAACCGGCGACTCGGGCTGACCAGCTTCCTCTTGTTTCGGGTTTCTGAGGCAACTCTTTATTAGACGGGGCGCTGCAGAACAATTCGTGCCACACCAAAACTTTCTAAAAACTCCCAGAACAACTAGACTCACTACATGTCTGGGAGGTTTAGAAATGTGATGAAGTGTTTGGTTTCTGTAAACATCATCATGTGTCAAACAGAGCCACAGGCGGGAGATGCATCTGAATTATGAAAAAGAAACACAAACCCTGACTGTTATACATGTCAACATGTATAACAATGACAGAAACAGACAATTATGATTTCTCTTCTACTTTAGAAGAAAAAAATTAAATAAAGCAAATATGTGTTTTTCTTTATGTGGTTTGATTTTCTTAAACTTGTAAAAACTAGGAAAGACTTTACATTAATCTTATGAAGAAATGTGAGCAACAACAATCCATGACTCATACATACAGGCAGGATGGCAAAAATATTGAACTGCTTTCATATTTATATCACATTAATCCTCAATACATTTACCTACGATTTTATGTGGTAAGCACAAATTGATCCAAAATAGTTTCGTAAGGCAAGTTAAATCTACTTCAGCAGAAAATACACAGAAAACAGAGATCTAAATATTGCACTTTTTAGATTTGTAAAATATTTTCTCAAAACCATTTTGATGGTTTTCCATATTTTTCTATGTTGACCCTACTTTGTGTTGGTCTATCAAAAAATCCCTGAAATTAATTTAAGATTGTGACTGTGAAAAACATTGCATGAATTTTGCAACATACTGCTGCCCTGACACCTTCTACCGTTAACAGTAGAACTCATCAGAAGGACTGAGTTCGTTTCAATGTCATGATGGGATCTGACTCATCTTATTTCAATCAGCCCTGACTGTCTGTTTATTGGCATGCCTGCCTGTCCTGTGGGACCTGCGTGTCTTGGGACTGTTGTCCTCTGAGCTGATCCAAGGACTTTCTGTTTACTTTGTGATCCCGTCCCAAAACATACTGAAGCTCTGGCTGGGACTGTTCCCCCCAGCAGAGCGTAGATAAAACTGCAAACAAGCACACACTTTTCCATGTTAAAAGTCATCTGCCTGATGCAAACTGAAGATTTTCTGTGCCGCTAGCTAATTTATCCCTTACAGCTTTTGATTTTGCCTTCAGATGCTTCTCTTCTAAAAAATATGCCGAGTTTCAGGCAAAACCAGTTTGAAAGCCTCTTTCACAGCTGAAATCAATCTGCTGTTTGATTTCAGCTGTTAGCGTGAGCATAAGAATCACACTAACAGAATGTCATACTCCATAATCTACAACATTTATATAAGATTAAAGTCTTTGTTAACCTGATCACATTATCGAGCCAAACTCCCAGCAACAAATATGATTCTGCGTTTCAGCTGACCTCTGCCGTTTAACTTTGGCTGCAGACGGGCTGCTCAACACATTAAAAACTGTCTGACTTATGAAGCTGTGATGTCACCAAAATAAAGATGAAGCGAGAGAAAGATCCTGAAAACTAAAAAATTATGTTACAGAATCAACATGAAACTGTAACCAACTGAAACCTGAAATAACTGGTTTAGCATTATTTATTATTCATAAGAACGACTCCTATGAAACTGCTTAGCTTAATTATTGCAAATTCAAACTTTATTTTTCTAAAAGCCAAGATGGCTAAAATGCATATCTTTCATTTCATACATGTAGCATAGATATTTACAAAGGACAAACAACCATGCACACACTCACACCTAAGGGGAATTTGGAGAGGCCAATCAACCTGACAGTCATGTTTTTGGACTGTGGGAGGAAGCCGGAGTACCCAGAGAAAACCCACGCATGCCCAGGAAGAACATGCAAAGACTGGGGCCGGGAATCGAACCCAGAACCTTCTTGCTGCAAGGCAACAGCTCTGCCAACTGCGCCACAGTGTAGCCCATAGATATTTAATTTTAAAATTAATTAAATACTAGTTTAATATCAATTTAAAATTTGCCTTTTAATTTTATTTTGAAATTTTCTACAACAGAAAAAAAAACCCCAGAAATGTCACCCTTTTTTTTCCATAAGCTTACATTAATTAAATAATTCTCCATTCTGAGAAAAGCAGACCTCACTGAATCAATCAGCATTTGACATGTTAACTCTGGATTCCAACTATTTTGGTCCTTTTAGTGAGAAAGACACACTAGAGCTATCTATCCATCCATCCATTTTCCTAACAATAGCTATCTACCGTCTTCTATTTACAAACTGAAGTCCTTTCTGGGTTTTTGTTTCCTGTGGGAATGCTTTCATCCAGCATTCATTCAATACTTGGCCAGATCAAGTCTTTTCAGTCTGTATTATCAGCAATTGTTCTGACATCGGAAGCACAAAGACAAAGACTTTACGTAATGATTACTCAATCATTCAACTGTTTGACCCTTTTCAATCCCAATTTGGCCTGATCAGAAACAGGGCCAAAATATAACTCTTTTGATTGGATAAGGTCAGAGGGCTTGGAAAAATACAACATGTAGACAAAATATTTAATTGATCATAGATTAAAAAATCCAAAAGTATCTAAATAATAATAATATTGGCTAGGATACAAAGATAAAGAGGACAAAAAGTTATTGTTTCTGGTCTTTTTCCCCGTTTTATGAGGTCTGTACAAACATCTAGAAAAATGAGCCTTGAAATTCCTCAAACAAATTGGTGAAAAAAAGGCATAAGTTAATTTTTACAATTCAAACCATAATCTTTTTTCTGAACCAGGTTTTTTGGATGCAGCGAGCAATCTTTCTTTTAACTCTATTGCTCTATAGATACTATTGTGGAGACTCATTAGATTCATAAGTGGCGTTTTTGACCCTGTACACAGACGCGAACGCAGCAACAGTTATCAACAGCTACCGACAGTTAGCAAGACAGCCAGGGCCGTCCCAAGGCATAAGCAAACTAGGCAGCCACTTAGGGCCCCGGGCCGGGGCCCCTTCAGTGGAGATAATTTTTTTTCTTTTTTTTTAGTAATAATTTCTATGTCATTATATTATCAAAAACAAACAATTTCACTATGAGGTGATTCGTTTTTACAATAATACATATTTGTTAATGTATGCAGAAATCATTATTTTATGGATAAAAAGAAAAAAATGCTCTTGGGGCCCCCAAGAGCCATGCTTCATCGGTATCATGAGCTGCTGTGCAATGAACAGAGCATCCAAACGTCCAAAGCTCCACTCAGAAGTTAAGTAAGCAAAACAATGTCTCAAAAAAGGACTTATTCTTCAGGGAGGGAGAAAAGAAAGAGGAAGAATAGAAAAAAAGCCAAGATAAAGGTTTGTTTTAATGTGCCAACCAAACCAAATTTTGGTTGGCACTACGAGGCCCTAAGCGGCCCTGATCCGGCCTTGATCCTGTGCCTTAGCATTTACCTTTAAGTTTTGAGCAGGTATAATTTGTTTCACTAAACTCCTGTAAACTGTAACCGTTTATTTTGCACACAAACTGTATGTCGACATGCAGCATTATTATCAGATTTTCAACTGTTTTTTAATCAACCCAATCAGCCCACAAAGTTAAAGTTTCCCTCTGAGGAAGTCACCGACTTTAAATGGTTGCTCTTTTGAAGAAATTTAGCTCCACCACAAGGACAGATCTGACTACTGCAGCTGTGAAAAGCTAGTGTGTCTGAGTTTTAACATTCATACAAATTGATTTTGTATTCATTTTCTTTAAAATCTCACTCATTTATTGTTCCTTTTGCCTGGACAAATTACACTATATGTTCAGTTGAAGTTAGAATGACTGAGATGTATTTTCAGCCATTTGTGGCAAAGAGGGACAAAATCCTTCATTCAACATTCTATTGAATAAAATATTTATTCTTCAATATTTTTAAGCTTTTCATGTTCTTTGGCACAAATGAAAACTAGCACAATCCCATTGGATTCTTAACATGGTTAAGGTTCTGTCTCTACTTTTACTGTAAAAGTCCCACCAAAAAAGCTTACTCAGGGGGGATTTCACGTTAGTCGGGTTTCTCCTCCACGTTAGTCGGGTTTCTCCTCCAATGGCCTTCGCCCCTCTCCATTCTCACATTGAACGGTGTAGCCAATGCCCTACCGCCTCACAATGGACAGAGCCTATCAATGTCCGAGTTCACAATGGAAATCGGCCAATCACCGCGACGACGTACGAACCAATCACTGTCCGAGCTCACAATGGAATTCCGCCAATCACCGCCAATATACCCCCAATCGCCGTCCCGCCCCCCCCCCCACACACAAACAAAAACAAGTTCCGAATTTTATTTATTTTTAAAAGTAAAAAACCGTTGGAAGAATATAAAAGTCTGATGTCAGTAGCCTAGCTTCGTTGAAGAAGGATTCGTCATTCATTACATCATTGATTTCTTCCGAAAACGATCTTACTGTAAGTACCCATTAATATTGTTTATTGCATGTTGTCGTTCAAACAGATTTCGTATTTATAATTTTACATCAGCTAAAATAATATATTATCGATTAAATAAAAGGGCGACATAATGATGTCATGCTCTGAGTGCTAGCGTAAGGACACATTTCATTTTATACTATAGTAGTAACATTTTAATTTAAAATGTAAATGTATGCATAAATACATTTACATTGTAATCTATCGACCTCGATCGATCGATCGATCGATCGCGGTTGATAGATTTTTTTTTTTACCTTTATCATAATGGGCACAGAAAACTATGGCTTTGATTTTACTTTTAAATGCTTTTATGCCATACCCATTGTTAGTTGTGCATCATTAACTAATGCATCATTAGTTTATGGAATTTGATTCTGCTTATTCCCAATGTTATCTTCAGATGAGCACCAAGCCAAAGAGCCACAAAGGTATGGGGGATGGGGAGTGGATGGCAAGGCTTAAGGCATTTGCCAGCACTGGGGTTTGGCCTTCTAATGCAGGGAATAGACCAGCTCCAAGGCAGAAGAAATGGCATGATATGTATCAGAAGGTAAAGTGAAGTCACTGTTTCATTCACTTGTGTGTGTACATCTATTTATTAAAAAGAACAGACATGAATAGCTGTCATTAATAAGATTATGTTAATCTGTTTCAGATAGAAAAATGCCCCATGCAAGTTCAGGGACAGACCACCCTTTTTGGAGCATCTGTCACTTGTGACTGTGGCTTTCACACCGTTAAGGTAAGCTGGTTTAAAATAATATCTATAACAATCACTTATTAGCCTACTTTAAAACTTTAAAGCCAATTCTGGTGAATGGTGACTTTTACACTTTTACCCATTTTGGGGGTTCTCTTTCGGATTCAGTGAAGCCCAACTTGGTGGCCCGTAAGTCACCTAGCCCCTCTCCATCCTCTGTGAGGAGCCCAAGTCCCTCTCCATCCTCTGTGAGGAGCCCAAGTCCCTTTCCGTCTTCCGTGAGGAGCCAATGTCCATCTCCATCCTCCATGAGGAGCCCTAGTGTTGCTCCATCCTCACACTCTGGCGAGACAGTTGCAGCTGTGAGTAGAGCAGTGTATATTCAGTAAAGTAATGCAGTTCTAAGATATCTGTTTTTAAACATATTTATTGTCTGTTGTTTTTAGGAAGAGCCTTCAACATCCCTCTTACAATCAGCTGCAGGTGGTGATGCAGCTTCGTTCTGGTTGCCGAGTGAAATGAGGAAAACTATCCCTGTGCAGGATCAAAGATGGATCTCAAATACCCTATTTAAATCTGGCAAACTGCGCCCAGATTTAAAGCTGTGGTACGAGCCTCCTGCACCGGCCCTCATTTACCATCAGGTTCCAACACCCGACAGGTTTTTTTCACATCGGCTTCTGGTGTGGATGCCCTACCATCAGTGGAAAGTCAGGGTTTTCTGCCAGGCTTGTGGGAATCACCTTACAGGTGCTGGCATCCACAAGAGGGCTCGGAAGGTCCTGGATATTGATAGGTATTACCTCCTGGTGACGGAGACACTCAGGTGCAGCGGGTGTAGTCTCACGTATCTATCAACATCCCAGAGCATCCGAGACCAGCTGGACTTGCCGCACCAGAAACTATTTCGGCTCATCCTCACCCAAAAGTGAGTAAAATATTTTGTAAAATGCTAACTGGAGGAATGAAGATATTAAATTACATGTAAATATAACAACAAAATAAACAGCTTGTTTATCTGCCTTCCAGGTATGCTTGTGACATTCGAGTGATCAGGCTGATGAGAGACAGGACGCAGGGCAACAGTTCAGCTCAGCTGCTGAAGCAGCTGAAAGAAAACCACGGGGAGGAGAGGCTGAACAGGTTGGGGCACTATCTGGAGGAGTGCTCTAACTTTGTTAATAGACCAAGCCTTTTCCCTGTGGTGTGCCAGGAGCCCCCAGAACCAGCTGACATTCCCACTGATCGCTGGTTGTTGTCTGTGTATGGCAGAGATATTCTGTCACGCATCGATCACATTAAGGCCAGCATCACCTCCACCTTGGGGATGGTTCTGAAGCTGGACTCCACCAAAAAGGTTAGAAAACATGTCATGATAATAATAAGTAACGTTATTGTTATTATTATATGCTACTTGAAACAAAAGGTGTACTGTGACACGCTATTAAATTTAAAACACTAAGAATTTAAAAAATGTTTGAGATCACATTTTTTTTCTATTTCACAAACAATTAAACTTGTTATATTTGTGAAAAGTTTATTGTTCGAAGTATATTGAAAATGTTATGAAATCCACGTCACACACTGGTTTCTATAGACAAGAGAAACAGCAAGATTTAATTCTACATTTTTTTTATTGTAGATCACCAAAAAGCTGGCTGGCCACAGCAAAGGAACGGCTCTTTGGGTGTCATCAGTCAGCAATGAGCTGGGCCAAATATTGAATAGCGTCTTGACTGTCCAGGAGGGTCCAGGACTGGACAAAATGGCTGCAGGACTGATGGAGCGGTACCGCCAGGCTGGGGCTGCACCTCCAAAGGTGCTGTATGTGGACTGTGGCTGCTGTGTCAGCGAGGGCCTCAGCAAGCTGCAGGCAAGATTTGGAGAATGGCCAGATATGCACATCCGTCTGGACATTTGGCATTTTATGCGGAGGCTGGCTGTTGGCTGTACCACGGATGCCCACCCTCTGTATCCTGCTTTTATGCGGGCATTGTCCTCCTGCATCTTTGAGTGGGATGCAGGGGACCTTGACCTGCTTCGAAGAGCCAAAACGAGGCAGCTCCAGCAGGAACAGAGGCCGGGCATAACCAACTCCATGGTCGACAGGCTGATTTCAAAGAAGGAGTTAAGTACTTTCTGCCGTAGGAGGACACGGGGAGAGTACAATACTTCTTTCTTCATTGAACGACTCCTGGAGGAGCTGAGGGGTCCCAAAGGGAGAGATTTAATGGGGGTTCCCCTGCTGGATCAAGTGAGGATCGAACACATCTGGGCTGTGCAAAAACGGCATGTGAAATGCATTCAGGATGTCCCAGGGATACAGCTGTACACAGAGGTGGGCAGTGTGAACAAGAGCGGGATCAAGCTCACACGCTACCGCTGTGCCCGAGGCTCAACATCCCTGGAGTCATTTCATTGCCATTTGAACAGGTTTATTCCAGGTAAGTCACTTTTTAACATTACTACAAGCCTTTAAGATATTTCTTTTAGCAAAACTGGATCAACCAGCATTGTTTCAAAGACATTAATATGATGTTTTTGATTTTTTTTTTTGGGCTTTTTTTCCAGGAACCAGTGCAAACATGCTGAATTTCCAGCTATATCTCCTCGAAGGCCTGAACAGGTGGAATCAGGACCGGGCTTCTGCAGCAGTGAGCAACAAGCCATCGGCTCTTTTAACTTATGCTGGAGACATGACTCAGTCCATCAATAAGAACAGCCTGAAGGTGCTGGGACGAGAATATGTCCCACAATTTATGCCTCCAGCAAAGCACACAGGTATTTCAAACTGAAATATGTGAACGAAAACTGTTTTATATAAACTATAGTATAAAAGAATCACTAATATGTAGCATGTTTTGGACTGTTTTACTATCAATGTGTTTGTGTTTTTCCATAGGTGAGCTACTGGGCGTTGACTACCTCCTAAGTCAAACAGGAAAGCCACTGAAACCCCAGCCTGACTCAGAAGAGACAGATGGTCTGCTGGAAGAAGTGGAGGCTAATGTAGCAGAGGAAGATGAAGGCTTGACGGAAGTGGACTTGTCTCAGGGTAACGGCCTTTGCTGCATCACATAACTCCACCCAGCCTGCTCCTAGGGCTAGAGCGTCATGCCAGCCTGCTACTCACCTCTCTCCTCCCTGCTCCCACAGCCTGCCTCCACCTCCTCCACAGCCTCCCTCCACCAGCCTGCTCCCTCCACTCAGCCTGCTCCCTCCACCCAGCCAGCTGCCTCCACTCAGCCAGCTGCCTCCACCCAGCCTGGCATTGCTGAGCCTATGTCAGAAGTGGGTATTCATAGTAAGCTGTAGAATTGTAGAAAAATAAAATAAATCTTTAACAAAAATTTTTATGTCGTTTATGTTTTCTCAGGGTTTAGATGAGGCCGGTGTACCAGGCCTGGACAAAGTGGACAGCTTGGCTGAGTATCTGGTGGAGCTAAGGAGCAAAACTTCTCTGGTGCTGACCAACCAGGAGGTCAGTAACATGCGTTGTTGCTTGTTGCAGACATGCACACTTCTTTCTTCACCTCACTTGCATATTGTTGTGTCCTCATGTACAATTGTTTTATTTTCCTGTTTAGGTGAGCTGCATTGTTGCTCTGTGGCAGAACCTGCTGGAGTTTGACAAGGAGAGGGTGGCATTTGCTGCGAGGCACCAAGAGAGATTGAACACTGGGAGGTTTAGGTCCCCCCAAAAAAAAGGCAAGAATTTACCCCTGGTGTCGAGAGCGTAAAGCGGCATGCTTTAACAACACCAGCCCCATCTGCCCAATGGCCAGACTGCTGCCGCCTGGTGGAGACCATCTTTATCCGTCTGTGCAATATTCATCGTAGTCCAAAAAAAAGAGGGGCAGGCACAATCTCCAGGTGGGATTTGATCCTGAAGGACTACAGGACAATAAGGCAGCTCATTCTGGCAAGTGGAGCTGTGATGGAGCACACAACTTTGCAGCTGGTGGATGTTAGCTATACCACCCTGGTTCAGTGGCATAACAGAAGGGTCAAAAGGCAAGAAACCGCTGTGATCCTACAAGGGATAAACCTTCCCAGCCGGTTTTCTGTAGCTGCTGACCCACTTCTGCCTGCTAACATCCGACCGCATTATGGCGTACCACATTCAGGGCCACTGCATACGTACAGGCTGCCATCCAACACTGTGGGGCAGTCAAAATTAAAAAGAAAATTACAATTCACTGATGGGACAAATCCATCAGGACAGCGGGAGCTTCTCCCTGCTCCACCCAAATGGCCTCAGCTTGTGGCAATTACTCCAGTGGCACCTCAGGGATCTGTTATCCTCCCTACCCAACAGCAACAGAGTTTGTGGAACTTCTCCATCCCTCCTCCACATGGTCATGCTGTGGCCCCTGCTCTGGGCTCTGCTGTGGTCCCTGCTTTGGCACCCAGAGTGGCCCCTGCTCACACTGGTCGAGAACCTCGAAAACTGACCCGCAAAGTTTTGCACAACACATGCAAAAAATGCGGGCAGTTTAGAATAGCTGAAACAGGGCACAGCCAATATAGAGGGCAAATTTACTGTCCCTCTAATGAAAGTCTCACTAAAGAGCAGTGGCTAGAACAAATAAAAAATAAACATTTTCTTTATTTTAAATAACTTAAATAAGTTATTTATTATATACACTGTTTCATTGTATATAGTTTTTATTTAGTTCACAGAGTGTTATTTATTTTGGTTTTATGTTGATTCTACATATATTTGTGTATATAGTTTTTATTTAGTTCACAGAGTGTTATTTATTTTGGTTTTATGTTGATTCTACATATATTTATTCTTGTCAAAAAAAAAGCAATGTTAATTAAGCAATTCATCTATAAAGTTTTAAAAATAAAGCCTTTTTTGACAAATGAAAAGTGTTGTGTTTTAGTTTACAGTACTACACTATTTGTACACAAAAAGCATTTAAAAGGTTTTCAAGAAGCAAAAAACAGACGTTACTTCACAACACAAACTTTGTTCCCCAGCTTGAGGCCAATGCCTTGTCCATTAGGCCACTTGGCCTCCAGAAGCAAGGCCAGATTTTCGCAGGGGCTTACCGGGGCTGCAGCCTGGGGCCCCGGAAGATGCTTTGTATTTTTGCGAATGAATAAGGTCAGATTACCTTACTTTTATCACGGGCTAAGAGGATTTTGGCGGTGTTGTTGAAAAAACTGTCTGATTTGTTCTGGCAAACGTCCATCATGAATGCTTGATTCTTATTTGTCCAAGTTGGACGTTTCTTACGCTTTGGGGCGGAGCTTGAGGGAGAGATTTCTCACGATGGCGGCAACAGAATGAATGACAGCTGAGCGCAGGAACGAAAGAAAGAAGAGCGCGACCGAGAGGTGATAAAGAAAATATCCAAGCTATCAGGGTTTTAAAAACTCATATTGGACATGGAACAGAACCATCGTTGCTCTCCGCTTCTAAAGATGTTGCTAACAGAGGTTCTATGGTCCGCCAGAAACTGGACTGATCCGGTACCGGGGAGTCAGAGGCGGCGGCAGGACGAACTTCTTCTCCAGGTGGAGCGATGACCAGGATAATCCGTACAGCACTGATCCTGCGCTTTGGGTAAAAACAGCTTAGTGGGCTGAGCAAGAAGCAGAAAATCTGGATGTTAATTTGAAAGCATCGGGACATCTTTACAAACACCAGAAACGATTCTTCTCCAGATCGCGTTTTGAAAGCTAGCTCCAAATGGTGAGTCCATCCAAACACAGCTGAGTTCTCCTCCATCCACCCAACTGTGTTTGTATTTTAAATGATGCTAAAAGTGATTCCATGAGTGAAAAAAAGCAACAGAACGATTCAAAGAGAAAGAAAACAGCTAAAGTCACAGAAAAGTAACACGACTGCTCTGCTCACTCAATGCCAAGTTAAAAAAGCGGAACTAGCTTTAGCTTCCAGTTAGCAGCAGCGGAACTAGCTTTAGCTTCCAGCTAGCAGCGGCTGGAGGAACTGTCCGAATCCTAAGGCTGACTGGACACATGAGCTGGAGCTTCCCGCCCTGCCCTGACAGCAGCTACAGTCCAGTCATCAATGAATAAAGGTTCTGAGCAGGTTTGGCTCTCAGAGGGGAAACAACCTGACTGTCTGAAGTTGATACAGAAATAAACCTGATAATTACAGACAAAGATACAGTTGATAAAAATTGAAAGAGGGAGAGAGACAGATAAAGATAGAAATGAAGAAGGATAAATAAATATTGTACATAGAGGATGTACTAGCTAGCCTTAGACTGTCATCAAAAGGGCCAATCACCAAAAAGGACAAAAAAAAACCCTGTTTCATATTTGTTGAAAAAGAATGCTTGATGCTTTTCAGAAAAAAATATTTCTGGGACTGACACTGAACAAAAGTAGAAGTGTGACATTTGGCAAATATTGTCCTGTACCTGAGTTACCGTCAAAAGCTTATCACAAATCCAGTGTCAAAGAATACATTTCCGACCTAATAATAGTAGTTTATTGGTCATCTGGGGAAGACACATATGGCATTCCCAAAAAACATGAAAATAAGTCCCAATGCTTGTCCTACATTTGGGACACAATGGTGATCGATAACCTTTTGTTTAAGGTAAACTTGATAAGGAATTTTTCTATTAGCCCTGGAAGCATGCAAGGGTCCTTGCAACACCCTACTACCAGATGGTACAAAGTGACAAATTTGTAACAGAAATCCTCAGATGAGAGGATGTGTTATTATTATCAAATAGATCTGCTACTATTTTAATACCTTTTTTATGGCAGTTTCCAAATACTGCTGAATTCACTCCTGGGAGGAAGTCCTTATTATTGATAATTGGTGTAATATAGGTAAAAGAATCCTTCCTGCTAATGTTGCTGTTCATATCTCTTCAACTTTATCCTGATACATTTGAATGAGACTAAACCTAATTTACAAAAGCTTACAAATTACAAAAGCTAATTTGCTTTTTGTAAATTAGCTTGAAACAGGTAAGTGTTTCAAGGCTGAATTCACTGATCAGAAGGAATGATCTTAGGCTTTTGGCAATGTAGTGTATGTCTAGTCAGGCTTATAGAAAAATTTTTCTAGGTTCTTACTTCACTTGGTCTCAATCTGACCATAGACAAGGATCAAAAGGTAAAGAAAAAAAACAGGAAGGAAAAGAATGAGTAGAAACCAAATCTGCAGCATTCACTGTAGTTCACCTGACACTGTGACCTGAAACTCTGAATAAGGAGAATCTGACCAACAAACACGTTGAGTCTTCATTGTCAGCAAGAAGAAAAATTGATTAAAGATTGTAAAAACATTCGATCAAGTATTCACAGAAGGTCAGTAGTTTTTACTCCTAATTTGAGGTTCACCCATCCATCCATTTTCTTGCAGCCTTGTCCCTTCCTGGGGTCGGCAGGGTTGCTGGTGCCTATCTCCAGCTATTGTTTCGGGCGAGAGGCAGGGTCACCCTGGACAGGTCGCCAGTCTGTCGCAGGGCAACACAGAGACACAAAGGACAAACAAACATTCACACTCACACTCACACCTAGTGAGCATTTGGAGAGGCCAATTATCCTGACAGTCATGTTTTTGGACTGTGGGACGAAGCCGGAGTACCCGGAGAGAACCCACACATGCACAGGGAGAACATGCGAACTCCATGCAGAAAGACCGGGGCCGGGAATCAGACCCAGAACCTTCTTGCTGCAAGGCAACAGCTCTACCAGCTGCGCCACTGGGCAGCCAATTTGAGGTTCATCTGGAGATAAATATTTCTCAAATCAACAAAGCAGGTCCTATCAAAGTAGATTTATTGAAACTGATTTTGTTTCCATTGCTCAGTTATTGAGTATAATCTTTAATCCAAAATATGTATAGAATTATCTTCCACAAAAGTTTATTTGTTAATTAAAGAAGTCCAACAGGGATTTAATTCATTCCACGGAGATCACAGGATGCTCACAATGATCTCTACTGAACATACATGTCTTCAAAGTCTTGTTTCTACAGTTTCTGCCACAGTTCCTATTGTGGGAGTCGAGTTTTCTTTCTTTTGTAATTTGTGACAGCAGGGTAGAGCTCGCAGCACCTCTTTTGGACCCTTGGTCATGAAAATATAAAGGAAGGGATCCACTAGCGGGCTGAGATAGAGAAGCAGGTAAGACACCAGTCCCAGGTAGGGGACTTTGTCCTTGAAGGACAGAGCCTCCAAGAGGATGCTGAGGATAAAGGGGACATAAAGGAAAGTGTAGTTGGCCCAGATTGCCGCAATGCCAAACACTGTCCTCCTCTTCTCTGGGCTCGGAGGATTGGATCGGGAGCAGTGTAGGGCCCGCCAGGAATCCACAGCGAAAAAAAGGAGGAAGGGAAAAGGAGCGAGCAGAGAGATGGCAAACCAAAGGTTGTAGCCTAGCAAGGCGAGGGTGAGCATAGCGAAAGGACTGGCCCATGCCAGGAAGGTCACTGCAGGAGACTGCCTGATACTGGTGCAACAGCCAAGACACTGTGGGTAGGCCACTAGCAGATGGCGCTCCTGGGCAATGAACAGCATGAAGGTGATGTTGGAAATGACCCCAAAGTAAAAGATGATGTCTGTGCCATTTCTGGAGAAGACCGGGTCAGTTTCCGTGCTATGATCCACAGAGGGACGACTGAAGAAGCTGATGATGTCCGACACCAGGAGGAACATGATGTGCATGGGGACCTTGTTCTCACCTAGACAGAAAATGCAGAGCTGGAAATAACTTATACTGGAAGATTGCACATATTAGGCAACATATTGCCAAGTCTTCTAATAAACAGGATTATTTGGTTATTTGATGTTTGTCTAGAGCTTGAGATATATAAAGATATTTGATCAAATACAGGCAAGGAGAAATGTATTACTGATAAAGATACCAGCCTTACAATAAAGCTGGCCTTGTACAGAAAACTTCTTAAAGTCCAAATTCCAATATTTCGAGGCAAATTATTTTTAGCAAATTCACACAGGCACAGCTTTTTGTACCCTCCAATAATTTCTTTAAAGCTGCAATAGGTAACTTTTATAAAGAACATGTGTATTACGTTTTTTAAAACTGTCACCATGTCATGCCAGTTTGCTATGAAACAAATAAAGATGGATCTCCTCCAGATCCATCCTCCCTGAGCTGCTACTGCTGTCTGAAGAAATGCACCAAAAACCAATCAGAGCCAGGAGGCTTAGAGCGGCAAATTAACCAGAGAAACAACTTACTGTTACAGGAAAACAATTTATCTGTCGTGGCCATGGTAACTAGCCTTGCAAAAGACAATGCTAGCTGCAGTGTAACAGAAGGCAACAGGGGCTGGGTAAAATAATGCGTGGACTATTTACCTGTAGACATGCTATTTGCTATTGTTGACATCTGGAAATCACACACATGCGCACAACACTGGAGGACAAAAAGGCGATTGTTTTACATGTCAACTATAGTTGCGCTGCTGCAGTAGAACTACTCTGTGAACAAAACGAGACCTGGAGATATTGGTGTTATTAATTCAGGTCAGTGTGTCACAGCAGAGAGACAATAACGCAGAAAAACTGTTAAAGAACAACTCAAAATCACTTGTATTACTTTTTCTCGCTCTGTGTCAGCTAGTTACACACAGATGCATCTGTGACTAACAGTTCCATGAGTGTCAGGATCAGGATCCAACACCAAAAAACAAGCAGAGAGAACATTCAGTGTGTTACAGTTTTATGTTTTCAGGCTTGAAAATCTAATTCTTTGATTATTAAGTGCTCATCTGAACACATAGTACTACTTTAAACAGGAGCCTGGACCAAAAAAATGCATGTATTAAAAATAAACGTATAAAAATCTAAAACAAAAGCCAGTGATATTTGAGAGAAAATGTTTTTTGTTTTTTTATTACAAATTTTGGACTCTATTTTAATAGACATAATATTTGAAACACACCAACAAATTCATGCGAGTCAAACTCAAACTCAAACTACAGCATAGGTAATCATGTCATGTGGGGTTATGTCAATTTTGTCATTAAAGTACAAAAAAAACCTTCAAACCTTTGGAGAGGTTCTTGAGGGCGAAAAGGGCCAGGACGAGGACGGGCAACCCGATGCCGAATGTGAACCACTTCATCACAGTGGCCACCTGCACAGCTGTAGACGCAGTGCTGTTGCCGGTTAAGTTGCTGGTGAAGTTGATGATTCCAGATTGAGTCATGACCTGTGTGCAGGCGTCAGCCATAGCAGGCAGCACTCTTCCTGTTTATGTCTTGTTAAGTTGTTTCTCAGCTGATGATGAGCTCATGATGACCATCTGAAATAACGAAGGATAAAACTCACGTTATTTAGTTTACTGGTGACAAAATTCAAGTTTCTCAGATTAAAACCACAAACTTCAGGGTTTCCCCCAGAAAACTTGCTAAGCCCAGTGGTCGGGACGCCGAGGTGGTCCTCCAAACCTCCACCATGTTTTTGTAGTAAAAAATTTTTACATTTGTTCTTTAAACTTTGCATACAGTCGAAGAAACAGGAAATGTAAAAATATTACTGTGTAATTATATGTTGCGGGGAAACATTGCCAGTGAGGCAGTATCTAAACCCACAGCTAGTCTTAAAAACAACAAATCAAAAAATACAATTAAAATTAAGATTGATTATTTGCCCTTCTGTTTAATCCAAATTAAATGTAGGTGTGCGTGTGGGAGTGCCTGCGTGGGTGTGTGTGTGTGTATGATTATTTGTCCTGTTTGTCTCTGTGTTGCCCTGCGACTAAGTCAAATTCTGCTCCAGGCCTCATCCAGCCTTGGACCAGCCCTGTATGATGAGTTAAATCCGCTGCACTGCGCAGAGATGCGCAACAAACGGAGATTTAATTATTGCTGCTAATGTGGCTTTAGTAGCTGTTCCATTTAGTGTCTGTTAAGTTTTTAATAAGCTCACAGTAGCTGTTTTGGTTGCTCGAGTTTATGGGAAGAGTTTTTCTGATCTCCGTGTGGCCGCGCGCATTAACTCTGACTGACTACGTACGTGGACAACGCATTTGATATGATTTGTTGCATCGTGTAACTGGAAAAATTACACAGGAGAGCGTGTTGAGATGTAAGCACTGCACATAGTTTTTTGTTCACAAAGATAAATCATTCTCATCGTGCGCACACCTCTGAAAGCGCCACTACAAGTTATTCCTGCGGTTCATATTGAGTTGCGCAACCAGAGCTAACATGGTGGGCTTTAAACTCTTACCTTGATTCTTCGCTAAAGAAAAATAATTCCACACAAGTGGTTGATGTAAATATTCATACAGGTCAGCCTGTGTCCAGTTTGAGTGAAAAGAGGCTCGCTATCCGCTCGTGATCAAGCAGTGAGTGCGCGAGGCGCAGTGAGGCGCAGCGCCAGCTGGGTGATGGTCCGATCTGCCGACATGCATAAACTAGAAATCTGTCTTTTATGAATACATTTGCCAGTGAAACGCTCATAGCAACAGATACGCTTGCAGTCCAAATAAAATAAACAAAAATAATAAATATTTTTTAAGATTATTAATTAGTTAGGCGTCTGAACTCCTAATTAGACCAGACGACGGCAGTGACGTCTTAACTAGTGTTTCCTTTAGTTTCAAAGTTATTCAATATATTGTGTTGATCAATAAACCTAATCCCGATGTTTCATTATGACTGGAAAACAATACCATTTAAAATAAATTCTTCATTTAAATTTCTAAATGTTATGAAATTGTTTCAATGTCATTTAATTAAGTCCTTTTTAAGAAATCTAACGCCAACCGAGTGAAAAACTAAACTTCATTCTGTTCTTACCTGTGACGAGTGAGTGAACTTCCCTTCTACTCCAAACATTGTGCACCGACTGACATTGTGCACTTTGTAGCTAAAGCAAAAACTTCACTTTGAAAATATAGTTAAATATGCCGTAAGACATAAAGAGTGCTGTTCCAGGCCGGCAGATGACTGCATAAAGTGTTTGCATGACAAGGTATAATTCCTTGGAAGCCAGCTGCCGCACAGCTTCCTTATCTTCAGAGGTCAGCTATCTGCTTTGAATGAGACCTGGATGTGCTGAATATCCTCTGCTCATGAATGCTGATCATCCTGAGCTGGCCATGAGGGAGGAAGTGGCAATTTGCATGTGAAACTAATGTCAATATGCCAGAGTACCTCTTATCTTTATGTTTGTTACCTTTATTTTAAAGGCATGGCACACAGAAGTGTTGAATTAATTGCTCTGATGAAAACAGCTCATCCTTTCCCAAGGCAAATTTGAGCTCCTCTTTGTCATGTTCGACTCCAATTTTCTGACCCACATGCAGATAGCACAACGGAAACAACAGATCTAATTAGATGGTTTATTTTCACGGTGCAAAAACAGTGATAAATGAAAATGTGCGCCGGTCCTTTGGTAGCGGGGGTGGGGGAGGGAAAACCAGCCGGATTCGCCGGAGGGAACTGGACAAAGAGGAGAGAGATGGTGAGTTCAAGGACAATTGGATCCTGGAGATTCTCAGGTGAGAAACAATGAGCTCTTACATGAGGTGAGTGGAGTTGGGCCCAGGGAGGGGTGACAGTGATCACCAAGCTGGGGGTCCAGGAGGCGAGGGTTGGAGGCTGATGCTACGGTGGAGGGGGGACCGGTAAAAGCTCGGGTGCGTCGGCAGAGGAGGAGGGAGCGGGTTAGTCAGCTGGCAGCTACGGAAACTCGTTGATGCCCCTGGAGGCTGTGGCACTTGGGTGACCCGAGAGAACTCGCCACGGTGTCTCGAAGGAGGAGGACAACACCATCCAGAACTCAGAGGCCGATGAGGGTCTCAGTGTCTTCAGAAAGGCCCTGGGAGAAAAGAAACGCAGAAGAGTAATTACTGGAAGCTCAGAAAGGCAAGTAAGCAACGGGCAGTCTACGAGGGGCTTTGGGTGTACCAATGTTGGCTAACACTCTGGCACTGGAGAGCTGACACCCCCCCGCTTAAATCCTCCTCCAGATGAGCTGATTGACTGCAGCTATGGTGAATCAGCAGGCTCCCGGTCACACCCTCCGGAGGTAGCCTCCTAGCGGCCTCTGGTGGGGGAAAAAAAAAGGAAAACAGACCTAACCACCCTGGATCCCAACACTCTTAATCTTCCTGCAGGAAGACTGGCCAGGTGAAGAACAGCCCAGATGGCAAATCAGTGACGGCACCCAGATTATGTGAACTTGAATATTTGGCTCCAACAAATACATATATCATAAGAGAGCAGCTCTTGGATTGAATTGGGGAGAGATGAAGGAGATGCAGTGTGATATATAATTCACTGGTCGTGACCAGGTCTTGTAATTCACAAAACATGGTTGATAAATTTTACTTCCAAATGATATTCTCCTGTTTAATTTGGATTCTACATCTTATTCTGTCTTATTCTTATTCTACATCTTAAGAAAACTTAACAGATTTCCCAGAAATAATCCAAAGCCTCCTACAAACATTGCAGGATTTATCATTTCCATCAATGCTGCCTCAGAGATAAACCGATTCTGGAGTGAGTATTCTGGAATATTACATAACACTGAGTCGACTGAATTGTACAAAGTCTGTGGTGGTAAATTGCGACTGGATTTGTTTTGTTTGCTTTAAAAAAACAAAAAGAAGAGTGCCTGCTAAAGTGCTTTTGTGTACTGAAGTTTAAACTTCTGTTTGTTAAAACATACTGTTGCTCTCCCAAAAAGGATTTTTGAGCTAGTATGTTAGGGCAGCTTTTTCTTTAAAATCCATCACTCCAAATTTATATAACACTCTCCTTTGTTAGAATAATTAAAAAGTTACTCATAAAAACTGATTTTAAATATTTCACCAATAGACAAACTATTAAGAGTGGCCATTTCCTCTACTCCATTTTCAGGAGTCAGCTGAGATATTACTGAGTGTAACTGATAAAGTGTTGATAAAATAATACATGGAACTCCTCTACACACTTTCAGATAGCATTGAGGAATTTAGCTCTTTGTAGTTTGCTGATAGGCTGCCCAGTGGTGCAGCTGGTAGAGCTGTTGCCTTGCAGCAAGAAGGTTCTGGGTTCGATTCCCGGCCCCGGTCTTTCTGCATGGAGTTTGTATGTTCTCCTTGTGCATGCGTAGGTTCTCTCTGGGTACTCCGGCTTCCTCCCACAGTCCAAAAACATGACTGTCAGGTTAATTGCCTCTCTAAGTGTGTGTGTGCATGGTTGTTTGTCTTGTGTATCTCTGTGTTGCCCTGCGACAGACTGGCAACCTGTCCAGGGTGACCCCGCCTCTCGCCCGAAATGATAGCTGGAGATAAGCACCAGCAACCCTCCCGACCCCAGTAAGGGACAAGGGTGCAGGAAAATCATGGATGGATGGTTTGCCGATTCTCCCAGAGGCCACTGCCATGTTTCATCTATGGCATTTCTGTTGTAAAGTTGTAGTTCTATAAATTAATTGTCTTATTCAGTAAGTTTACCAAATTTGAACTTTGGTTTAATTTAGTTTAGTTTCGGTTTACAAACAGAAAACTGTAGCGGGTTGTGTTAATGTTAAATATCATCATAAGTACAAATGAGAATAAACGAAATGGAGCAATACCAGCGTAGATTGAATTTAAGGGTACACAGAATCCCAGAGCATAAACATGATATTATAACGACATAGAGATTATTACTAAAAAAAAAAGAAAAAAAAATCAGAGCCAACGTTAGCAACATCTACTGTGCTGTTGTTGGAGAGAACCAGGTAAAGATGAAAAATGATGATCCCCAAACAATAGCAAATTATTGCTCCACTTTTTACAGTGAGTTGTATGAATCACAATACAATAAATCTGAATCTGAATCACATCTTACTTAAGCTAAGTCAATTAATGATGACCAAAGAAATATCTGTGATAGTCCCCTATCTCCTGCTGAAGTCCTGTCTGCCATCACGCACCTAAAACTCAAAACATCTCCAGGAGTTGATGACCTAACTTCAGAAGCCATCAACCTGAGAGGCCTGTTCTACATCACCTTTGCACCATTCCTCCACCGCCTGTTTGCAGAATGCATCGATAACAAAACTCTTCTTTCCACTCTGACAAGGCCTTCTGACATTAATTCCCAATTCCCATTCATTCCCAAATCTAAATATGACCCCCTTCTGATTGATAATTGGTGTCCGATCTGCCTTCTTAACACTGATGGGTATTTTTGAACCTTCATAAAAGAACCACAGACAAACGTAATAAGTTTTATGGCCGCACTTTTGCTCTAGGAGAAAGCATAGCAAAAAGGATCCTCCGATCCTCTTCACCAAGCGTTTCCCCCGAATCCTCTCAGCTCGGGCAAGCCTTTTATTTAGGAAGAGAAAGAATGTGAAAAGATAAACAAGGCAACTTTTATCTGCACACAGGTCATCTGGCTCTGGAGGAGGAATAATCACTTCTTAAAACACAGACACTTGGTGCCAAAAAGCGCCACACAAGGTTATGACGTATGTAGAAATGATAATAACCTAAAAATCCCTAACATTCCCCTCTTTTATCATTTTTACCCTGTGTGTAAACTACTAAGCACAGAAAAGAAAATAATAAAAAGTCCTAGTCTACACATAGAAATGCATAATACAATAAGATCAAGGAAACAGCAAAAAATCTGACATAGTTGTCTTATCACAAACACCACTTGTAGCTCGGCGTACAAAGATGTCAGAGCCCCCAAACTAAAGAACGAGTGAGGATCTGTCGGTTTCTTCACTGGCATTGAGACGAACCGCCCTAATGGCTTGGAACCCCTGTGTAGCCAGGCTTCCCCGTCACTCAGATTTAGGGGTCCAACACTCTCTGTAGCTTGCAGTGACTGAGATGTATCCAGCTGGGTCTTTCAGCAATCTTTACAGCAGTTGCCAGTTGGTGTGGTCATCAGCACTTGGAACGGTCCTTCCCAATGTGGACTCGTCCAGTTTTTTCATTTGATGACCTTAATGTGGACCCAGACTCGTTTCTGTTGGTTCGTCTCGCCCGGTCGGATCTCGTCAATCCGCTGCTGAGAGACAAAGTCAGACCTAGGACACTGGCCCAGCCAGGAATTCCGCTCCCCTGGATTTCCTTTTTCCAGGTCCTGAACAATGCTGGCGAGTTTGCGTCCTCCTTGCCCGTCAGCGAACGGGTATGTCGAGATCCAGGTCACGGCACCAAGATGATGGGTATTTTTGAATCTTCATAAAAGAACCACAGACAAACGTAATAAGTTTTATGGCCGCACTTTTGCTCTAGGAGAAAGCATAGCAAAAAGGATCCTCCGATCCTCTTCACCAAGCGTTTCCCCCGAATCCTCTCAGCTCGGGCAAGCCTTTTATTTAGGAAGAGAAAGAATGTGAAAAGATAAACAAGGCAACTTTTATCTGCACACAGGTCATCTGGCTCTGGAGGAGGAATAATCACTTCTTAAAACACAGACACTTGGTGCCAAAAAGCGCCACACAAGGTTATGACGTATGTAGAAATGATAATAACCTAAAAATCCCTAACAAACACTGACTATAAAAATACTAGCTCAAATTTTTGCGATGAGGATGAAAAGTGTTCTTAACTTTATAATTGATGAAACTCAAAATGGTTTCATGGCACAAAGACATATAGCTAACAACATCAGGCTATTGTTGGATCTGATTGACTATGCAGATTTGTGCCATGATGACAGCCTTATATTATTTTAAGATTTCTGTAAAACTTTGACACCATTGAACAAATTTTACTTTTTCAAACATTATAGAAATTTGGTTTGGGCTGCACAGTGGCGCAGCTGGTAGAGCTGTTGTCTTGCAGCCAGAAGGTTCTGGGTTCGATTCCCAGCCCCGGTCTTTCTGCATGGAGTTTGCATGTTCTCCCTGGGCATGCGTGGGTTCTCTCCGTGTACTCCGGCTTCCTCCCACAGTCCAAAAACATGACTGTCAGGTTGATTGGCCTCTCTAAATTGTCCCTAGGTGTGAGTGTGTATGTGCATGGTTGTTTGTCCTGTGTGTCTCTGTGTTACCCTGTTTACAGGTCCTGTCCAGGGTGTAACCCGCCTCTCGCCCGGAATGTTAGCTGGGAATTAGCACCAGCACCTCCCAACCCCATTGAGGGTAAAAGGGAGTATAGAAAATGGATGGTTTGGGCCTTTACTTTTGTGCAGCAATCAAAACCATGTATAAAAATGCTAATTGTTGTTCAATCCAGCTTCATACTGGTACCTCTTCCAGATTTGATCTAAAGTGAGGTGTCAGGCAAGGTTGCCCGGTGTCCCCATACCTCTTTTTGATCCGCTCTCAATTACTTTCAGATCTCTTTAAAGGCAATCATTTGAAAGGTATCACTATTGCTGATAAAAAGATTACAATTAGTCAACTAGCTGAAAATACCACTTTTTTAAAAAGATGCTTCTCAGGGTTTTTCTTTAGCAATTAATACAGTTGAGAAATTTTCTAGAGCCTCTGAACTCTACCTTAACATTAAAAAATATGAACCTCCACTCATTACCTGTATCAATGGCACCTGTTTAAACTCTTTAACAGTATAAAAGACACCTGCCCACAACCTCAAACAGTCGCACTCCAAGTTCCACTATGGTGAAGACCAAAGAGCTGCCGAAGGACACCAGAAACAGAATTGTAGACCTTGTTGAGAGGATAATTATTAAAACCTTTAGCTCGTTGTCTCCTCTCTGGTTCCCCGGGTCGAGGGTTCTCCAGTGCGTAAGGGCAAAAAGCACATACACACAATCTACTGTTCCACTGCAGACATATGCAGAGTTTATTCAGACAAGCAAATGCATCAAATCAAACCAATAACATACCAGAATCATCAGAAACTCAAAACCACAAGACAGACATCAATCACCTGAAAGAAACAGAAAAATGGACAAATACAGAGACCAATACGGGAGACGCAGCGCATCTCTGGAGAGCGCCGGTGTCGCCGCACCCCAACGATCTGATTCATTATTTTAACGAAAAAAC
Organism: Phalloptychus januarius; assembly: GCA_902982915.1. Classification (NCBI taxonomy): domain Eukaryota; kingdom Metazoa; phylum Chordata; class Actinopteri; order Cyprinodontiformes; family Poeciliidae; genus Phalloptychus; species Phalloptychus januarius. The sequence continues at coordinate 372,000 of CADWAE010000197.1, read as the reverse complement.
TTTTATAGGAAGGTGTGATCTCTTCTCTAATGTATGCAATCTGGGAGGGTTCCTGCTCCCCTGACTACAAGAAGTTTCAAATTTCAAAGAGAAGTTGCTCTAAATGATTTTATGACTGTTGATGAGGGGCCTGGTGGTGTCCTGAGAAAAAGCAGCATTTCACACCTCTGTGTGAGATCCTAGAATCTCTCCAGGTGTCCTCACAAGCAGAGGACCCTCACTCTTGTATGGGTTCAGGGAAAGGTTATCTTCACACTGACTTCTCTGTTTTATTGTTTCTGAGTGACTCTTCTCCTCTCACCCAGAATATCAAAAAGGCTGATTTGGATATAAGAACTGGCACAATTATCTTCTACTGATCAGATTATGTTGATTAAGCCATGAAAATAAATCTAACTTAAAATTGAGGCCTACTCAAGGCAATGTTGATCTGTCTAATTTTTAAACGCGCTTAAAGTTGAAACTAGCATAATTGAATTAATATTTCCAATAACCTGCACCAGGCTAGGAAGACTGAATCTGCAATAGGCAGATTGAGAAGAAATCTAACGTGGGAGCGATAATCAGAAAATGGAAGACCTACAAGACCACTGCTAATCTTCCTCGATCAGGGGCTCCACGTAGTGATGAGGCGTCATGAAGCGTCTCGACCCGTAGCAAAACTGTATTGATACTGTGTTGATACTGTGTAACTGAATACTGACACCTGCTAGACATTAAAAATCCCTACAGGCAACATAGTGATTTGATCACCTAGTCTATACAATATGATTTAAGTCATTGAATTTTATTGTACGTTATATATTGTATTATGTCATATCTTCAGTTAAATTTAAAATATATTTGATATTCTTAGATACAGTCAATAAATAATGTGAACATGTACCATAAAGTAAAAATTTAAGTGAACGTGTTAAGAATGAGGATGCTTGTGGATTGAGGTTTTTTTTTCTCACAAATTTTCATTCAAAAAATAAGCTTTTCCACATTTTGAAATTTAGTCTGTTATGCTTTTTTTGACACTTCTGCTGTAGAAAAAAATAAACAGTACATTTATGTGAAATAATGTTTGAAAAACAACTGAGTAATTGTAGAATGGCTGTATACCTGAATTTCTAGATAGATTCAGATAAATCAAGTAGAAAATGAAAAGAACCAGATGAAACAACAAGGAAGTGAAAACCATCCATCCATTTTCCTGCACCCTTGTCCCTTCCTGGGGTTGGGAGGGTTGCTGGTGCCTATCTCCAGCTATCGTTTCGGGTGAGAGGCGGGGTCACCCTGGACAGGTCGCCAGTGTGTCACAGGGCAACACAGAGACACACAGGACAAACAACCATGCACACACACACTTACACCTAGGGACAATTTAGAGAGACCATTTAACCTGACAGTCATGTTTTTGGACTGTGGGAGGAAGCCGGAGTACCCAGAGAGAACCCACGCATGCCCAGGGAGAACATGCAAACTCCATGCAGAAAGACCGGGGCCAGGAATCGAACCCAGAACCTTCTTGCTGCAAGGCAACAGCTATAAGCCTGCTTCTGAAATCTGCAAAGAATTTCCTGTTTATTCATTTCCGACAAACTGAATGCACTTAAGTCAAACATCAAAGACGTTTGTAAAAACATCTTTGAAAAGCTAAAATTGAACAGCATTTTCAACATGAAAGTGGTGCTTTTTCAAACATTTCTATTTATTTTTCTATTTTTCATTGTTTTATTAAACTTTCTTAATGCTCTAAATATGTTCTAAACTCTGAGATGCCACTGAGATGCCTGTTTTAATGTTAAGTAGTTTAATCAGAAGAATGTGATGTGCAGACTGAGTGTCGGCATCCTACTGATAAAGTCTCAAAGGTGTTGGCTCCAGTTTGACAGCTGGACCATTAGACATCACTTCCTGTTGTGGCACGGCTCTAAACAAAGGAAAACTGCAGCACAAGGTCATAACCCCTCCAGTGGAGATGAACTGGGCTTCAGTTGTGTCGGTAACCTGAGTGAAGTTGGCCCTCCCACCTTCTTTAAATCAAACAAAATTGGTGTCAAAATTTTGTGCTACCTTTGTGCAGCAAAAAGTTTTGTTTCTGCCGGTATCATTTCAAAGATATTAAGGAAAATGTTCTCTAGGAATCATCAGAGGTCAACCACTCCCCCACCCCCACTCACATTTAAATTTATATATTTGTTTACACAAACTCAGCTCAGCTGAATTGATGCTTGTTTGTGCAACAAAAACTTTCATTTGTGTTGCTTTGGTTTTGAAGATATTAATGAAAGTTTAAGGGTCAAAAGGTCAACCAGGCCCCCTTCTTTTATAAAGAGTTTGTACTAGTTTATGCTAGTTTGTGCACTGATTTGAAGTGGTGAAAATAAGTGATAATGACTGTCAATCATGAAATTGAGCTGGAAACAGCTGACTAGATGGCTAGCACATGTTTTGCTCTAGTCTAACTTTTGACATTGTGAATGTTTTTGTGCTCTCATTTGTTGTGTGTTTTCATTGGATTATTGTGTGGATCATCACGTAACGTGATGAATTTAACACACTCGTGTAAAATAAAGGGTGTGTCCTCCAAACAAAGGTGGGGAACAACACCAAACTGAGTCTCGTGCTGTCACGTGGAACGCTGAGCCAAAAGTGATTCTGCTAACAGGTTATGGGCCCAGGATCAATGAACAAATGGGTGAATGTCTCGACGGATAGTGTGCACCTGCTGTGTAAGTGAACAAGGAAATGAACAAAAGAGAGAAGGACATGGCACATAGCCGCTAGTCAAAACTTCTCTTTAATGGAGATTTTGACAAGCCCTACCGATGATGACGATGAAGAAGACGCAAAGAAAAACGCAGAAGCTTATGCAGCGCTCATTCAGTTTTTGGATGACAAAAGTTTATCACTTATGATGCATGACGCGCCAGACAACGATCGTGCGGCGCTTGGAATCTTGCAGGCACATTATGCCGGCGAAGGAAAGCCCAGAGTGATCAACCTGTATACTGAGCTGACTTAAAAATAACAGAGCGAGTCGATAACCGAGGTATATCATCAGAGCTGAGACCGCGATCACCGCTTTAAGAAGTGCAGGTGAGGAGTTAAGCGACGAACTTCTGATTGCCATGGTCCTGAAATGTCTTCTTTTTCACCCTTACAAAAAAATTCCATGAAATTCACATGTGATTCCCACTTCCCACATGTGGGTCACATAATCACATCATTCACACATGTAAAAAGTGGTGTGAACCACATGTGATCACATGTGATTTCATGGGATTTTTTTGTAAGGGCACGTAAGTGTGTTTGATCGACAGCAGAGGTCGACGGCTTAAAACAGTGCTGAGGGGCAAACTGTACATCCCTTCACAGCCAGCATACCCAGGTGGGCCCCATATGGGGAAAAGAAGGGCAGACAATATGGGTCAAACATGGGTTTGTCCGTGGTTTCCATGGTGGCCCCATACGGGTTTGCCCATTAAGGGGTGCCGCCTACATGGGCCCTACATGGGCCCCACATGGTGGTGCCACATGGCACCACCAGACATGTTTACAGCATTTCCTTTTGCTCTACAGCAGCATCTTAACGTTTTTTTTATTACGGGCAAACTTAATAGTTGTAATTTTGTTTACATTAAAAACTTCAGTAGAATTTCTTCCCTTTCCTTAAAGATTTTGGTATGAATTACTGTATTTAATTTATACTGTCTGCTATTCAGTCTCCATGGTACCCAGCTGTTACTGTTAACAGTTTAACTTAGATGTTATTGATCACCAAATTATCTCCACTCAGTATAGTTATTTGTGCCACATTTTAAAGTCTTATTTTTTTTAATCTTGCAACAAAAGTGGATTAGCCTCAATATTTTAAATATAAGAAAATTTAAATACTCAAAAATCAAAATATTTGTTGGGAGAATGATGAGCAATCTGACCTCACTCTGAACTGTCTGTAAAGTAAAACTGATCTTCAAAATGAAAAATAGGTGTGTTACTGGGAGAGTCTTAATGATTCCTCCTTTTAACAGATCTTAAATTACTGGTTTAATCCGGTCTAGTGCTTGACTTTTGCTGGGACTGCAGCGGCTGAAGTTAGGGCAGACGGGGCAGCGGCAGCGGCGGGGGAACGGGTGGCTGCAGAAGCTTGTGCTCCCAGCGCCGCTACAATGCTCCGTGTGCTTGGCATAAATTCATTATCTCCCGGTCTCACAAATAAGCTTTCAGCTTCACGTCTATTCTTTGCTTTTTTACATTGTTCTCTCCTTTCCGTGGCTGTTTTTAATATAATTTAGCACATCTCAACTCCTCCTCCCTTTTTGCCTTTTTTCTCCCTTCTTTTCCCATTACGCTTCTCTCCAAAATTCCCACTACTGTTTGTTACTGTTCAATCTTTAATTTCCCATCTATCTTATATTTCTTTCTCCATTTTGACATGTATACCGTGCTTCAGGAAATCTAGACAGCATGTATTTTTAATCCCCGTCTGGGACCTCATCAAATGAGGAATTACGGCAATTCTTGTTTCCCATATTTAAGTACTCTGCAGTTTAACTTCAAAAATGGTTTAGATATTTTTGTGCTCTCTCAAAGAAAGTGCCGTAAGTCGGCGTTTTTTGTCGTCTGAAAAACAGGCTTCTACAAGGAACCTGGTTCCCTGCGGTTTTTCACTGTGGATTCTAATTCCGACGGCAAAAAGTTTTACTCTCAGAGAGATGAGCACCATTCAGTCTTGCATGCACACACACACACACACACAAACATAGCAGTAATGACACAGCAAAGAAAACAATAGCAACAATAAAAACAACTTCCTAACGATGCAAGGACCTTCCCTTATCCTCATCAAAACATGGCTCTAGAATCCTCCCTTCTGTAAGTTTTAGTCAAAAATGATGAGGAACTCTATCCTATGACTTTTTAGTCAAAACGTAGTTTAACAAATTTCAGTATATAATTCACTTTTCACATTCAGTCACATAGAATTTTAGTTGAAATGCCGTCAACTCTATTAAAACCCTTACTGGAGTAGGAAACGCCGTCGTATTCTCCTTCGTGCACTTTCTTTTTCTTTAATATTTAATATTCTTTAATATAGCTTTTTACTTACTTGGATCATTGTGGTTTGTTGCGGGTCGGATTCCATCAATCCGCCACTGACAGACCAAGGGAGACCTACGCCACCGGCCCAGCGGGGAAGTTACCCCCGGGACTTTGCTTCAGGTCCTTTTGACTCTGGCTGTGCACAGGCTTCGGTGTGTCGTCCTCAGTCCGTCAGTGGTCGGGTATGTAGGAATCCAGGTCACGGCACCAAGATGATGGGTATGTTTTGAACCTTCATAAAAGAACCACAGAAAAACGTAGTAAGTTTTATGGCCGTGTGCTTTTGCAAGAGGAGAAAGCATCAGCACAGAAGATCCTCCGATCCTCTTCACCAAGCGTTTCTAAATTCTCTCAGCTCAGGCAAGCCTTTTTATTTAGAAAGAGAAAGAATGTGAAAAGAAAAATAAAGCAACTTTTATCTGCACACAGGTCATCTGTTTCTAGAGGAGGAATAATCAGTTCTTGGTGCCAAAAGCATACAGAAAGTTAACACAGACAAGATGAAATGAAAATCGCATCAATACTGATTAATGCATTGCTGACACATAAATGTATGACCTATATAAATGTATAAATGATAACATAAAAACCCTAACAACGGCTCTAGAAATGTTTTTATTAATATCTTTAAAATGATAGCTGCATGAATAGAAATTTTATCGGCACAAACCAGCACAAACGTAGACGAGTTGATTGACACCAAATTTGATTAATTTTATAAAAGTAAGGGGGCTGGTTGACCTTTTGACATTTCATAAATATATCTTCAAAGCCAAAGCAGTACAAATGAAAGTTTTTGTTGCACAAAGAAGCACCAACTTAGCCGAGCTGAGATTGTGCAATTAAATACAAGCAGGGGCAGGGGAGTGGTTGACCTCTGATGATTGCTAGAGAACATTTTTCTTTATATTTTTAAAATGATAGCTGCAGAAACAACAATTTTTGCTGCACAAACATTTGACACCAATTGTGTCTGATTTGAAGAAGATGGAGGGGCCGACTTCACTTGGGTGCTTCGCCAGCTGTCTGGGTGTGTTTATAAACATAAAATGCAACCATAAACATGAAACTATTACTTTCTAGAAACACTAAAAATAAATTTTTAGAGCTAAGATTTGCTTTTGGAGTCAGGTTATGATTAAGTTTATGGTTAGGGATTAACCATTACATTAACTTGTAATGATTATTAATTAGGTAAGAAGCAGAACTATTGTTTACCAATAAACCAGGCCTGGCACCCAACAAGTTTAACAGAGGGGGCAGCTACGTATTTTGGGCAAAATTAATCTAGGTAGCAAATAAATTCTTTAAAATTTAGACAATGTGAATCAGCCTTACTTGAGTAAAGCTGTTTCTTTACTCAAGTAAAGGAAAAGGTACAGTGCAGCAAAACTACTCTTGTAAGTACCTTTTTTCCAAAAAAGTTTCTCAAGTGAATATAACCAGTACTACCCACTTTTGAACATAGATAACATCAGTACTCTATGGGCTACTTGTTAACAAGCAACTTTATTGGTATTAGCTGGTCACCTTTTAGCTAACATTACCTGTATCCAAACTAATTAACTCAGTCGATTAGTTTGGGGAGAAACTGTACAAACTTCTTTGCATTTTGCTGGTTTGCTGCCATGATTCTAACACAAACTTGGGCAGCAGCAGGTCTTCTGCACAGGTGTAAACCCACCGCGAGCGTCTTAGCATTCATACTTCGTTTAAATGCGGCTTGGAAAAACAGGTTACAATGGATTAAACAGTTTTAACTACTGAAAAAAATTACAGACGGCACACATATGGGAAATGCGAAACTTCCTACTGTATCAAATCGATATAGGAATAACAGAGAATTGGCCACTTTAGGGTAAAAACAACAAACGGTTTTCAGTCCAGTTGGGGCACAGCTGACTCTGTGGGCAGGCAATGTCCCCCAACGCCCGTCCATGCTGCAGGGCCTGCAATAAACTATCCTAAACAGGGTGAGTCAGGCTTGCACCGCTCCATTATGCACACACTTCCCAAAAGTGCTCTATTACTTATAAAAAAATTGATTATTAATTAACTTAATTAAGAACTAACATTTGAAATTAAACCATATGCTTTATTAAAATTATTTTTTATTAGTTGTAATGATGCTGTAATGAATCTTTACAGCAGGGGTGTCAAACTCAAGTCCTCAAGAGCCGCTCTCCTATAGTTTTTAGATGTGCCATAGATACAAAACACTAGAATGAAATTGCTTAATTACCTCTTCCTTGTTAGCCTTGCTAATTACCTAATTATTCTATTCAGGTGTGGTGCAGCAGAGGCACGTCTAAAAGTGGCAGGATAGTGGCCCTTGAGGACTGGAATTTGACACCTCTGCTTTACAGGATTCAGTCCAGTTTGTATTTTGTGCCTCTCATGCTCTGGTCAAATTTAAGGTTCTAAAGCAAAAGAGTATTAAAAGGCTCTTTTAGAATTCTATAAAGGTTTCGTAAATTACCCTCAATATAAAATAACCTAGTTTCAAATTAGACCAGTTTGAGCAGATGATTTTTTAAAAAAACCTGTATTTTCAATATAAGATCTCAGCTTCCACGCCAAGTTGCCCAAAACAAGAATATTTTTGTACAGTGCTCAAACAGTGCCCAAACTTATGACGTATGGAGTGCAACTGAAAAATACAAAATAAAATGTTCATGTTGTTTTGTTCCTGCCGCCCCTCAGGGCATGCCTGAGCAGTGGACCATATTCCTCGTTAATAAAATAGAAAGTTAATAAAATAGAAAGCTAAAGCTTGAAAACAGTCAGGCACCTGACTAGAGACTAGATGAGACCTAGAGTCTCATCTAGATGAGACAGTAAGAACAGCTACACATTTCTTGATGCGTTTTAGGAGCCAAGAGCAGCAAAGGGACAGAAGAATTCTTAATGAAGACAGAAGACAAAATAACAAATGGAGCCAACTCCACTTGTTGGAGTTGGCTCCAACAAATAGGGGGAATGAACTAAGAGTGAGAGGATAACTGGGACAATCTGACAGTCTCTGATAAAGTCTCGAAGGTTTCGGCCCCATGTCTCAGTGACTGAACCTAGGAGCATTAATACTGAGGAAGGTGATTACACGGCAAATGAACATGCAGTAGCCCATGGACCAACCAGTGGTCTGACGACCACATTTTGAGAAAGACTGATCTAGAGTCAACGCACAGCTTCAGTTAGAAACTAGAGATCAGGCTGACCTCTGACCTGAACCTTCAGAGCCACATAAAGAAGGTTCCAAAGTCGGCCTTCTATCACCTGAAGAACATGATCAGAGGACTAATGTCTCAGCATTAGAGAAACTCATGCAGGTGTTTATCTTAAGTCGCATTGATTACAACTAATTAATACGATTAGTCGTATCTGGATTAATCGTATCTGGTTTTGGACACGCTCCAGCTGATCCAAAATACTGCTGCTGGCATTCTGACTAAAACCAGGACGATAGAGCACAATCCCCAGTTCTACAGTCCTTAACTGAGATAAGAGACTTGCTGGTAGTTTTGAAATCACTGAACGGATTAGCACCACAACACATTAAAGATCTGCTGCTGTTAGATCAACCTTCCAGAACCTTTAAGGTCTTTTGGTTATGGTTCTAGTTATGGTTCTGCTCTGCATCCAGAACCAGAAACAAACATGAAGAAGCAGCATTCAACTTCTATGCACCACAAATCTAGAACAAACTTCCAGAAAACTGTAAAAATGCTGAAACACTGAATTCCTTAAAATCCAGACTTAAAACAAACCTGCTTAGAATTGCTTTTGAAACATTATAAATGAAACATTGATAAATATTCTGTGTAATAATCCCACCAGACAAAATGTTATGTTTCAGTCGTTGCCTGTGTTACTATAACTTTTTTTGTGTATGTTTTGATAATGTAAAGCACTTTTAACTAACTTGATTTATATATACATGTGTTCATACGTACTTGTTGGATATATTTATGAACATACTGCAAGTACAGATTGTTGAATTCTGGATTAGGGACAATTCTCCCTAATTCAACTAGGGAGTCATTTACAAAGAAGGCACTTTTTAATCTGACAACCTTTGTCTTAAACAAAGCACCAGGACTCCAAACCTTGACCTGTGGGAGAAATTCTAAAGTTAGCCAAGCTGTCTGTAGTCTTAGTGGACTGAAACTGGGTGCAGCAAACCTTTAGAGACACTTTGAATACAGCTTTTGTTTGTGTCAGAAGACCAGGCAGTATTGTTTTGCATCTTGGGAAAATCAGCATGTTCCCAATGATGGTGTAACATTATATGACAGAAAAAATCTTGTAGCTTTGCAGTCTGAGTCTCTTTAACCCTTATCAGCCAATCAGTTTATTATTATTATTATTATTTTACAGTTGAGGAATATAAGTTTTTATGTAAATCTATTTTTAAAAACACAATTTCCTAAAACCTAATTTTAATGTATTCATTGTGTTTTCAGTGTCAACATAAGTATATTTAACTATATTGAAAGTGGCATTAAACATAATTTCAGTTTATAAAGTGTGTGATCATGACGGACAGACGGATCGAGCCTCAGGTGTGCTACATACAGTGAGACACATTATGATAAACAAGTTTAGTTTAACTTCATCAGAACAAAGTCTTTACATTTTCATGTCTGATTCAAACTTTCTAATTTAAATGCTTTCAGACAGAATAGTTGTTGATAAAAAGAGCAAATGTATGAATCACACTTTGTTTTTAGATTTAGTACAGGTACATCTAAAAAAGTTAGAAAATCATTCGATAGTTCAATATTTTTTTGTCCCTTATTTCGGAAAGTGAAACTCAAACATATTATGTTCATGGTTTCAGTTTTTAGTCGGTGGTCACTTTCAAAATAAAAGCCTGCTTAAAAATATTTTTTTGTGTAGACAAAATTATGACTAACATACATTTCAGACATCTAATCACAGCCTGTTTTTCTGGCTAGTAGATATTACCAGAACTTCTTCTACTTACAGGTCACTATTTTCTCCTCCTCTTAAAATGAGTTTGGTAAAGTTTCAGAACTGTGTTGGTTTTGTGATGCTGTGAGACCTGGTATTTATTTTTCAGTGGTGAAGACTTGCTAAGCTACATGTATGTAAATGAATGATTACAAGGACAATATGACAGACGGCTACAGTCATTTAACAGCTAAATGAGAAGGACCAGAAAGGCTAAATATATCAGTTAAAATAAAGAAATAAAAAAATAAATAAAATTCAAAATAATTATAATAAATAAATGTATTTAGTCTCGCTGCAGATAGGTAGGCACCAGCACCCCTCCTGACCCCACTAGGGAAGAGGGTGTACAGAAAATGAATGGATGGATGAAAATGTATTAATTTATGTTTATGTATTTTAATGTCTGTCTTGAGCATGTTTATTGAAACTTTCACAAACATATTTACCGGACTTTTTTTATGCATTGGATTCTGGCACTTGTGGCGCTCCGTACTCTGTCACGTAGCAGCACAAAAGCATGTACAGCAGCAGGGAAGCGCTCATTTCCTCATCAGGATACACGCTGCCTCGTCATGGCTCTCAACATCCCTGGTGTGGCCGTGATGGTTCTTTTCTACCTGCTGGTCCTCGGGATCGGCATCTGGGCTTCCGTCAAGTCCAAGAAGGAGGCAAAGAAAGGCCGGGGGGACAAGACGGAGATGGCTCTGCTAGGGAACCGCGGCATCAACCTGGCGGTCGGCATCTTCACCATGACAGGCGAGTGACTGATGAAGAACAGAGGGACACGAGGGGAGAGCCTGGCTCTGCCTCGGCTTAAGATTTGACATAAAAAAAATCTATATTAAAGTATTCCGCTTAAGACGTGTGGTCTATTATACATTAATGATCATTTACCGTTAGATTTAACAATAAACCACAATTAGGCTATTGAGTGTAGCTATAAAAATCATATATTAAGAGTGTCAGCTGTTTTTAAATAGAAACTGCTTTTAAAAGTGGAACTATTTCAGAACAGGAAGCTGATGCGGTTGAAGAAAAACAGCTTGCAGTAAGAATGTAGGATAAGACTCAAAGTGTAATGTGAAATAAAAATCAGTCTGAATCGAATTACCTTAACTCTCTTGGTTATGTACGTTTCAGATCCGCATGGTTTAAATTTGCACTTCGAATGCCTTCTGTTTTTAGGTGTTTGTTGTTAAACTTGTTCTATGCGGCTTGCATGCAGGTGGAGATCAGGTCAGTCCGGTCATGCTTGGAGAGTTTCTGTTATGATAAACCAGAAGGGGAAAAAACAAGTGCTTATCTAGTTTTTATTTTAAAATATAAACTGAAATAGCACTATGGTGATTGGTTTGATTTGGTATTTGCATTTAAAACATAAAAAATACAAGTAAAGAGGGAAAAAAATTGTCGGTTTGGTCATGTAACATTCACACTTTAACAGAAGGAATATCCTCCACATGTGACATCATTAACCATATATGGGAGATGGCTTATAAAAAAACTGTTGTACTTATATATAAAAATGATCTTTGCTAGTTTTGTAGAGGTGGAAAAAAGTCATTGTGGAAGCGCCCCCTACTGTTACGATATGGTCACAGAACTGTCTGAAAATACAAGTAAAAAAAAAAAACTATTTTAACCTCTTAGGTGTAACTTTAACGTTAATTATTTCAAACAAAAAACTAAAATTAAATCAAATTAAAATTTCTACTAACCAGTTTTTAGACAAGAAAATTGATCTTACCTAACTTTCATACTTCTTTTTTGAAATCAAACTCCAGTAACTACTTTGTTGTTTTCTATTACTTTTTTCTCATTAAACATTTAAATACCAAAACAAGAGTAGAGTGGTATCTGTGCATGTTTACATAACTACATTTCCTCAATTGAAACAAGAAAGGGGAGGGGTGGGAATTGATCATTGATTTTCATTTTAACATGCAATATACAGTATTACATGTTCATGTTTAAAATAATAAAAGCCTAAGATCACTGACTAAAAGTAAGTTAAAAACTGGTGATGATGGTGCAGTGTTCTGTGAAACCCTCCACACCTGAACTATGTTATCAGTCAGTGACAGCTACAAGCTTTTTTTAGCCAAACAATGCCTACAGCCACTGGTAGCACTGAGTCCTTTTGACATTGAGCTCAGATGAGATGAAAGAAGGCTGATTTAATGTATTTTTAACCATTGTCTTTATTTGTTTGTGTTTTTGTTTTCTGGTATATACACTTGGGACCAAATTTTGTGTTTGTACAGAAAATTAATAGTTACAGTAAATGTTTGTAGTATTACAGTTCCTATCTTCTTCCTGTGAAAGAATTATCAGTTTTTACATTTCTCATTTACGATTTTTATGTTTTTTATGGTTATTATTTTACTTTAAATATGAAAAGGAAAATCAAAATCAAAACTCTTGTTGATCTTTTTTTGACAGCATAAAAGTTTAATATTTCCACTAACTGTTTTGTATTAGAACATATAAGTACTTGTTTTCTTTTGAATTACTAGTTTGTGAGTAAAAAAGCCATTTACCAAAATGTGCACATGTCAGCAGCAGCCGCTGACACGGTGCTCTCTGCCTCTGTGTGAAGCCGTGTGTGTATTTCTGTCACTCAGCTACATGGGTTGGAGGCGGATTCATTGTTGGCACAGCTGAAGCTGTCTACAACCCATCCATGGGTCTGACCTGGGCCGTGATGCCAATAACAGCAACATTGTGTTTCATAATAGGTAAGATTTCCTCTCTGTTGTCCTGTAGAAACAGGTGGAGCGTGTCATTATCAGTTTCAAGGTGGATGGTAAATTATTTATAGCTTCAGCTGGAGCGCTCATTACACGTCACTCTGTACAGGAGAGCAGTCCACTTCATTATGCTGAGTGCTATATCTCTACTTGTTGCTATATCTCTACTTGTTAGACATACGTCAGTGTCTGCTGCTCTTAAGGAGGATTTAAAGTGGCTGCCGGCTAAAAAGGTCTATAAATAAAGGCTGTTCATTTAGTGGGAGCAGAGATGAGACATCAAAAGATGTCGGAGTCATTTCCATCAAGTACAGATACTCCTCTTAAAGCAAATAGATTTTCCTAACTTTAGCAGCAATACAACGGCCATAAACTCTCTAAGCTAAAGCTTCACAAGCTGCTGGTCAGGTGGATGATTATCTCAGACTGCAGTGATGCACTGGCTTTAGGAAAGCTAGAGCGGATCCATCTCTTTTCTTAGACCTGCCCCGGAGCTTCATTCTTGATTTTAGAGAAGGTTGTGGTGAAGCCATTAACTGCTGCTCTTCATCAGCACCGTATGCAGGATCATTGTCGGTCTGGGTTTCATAAATTCAAATAAAGCAATTCTTTTGTTCCAGACGTTCAGTCATGCTAGATCTGACTTTGGCTTTGGGTGCTGTTGACCCTTTGACCCTGCTGAACATGCTGAGGGTTTGGGCTGGTATTTCGGGTTCTGTTTTTAATAAATAAATCTTCTCGTCTACAGGAAGATTTATTGTAAACAAATAAATCTACAATAAATTTGGTCTACAAATCTAGGTCTTTTTGGGGCCAATGTTGTTTTTTCTGTATCTGCTTCCTCTTGGTCCCATACTGTCATCTTTTAAGGATTTGTCCTATCATTGTTATGCAAACAATATCCAGTTGAATATTTATTTTCTTCCGGACGAAGTCTCGATACTGCACATTTTGCTAAAATGCCTGAATTCCATTAAAAGCTGCATGTACGACAGTTTTCTTAAATTGAATGAAGAAAAAACTGAAACAAATGAAGTTTGTTCTTGGTGTTTTCATAAAATCTACTTTTTGGAAACCTAACGATAAATTTTGACTCAAGTTTTACGCATGAAAATCAGCTAAAATCTTGGTCTTGATTCTGTTTCTATCAGTGGAGAAATCTTGCTAACTGTATTTCAACCTAAACTGGAACTTTTCATTCCTGCTTTTGCCTCATCTGATTTCACACACCATCCGTTTTGGTGGCCTTAGGATCGCATCTCTGCTTTTTGCGGATGATGTGGTCCTGTTGGCTTCATCAGAGCGTGATCTGCAGCTCTCGCTGGAGCGGTTCGCAGCTGAGTGTGAAGCGGCCGGGATGGGAATCAGTGCCTCCAAATCCAAGGCCATGGTCTTGAGCCAGAAAAGGGTGGAGTGCCTTCTCCGGGTCGGGGGGTGTCCTGCCCCAAGTGGAGGAGTTTAAGTATCTTGGGATCTTGTTCACGAATGAGGGAAGAAGGGAGATCGACAGCCGGATTGGTGCAGCCTCTGCAGTGAAGCGGGCGCTGTACCGGTCCGTCGTAGTGAAGAGAGAGCTGAGCCAAAAAGCAAAGCTCTCAATTTACCGGTCGATCTACGTCCCTACCCTCATCTATGGTCATGAGCTTTGGGTCATGACCGAAAAAACGAGGTCCCGGATACAAGCGGCCGAAATGGGTTTCCTCCGTAGGGTGGCTGGGCTCTCCCTTAGAGATAGGGTGAGAAGCTCAGTCATCTGGGAGGGACTCAGAGTAGAGCCGCTGCTCCTTCACATCGAGAGGAGCCAGTTGAGGTGGCTCGGGCATCTGGTCAGGATGCCTCCTGGACGCCTCCCTGGTGAGGTGTTCCGGGCACGTCCCACCGGGAGGAGGCCCCGGGGAAGACCCAGGACACGCTGGAGGGACTATGTTTCTCGGCTGGCCTGGGAACGCCTCGGGATTCCCCCAGAGGAGCTGGAACAAGTGGCTGGGGAGAGGGAAGTCTGGGTCTCCCTTCTTAAGCTGCTACCCCTGCGGCCCCACCCCAGATAAGTGGCAGAAGATGGATGGATGGATGGATAGTTATTATGGGGCTGCATAGTGGCACAGTTGGTAGAGCTGTTGCCTTGCAGCACGAAGGTTCTGGGTTCGATTCCCAGCCCCGGTCTTTCTGCATGGAGTTTGCATGTTCTCCCTTTGCATATGTGGGTTCTCTCCGGGTACTCCGGCTTCCTCCCACAGTCCAAAAACATGACTGTCAGCTCTCTTAATTGACTTCTCTAAATTGTCCCTAGGTGTGTGTGAGTGTGTGCATGGTTGTTTGTCCTGTGTGTCTCTGTGCTGCCCTGCGACAGACTGGCGACCTATCCAGGGTGACCCCGCCTCTCGTCCAGAACGTTGACTGGAGATCGGCACCAGCAACCCTCCCGACCCCACTAAGGGACAAAGGAGTATAAAAAATGGATGGATGGATAATTAGTATGTCTGAAAAAGTGCCACATTAATCAGGTTTACTTACTTTCTATGGAACCACAGAAATATTAAAACATTTTGTGTTTCCAGTGTAATGGTTTTCCAAAGTGAGGCTGTTGAGGCTGAAATGAGTGGTGAAGAATATCGGTTGAGATTGATAACCTAAACTGTTATCAATCTGTATTTCTGTTTGAAGTCTGTACAGTCATATAGATTCAAAATAATGCATTAATCACTCTACAGAGCATGCAAGCTCAGAGAATATCTAATATCTGTGCATATCTAAATCAGGAGTGTTGTTCTAAGTTCTAACCATATAATTATATAATTTGGCATTTTTAAAATGAATTAGCTTAACAGAAAGACGTCAATTATGAAAAAAAAGATTTTTGATAAGATTATTTTACGGAGGTTCCTCCAGTTGTATTGAAATTGGTTTATTTTTTAAAACTGCAATGGAAACACTTTTGCATCACGAGTCTCATGATCGTGTGATGCAAAAGTAACCACGATCCACGAAGAAGAAGATGACAGGAAGTGGTTGTAGGATGAAGTGACTTATTTTGTGAACAAACTTATTCACGTGTGATTTGAACTGTTTTCTACTTAATGGAAACACCACAATTGCAAAATGGTTTTTCAGCATTATTGAAATATTGACAGTTTTGCTCACATTTGTGAGCAGCGCTTTGAGGCTTTGCTACAGACGAATCTCACTTACTTACTTTAAACATTAATTTGCATAATTTTATATTCAAATTTTAAAAAAAGTGCTGACATTTCAAAAATCTACCCAAACAGACAGAGATCCCAGTTTTAGACCAAACCTCTTGTTTAAAGCAATGATCATCCTTGTCGGAATGTCTCAGTGCACATTATGTCAACTGAAAGTGCTAAAAAAAGGACAGGACTGTGTTTTGTTGTGTTGCTACATAACGCTTGACTGTTTTCATTTACAACCAAAGGTGGCTTCTTCTTTGCTGAGCCGATGCGAAACAATAAATACGTAACTATGATGGACCCCTTCCAGATCAAATACGGGAAAGTTCCCACAGCAGCTCTGTCGCTGGCCTGCCTTGTATCGGAGATCATGTGGGTGACAGGAACGCTCATCGGATTAGGTAAGAATGTTTCTATATATGCATCAGTGGAGTGTGTGTGATGCTGTGTGTGTTGATCCTGGCAGCTGAACTTCAAACTGCTTCTATTGTGCTGCTCTGACATAGTTCAACATCCAGCAGCAGCTGCAGAAGTGATTACTAATACTGTACGGCTGAAATTAATCTCAACTTCAATACATTTATACAAATATTTATGTTTAGATAAGTCAGCTACCAACAAAGTACAACATAATCATTTGCTCATCAGAGTTTACATTATATTTCTCAATATGATGATATGGTATGATTTTGTTGAGGCAATATGTTTATGTGTAACTAGACATGCAACAGTTAATAAAATCCTCCTAAGGAGACATCAGGGTGATTGGAGTAACCCGTTGGTGTAAAGAGAGGTGAAGGACAGCAGCTACACTGTTCTACTTTTACAACACTAACTAACTCATATTTCTGTAAATATTTCCAATTTATAAAAACAAAATTCATGGTTATGAAACTCTTGTTTTTTGTCTTGAGCTTTATTTATATTTTGGAAATATGCATTCTGGGACCTCTTCTGCAATCTGATTAAATGGAACTGGAATAAAAACTAAGAATGAAAGAATCAATTTCTCTAACACTGTATTTCTTTAACTTGGTTTTAATAAGAGCCACATCAGAGGCAGGTTTGTGTTTTCTGTTGTGAACAAATTAACCTAATGTTCACACATTGAATGAACTCAGTATGGAGAACCACAACTTGCAAAATGGTGGTTGCCTTGTTTTAATGTCAGGAGTAAAATAAGCTTGATCTTTTCACATGAAAATGGGATTTTCAGCTGCTCATGATGCTGTTGTGAACTTCTGTTATAATTACATGACAAGAATCTGACTTTTCCACAAAAAGGGGAAAAACACATTTTGATGTGTTTTTACAGTTGAACTCTATAAAAAAGTACTTTCATTCAGTATCAGTGCAAATTGAGAACAGAGTCTAAACAAAGAAGGAACAGATAATCATAAAGCTCTCTGGACAAAACAGCAGCAAACATGGTGGAACGTCGAGTTTCCTTAGGGTGAGAGTGTGTCTGCTGCTGTTGCGCACTGACAACTCAAACACTCGCCTGACTCATGAAACAGAAATGGTGATTGACTGAGTGTAGAGTAGCAGCATAGCAACTAGAAACTACAGCTGCAATATATATATGGAGTATATGTATATATATATATATATATATATATAGTATCACAGTTTCACTTAAAGTACAGTGCTATATGGACAACATGCATTACCCAATTATGTAAGATCTAGTATTTCACTCGGTCTTTGCCAGTAATAATAGCTCGTATGATGCAGCGGAGAACATTTTAGCAAGCTATCATCATGTCCCGTGAGAAAGCTTAGAAATTCCAAACAGGTTGTTTCAGAGCAGAGTAGATGTAGCCAGAAGGAACTCTATCATTATTATTATAACTATGTGGTTCATATGGAAACATATGGACTATTTATGGTGGCACCTGTTCACACATTTTTTCATAGCGCATATCTAAAATATTTAAAAGAAAATGTGGCTTGGGAAGCTGCAGTTCCCAGGCGCTGGGTACTTGACACGCTATTGGCTGCCGTTTGTATTTATCTTCCTTGGCTCTGATTTGTTTTACCCTGAAGAGCTGAAATGGAGAAGACAGCAGATATTAACTTCTGCAGTCGTGTTAGATGGTTTCCACTCTGTGTGTTGATACATATGAAGGTTTATTTGGTGTTTGAAACTATTTTAAAACAGTGAGACTCCTTCTAGCTGTTTCTACAGAGAGACTCGCATATCGACTGTAACACACTGTGTGTTCACCATAACACATGTTAGTAATTCCAGTGCATTGATCGATTATTCAGTCTGGATTTTATGTTTGGAGTAAACAACTTTAAGTTCTTTCTTCTATGTTCAATAAGAGCAGGAAACACACTTTCCTGAAACATTCATTTCTTTATGGTGCAACTTCTACTTTCTTTACCTTCTTCTCTTTTATGGATGTCAGCACCTGACTCTCACCCCACGTGATCTCTAGACCATCTTTACCTGAACAGCCATTACAAGA
Organism: Phalloptychus januarius; assembly: GCA_902982915.1. Lineage (NCBI taxonomy): Eukaryota > Metazoa > Chordata > Actinopteri > Cyprinodontiformes > Poeciliidae > Phalloptychus > Phalloptychus januarius. The sequence continues at coordinate 353,517 of CADWAE010000197.1, read as the reverse complement.
TAAGATAGTATTTTATTCACACTTTATCCAGTGACATCCATAAAAGTCACACATGCACATCATTAAGTGATCAAAATACACTGTAAAATTCTAGCCACTGATTAATCTTTCACCTATCTGGCATTATACTTTTGTTCCATTCCTAATGGAACAAAATATTTCTTCAGTCTCATTGATCCTAACAGACAGTGTTGTACTCTGGGTCAGCTGCCGTCATTCCAGTTTCATGCCAACAGAGGCAGCTTTCTTCAGAAGTCTGCCAACTGTTCCTCTTCCCAGTGTTGCTGCCCAACACATCATAGCGCAGAGGTTGACACTGACCATGATAGACTGGTGGAACATGAAGAGGAGTTTATTGCAGACACTGAAGGAGCTCAAACTCCTCAGGAAATGGTGAATCAGTATTTGCAGTGCCATCAGAAAACGTGTATGTGTCATGACTTACAACATGAAGTTGGTAACTACAGAGTGAACAGGAGATAGGACACTTCCCTGTTGGTGCATCCATGTTAAACTAATATTAGCTATTAATATGAAAAAATATTGCCCCAGTTGGAGCAACTTCAAGCTTTTGGCTTGCCGAGTTGAGTGGATATTTATCTCTGTACAGACAGAAGATCTGTATAGTGTGGGATGCCATTTGTAAAGTTATCTTGTAAAAAAAAAAAAGAGCAGCAGTGATTATTGGTTACTTAACTTATAAGAGTGAAAAATACCTGGCTCCATTCTTCAGTCAAGTTTTCACCATGTTATTCATTCATTAATAAAAGTCCTGGTTTTAAACTAAATATTTAATTCACAAGCTAACAATATAATTAGTAAATTAAAGAGCTTACCAATGTCACTAACTGCATACTCAGTTTGGAACAAGATATCTGGCTTGCTAACTAAATAACTTTTTCAATAATGATAACTTTTGTTAAAGTGCTTTATGGTAATTGTTCTTGGCAGGAACCAAGTCCATTGTATGATGTAAGTGCTTACTGTTTGCCTGTTGTGTATTTGGTTAGGAGTCACCATGAGTGTGATCCTAGATTTGTCCTACACTGTGAGCATCTGGATATCTGCTGCTGTAGCCATCACCTACACGCTGCTGGGTGGCCTCTACTCTGTGGCTTACACAGACATCATCCAGCTCGTTCTCATTTTCATCAGCTTGGTGCGTTTTTTCCACTCATTCTTTTCTATTTAAACTATAGATTTACATGCAAACGTGTCCATGTTTGCAGCTATAAATTTGATGCTGATTACAATGGCGTTTCAGCAGTTTCCAGTTCATGCCAAGCATAAATGACATTACTGAAAGTACTGTCCTTTTTATTTTCTATCAGCTACCAGCTGGCAGAACCTGGCTGATGGCCAAGAGCTCAGGGTGCAGCACCTAGCGATCCTTTTCAGACTTGCTCTATGCAGTCCAGTAATTTTTCTTGTCTCAGCACAGTTCAACATGTCCTCTCGTCAACTGATGCATGTCGATTGATAGACGTATCTTCCTTCAAGAGCTGTAAAATATTCAACCAGAATGCTGTTGCCATAAGCTTGTTGATAGTTGCAAAAAATATGTAACTGAGATGTGAATTGTTACGGCACATTTATCTTAATGTTGGTGAAGGTACAGCATTTTCTTCACCATTATCCAAGGAGAGTCCCCTCATTAGATAATGACCCAAGGCTACCAGCATGTGATAATGTGTCATCATGCTTTTAGTGGTTCGCATTTAGCCAAACCAGTGGTGTGGCTTTTATAGTCAATCCATACTTTGGTACTGTATTTTCTGAGCCCTAATAGAGCGTTCAGATAAATGCCAGCGTGTGATCCAAACGGAGTTACACAAAAACTACTGAGCTGATGGCTTTTGGTGTTAACCCACCAAAACCAAAAGCCTAGGGGAGACACTAAGGTGCATGCATATACCTGAACTCATATCAACTTAATTTTGTGTTGTTTAGAGAAAATCAAGAATAAAACTGGCCTTCAGCACCTAGTTTTTCCTTTTCAAAATTAGTGAAGTTGTGTAACCATTCTTTGAAAAAAAGCAGTTCAAGTAAATCCTTTAAACTCACAAATTTCCAATATTCATATAGACATTCTGACTGCAACTGTATAATTTCTAGACATTTTAGCCCTATGGTCTACAAACAGCAATGAGCACTGATCTTATTCTGAAAGGAGGGTTTATAAATGAACATATTGTGGTTCTAGTGGCTGTGCGTTCCCTTCACCCTGATGAGCCCGGCTGTCTCAGACATCACCAAGACGGCCTTCAACCAATCCCTCCACGCTCCGTGGGTGGGTTCCCTGGAGGCAGACCGAGCCTGGAGGTGGATTGATAACTTTCTACTTCTGGTACGACCGGCTTCATGTTTCATTTGTAAAAATGTGACTTCCTCTGTCTCAAAGTAGCTGACAAAGGCTGAAGATGATCTTTAAGTAGTTCTTTGCGATCTAAAAGTTTTTCATAGAAGATATCTGAGAAGTTCATCTCCCACACTTGTGGCTCGTCTGGGGTGTAGTTGGGCCATCTGGAGTATTCCAGATGGCCCAACTGTTTCCCTCTTTTACCTTGAGGGAAACAGTTCCTCAGCCAAATCCTACATCCTGCTGTTACGCAGTTCCTCCCCCACCAGCTTCCCACAGCTCTTATTTTTCCTGCCCTTCTCTTTGTTTCTCAGGGTTTGGGGAACCTGGGTCTGCAGAATTTTCACCAGAGGACGCTTTCTGCATCGTCCTCGTCTACAGCCAAGATCACCTGCTTTGCTGCTGCATTCATCGTTCCCACGCTGGGAATACCGCCTATTCTCCTGGGAGCAGCTGCTGCGTCAACAAGTAGGAACCACTGTGGAATAATAAACTAATTCACCACATTATGTTGTCATACTTCATGTAGGACGAAATCTTTACTCTTGTTTCTTAAAACAGAAAGATAAAGAGTGCTTTGTGTTAAGTAGTAAGATTTAAGTGAAGGAACAACTCAAAGATTGACATATCGTACAGACACTTTGCAAATAATAGATAAATCCTTTTGTGTTGAACCTAATATTTCCCATTTTATAAAAATTTAAATTTGTTTGTGAGATCTATATTTTTTAGGAGACCGTTTTTCTTTTCATTTCACAATTTTGTTATCTTTTATGTTAAAATCACATCCAAGCGAAACTAAGCAGCTAAAAATTACAATATCATAAAAATATGTCAATATTTCTTGTTGCTCATTTTAAAAAGCGAAAGGACTGAAGGGGTACGTAATCTGTCTGAGGTATTAAAACTTGGATTGTCCACTGTGGTTCCATCTTTTTTTAGAACCAGTTTTCAGACAAACCAAACAAATGATGAGAATGTTCTCAGTCTTTATTTGTTCTCCTCAGACTGGAACCTGACCTCTTACGGTTCCCCGTCTCCTCATGAACGTGGGGAGACAGGGCTTGTCCTGCCGCTCGTCCTTCAGCACCTCACCCCCTCCTACATCTCAATCATCGGCATCGGGGCGGTGGCAGCTGCCGTGATGTCATCCACTGACTCAGCTTTGCTTTCTGCAGCCTCCATCTTCACCTCCAATATCTATAAGAACATCCTGAGGACTCAGGTGAGGAAAAGATGACAATGCTCACAGAAGCAAATCTCCTGATGCCGATGGAGTGATCTGTTTTTTTTTTTTATTTTGGCATTCCTCCTTGGCAGGCGTCCGACCAGGAGATCCAGTGGGTGATCCGCTGCTCTGTAATAGTCGTGGGCCTGGCTGGCACGTCGCTCACCTTCCTGGACAACAGTGTCCTGATGATCTGGCTGCTTCGCTCCGACCTCACCTATACCCTCATGTTACCTCAGCTCGTCTGCGTGCTCTTCTTCAGCGTCTCCAACAGTTACGGGGCCATTCTGGGCTGTGCTGTCGGGATCCTTCTGCGGCTGCTCTGCGGAGAGCCGGTGCTCGGCATACCAGCTGTCATCAAATTCCCAGGATACACTCTGGAAAATGGCGTCTACGTCCAACGCTCGCCGATCAGGACCATCTGCATGCTGTCTGCTGTGTTCTCCATCTTGTTGTTCTCCTACTTGGCTTCTGTGCTCTTCAAGCGGGGCCTGATTCCTGAGAAGTGGGACGTTTTTAATGTAAAATCTCAATGTTCAATGCAAGACAGCCATAAGGCCATCAATACGGACCACAACCTGAATGATCAAACTGAAGGCAGTGAAGTGTGTGAGTTGAAGTTTGAAACAAAACTTTAGTGATAAATGATGTGGTGCTTTATGCAGTTTCATAACTTTTAAAATAATAATTTCATGATGATTTTAGTTATTGTGACATAGCGGATATTTCTAGAACTTTGGATCGTTTGAATGCAGTCATGGGAAAAACAACAACAACACATATGCTTTTTGTTATAAGAGCCCAGCATTTCTGCAGTTTTATGCAGCATTGACATGTTAAAACATTCACATACAAGACAGCTGCCTCCCTGGTCCTTGTTGGGCCCATGATGTCATGGGCCCAACAAGAACCAGACTTTTAATGGCTTTAAAATTCAGTTGTAGCTGCTAATAGTGAACTCTTCAAACTGCTAAAAAGAGTATTTTCTGACCCAGTTTCTTCAGATGGTCAAATGTGGACAGATATCAGGTTGTGTGGATTTTCCACTGGGAACCAACATACTAACGTTTTCAAACCAAAGAAAAAACATTTAAATTGACATGAGACTCGCATTAAAACTACAAAAGAGCAAATTAGAGTAATGAACAACCTGGATTACTAAAATACTTGGTTAAGATCAATAATTTTTAGATTCATTCTGCATCAACAAAGAATGTTTAAAATAAAAGACAAATAGAGTTATACAAAACTTTAATGACAATTAAAATTATGCTAACAGTTCTGTGGAAAACACAGCTAGCACTAGCTTAGCTACATAGCAAGTAAAGGGCTAATGTTAGCTTAGTTCATTATTTCTCAAATCCTCCACCCTCCCTCCCCCCAGGGAGCTGCAGAAGTGTCAGTGGGGTCGCGAGAAGCAGGACTATGTCTTTATTCATGCTTAACTGATAAACAAGCCTCCGGTCACTAGGTGGCAGCAGTGTTAAAACTAATCAACAGGCTGCCTGTTTAAGCCCCGTAGAAGTAGCTACACAGCGCTGTTGTAAACGAGCAGAGGAAGAAAAAACACGGAGCGACGGATACAGGCGCGGATGTTTTGAAATATATCTACAGTCATAGAGGAGAGATGGAGAAGTTTGACAGTGAAAAGAAAACGGCAGCAGAGCAACTATAAGTTTTATGGTCAGGCTAAGAAATTTTTATTTTCAAATACAATAATATAGTTATAACACTACGAGAACCAAGTCCCATTAGCAGAATAGTTTAAATATTGGCAGAATAAAGATGCAATATTGCCTTAAGAAAATAGTGAAATTAAAAAACTTCGATAAAGTGATATGTAACGTGACCCGCTCAGGACGTCTGGTTGTTTCTGTTAAATAAAAAGTTGTTTAAGCAATCGTTTCAAAGTCCTGGGGCTTCTAATGTGCTAAAACATTTAATATTTACTAATTTGTTAAACCAGTACCAAGACCCTCAGTAGTCCGCAATTTAGCGCAGTGTGGTGAAAGGTTATCATAAAATTAATTTTTATTCTCGACCAACTTTACTCGTATTTAAAACACAAATAAAAAACGGTCCATATACTCCATCATAAGCAAGTAGCTGTAGCCCGCAGAAAAGGGCCAGCAAATATACGAAACCTGTCTTTGTATTGTTAATGCAAAATGTTATGCTTATTCTCATCTGACAAGCTGGAATATAAGCAATATTGCTGCAATTTTTTCCACAATAAATGTTTAAAACTATATGCCTTATGAAAAACTAAACTGAAGTTGACACGTTACCAAGTCTAAAAATGCACATCCCATTGAATCAATTGTACTTTTTCTCTTTCAAACTGAATAGTCTTGATTAAATGTTACTGATTCATTTAATACACTGAACTGAATAAATTATTTTTGAGACTTTGAACAATAAAACAGGGGTTTGATAATAAGCTCATACAATGCTGGAGCCAGTGGTTTGTACAGATAAATTATTAAATATGAACAGATTCATGATAGTATTTCAATTCTGGGAAGGGAGGGGGGCACATGACAGAAAATAATTTATAAACACTGGTTTAGTTGTTTGTTTGGTTAAAACTACTTAACTTTAGTCTGAACAGAATCAACTCAGCATTTAAGTTAAAATAAATATCCCAGGTAGATGTTAAAAATAAAAATGTCAGATTTTCCACAAGTGTAAAGCATTTTCTTCAATAACTGCCGAAAGCAATGTGATGTACTAACACTGTTCAAACAACTAACACATAGACTTAATAAGAAGCTAGAAGTAACAATTGTCAAATTGTGAGCCAAAAAACCACAAAACATTAACTGTCCTTGGTAAAACTTGCTTTAAATGTTGGTAGTGCAGAAATCAACGGCGACTTCCTTTTGGTGACATAACTCAATTCATTTTTGAGTCCAAAGTAAAAATAATGTTTCAAATCTGAATTTTGTCTTGGAAATTTGCTTAGTTTGTCAGAAATGTACAGCTCAAAATCCAAAATGGCTGCCATGCATAAAATGTACTTATAACTGACAGAATTACTTTTTTTGCTGTGTGTCTGCATAAATCAGTCAGATATATGCAGTTCTATACGGCCTGTGGCACTAAAAGTCCTGCTAACGTAAATTAGCGACAAAGATCAAGGTTTTGACATCCAATGTAAACTGTAAAGGAAAGTATAGGAACGCCAGAACATGAGTGCCATATTGGCGCATTATTACTTTTGTTAAAGTAATATTTCCCTCTGTTGAATTATTTTTATGGCTTTTTCAGTTGTTTCCAAAGTTTGCAAAACTAAATTTTTGCTACAAATGTTTTTGTGCCTTTTTTTTAATTCATGTTTGCTTTCCAAATTGGCCAACTTTGGTAATTTTTCTCCTTTGCCTTTCTGTGCCTTTTTAAAGTTTTGATATATTCTAACTTGAAAAAGTCCAAAAAGGACCATCTACCCCAGGACATTTCATACCTACTCTACACCTGTTTTTTTTTCTGCAGGGAGGATGTTTGGTATCCACTTGAATAATTAAGAATTTAAACTAATTTCTTCAATGAGCTTCATCAAATGTGACTCAGTTCTTTTCCATCATGAGGGGGTGGTTCAGTTCCTCCAATTTGATCAGAGCTCATATTTTATATTATTTAAGAATCAATGGACCAAAATGGAGCTTGAAGCCATGATGATTGAAAATAGGGATAATATTTTCAGAAGAAAAAAAATACAAAAACTGAATTGTGAGGTTTGAAAGTTTATGACTTCCTACATGGGTAGCTGCCATTTGATCGGCAAACTGAAGCAGATCTTGTTAATATAAATGAAGGAAAAATAAGTGAATGTAGTGACTCGTAATAAAAGAACCTACAAGACAAGAAGTCATTCGATATTCATCGGTATTACGTAGGTTTTAATTTTTATCCATGCACTGTGAATGAAGAGTCCCCCATACTGATCATAAAAATGCCCCGTTTTTTCATTGGAAAACACTGAAAGTCTTTTTCAGTATTTCAGTACAAGTCTTCCAGAGATTCGGGCAGCTGACAGGGATCCTTAGTAAATTTCAGTGTGGCTATGCATTTCATCATACTGCAATTGAGCAGTGAATAGTACATTGTGTGTGAACTGAAAGATTTTTAGGTTACAAGCATAAACTTCAGTGAAGTGATGTTTTACAGTTTAGTTTTCCTTAGAAAGAAAAACCTTAAAGTTTAATGTACATTTGTGTTCAGCTGCGAGCCATTACTCCTAACTCATACCAGTGGTTCAAAATGCAAAGAGTACTTCACCATAACTGAGAATTTTGAAGGACCTTCACTTAAATCATTTTAATCATTTATAATATAGCAAATCTGATTCAAAATGTCAACACTTCAACAAGTACTCAAGCCTCTACACATTTTTTATTTTTTTAATAACTGTTCCAGAAATGAACATCTTAGATACTTTACTGGATTTGATACAAGAAAAAAAAAAAGATTTCTCAGTTTAAACTTCAGGACCAGCTTCCTATTTGTATCAGAAAAACCTTTTATGTATAAATGCAACTTTTAAAACTTCTGCTTTAGCAAACCACTTCCCCCAGTGGTTTTTAAAGAGACTGCCGAGACAACAGAAATAAAACCTTCCCACAGAAGTAGCAGTCTGTGTCGCTTTGATTCTGTCTTCTATAGAGACGAGCCGCTGGGCGTCATGCGGGGCCGGATGGAGTGTCTGCTCTGGGTCTGTTGGTCGGGTCTAGAGACGTTCCCTCGTACACTACCTTGTTCCGGATGCCCTCCTGTATGACCCTCTGCTGGACCTGCAGCTTAGCTTTGTTCATTCTGCAGTAAAACCTGAAATAACTAAAACAGTGAGGAAAAACAGCTTTTCTTTTCGATAGGGGAACATGTGATAATCCCAGAGAGCTTACCAAGACCCGAGAGTGGTGAGAATGAAGCCCGCAAAGCCGACGTCAAAGGAGCGCTTCACTCGACCTGATGACAGCAGGAAAGAAAGAGCCTGAGTCATCAAGTACAGTTCATTTTCACTGAAATAATTTTTTTTATTAAAATCAATGAATGATTACTAGAGATGCAAATCTTTTTCAATTCAGAAAAATTTTTCTATTCACATTTTTCTATTGCTGTTAATAGAAATGTGACTTAATTTTATGACTGACAAGAAGAAAGGAAGTGTAAAGATTTATTTAAACCAATTCTAGAAAGTTTCATACTGAATCAAATTTCAGCAGTTTAGATTTCAACAAAGTACATTTTGTTATATATAAAGAATTATATATGAAGAATTATTCAAAATATTGAAAATAGAATTTTACAAAAATAAAGATAACTTCAGTTCTATCACTGATCTTTGACTGACCCTAATAGTACTTTACAGTCATAGTGCAATTAAGTCTGAATCAGTGGATCAGTTCAATGATTGTAACCTCAAATCCTCACTCCTCCACCTCTGCATTTATGAAAGTAGTTTGCTTTTCTCTACATTAATTCTAAACACCTTAAGTCTGGTTTCATCTGTCCAAAAGGATGGAGTTCCAAAACTCCTATGATGGAAAATTTACTTTAAAAAAAAAATCTGTTTTCTCTAATAATAAACTGAATGAGAATTATTAAACAAGCAACAGATGAGGCTTAAAAAAATTAGAACCCAACTTTAACTTGAGACTTACTGGTGGAAAGAAAGAAAAGCATGCCAGCAGCTACTGAGCCTCCGGCTCCATGCAGGATGGCGTCTCTGGCACATGGTGTTCTCTGGACATCCAGGATCCCCAAAAGCTTAAAACCCTGAAGAATGACACAGGAAGCTCTAAAAGCCATGACTGAACAATGCTCACTTATAGAACTGTGTTAAAAAAAAAAAACCCTAATAATTAGGAAAACTAAAGCAATTATTGCTGATACTTCTCATCTTTTACTTACATGTTGAGTTCCACTTTCTGGCATCAGGCTCAGACTTCCTCATATAAAAAGTAACAGGTACAAGCACTCTTTTGTTCCTACAGCAATATCTCTTTTTAATGCAGGACGAGATAGGGGGACTTGCACCTGATTTAGTGTTTGTATCAACTATTGGTGAATAATGAAATACATTGGTGTGTTCTTCCCCTTATGTTTTGTTGTTTTTTATGTTTTTAATCTTTGATACTTTGTCTATTAGTTTTTATACTTGTTGCAACATCATCAATTGACAACAGCCATAAACAAAGGAAAGAAGAGAAAATAATAAAGCACTGTGTAAAATACACAGAGACATTAAAGATACAAAGGGTCCCAAATGCCTCATCAGTCAGGTTCTTCAAACTAAAGCTGCTGTAAACAATAATGTTTTCACATTTTGACTAAAGGCAATTAATGTGTTAAAATTCATTATTTGACAAATGAACATCAGTGCCGTGGTTTGAGAACTATCAGGATTCTAGCAGCACCAATATTTTGGATAAAATCCAACTGTCTGATTAATATTTTACAGAGACAAGTAAATAAAATCAAGTTCCGTCTACCTCACAATGAGTAAATGTAAGCATTTGCTATTTTAGTAGAGAAAATATGTTCCGCAGCAAACGTGAAATTTATTCTAATTATGAAAAATGCAGAACATTGTCCAAAGATTATTTCTTGAATTTTTCATGCCATAAATTTAATTATTACACTCGAAACAACTTTCCACCGCTTTCAATGCAAACTGAGGATGGTACTTTTCAAACGCCGTAGCTGATATTAATGTGACTTAGACCGAGTCTGTGGCTTCAGCTCCACAGACTCTAAGGATTAACTCTAAGAACCCTTATTTAAAGATGACTGCGTAAATGTAATGCGAGTAAAATGTTGTGGTGTTACTTTTAAAAGATCCGTGTTTGCCTCTTTAAGGAGTAACAAGGTGAAGTAATGAAGGTTATCACACTTGTGTAACTTTGCATGTTTCGGACCCCATTGGCGTTGTTTCAACTTAGCTGTCAATCCCGTTTGTTTTTAGGTTTTTAGTAATAAAAAGAGAATATTACCGAGACAGAAAGTGAATGAAATAAGAACAGATAACGTTTGAAAACAGCCAGTGGCGTTGACAACTGATAACCCTCGTGAAAAGTGGAAGCTACGAAGCCATTGTTTCTCCAGTAAAAAGGAACACAAAGCACCGACCTTTTCCTGGCTAGCCCTTTCTTCTCCTGCCATCACTGTCCAGCCTCGCTCTCCTTCTTGGAAGCTGATTTGGTGGGAAAACACACTGAACGGTAATATTTGTAACTGCGCTGCTTTTGCGCATGCGCCAGGTCGAATAGCATTAAGGTTGTCCGCCCATTCTTCATAACCGTCCAACAACAAGTATACAGAGAATACTTAGTTCCGGACCCAACTGGAAAACAGCATCGGACGCATTGAGTCACCACTTCCGATACGTCACTCTCTGCCCCTGTTATTGCTCACGTACAACAACAAGTTCATGCTTATTTGATTGCCTCTTTGGCCGATTCAAGATGTTCATAAAAACTGAAACAATACTTTATGTATAGGAAGAAATGTGTATTTCATATAAACATAAACGTAAAAAGTGCATTTGAATCCTGGACAATGAAATAAAATGTTCTCTCTCAATCTACTTTTCTTTTTGTTATATAACAACCCTAAGCCCCACATTTTGATAACATTTTTATTTAATATAGGAATATTAATATTTTCGTATTTAGAATATGAATTCTAAATACAAAAATAACAGTTCTGTAAAATCTAGTGAATACAGAAAATCTGTATTTTTTATTCTCCCACATAGATATTCTTTTTTGTAATAAAGACAAACCTCTGGCGGAAATTTTAAAGAACTCTAACTCATATAACGTGTTATTTAAACCAATTCCAAACGCACTCATCCTGTCAGGACGCCCTAAACAAGAGGATCAAAATCTAAAGTTTACAAAGCCAATCAGGAAGCATGTCAGGGCGATCGTTTCAAGATAAAAGAGGATTAACTCGCCAGGTGATTAACCATTACCATTGCTGTTTACATCCTGCTCTTTTCCAACATAACATCGTCAATGAAAGTAGCAGTTTTGTAATGTTTTTAAAGTTTATGAAATCAGTTTATAATACTGAATATTCTAACTGCGTATTCAGTATTATAAAGTCAGTTTATCTCATGCACGTTTGTTATAAAATGTGATCAGCGTAAACTGAAATGGAAAAGTTGAATTCCCATAACGGGAGTCGAACTCCTTCTGCCTGGGTGAAATTTAAGAATCCTAATCGCTACCCTATTTGGGACAAGAATCGCAACATGGTAACCAACAGATCAAGTCAAGAGGCCAATGTTTGTGCCACAGGATTTGGTGGACCTATGTTCCTTTTGAGAAATCCGACTTAATCTTAGGTAAGGACTTGTGACATTGCATACGAAAGTTTTATACATTTTATTTTGAAGGAAACAGATTTTGAAAAAATATATATTTTGCTTGATTTTCAATATGTTAAGTCGCTTTTGTTTTTTAAACGACTTTCATTTTAGTTTGTCTTAGTCCAAGATCTCCACATAGCTTTATATTTTGGTCCACCTGATGATTTTTAAAGATTAAATGATTGGATCAGTTTGGATCAGTTACTCATTTCATAATGAGTATGACCAAATATTTTACTCTTACTTAAGTAGTTTCTTGGATGGATACCTTTTACTTTTACTTGTTGAAGTAAAGCTCTCACTTGACGAAGTATTTTGGGAACTCTACCCACTTCTTCAATTAAACTGTTGAAATAAATAAATTTTTCAATTACATAATTTTTTTTAGACGCATATCTGGTATAAAAAGCCAAACTCTTACTAAATTTATAGCTTGGCATAATTTAACTTCATTTTTCTTTGTTGTTTCATATCAACATCAGGTTGATATGAACCTGATTGTAGCAGGGCCTCTGCTACAATCCCAATGACCTTGAGTGAGGCCCAGCTCTTAATCCTGATACTTGGTGTACCAGGATGCAGAAATGATTCAATGAGAGGTTTATCCCTGGGATGAATGAAGGTTTTAAAAATGTTCCGTCCTTGTACCAAAATCAGGAAATCAGAGTTGATCCGATAAGCTCATCTCTGCTGTATAAAATCAGATCATGATCGTTTTCCCCATCACACTGCCTGAAGACACCCAGGATGTAAGTCTGTGCTGCTATTCTCAGCTGGGCAATTTACATTAATGTCTATTAATTCACAATGTGAAGAAGTGGCAAAAAGAAAACACCAAGTTTAATTTCATGATGAGGTTATGGACTGTTTTAAGTTATTTGTGCATCTGTTACTAAACCCAGTACTTCCAGAAAGTAAAGGGTCAAATATTTTAATAAGACATTGCTTAATACTTAAAATGAGATGGTGAAAAAATTTACTAAAATTACATTCTCACTTTGTTTTTTCTTTCAGCATGATGGCTCAGGGAAAGAGAGTGAAGTTCTCACTGACGGCTTGTTTGTTTCTGGGAGCCTCTTCATTCATTTGGTCCCTGACCCCAACAGGTAATCTTTATAATAATAAATAATACTAGTTTTATATAACAAGATCATTGTAATGACTTATATTTCAACAAATGATTTAGCTTAATAATGTTTCTTCATAGCAGCTAGAACACAAAATGTTTTAGGTCTCATTTGGGTTTCAAAGACTATGAGAGAATATGTGATGGATATGGCCTTCAAAAATATGACCTCTGTTAAAATGCTATGTTTTATGACTTAAGAAATGAGTTTCAAACCTTTTTACATGCAATGAGACACATATCCTGTACAATTCAAATGAAAACAAACACATCTGGAATAATAACAAAAAAAATTCATAATCAATCAAACAATCAATCAATCAATCAATAAATCAAATTTTATATGTATAGCAAATTTTAGCAACAAGGCATTTCAAAGTGCTTTATATCATAAAACACAAAAACACAAAGTCATGCAACATGGAATCAACAATCAAAAGATTACTTTTAGTCAAGTGTCATCATTAAATTTTTAATCAATTATGCTTCAAAGGCAACTCTAAACAGGTGGGTTTCTAGTCTAGATTTAAAGGCACTCAGTGTTTCAGCAGTTTTGCAGTTTTCTGGAAGTTTGTTCGAGATTTGTGGTGCATAGAAGCTGAATGCTGCTTCTCCATGTTTGGTATGTTTGGTCCTGGTTCTGGGGAAGAAGAACAGAACCAGAACAAGAAGACCTGAGAGCTCTGGAAGGTTGATACAACAACAGCCATGTATTGTGGTGTGCTGCTAAACCGTTCAGTGATTTATAAACTAATACTTTAAAGTCTACTCTCTGAGCTACAAGGAGCCAGTGTAGGCACTTTAGAGCTGGAGTAAAGTGCTCTTTCTGCTGTATCAGCAAAAAGCTGCTGACACAGCAGAAATATCTTGCAACATTTTCACAGACTTAGACTAACGTCTTTTCAACAAGTTTTATTCATTTCCAACATTCAGTCTTGTTTAATGGGAGTCTATCATCCTCCCATGGCTAGATAATATTTGTTCATTCTACCAAAGTTCTCTAAATCTCTCCGACTGTAAGGCTATCTGTCCACATTCAAATTCTAAAATACTTAAGTCATACCAAGGAGAAATTAAATGTTATAGGAACTCATATTAATTCAAATTCTTCAGAGTTAAAATGGATATGATGACTGTTGGCAGGACAGATCTCCTGTAGCGGTCTGTGTTACTGTCATGAAGTGCTGTTGTAGAATGGTGAGAATGGAAGCAGAGGACCCAGATTTAATGCAATAATGATGATGGTTTTAATGATGACATACACAATACAAAAATCCAGGCAGCACAGTTGAGCAGAAGGCTATGGGCTCAGAACTGGTAATAACTGGAATAACTAAAAAAACAGGCACGGGGGAGATACAGGCTGACACGACAAACGAGAATATAGACCCTTGTCTATACTTGTCTATTGGGTCCTTACCCAACAAGGAGCAGGGAGCACAGGTGGGATTAAATACACAAGAGGTAATCAGGGAACACGAGACACAGCTGGGAGCAATCAAGGGCTAGACGGGATAACACAGAGACTCAACTGAGCACAGAAACATAAATTAATGCACAAAAAAACAAATCCTTACAGTTACAGCTAATGTAAAGAAGCCTCTGACTAAAGACACCGTTTTTCTAAGTCAGTCTAGGCCATTCCAGAACTTGGAATTTCCTTTTATGAAATTATTCTTTTGTTGATTTGCATACAACTCACTAGAATCAAAAACTGACATGATCTAACCCCACATTATGATGCAACCACTACCACGTTACACAGTGGGTGTTGTGGTCTGTTTGTCATTGCTTTTTTGTTTGTTTGTTTGTTTTTTGTCAAACATACTTTTGTACGTTTTCATTAGGCTGTCCCTCATTCTCCCTCAAGATTTTGTAGATTTCTGCAAGGATTGTCTTCTTTTGATAAAAGCATTAATGTGGTCACATGGAGAACACAGGTTACTGTTACCACCATCCTGCCTATCACCTGTTCCAACCATCCGGTAGAAGGTACTGGTCTCTACGGAGTTGGACTAAAAGACTGGCCAACAGCCTATACTCCCAGGCTATAAGACTTCTGAATTTACAGGGCTGTTGAGAAGTACCACTGCCTAATGTTCCCTTGAGCACTACTTACTTACTTATTTATTTATTTATTTATTTATTTATTATAGTGGGGTTGGGGAGCTGTCTACTTATTTATTCACATTTTTGAAGATGGGTGTATGCAAGCACTGTTGACATTTCTACCTTTTCAGCACTTCATTGGGAATCTGTTACTACTATTTAGTGTTGTGCATCAAACAGAATTTCACTGTCTTTTTTTGACAATGACAATAAACTCTTGAACTTGGACTTACTGTAACATGTAGGAAACCCCCACCAAAACAGCTGAACTTAATTTCTGGTCAGTCAGACTGAAGATAACGACAATAATACGTCAGTTAACATTGATTATGCTGCAATGTATTATAAATCTAAATGACAAAAAAACCACACTAAAAGTTCAGCTTTAGATTTATTTTTAAATCTAATGACAGGATGGTTTGAAATTACTAAAGAGAAAAATCTCCATTAAACTCCAAATCTAGTCATAAAGATTTTCATTGCATTTGGAGGAATGTTTTGGATCAAGGTGGCCAAAACATTCCTGGGTATTCTGATATGAAGATTTCTACAACAACCTACATGTTTAATGTCATTTGGTCAGAAAAGCACAAATAGGAATCAGTGATGAGTGAGTCACCTTTTTCTGTTAGCAGTAGCCTTCCAGCTTCCACGCTGCCAGCTCATCAACCAGACAATATCTCTAGAGAAGAGAGGCTGTTCTCGCTGCCACAGAGTGGAAACGACCATCTGCAGTGGATACTGCACCACCAAGGTGGGTGATGACATTCAAAACAAAAAACTAGAAATGGAAATGAAATGGAAGAGTTTCAACCCTGCTCATTTACTGTTTGGAGAGACTGTTGTGGTCTTGTAGGAGATCCATGAATGGATTTCATCTTAAGTTGGTACAGGTTGGGTAAACCAAAACATGAAAGAGGGCTCCATTCTTTCTGAGACAATAAACCTAAATCCAGTTTTCTATTTCCTTTCAGAACTTTGCATACATTGTTAGCTTTGGGGATTTTTAATTATAACAATCTACTTTGGAGTGAAATAATGATACAAAACATGTAAAAACAAGAATTATGTTTTATTGTTTTTTTCCCAACTTTAATTTACACAAGTTAAGAATGTATATTTATCAAACTTGGCAGAAGTAGTACTCTACTTGGCAAAGTGTTTGTTTATAAAGTTGAAAATTGTTCTCATTATTGAAAACATACTCTCTCTAATAGTAATATAAATTGGTGAAATTGTGTGGTTTCTGAGGTGCATGCAGATTCATTATAGCACCTAATTAGTTAATGGTATGTGTATAAGCTACAGCTGTTTACTAACAGCTGTTGCAGAAAATTCAGACTAGAAATCATTTTTCCACCATCTTTTTGGCGCTCTACTCTAGCACAAAACATGCACTATGTTGCAGTCAGTGCATACTGTATTGACTATAAAAGAAAAAGTATATTGGTGTTTCTTTAGATGTTTAAAAGTTAAACCAGCATAAAATAGAATAGAATAAGTTGGACAACAACTTAGAACCAAATGAGCAGAATTCATAAAGTATAATCTATACAAGTCCTGGATTTTTCTCGAGTGCAAGTCATGGTTTTATTGTTTTTGCCTTAAAATGAATTAGGTTTATTTCAAACACAGAAATTATGTCAATGCATTTTGAGGAATTTGATCACATTGATAACAAAGACAATGTTGTTTTAAGAGACTGTAGCTGGTTAGCAACAATTTTTCATGCTGAACAAGTCCTGCTTTTCTTTCATAACTAAAATTCTTCTCTGGTGATATTGAGAAACATTTTGCTATCAGTGGCTAGCGAATCATTTTGTTGAACCGAGTAAAGATGTTGCAGATAATAACCCATCCACTGGTATATAGCCAAACATCATTTGAAGCTGTTTTTCAGTTTCAGTGTGGGCTTTCTGACACAAAATGTTTTCTATGATTGAGAACATTTTTTTAAACTTAAATGTCATTTAGATGCAACGCAAAATGTTTTTAGAGTAGGCAGTTTAGTTTGGTGATGTAAAACATGGCAACAGCAGCATTTGCATTACAACAGAACCAAAATCCTTGTCTCCACTTTTTACCAATTCAGAATAAGTGAAATGGAGCTTTTACAAATGAACGGCAGAACCAAAGAGCTCTTTAGGCAAGGTAATGATTGAAAGAGAAAGTCATATAGAAACAGTCTTCAGTAACTGGGCTGCCACTTGCACCAATTTTCCGTGACCCATTTTTGAAAGTCTCAATGTAGCACAAGAACCTGTTTTTCCATTTGTTTGTTCCTAGGATCCCAACAGGAAGACGCTGTTTAGCAAAGCATACCAGCATGTGTGCACATATGGAGAATTGTACTACAAGACATTTGAGTTTCCTGACTGTTTGCCTGGAGTTGACCCTGTCGTCACCTACCCGGTTGCTTTGAGGTGCCACTGTGGCGGCTGCGCCATGGCCACGTCCGACTGCACCTTCGAGAGCCTGCAGCCTGACTTCTGCATCAAAGACATCCCATTTTACCATTAACCTTCCGTAATAAATTACATGACATTATTGTGTATATGATTTGTATGTTGTTTAGCATAGAAATGCAGATTGTAGAGAACTTAATTCAAGAAAAATTTCTTGAACTAAAAGTTAAATACAAAAAAACTATGGAGTACTTCTAGACTTATAAGTACATTCAAGCAACTACCACAGCATACAATAAATATCACCTCCAGCCCATGATTCCAGTTTATTTTGGAGAGAAAATTTTATTTTTTTTTAAAGGATTTTTTGGCCTTTATTTGAAAATAGCTAGACAGGAAATAGGGAAATGAGAGAGGGGGCACATGCGGCAAATGTCACCAGGCCGGGAATTGAACCTGCGACCGCCAGCATGAGGACTGTGGTTTGTGCTTTGCCCTGGCGCCACCACAGCACCCCCTGCTGCATTATTTAACTAAGTTAAAACTTAACTCACTCTGCAAAAGCTATGTAACACGAATAAACTTATGCAATGCAAGTATAACTTACATTGTATAAGAATTAATATTTATTAACAACAAAAGGAAAATGTCAAACAATGCCACTTGGAGAGAGGCAGCTGCCAGGAATCCGGGATTGATTGGACACAGAAAGAGAGGTGATTAGTTCAAGGAATGTTGATTTGTAATACCATAACCCTAAATAATACAGTGCTTATTAGAGGAAGACAAAATCCTAGGAGGGGTCTTTGCAGTTCCAGGGAGTGGGTTCAGCGGAGGGTGTCGGCAGGTTGAGGACGGAAGCGGCGTTGGAGTGCAGACAGGTAAGTTTTGGAGCGGCACAGAGGACCAGTGAGATAAACTGCTAGCTGATGACTTGAAGGAGGTAAGTGAAACGGAGAAGGATGTCTCGGGCATCTGGTGGGTAACAAACCACGGCTTCTTGAAAGGACTCCACCAGTAGTCAAGTGGACACAAGGACTTCTCAAAGAAGTCCTGAGGAGGATTCACAAGAACCAGATTAGCAAAAACTCTCAAAGACATCAATAGAAAACTAGGAAAGCTACAGAGGGCTGGTGTTCCAATACAGGAAAACACTCTGGCAGAGAGGTGATGGCAGTCAACTGCTCATATACTCCTCAGATGACAAGATAAACTGCAGGTGTGTGGAACCAGCACACCCTCCCAGAAACCACCTCCCGGCACCCTCTGGTGGACGAACGTTGGTAACTGAAAAATAAAAACCTTATCCCACATCCTGGTACCCAACAATACCCCCACCTGGCGGTCCAGAAGAGCTAGAGGGCAGAGATGAGTAATATCATCAGGAGGGGTCCAAAATAAACGAGCCAGGGACCCATGAGCAGTCCTCTGGGCCATAGCCCTCCCAGTCAACGAGGTATTGCCACCCACGCTCTCACTGACTGGAGTCCACGACTCGGCAAACCGTGTATAGTCAAACTTTATGGCCATCAATGACCCGGAGGTTGGAGGGGACTCGGCAGAAGGGCACAAGGGGCTGGTGTGGCCAGGCTTGACCTGTGAGACATGAAACGTAGGGTGGACTTGAAGAGACGATGGAAGGCGAAGACGGACAGCAGAAAGACTGATAACACTCTCAATCTCATATGGACCAATGTAGCGGGAGGACAATTTCTTAGACATAGATTTTAACGAAATGTCTCTGATAGAGAGTTAAGCTTTCTTTGGAAGTGTACGAAGGAGCGGGTGTCCTTTTCCGGTCAGCAACGCGGCGATTTATTTCAGTGATGCGGTTGAGAGCAGTGACTGTGGTCTTCCAGATAGTTTTACAGCGCCGAATGTGGTGTTGGGCAGAAGTGACCGAAATGTCCTTTTCATCGGCAGGAAATAGTGGGAGTTGATATCCTAGCCCAATCTAGAGCGCGATCAGACAGATGCGCAATGACGTTGGAAATCTTCCCTCAGTCATGGGCAAAACTATGAGGAGACTGATTGAATTGATTACTACATTGCATCAAAAAGTCCCCTGCATTTCTTACGGTCACTATCAAACCTTGTTGGATTGGGAGGCCGGCAATCGGAAAACATGGACTGGACTGAAGCCTCGGAAACGGGAGCCAGTTTCCGTCTCTTGGGCTGGATCAGCGGCCAACGCAGGAGCAGTAGTCTGTTGAAAATGAGTTTGGAGAAAATCAGTTAATTCAGCAAAACAATTGCTTGTTTCAGCTTGACAATTTCCAAGTTCTTGCAAAGGTGTCTCATGATTTTTGGATGAGTGTTTGTTGTTGATGAAGGGCTCTCCGGGCTGTTTCTGGTGGGTTTTCTTCTTGGCCAGAGTGTTCCCTTTTAACCTTGACAACAAGTATGGGGTCAAGGTTAAAAGTTGGTAATTAGCCACAAAGTGATGGTGGTGTTCAGGAGACTGTGCTGCACAGTTTAGATCCCAGTAAATGGATGAACATAAAAAAAATCTGTTTTTCCTACCCTCCTGTCTTTAAATGTTTTCCCTACTATGGTATGGGATGACCTCTTAACCCCAGAGCCATAAGAAGCTATGGTCTTATTTCTGTAAGCCTCAGGCAGATTTGTTGCTCTCATCACTCTCACTTCCACTGTCAAGAGCCCACCGACTTAAATGTCTGACTTTTAAAAGAACAGTTTGATTAACAGTGTTCTGATTACTGTTGTTAATCTGATGTGGAAATAAATGTTAATTTTTTATTCAACAGAAACAGTATTTTTACTACTTTTTACATAAATGTATAAGGTTTTTTATATTAGTCTTTCAGTAGTGTTATTTTATGTTATTTTATATTATATTAGGAAACTTACTGGCAGTTGTTGAGTGTCCTAATTTCTAACTGTTTGACATTAATTAGAAATTTATTTCAACTTCTTCAGAGCATCAAAATGCTCGCCGAGAGAAATCTATTTTGACTGTCATATTCAACTCTGTTGAAACTTAAAATTTACACTTAGTTAATATTTGAACCAACCAGAAAAGCTGATATTTGCATTTCTGAGCTGTCCCCAGCTAAGAAGGCTGAAAACTGAATGTGGAGCTGCAAATTCACATTTTGTCCAAAAAAGCTTTCCCCCTCGCCGAGAGAAAGCTTTTTTGGCCTCTTACATTCAACTCTATTGTAACTGACTTATTTGCAGTGTGAAACAACCAGAATAGCTGATTTTCAGCACTTTGGAGCTGTTCCACAGACTGAAAAATTAATGTGGAGCTGCAAATTCATATTTTGTCCATTTTGTACTTCTCTTGCCGACAGAAATCTTTTTTGGACTCTCACTTTCAACTCTCATAAAACACAAAATATGACTTTGTTTCAGTTTCAAACAACAAGAACTGCTGCTTTTCAGCATCTCAGTTTTTTTTTTACAGCTAATAAGGCTGTAAATTTAATGTAGAGCTGCAAATTTAGATATTGCCCAAATTTAACTTTTCTTGCTGAGATAAAGCATATTTGGCCTCTCATGTTGAACTCTCATGAAATACAGAATTTAGAATTTGATTCCAGTTTCAAACTAAAATAACTGCTGTCTTTCAGCATTTTGGGTTGTTTTATAGTAAATAAGTTTGAACATAAGATAGCTGTGTATCTACAAATTCTCCATTTTTCACTTCTTTCGCTGAGATTAATCCATTTTTGCCTTTTCAGGTGCAGCGTTTGTGAAACGCAACATTTAGACTTGGTTCTAGTTCCAAACCACCAGAAGTGTTGTTTTTACATCATTCTGAGCTGTTAGACAGGAAATATTTTTGAACATAGAACACAATTATGCGAAATTTCACATTCTCCTTTTTTCAGATTTTTCGCTGAGTTAATCATAGCCCAGTTTCAATATATTTTTACAATTTACACAAAAAAACTGTACTGAAACAAAGTGATTGCAACAAAGGACAGCTTTAATAGCATTTTGATTGACATTCTAGGGAATTTAGGAAAACTAAAAATAGCATTCCTAAATACTGCATCATGTCTAACCCAACTTTTTAAACAATTAGCTGCAGGACAAATTATTTTATGCATTTTCTGCAGTGGTCACCATTTTCCTCTTTCAAAATGTTGCAACAACACATGTGAGCCAGCAGCTTGTTGACCACCAGGTCTGCAAGCGGACTGAACCGAATGAATGATGCAGGGAGACATTATGCCATTTTTCAGCAACATTTTCTGAAGATATGAATCTACTTGCAGGAGCTGGATGACCAAGGGCATGAACAACACTGTGCAAGTCTTGCAAGTGTGCTGAGTCTTTTTCTTGGAGGGACAGACTTGGCAGCAGATAAATCCTTATATGTCCCGACTAGACAAATGATGAGAAGTGGGATGGAGAGAAAGAAGAAGGTGCATTGGAAAATTAGCTTGTAAACTTAAGAGGGAAAGGAGCAATAGGAAACTCAATAAGACTTATGACCCAAACTGTAGCACAGATCCATACAAAGACCTTTATGCTTCGTTTGAAGCGATACCACAATGGCCAGGCGATGACCAGAAACCTGTAATGACAGACAGCGTATGATTAGAATACTTGTCCTATGTGCTAATTTGTGCACCTTTCTTCTGTACATGATCTACCTTTCTAGGGCAACACACATCATGAAGCCAATACTGGCCTTCACACCAACATAGTAGACCATTCTAGAAATACAGATTGCCTCATAACTGTCAGGTTTTAAAAACCAGACCAACAAGCAGCATATCTGGATGAGCTCAGAGATTAGGAGATTGACGACAAAGACATGTGCAACTTTGTCTTTAATCTGCAGTTCAGTAGAAAAACAACAGAAAGTTTGTTAGATACAATATAGTGGGTCTACCCCTGTTAAATTGCCACATGTTTTACATTTTCAAAGTGAGAACAACATAAGTAGTTATTCCTCCTTCATTATAACATGAATCCTCTGCAATTCAGAAGAGAAAGGATTTAGTAGTCTTTATTCACCTGTGAGTGAAGTGCATACATTGCTAGCATGGTGAGTGGGAACCCTATCCATACTACAATCCATGCAATCACATAGGAGGCAGCAAAAATGACAGCTGGGTGGAAGAGGGGAGTAACCTCTGTAAAAACGGCATTGTAGTCATAGTCAAAGTAAGTGTCATTAAAATTCTCAAAGTAGTTGAAGTAATCCATCTTCAAAGCTGAAACAGGAACAAGTCATAAATTACCCTTGTTTATAAAAAAAAAATTAACAAAAAAGTTCAGAACAGAAACGTGTAATATGTAGAAAAATGTTTTTTTTTTTTTTTTTTACTTACATATATGTTAAAACTGTCACTTGTTGTGACAGTCTAATATGAGACAGATAATCCGTGAAAAGAGTAATGTCCTCCACCTCCTCACAGACCTACAAGTCTGTAGAAATCCACCGCTCCCGGTCAGAAACAACTAAGATTCAGGAGGAGAATCTTGGGTTTACCATATTTTTCGCACTATAACGGGCACCACATTATAATGCGCACCTTCAATGAACGGCCTATTTTAAAACTTTTTTCATATATAAGGCGCACCGCATTATAAGACGCAAAGAATAGACGCTACAGTAAAGGCTGGGCTTACGTTATGCATCCATTAGATCAGCGTTTCTCAACGCGGGCGGTACCGCCCCCCAGGGGGCGTTCAGAGGGCGGCAGGGGGCGCTGGCGGACATTTTTACAAAAGGGGGGGCTGAGATTCGGTTGGGGGGCGTTTGCATGAATATAAACTTTACACCTTAAATGCACAACAATACCAGTTTAGACGTTGAGCTACTTGCTAAAAACTGTATTGTGTAACATTAAAACATGCTTGGCTGCAGC
Organism: Phalloptychus januarius; assembly: GCA_902982915.1. Classification (NCBI taxonomy): domain Eukaryota; kingdom Metazoa; phylum Chordata; class Actinopteri; order Cyprinodontiformes; family Poeciliidae; genus Phalloptychus; species Phalloptychus januarius. The sequence continues at coordinate 330,064 of CADWAE010000197.1, read as the reverse complement.
AGTGTTCTCTTCTCTTCAGTGTTTGTTAGCTTCTTGTTAGCTCCGCTCCTGCTAATGGTAGCTTAGCATCAGTTCAGCGATACACCAGCTGATGACGTTGCTGTGAGATTCACTTGTCAGCCCGTTTTATAGAGTTAACATCGGTGCTGAAAGTGATCCGGTATGAAACGGTAGAACCACAGCACCTTTGAATCTTAATCATAAGAATACCGGGATTTTTTCCATTGTTTTAAAAGGGTTACGTCAGTCTCTTCACTCCATAACACTTTTAATTTGATTCATTAGGATTTGATTAAGAACCATCTTTGTTGTTTGTAATTTATATTCAGTAAAACTATTAATCTATAAACCAATAGACAGGTCTATATAAAGATGTAATCCATGAATCTGTCCCATATTTGTATGGCATTAAAAGGATCTGGAAGTTTTGTTTTTCCACTGGAAGCTCTGTTTTGCACAATAAATTCCATGAGGGTGAAATTTTATAGATGATACTCTGATGTCCCATTCTCCTGAAGGCAGCACAGAGCTGCACCACAGAAACACTGGAGAGAAGAGTTATGGAAAGAAGAGTTATGATTAATCTACCTTTAATGTTGCAGAGCTCAGTCTTTTGCAAATAGTTCAAAGTTTAAACTGGTATTGTAGAACATCTTTCATCTGGTCATTTTGTGCAAGATTTAACAACATCATAAAATTACACAGAACAAGAATATTTTTATCCACTCTGATTGGCTACTATTAGGCCTAAAGATTTTAACTTGAATACTCATTTCATTTTTTGTAGACGCCTGTCTATTCACATGACTTTTTTGTTCTCTGGGAAATTATTTTTCATGATAAATACAGACATAACCATAAAAATTAAAACATCTACAAGAATGATAATAATATTAATAATAAACTAATATTCAGTGCAGGTTTTCTGCATCGTCTTTGATGGGGGGCGGTGAGGGACCTGAATAATGGATAGGGGGCGCTGGCCCAAAAAAGGTTGAGAAACACTGCATTAGATGGACGTGCGCTAAAGGGAATGTCAACAAAACAGTCCGATAGGTCAGTCAAACTTTATTAATAGATTACAAACCAGCGTTCTGACAACTCTGTTCACTCCCAACAGAGTGAACAGTTGGGAGTGAGGCGATTAAACTCATGTCTGATCGCCTTGAGTTTAAATGCGCCGTAAGCTTGTCTCTTAATAGGAACCATTCTGGGGTCTTTACACAAACACACAAATGGAAATGAAATGGCACGCTTCGCGCAGTCATGAAGAAGCACCACACGCTTCTTCTTCTACAAGGGAAAATGAAGTCAACAGCTGCTTACCGTAGTTTCGAGACCTGTTGTGGCTCAATATTGGCCCACATATAAGGCGCACCGTCAGCTTTTTAGGAAATTAAAGGTTTTTAGGTGTGCCGTAAAGTGCGGAAAATACAGAATATGCCTTCATATGTGGCTATGTTAACTACCCTATGTCAGGCTCTAAAGTAGCAGAAAGCAAGGGGAAGAGTTTGAGCAGCACCTACACTAGCATGATTGACAATGCTAAGACCCTCCTCCTACATCTTATTGTTTTTTTCGAATCCAGAGGTGTATTTCTGTAGTTAATACTCGGAGAAGGAAGCGGAGCTAAATTTTTTCACAGCTGATACTATACTGTCATGACAGTTACAGTTTTAACATATGAAATATATATATATATATATATACATTTTTGTTTTGTTTTTGCTTTTTAATAAATGTCACACTTTTAACTAAAGATGTTTTATAATAATTTTTTTTGTATCTGAAATACAAAAAAACACCCTCATAATATTCTCATCTTAATGGTATACTCAAAACATTTTATAACTGATATAACAAAAATAAAAATACATTCTTAGCTGTTACACATTTTAATAGGACACCAGAAGAATGTGTACACTGCTCTAAGGACTAAAGAAAAACACATAAATACTCACAAAGATGAAAGTTTTCCAAGGTACAAAGCATATAAAGTATAGGCCTTTTGTTTACTTTCTCCTGCCTAAATTCTTGTTCCCAAGGTTACTAAAGAAAAATACATCAAAGATAGTTTGCTGCTAAGAGTGCTCACTTTGTCATTCTGCAAATACAATTTGACAAAGATCAGTTGTAACACATATGTCATACTCTGATCAAATTTTTAACACAAATATTATCCGTTTTCAGCATGAATTTAGTAATAAAATTTGCTACCAGTAAACTTAAATGCCAGCTTATTGAAGATAGTTACTGTAAATACTAATTTACAGTATTTGACCGAATATGGCCACCTTTATCTCTACCAGGACAGAATTAGAAATCATGCCTAAGAGAGGGAAATATGTTTGTGATCATCATTCTGTTCAGAAGTCCGATGGTGTGACATTTCTGATCAGGATTTCCTGATACTTGAAGCCATTTTGCACCTCTACACACAGCCGGTTTTCAGTACTAGTAAAAGCAAAGCACACCACTTAGGCACCAGCATGCTGCACTATACACACGTTTTTCTTCCATTAAAGACATACCACTGAATCATGGTAAGAATGTCTTTCCAGGGGTGCTATGTTGGCGCAGGGGCAATGCAGAACCCACATATTGAGGCCTTAGTCCTCATGCTGGTGGTTGTAGGTTCAACTTCTGGCCTGACAACGTTTGCCGCATGTCTTTCCCTTCTTTCATTACCTTCTTTCCTGTCAAACTACTTTTGAATAAAGGCTGCTAGAGCCAACAAAACCTTCAAAAAATGTCCATCCAGAGTTCCAGTTTGATTCATTACTCTGCAGAGCACAAGGAACAAATCAGAGCTGACTTTTCATCTTTTAAATCACGGACATTTGGGGATTCAACTACAGAGCCCTTTAGCATTATGTGCTTCATTGAGGAAATGTCATGTTTAGAGGATAATTGTCCACCTGCCTCAAATCTGATGATTGATGGCTTCCTAACTCTGTCATGAGGCCCTCACTCCTTTCCTTGCAGAGTGATAATCTGAACTTTTAGAACTTTTGAATTAGCCATCCTTATAACATTTGATGTGGTGTATCTCCTTTAAAAGTTTTATGTGTAAAGTGACCAGGGTGAGGAGTGAAGCCATATTAGCCCAGTTTGTATTTTTGTGTTTCTCCAGAAGAAAAACAAATTTTGGTTCAACTTTAAACCCTTCGAAATTTTTCTTGGGCCAGAGTGTTTACCTGAGGAAAGCTATTCAGCCATTTACCAGGCCAAAGGTGCAGAACAGTAAAGGCAGACATTTAAAAATAATGTTTAGTTTGTCAAGTGATTGGAAACTTCCAAGCAGGTCTTGGAAGTTTTGAAGAGCTGCTTGAAAACTTCAAGCAGCTGTCCAAGTTCTTCTTGTTTGTAGAACTTGTTAAATTAAAATTAGTTCTGACCACTCCCTGATGTTCCTGACCTCATAAGCATGAAAATTGACCAGGGTGACAAAACTTTTATGAGGGTGAAAATACTCTTTTTAATACTTATCATTTTTGCTAAGTTTTAACATAGGAACTTACCCCTTAAGGATGCACATAGTTTCTTAAAGCTTAGTGAAGCTCATACATATACTTATACCCAAATAGATTTCTTTTAGTGTTATATTAGAGAAACAACTAAATCAAGGTATTAATACTGTTATGGGAGTCCATAACAGTAGTAATACTGCTATGGGCTATCGACCCGGTGAGGTCGATAGTCCACACACCAGCGTACTCCCCCATCTTTTTTACGAACGAGAACCACTGGTGAAGCCCACTCAGAAGATGATGGTACCACTACTCCAGTGTCCAACATGTCCTTGAGATGCCTTTCATCTTCACCTTGGAAGCCCAATGGTGTGCGTCTGACAGGCTGCCGCACTGGTCTTGCCTCTCCAGTGTTAATCTTGTGAGCTACAGCAGAGAGCTGGCCAAGGTCTGTATCATTGGCTGCAAAGAGAGACTGGTATTTTAAGAGCAGCTCAATTAGTCTCACCTGCTGGTCTTCACTGAGAGCTTCACTAGATGATGTATAGAGAGCTTGAAGGTGTTCTGGTAGATCTAGAGCATTTTTCTCCACTCTTCCAACCTTTGGTCCATCTGTGTGGCTGTTCTCTTCCACGGCCACCGTTGGTTGTTGGTCATCTTCCAAATCCAGCATTATAAGGGGGTCATCAGGGAAGGTTTCAACCAGAATGCCAACACACGCCCCACAGGGTAATGATGCATTGGTATTTGAAAAATTACAAAAGTCGAACTGGAACCCTGGAGTCCATGTAGATGGCAACACTTCCTGATGAGACAGCTTCTGTTATGTTAAGTGGTTCCAGGACAGCTGGAAGCCCAGGTTTGGGTTTATCAACTTTTCCCCAAACAATGCATTCACTCTCTGGTGGTATTCTAACATTGTCCTCCAGAAGCACACGAGCCACAGAGTAATCCTCCTCACTTCCTCCAATGACACAAGCTGGGATTGGTTCTTTATCCACGAATACTTGGTGACCAGCAAAGACTGTCATCTTGGCTGCCTGCATTGCATCAAGGCCTAGGAGCAGAGCATCATGGATCCGGCCAACAAAAACCATCCAGTTGAACTTGTGTTTCCCAATTCCTAATGTTACCTCCAATTCACCCAAGGCAGGCATATTGCTTCCCACTCCTGCATTACAGAGAGATGTTTTGTTGAGCGGCTTCTTTGCTTCCTGTGGCAGCATGTTGTAAACGTCTTCTGAAATTACTGTGGCTTCTGCGCCAGTGTCAACAACTGCTTTTACAGGTAGGCCATTGACAGTCATTTCAATTTGCAAGCTAGGACCCTTTTTAGTTGTACGTCCGAGCTGTGGGGCGGGGTGCTGAGCCTCCCTACTTTCAACGGCCCTGTGGGATTCAGAAGTAGGCTCCCTTGGATTGGTTCTGCACCGAATTGGACTCGGTGATCTTGAACACTCTCTCATCATATGCCCAGCTTCACCACAACGAAAACAGATGGGCTTGTTCATTTGACTTGGGCTTGGCGACCGGGCTCGGGAATTTTGAGTAGGTAGCTGACGTGATGCCATCTTGTCACTTTCTTGCTCTTGTTTCCTGTTGGCATAGACTGATGTAGCAGTTCCAAAATCAGCTGACACAGTCTGAAGGCGTTCTAACTTTAAATTTAGCTGCTCCACTTTGTCCATAAGCATCTTAAACTGATCCTCTGTTACATACTTTGTGCTCTGGAGGCATCTGGAGGTGGGGCAAAAGTCATCAGGAACATTTTCACCCTCATCAGCCCAGGAAATACGCTGGGCCCTCCCTGCTCTTATCTCAACCTCTCGACCCAGAATTGCATTAAAATTGTGTTCATGGGCTTCAGCAAGCTTTTGTGCCTCAGCCAATGATGGAGGGTCACGATTTATTACTTCATAAGCTACTTTTTGATTCTTTAGGCCTTTCAAAAAGACATCAGTTGCCAGCTGATCCTGGAGTAATATATCTGTTCCTGGATATGCCAAACTCACCAGGCGTCGCACTTCCTATGCAAACTCTGCAGTTGATTCTTTGCACTGACGCAGCTCTCCCAGCTTCCGGCGAACAGTGGTGGGGGGGTCTTTTACTCCAAATCTTTGAGTAAGCTGCTCTTTGAGAAGAGTATAGTCTTTACGGATATGTCCAGGCAAGGAACAGACGTAACATATTGCAACCCCACGGAGACATTCATAAAGCTTATCTACTCTCTCTGCCCCTGTCCATCCACATTTACTAGCCTGACGTTCAAAAGGGAGCAAAAACGAGTCCCAATCCTCTCTGCCGTCATATGTTGCCAGCTTAACCTTGGCTGCTTCATGCAGAGGTTGTATTGCCATCTCATGCCGACTCTCAGTCTGGCCAAATCCTCCATATGTATCCTGTGAAACAGGATGTGCTGCAGAGGAGCGCCGATGTATGTCATCCACTCTAGGCCTTACAGTTGGATCATGGATGGCTGAAGTGTTGGATGGGCCTGCATTACGTGACCTTTGCCGAATTACTTCGAATTCTGCAGTAAATGGTGTGTATGGCTCTGGGGTTTCTTGCAACATTAAGGGAGGAGGGGCAGCTCCAGTATTCAGTATTTGGCTGCTTGTTGTTGGATGCACAGCTCTAAATGTCTCCTTCTGCTCTGCTGCAACATGCTGTAGCACTAGTGTTAGCAGTTGCTTTAACTGTTTTGACTGATGATCCAGTAATATTTGCAGCCAGGGTGGAGGTTGGTCTGATGGTGCCGCTGTAGCTCCCAGTAGTTTCTCATTTTCATCCATTTTTTTTAAATTATTGTTATTATTTCTTATTTATTTATTTATTTTGAACAGTCACTCTTGCCGCTTTGTTTCAGGCTTGGCATGTCAATCTACTGTTTTTACAGTGAGGTCGTTACTTTTCTTGACAGCCGTTTTTTTTTTTCCGTTTATGCCAATAAGTTAGCTTTTCCAACCGGCCACCGGCTTGATCTTAACGTACAGCCTCCAAAATCAGCCTTCATTATTTTTCTGGACTGTATTTTTTACTCTTTTTCTCTTCTGCCTTACTTCTACTGGAGCGATTAATCCGAAACACCCAGGACTTTCCTGTTTGTGTCTCCGGTCTGAAAAATCCCACTTCTGACACCAGTTGTTATGGGAGCCCACGGATGGATTGTGACAGTGCGGAATAATAACCACTCCAGGAAGGGATGATCTTGATCTTCCTTTAATGAAGATCAGCAGTACAGCTGGATGTGCTCTAAGGCCGATGCAGACGAACTTTACACGTCCACACCAGAGTCAGCGAGCATCAACACTAAAAACAAACAAAAACTTTCCCCCGCAACACACAACCATTGCATGCAAAGCTCTGTCAACGAGGCAAATGCATAACAACAAACCCAAACTCAGATCAGCCCAGCCAGCATGGGAAACAATGTAGGCACAAGCAGATACATTAAGTATTACAATACTTTTATTTGAAGCCTGAGACATACTTAGTCAACAGTTACCATGTGTGCAAAAACAAAGTAAATTATTAGCAGAAACTAATAAGAAAAGTGTCTGTATGTGCAAAGGTTTGAACAGGAAGAGGCTTAGCAGCCTGCCTCGCTTCAAGGCCTAAAACAGGATGTTGTTTAGACTTACATGTCTCAGTTAAAGGTTGATTTTAACACCTCTTGATAAAAAACAAATACATCAGCTAGAATATTTGCATATCGGCCCACTTTGTTCTGTATTTGATTTTTTTGATACTTCCTTTGACTAACACCTTTTTATGTTGAACTTATTTTGAACTCACACCTTTCTTATTTTGAACTCTGTCAGACAGTTCTCGGAAAGTTGGTGTTTTGCAAAAAGTCCACACCTGCGTGCGTGGTACGGAAAGAGCTGTATAAAGAGAGGATGTTTCCTTATCCAACTTAGAGCTGACTTCGACAAGCTGACTTAGATGGTGTCAAGCGATCTCCATCTGCAGATGTTAAATAAAGTGTTTGTTCCTTGAAGCTTTGAATCTCAGTAGCCTTAATCCAGAGAACAATTTAAAGTTTTCTCCTACAATTTGGCGCTGCAGGGGACGTGAGACCCTCGCAGGGTCTCATGTTGGCACATCTATCCAGAGGACTCCTGCAGAGGGCTGATCACCACTCAGCTGATGGCCCACCAGCCAACAGCTGTTTTCCTCCAGACCTCCAGAAGGCCTGTCAGTGAGAAGGGGGGCTCTGCTGGTGTCAACTGTGAAGGATCAGCCCCAACGAGACAAACAACCTTAAGGCTGAGCTGAGCGAGGAACAAAGCTTCTGAAATTAAGGTAAAGGAAACGTGAATATTTAAAAGGGATCCAGTAGGATTATTCTGGTTACAGATAATCTGAGGTAGGGTTACTCTGTTAGGAACAGAGGCCTGAGGGTAGATTATATTTTGGAGGGTAGGCTGTTTTATAATTGAATTGAAGTAAGAAGCTGATGTCTACAAAGTCTACATAAAACCAGTTGTCGACTCATCAAGCTTCCAGTACTTCAGGATGACATGAAAGAGACTTAAAGAATCTCTAGATTTACACATTTAGAAGTAAATTATTAATTCTTCAAGTACTTTGGTGACTCATGTCTATGCTTTTATTTTGAAGGAGGTTTGTTCCATTTGTTTTCTTCTTCTGATGTTCATCAGTTGATCTGTTTTCTGTTTGCTGTTGAGACTGATGGTGCAGTCATTGATGGTAAACTGCTTCACTTTATTTGCACTGTTGACTTACATCAGTAAACCTATTTCAACACCTGATGACCAGCGTGCTTTCTGACCGAAGCCCTGTAGTGGTTAGTTAACAAAAATCCAGCTAACAGAGGTCAAACTCCTCAACAGCAGGTTTTAAACATACTACATGTTAAAACAGAGGTAATCTAATTAATAATGTCTTTCACTTCGTGATGGAATTGCTGACAAAGGAGCTTTTCACTCATATTTTGATTTATGGAATCAGCCTGTATTTGCTGAATGCAGATACAGTTGAAAACAGTTTCACAATTCAGTAAAAATTTTTGTGAAGAATTATCACATAATTGCCTTTTATTGGCTGATTTTATCAAGTGCTAAAAACATCAACAACATGAGATTCTGTACAATAAAAATGTTATTAAACATTTCAAAAGCAGAATAAATAATTTCTGTGTAACCAAATTAATCCTTGTCAGCGCAAACTTTGTATTTTTCAATCATGTGATTCTGACTTCACTGCTGTCCCTCAGTTGGTTGGCAAAACCTGCTGACTTACACATAGCATATGAGATATGATGTTTTAATAGAGCAAATAATAAAGACGCAAAAACGTTTTTGGGTCTGGTTGAGGCAGTTGGTCAATAGAGTCACCATTGATATTACTGGATTCTATATAATGTGGCTTAAAGCTGAGATGCTGATGTTTGGTTATGAAAAAATACATATTCTCTCTGCATATAAATCTATAAATAGTTTGGTTTATGTCAATGCTGTAAAGATGCAGGAAAGAACAGACTCGTTGCCATGGCAACCAATAAACAACAGCGCCAGGAGCGAAGAGCAAGGATTACGTTCAAGTGCATCAGGATTCAACACTAAAAAGCCAAAAAAACATTTTCCAAACAAAAAAGTTCGTAGAAACACCAAACACAACATTCTGTCCATTGCAGATTTATGCTTTTGAATTTCCATTCTGCGATCATTATAAGTGATCGCCTGAAACACTAGCGGTGGTTGATTAGCTGACTTAAATACCTGCTCTCCTCATCATGTGTCAGGAAATCTATTTACGTCGCCTTATTTTTGTGTTTTGAACCTAAATACCCGAACTGTGCAGTAAGAGTACATGTTAAGGTGATAAAAGTTAAGCTAGCATAACTAACTGTCCACTTTGTCTACTTTTTAAACAAAGCTTGTTACTGACCTGTGAAATTTGATTCCCTGGGACCTTAACTTGCTGTTGTAGTGTTGACTATATAAATAATTTGCGTCCCTTTTTCAGATTATTTGCTTGATTGTGTCAATTTCCGGAGCACTTAAAGGGACATGGAGAAAAAAAAAAAAGAAATCCCGACTTACTTTCTCGAGATCCCGACTTATTTTTTTTTTTCATTTCGCGGGATCTCGAGAAAATAATTCGGGATTTCTTTTTTTTTTTTCTCCATGTCCCCTTAGGGGCTCCGTAATTTCCCCGTACTGAGCGGACTTAAGTTTTACAAAGGAATTTTCAAAAGCATTAACTGGCTGTTGCTGTTTTGAATACAGAGCGTGTAGATGCTGCCGAGTTACTATTGCAGATGCAATAGATGCAGCAGGCACATAAAGAAAAAAAGGTGGAGGAAATATTGGTGGGGACATGTCCACACCAGTTCTTCGGGAAGTTACAGTTATAGATGGATGTAACTCCTGTTTCTCAATTCAAAGTTTGAAGAAAAAAAACTATTGTAATGCCACTTTTTGCCACAAGATGTTGCCATTGACTTATTAGATGTGGGGGTTTGGTTTACTTAAACGTAATAATTTACTTAGAAAGACTTTGATTGATCACAACTGCAGCTTAACATCATTTTGTTCAGAATTTTGATCATAAAAATGGAAAAATGTTTGTCCAAGCTCAAATCTGAGAATGCATTCTTCCACTTTTCATTATAAATTCAAAGTTAATTCAAACTTGTGCCTACATTTTGAGTGTGTGAATTCTCCGCAAATACAGAGTTGCACAAAAAGTGAGGCAGTGGCATCTGTCAGGTTTTCAACATGTTTCTTTTGTTTTGTTTCTTTTTTTTGGATCCTGACTTATCGGTCTAAGATTTGGCTGCGGTGTGCAGAGTTGGCCTGCAACTTTACTGTTCAGAGTTTCCTCTGGTGTCTGACGAGTTATGGCTGTAATAAACCTCTATATCTACCTACCTCACACACACAAATATGCACAGACACACGCACACACACACAATTCAGAAAAACCCAGAAAGGCTCTTGTTGCTGATATACAGTATATCAAAGTTAATGAGTAATCCTGATGCTAATGTTATTTCCATTTCATTAACCTGCAGTAAATAAAACAGAGTCTGAAAATGAGCCTCAGGGACTTTTCCAACTTTTCAACTACCAAAATGCATCATTTATAGTGACTGTACACAAATCAGGCCTGTTTGCACATAAATTGATACATTGAGAGAATTATTTTTCCTTATAATCAACATGGATAATTGCTGCTATTTGACAAGATATTACATTTATGTATTAAATATAGTAAATGTCATGTTCAGTATAGTGGTTAAATGCTAAGAACATTTGATGCTTTATTTTAATACAAATCCTAGCTAAACATTTTGACTACAAGGATCTGTTGTCATTCACAATGCTCAGCAGAAAACTTTCAGGCTGAACTGTTTATGTGAACTGTTTTGTGGAAAACATGCTAAAATGTGGCAAAAGTAAATAACCAAATAAATTCTAATACTGGATAAAGTTTCTGTACTGAAAGAATTTAGTACAGAAACACTTGTCATTTCTATGTTGTCAAATATAGAATGACAAGTGTTTTAATTGCAGCTCTTTTCATTTAGATTTTAAATGTTTATTAGGATTTCAGTGACATTTTCAATGCAATTTTTGCCTGTGAACAACCGTACTACAGTGATTCTCAGCAGAAAAGGTTTAGATGGCAAATTCTTATGAATGCTAAAGTCAAAGTTGTTAGCAAGCAAAGCTTCAGTTGTAGCAGTTGTTACTGTCGTGAAATGTGGTGTGAGGTGGTGAGGCAGGCATGGTGGACCCATGTTTATTTCATCATTAAAATGATTAAATAAGATTGTTTGACATCATTAAAATGATGAAATAAACAAAATCCAAAGTCCAAAATCCCAAATACCAGGCAGCACAGATGAGCAGAAGGCAAAGGCTTGATTCTGGTAGCCACTGGAGGAAAAAACTTGAGACATGGGCAAACAACAAGACAGACACGACAAGGACCCGACAAAGACACAGAAACACAGGCGACTTTAAATACAATCAGGATAATCAGGGAACGAGACACAACTGGGAACAATCAAAGCGTAGACAGGACAACACGGAGAGACAAAAGACACAAACCTAAAATAAACACACAAAAACTCAAATCGCCACAGTTACAAAGTAATAGTCTTTCTTTCTAAAAACTGTTTAGATGTGACTTTGTCAGAGTATGGGGTTTTAGGTGTTTTACTTCTTCTGTAATGTAAAATGTCACAGTTTTCTAATGAGTAGTTGTGCTGGACAGGAGAAACGTCTTAAACATGCAGCACAGTGGGCTCTGAGGACCCACTGGATGGATGGATGGATGGATGGATGGATGGATGGATGGATGGATGGATGGATGGATGTGTTATTGTGCTATTGGTGATTAAAAGGGAATTTTAAAAAGTGTAATTGAAATGAAGGAATCAGCAAATTTCTATATTAAAGGAATAAACATGACTTTGACATTCAATAACTGGAAACCAGTGAGAAACAAACATGGCTTTCGATCTTTAGTTAAAACTGAATAAAATACTCTTTTACCCGCAGCATTTTTAATAGAATAATTGTCTTATTGCTTAATATTTACATAAATAGTTTTACAAACCAGAGCACACATTTTAAAAATTCATAATAAAATAACTAATATTTTAGCTGTTAAATCAGTATAATTTCTATTGATGTTGATATCTACTCCTTTGAAAACCTCGCACATTTTACACGACTTTTATTGGTTACAATATATTTATAATCACTAACTGTGTTTATCCATGCAGTCTTTTCTGAAACAACATAAAAACATGCTGGGCAACAACAGAAGAGATTGCCTCCAAAATTATTTTAATATCTGTTTATTATATTTATTTAAACTTTCAGCTTTAGTTTCAGAAATTTGCTAAATTTACCAATATTCATGTCTAAAATAAAACCTTGTGTGTTGCGGGCTGGATATGTCCAATATTTGAAATCCGCGCTCGTAAAGCTTCTTGATCTCTTATTATTGATGGACTTTAATAAAACACGTCACCAGATTTTTAGTAAGGTTCAGTCCCTGGGGAGGATGAAGGGCTTCGTCTGGGCTCCTCTTTCTTTTGCCTCTTCTTGTTTTGTTTTTTTTATTGCTCGTTTGTTTTTGTTGTTTGTTTGTTTTGACTAACTATGTAAGGTGAATGTTTTACCGACAGTCAGCGCGTTTATGAGAGGAGAAGTAAACCGCTGTCGGTCCCGAAGCGCTTTGATTCTGGTGTTAGTCCAGTAAGTGGGCTAGTATTGTTGCGTTGAATCCACCAGATCTGCTGTCACTATAGGTCTGAACACAGTTACAAAGAGATTTTATTCCGTAAATAATAATAATAATAATAATAATAATAATAATAATAATAATAATAATAATAATAATAATAATAGCCCACGACATCAGGTGAGTGTTTGGACTGTGACTTAAAAAATGCATTTTCATGTTTCCATTTGTTCTTATTATTTGATACAGTTTCCAGGCTAAAGTATCGGAAGAGGCATCTTCTCTTTCTCAGAGCTTTCTGAAACAATAATCCATGCCACTTCTTAGATAATAAGGCGATTTATTTTGGCGTTAGTGATGAGTCCTTTCGGCTCTTTTTTGTGCGAAACAGTCTGAGCACATTCCGCGTATTTTAACTTAACTTCACTGGCTACCTGTACATTTTAGAATGACTTTAAGGATATTTTATTTGCTTTTTAAACTCGCAATGGCATGCCGACCTTAATGCCGCCGACCAGCAGCGCTTCGGGGTGAATGAAACCAAATCTAAAGCCAGAGTTGACCGTGTTTCTTTTGAAAAAATCTGCTCTTGCATATTAGAGGCCTCTTCTCTTTCTGAGCTTAAGCATCGGCTTAAAACAAACTTATCTACACAATTTTAAGAGGCTAACTGTTTTTAACTTGTTTTATTTTCTTTAATTGTTTATGTAGTCTCTCCATAGCTACAGCGTTTTGTGACTCTTGGTTTATTCCAAATAAAATGTTGTCTATGCATTTAATAATTATAATTTGGGCACAAGATATACTTAAATCCACCAATTAATTTAACTAAATTGTAAATTGTGTAAGAAAATAAAAATACATTTAATAAGTTAAGATAATTTTATTAGTCTCCCACAGGAGAAATCTCTCTTGGAAGCAGGGGCAAAACTTTAATACGAAAATAAACGCTCGTCCAAAAGGACAGTAACCATAAATAAATACATAAAAGCAAAAATTACATAGAAGCACAAATGTCAGATCCACAGTACTCTGAATACCTCTTGCTCTCTGTCTTGCGAATTGATTTATTTAAAATACATGAGCACATACATATCTTAAAACGTCATGCATGAAACTACGGAGCCCCTAAGGGGACATGGAGAAAAAAAAAGAAAAAAGAAATCAGACATTTTTTTCTCGAGATCCCGACTTGTCGTTTTCATTTCGCGGGATCTCGAGAAAGTAACTCGGGATTTCTCTTTCTTTTTTTCACCGCGTCCCCTTAGGGGCTCCGTAGATTTCCATGAATTTTGGTGAAAAATATAAAAAAATCTTCCATTCTCATATAAAATGTTATGTATAATTACGAGTGATTGACAGATTAGAGCTTCTGATGAAACTGAAAAAAATTCACAGGATCCTCCTGTTTGGATATTTTATTTATGTCATGTGTTGTAGTGGTGATGGTGAGAAAACGCAGGCACAACCGGGATGAGGAATGAAACTGAGGATTTAATGAAGAAAACAGACACGGAACATACAGGGGAAACACGATGAGACCAGGAGACATGACGAGACAAGGTGTGGTAACACGACGAGGATCCGACAAGAGACAAAGACAACAGGTGGACTTAAATACACGGGGAGGACAATCAGGGAAGGAGACACAGCTGGGATAAATCAAGGGGAGCAGACAGGACAACACAGGGACTCACAGATCTCACACACAGAAAACCTAAAATAAATACACAGAGAACTCAAATCATAACAATTTATTCAAGATATAAAACCATATTTATAACCTCCCAAAAAGATGAAGTACAAAATGACCAAAGGTATACAATTTTTTAGTTACACTTAGAAAATAGGAAAGAATTATAATTGGTTTGCTGCATAGCTTGGTTTGCTGCCAAGTTATGCTGGACAGGAACATCTTTATGCATAAAAGACCTCTCTCTAGGTCTAAGTAAAGTTCCTGATTAAACTCCATCCATCCATCCATCCATCCATCCATCCATCCATCCATCCATCCATCCATCCATCCATCCATCCATCCATCCATCCATCCATCCATCCATCCATCCATCCATCCATCCATCCATCCATCTTCTGCCGCTTATCCGGGGTGGGGCCGCAGGGGTAGCAGCTTAAGAAGGGAGGCCCAGACTTCTCTCTCCCCAGCCACTTGGGCCAGCTCCTCCGGGGGAATCCCGAGGCGTTCCCAGCCCAGCCGAGAAACATAGTCCCTCCAGCGTGTCCTGGGTCTTCCCCGGAACACCTCACCAGGGAGGCGTCCAGGAGGCATCCAGGAGGCATCCTGACCAGATGGCTCCTCTCGATGTGAAGGAGCAGCGGCTCTACTCTGAGTCCCGCCCAGATGACTGAGCTTCTCACCCTATCTCTATGGGAGAGCCCAGCCACCCTGCGGAGAAAACCCATTTTGGCCGCTTGTATCCGGGACCTCGTTTTTTCGGTCATGACCCAAAGCTCATGACCATAGATGAGGATAGGAACGTAGAGCGACCGGTAAATCAAGAGCTTCGCTTTTTGGCTCAGCTCTCTCTTCACCACGATGGTCGGGTACAGCACCCGCTTCACTGAAGAAGCTGCGCCAATCTGTCTGTCAATCTCCTGCTCCCTGTTTCACTCATTTGTGAACAAGATCCTGAGATACTTAAAGTCCTTTACTTGGAGCAGGACACCCCCCTTCCCCGACCAGGACAAGGCACTTTACCCTTTTCTGGCTCAAGGCCTTGGCCTCGGATTTGTAAGCCCTGATCCTCATCCTAGCCGCTTCACACTCGGCTGCAAACCGCCCCAGCAAGAGCTGCAGATCACAACCTGATGAAGCCAACAGGACCACATCATCCGCAATCCTAAGGCCATCAAAATAGATCCCCTCAACACCTTGGCTGGGCCTAGAAATTCTGTCCATAAAAGTAATGAACAGAATCGGTGATAAATGGCAGCCCTGGCGGAGTCCAACTCTCACCGGGAACGAGCCCGACTTACTGCCGGCAATGATTAAACTCCCATTCTTCCGAATATGATCGCGATTGAAAAACCAGTTAAAGATCACAAAAAAAAGATAAACTTTGAAATACATTTAGGAAGTGTAGAAGAAAGGACATGGTCTGATCTGGTCAACAGGCATTTTTTAAAAACAAAATTAATTGAAAATCGTCAGTATGCCTTTAATCTGATTTCTGTTCCAGTCTGACCTGTTCAAACTGGAACAGGTCATATTCACATCATCTGCTCACGTTTGTTATTGACTGCTGAACTGTTGATGCACGATAACCCAATTTACACTCTGCCAACAAGAATGAATACTTGCAATGACCATGACTGCTAATTAACAGGCAGCACGAGAATTATTTGCAATTATACATTTAAAGAAAAAATCTCTCCTCTAAGTAATGATTTGCATCCTTCCCTAGTGGCAACACATCATACATCATACTACCGTGCTTCTCACAGTTGACCTTCCATGTACTTTCTTCACCATCTGTTTGTTATGTTCTCCATCTCACCTTGCAGGAATCCAAAAAGGGATTCTGCAGTAAAGTCCTCTGGCTCAGAAGGGATGAAGCAGATGAGATATGCTCTCTTAATTGTAAACCAGAGTTTAGTTTGGTGTAAGGTCGCCGTCCCGGAATCTGGTAGCCTGCCTTAATTCGTCATTCGTAGTTCTGTGTTTGACAGGAAATCCATATCCAGCTTCTCTGAGAAACTGTTTGGCAAAGTATCAAAGTGTTGGTTACACTTTGATACTTTGTTCTGTGACCAGAGCTATTATGTTCCACCAGAGGCGAGCATGAAACTATGCATGAAAAATAAGATCTCTTTCAGCCTCAAAGAGACATTGTTTTCAGTCTCATGGTCATCTTAGTTCAGACGCATCCTTTCTCTGTACTTCTTTCAAGTAATCAGTTGTCAAATGCATGTAAAATCAGACACATTATACATTGTGTATCTAATTAGGAAGTTAAAATGAGAACCTTGGACAGAACAAGATGTCACCAGACTGAATATTACCCAGATGTTTATCAAATGCATATTTACAGGACAATGCAATTTCCCACCAGTCTTGATTATATACTTATTTAACATCTGTCCATTACCTGACTCTCTGGTCCGTGAAGACATCATTAAGTGTCTTTGATGGGGAAGGTGAGCTCCCATCAAAGACACTTAATGATGAAAAGTCTGAAAAAAATCTGATGAAAAGTTAAAGAACTGGAAGTGAGCGTTTGGTCAGATGAGATTTAGCTTTTCAGCAACAGACACTGCTTCTGGCATAAGAACCAAGGTTATATTTATAGACTTTGTTAGGTTTTCTTGAGCATATGTGGACATGGTTCTTTTCCAAAGGATCTGGGAACCTTGTTAGAGGAAATGGCAATAGGAGTTTTTGAAAATGGATATGTTGAACACAAATCTGATGGACTTCGACGGTAAACTGAAAATGGGTCATCATTGGGTTTTTCATCAGGATAACCCTCAATCAATTTCACATTGATTTCTAGTCGATGTGGCACACAATAAGGAAGCTATTGAAGATAACATTATATTATTCAATATTAAAATTATTTAAAATATTGAATATGATTTGATATTTTAATACAGTGTAGTCTGTGTCATATAAAAGCATGAATTACCACTTTTTGTACCAGTTGGTCACAAAGTAAGGCATTTATTAATTAAAGGTTTTACTGACCTGTGAAGTGATTCCCTTTGGACCTTATCCCGCTGTCGTAGGGTCTTCAATTAATATAAAAATTTTGCGTCCCTTTTTCAGATTCTTTGTTTCATTGTAAATTCCTGACCACCGATATGCCTGACTCAATGCAAAGCAACAGCGCAGTAAGTCACCTTACATGCAATCCACTAGATCACTGAGCAGACTGCCATTGACATTTTACAAAAGAGTTTTCAAAATCATTACTCTGTGCGGCTGCTGCAGTTACTGTCCGCACATGGATGCAGGCACATAAAGAAAAAGAAAGGAGCAGGAAATATTGGTGGGGACATGTCCACATCAGTCCTTCAGGTAGTTACGCCTATGTTGTATCAGGAAACGACAAAACAAAATATTTACTTTTTTGACAAAAACGCATGTTTAGGGAAAATGAAAAAAGAAAATATAGTATACATTTCTTGACGGAAACTCATGTGTAAGGGCAAGGAAAAACTAAATATATATTTATTATTTTATTTCTTATTATGTCCGTTTTGGTCCTCCGTAATTTACCAGTGATTTTGTTTCAAAGAAAGTAACTAGAAAGTCCGATTTTTGTGGATGACAGAATGCAAATTTGAATTCCAAAATGGACTTAAAAACCGAACTCCGATCCGCCTGAAAACCTAGGTCTCGGTCCGGTTGAAGTAATCTCTTAAACGGTAGAAAACCTTTCTGAATACAGCCTGACTAGAGACCGTTCAAAAGCAGGACGTTAGCTACAGCGCAGGACATTCTGGTCAATATATTTGTAGTGATATGTCACTGTTAGGCTTCCGTAGCCCTGGGGCATGTTGAGCATGCGCGGTGCATTGTTGTTGTTGCCTGGTTACACGGAGTAATAAAGCTGAGTTCGACAAGCTGTATAATGGGTCCACGATCAGTTCTTTATAAAACATTTCCGTCTATGACAATATTACTCTCTGCTCTGCAGGTAACGAACATGTTGTGTCGGTTGTCATGGCAACGGATCTGCATGCCGACTCAGAAGGCGAGGAAAAGCAGAATATAAATGGTTTAAAGTTGTTAAAAGTTAAGCGGATTTAGATCAGCTTAAATCCCCATTGCTGTGGCGTTCTGCAGCTGCTGTAATTTTTAAACCTTTAATAAATGACAAAAACGGGACTAATAGCCTCGTTTGTTTGAGCATTTAATCACCAAATAGGATTGCATATTTCATATGTCTCACATATAAAGCATATGAGTCATGGTTTGTTACATTTTGACAAACTCATAAAATTAACAGCAGCAATTATGTAACTAGAAAATTCCTGCAGAAATTTAAATGGGGCCTGCCAAAGTGTGCCCGTCGGTTTCTGATGCTAAAAGTTAGCATCAATGATAATCTTAGCTACAGTATAGCCAATAGCATGTGCACAAGCAAAAGCATGTTTACTAACATGGACTTGTGCAAATCTGTATGTTGAAATTGGAGTATAAGCTAAAATTAGCCAAATGCTAATGTTAGCATAAATGCTGTCACTGGCATGTGTGGTATCACTAGCATGATGTGTCTATTTGACTTATACTCGAGTCAGTATACTAAACATGCCTAATAAGCAAGAAAAACAAGGGAAAGCTTTTTATGGGAAAAGGCTAATGCTAACCTGAGATCAAACGATACTAAGGGCTAATATTATTTGCACCGCCGCAGGCGGTGCACTGACCTTAGGGCAACAGATAATAAAGGATAATATTATGTGCACCGCCTGCGGCGGTGCATTAATCTCAGAGGGATATTTAGGCTTTTATTTTGAAATGTTCATTTAGCTTCGTATGAAATGGCCACACTAATCCAATATCTAACAATGGTTGGGCTAAACCAGTTGTAATAAGTTCAAAAGAGCAATTACTTGATGTGAAAAATGTAAAGGCTTTTATTTTGAAATGTCCAATGACCTTTATTTTAAATAACCAAACTAATCCCATCTGTAACAGTGATTTTGTTAATCCAGCTATATAATGCAAACATCAGCAAGTAGTTCTAAATGGAGCTCAGTCCTCCTCTGTAGTAACAGAAAGTTCCGCCATGTTTTAGTTCAAACCTTCATTCATTGTAGTTCTAAAGAGCAGCTCAACCTTCATGTGAGTCAGACACAGAGGGAGAGACAGAAATCTAAGTGCTTGAAGCAGTTAGTTTTGTTATAAATGGTGACACTAATCCTATGAGTAGCTGTGGTTCAGCCGTCATTTTAGTTCTTAACTTCC
The DNA here is from genome assembly GCA_902982915.1 of Phalloptychus januarius. NCBI lineage: Eukaryota > Metazoa > Chordata > Actinopteri > Cyprinodontiformes > Poeciliidae > Phalloptychus > Phalloptychus januarius. The sequence goes on along the minus strand of CADWAE010000197.1, from coordinate 310,435 downwards.
AGCTCATCTCTCCTCTGTAGTAAAAGAGTTCTGCCATTAATGTAGGTCTAACATTCTGCTCAGCCTTCTTCTTTAGTCAGTAACAGTTCCGCCATGTTGTAGTTCTAAATGACAGCTCATCCCTCTTCTGTAGTAACTGAAAGTTCCACCATGTTGTAGTTCTAACCTGTTTAAAGCAGTTAGTTTTTCTAACTGCTTCACACTAACCTGAGAGAAAAAGATAATAAAGGCCCGAGAGGAATATTCAAGCTTTTATTTTAATAACATTTTGTTATAAATGGCTACACTAATCTTATGAGTAACTCTGGTTGGGTTAAAACACTTATATGGTGCCCAAAACATTCTAGTTGTAACATTGTGATCAGCTGAGCTGTGTAGTAATAGACAGTTCTGACATTCTGCTCAGAACTAAAGTGATGACGTTTCTGTAGTTCAAACCAGCTGCTCTGCCGGCCTCTGTGTTCCGTTGCTATGGTGATTAGTCCTCTGTCAACTGTCAGAGAGAAAGTGGAGAAAATTCTATCAACCTGAGCTTTGATGAAAAATCAGCACAAAGAGATGCTTCTGTTTCAGGATCGGTAAAGCCGATCTGAAAACCGTTTGAAGCGTGTGGGAGATCGATTTCTGTTCTCCGATACTACCGCGATTCATATCTGTTGCACAAACACAGAAATTACAGCGACGAGAGAAAAATGGCTGCGCTGACCTCTGAAACTTTTCAGAAAAGTCTCAAAATGAATGGCTCAGAGCCTGAGTAAACCTGTCACTTGTTTTGGCTCTGAAGCACCTTGACGGAAAACCGTAAGACCTAGAAAATTTTTGAAGACATTTTACCGGAGCAGGCATTCGGTGCGATGTTTTGACCGACTTTCAGAGCAATCGAGCGATATTTGTAGGCATGAGGGCGATTTCAAAATAATTTTTTTGTCAAAAATCCACTGTTTTTCTCACTCTAAAAGAGCGGCAGTTAATGTCAGTTACACTCTGTTTCGTTTTTCGTTTCGGCAGTTGGTAATTTTGCTCTTTCGACGCTTTTTACGTCGCCGTTTTAACTCCGATTGCCAATAAAAATAATAGCTCCAATCTCGGAGCCGAGCCGCACGTTTTGATACCACTTTTGTGGGTGTACACGCAGCGGTACGAGCCGCATTAACGGTGGTGGAAGAAAAATAAATAAAGATATAAAGAGACATTCTATTGATAGAAGAACAATAGGTGCCTGCCATGCAATGCATGGAGGCAGTGTCTGGCTTGCTTCGCAAGCCGCAAGCCAGACACTGCTCTCCTTATGCATTGCTATGGGCAGGCCCCAATTATTCATTAATATAAAAGAGCAATTTGCTTAGTTCTCTTGTAATGAAGGTCTTCATTACTTGGCTGGAAAACACTTAAAATGTGTGAAATGATAAAAGAAACAGGTACAAATAGATTTAAGTATTTTATTGATTGTGTGTTTTTATGCAGTGGCATCTTAGCTGGAACTGGTCGTGTCTTGTTAAAATACAACAAGCAATTGGATAATAAGTATTGTGACTGTTTGAAATGTTTGAAGGCTTTGTGTGAGTGTGGCTTACCTCTGTCTGTTCCTTTCTAGGGTGTTCAGGCTAAAAGATTCCCCGGGGCTTGAGCACCTTTTAAAGGTTCCGGAAGAGACCAATGCAGATGGAAGAGGGGGAGCAATAAAACTATGCACTGTAGAAGTTTAAAGTTGGATTTATAATTATAGAAATGTGTTTTTGTAGGTACTTAAAATGAATAGTATTTGTTATTCTGAAGATTTAGTTATTTTTGTCAAAGTTTTTTTGTGTGTATGTATTTTGTTTTAGCCTGTTTCTTGGTGGGTTTGTCAATTGGAGCAGCCAGGGACTATAAAAGGCTGCATGGTGGTGGTGGTGGGACCATAGGCCCTTGTGAAGCAGGGTTGTCTATTTGTTGAATAAACACTGTTGGAGAAAACTTTAAATTGTTCTCCGGATTAAGCCTGCTGAGAGTCAAAGCTTCAAGGAACAAATACTTTATTTAACATCTGCAGATGGAGATCGCTTGACAACATCTAAGTCAGCTCGTCAAAGTCAATTCTAAGTTGGATAAGGAAACATCCTCTCTTTATACAACTCTTTCCGTATCACACATGCAGGTGTAGGAGTAGGACTTTTTGCAAAACACCAACTTCTGAGAACTGTCTGATAACCAAGTTCAAAAAAATGTGAGGTCAAAAGAAAGGTGTGAAGTCAAAGGATGTACCAAAAGGTTAAACACTGCACATGGTGGGCCAATGTTTTCCTAAGAAAAGCAAATATTCTAGCTGATGTCTGTCATAGGTGCTAAAAACTAACCTTTAACTGAGACATGTAAGTCTAAGCAACATCCTGTTTTAGGCCTTGAAGCGAGGCAGGCTGCTAAGCCTCTTCCTGTTGAAACCTTTGCACATACAGACACTTTTCTTATTAGTTTCTGCTAACAATTTACTTTGTTTTTGCACACCTGGTAACTGTTGACTAAGTATGTCTCAGGCTTCAAATAAAAGTATTAATACCTTGATTTAGTTGTTTCTCTAATATAACACTAAAAGAAATCTATTTGGGTATAAGTATATGTATGAGCTTCACTAAGCTTTAAGAAACTATGTGCATCCTTAAGGGGTAAGTTCCTATGTTAAAACTTAGCAAAATGATAAGTATTAAAAAGAGTATTTTCACCCTCATAAAAGTTTTGGCACCCTGGTCAATTTTGATGCTTGAGGTCAGGAACATCAGGGAGTGGTCAGAACTAATTTTAATTTAACACCCAGTGGGATTGCACTGTTTCTCTGGCTCAAGACTCTGACTTAATCCTGCTGCTAAGGGCCATTCTAACACCTTTCTTGTATCTTGATAGAAACCAAACTGTTTATAGATTTATATCAACAGAGAATTTTGTACTTACAAACATCAGCAATTTTCTCAGCTTCAATTTTATAGAAATCGGGTGGTGCTGCGGTCATTTTGAGGCAGATTCCTGCTCATCCTGCATTGTAGCAGCCTGGTTTAGTTGATAGACTAATCGTAATGGTGCCTGCAGCGTCACTAGCATTAGTGGCTAACAGGTGATGTCCAAACCAGTAACACATCAATGAAGAAAACCTACAGCTGCTAAAACAAAAACGGACACCGCTCAGTATTTATTTACTTTTTGTGAAGAAGGAAATTGCGCTGGTCTTAAGAGGTTTTTGTCGATTTCTTCAGTAGATCTTGGTGCAGAGCCAACACAGGCGATGGGGGAACAGGGTTTTCAGTTAATTTTAGTCGTTTGACACAGTGCAGTATGAATGCAAAATACAGTTCTGAAAATGTAACTGTAGGAGCAGATTATGAATAATTGTATTTCTGAATGGTGTTGGGTCACGTCAGCGATCTATTTTCGTTGGAATCTTTGTTGATGAGGACAGGTGTGTTCCACCCGGAAGGGGGAAAACAGTTTTTTTTTTTTAAGGTTTTATTGGCCATTAACAGTTAATGGACAGGAAAGAGGGGGAAGACATGCGACAAGGGTCACCAGGCCGGGAATCGAACCTGGGACAGCCGCATCGAGGACTATGGCCTTCGTATGTGGGTGTGCTAAACCCCTGCTCCACCACAGCACCCCAGGGGGAAACAGTTTTTTGACCGCTAAAGCTGCGACGTGGAACACGGAAAACAATCAAGGCTTATGAGCTGTATGAATTTGTCAACATGTTGAAGATTGACTCATTGTAAAAGGAAATACAATGATTATTTCCAAGAATCATGGAAAATAAATGGATTACCGGTGCTAATATCAAGGACGGCTCTGATTTGAATTAGGCCGATAATCAACATAGCGTGCCAACTTTACCCCGTTGTACCCCCTCGGGGCTTAAAGCCTTGGCTTAGCCTCTACAGTAACAAATATTGGCATTTTAGTCCCCAATCTAACCGAGTCTACCTGACTATCCAGTCTGAATGCACCCTATGTATACTCAAAATAAAGGTTGACTTTTTTTTACCTTTACTGGAAAATAAAGGTTGAAAAATCCACAGTGTCCCCGATTGCACGAGAAAAACCAAGAATTTCAGGTAGTTTCCAAATGACTATCTGAAAAATTATGTGAAATGAGGAAACATAATTTCATAACATAATACATTAATTATGATACATGTTTTAATTAATAATTGATTGCCACCATTTTTATGTAAAAAACTGAAAGATTCTTTATGAAAATGAAAAGAAACTATGTGGTATCCCAAACTGTGGAGACAATTTATAAACTCACTCGCATAGGATGACGGTAAGTTAGACGAGATCAATTTTATTTTGAATGAAAGCAAGCGAGCAGCTGGGGTTCACCCACAAAGGGTTTTTTATTCAGCATTAACGTGAAGTTGGGGTTATGCACAATGCCTTTTGCAACAAGGTATGTATGCCCAGATGCCCAGTTAAATAAGCTGTAAAGTAACATAACAACAACTTTTTATGACCTGAGCAGTAACTTTCAACCACGAAGAGCTGATACCATCAAACCACTGCACAAAAGTGAAGAGCAACTTTCTTTCTGTGTTCTCATTTTTTGCAGCCATTGGCTCCTGACTTTGAACAACAGGCGTTCCAGACAGCAGAAAACACACAATGAGTCCAAGGCTGCTAATAAACCTTGAACCACAAACAAACCCCAGCACAGCACCACCATCATAACCCCTGATGACTTTTATTAGGGGCAATCTCTGCGGTCGGCCGCTGCTCTCTTTGTTCATTCAGTGGCTGTGTGTGAGGAGCAGGAATGTGGCTGAGGGTGTGTTTTATGTGTGACGTAAAGGACAGAGAGTAAAGGACAGAGAGGAAAATGAAAGGAGAAAGGCTGTGTCTGCCTGGAACTAAAGGAATTCAACTCAATGGCCGACAGTAAATTCTGTCAATGAAGCTCTTCTTCACTGACGCTACTTTTCTACGCTTGTGAACTTTTGTTGTTTTAATTTCTGTCAAGCACGAAAATGTTCATTTTCTCACTTTTGATGGTGTGAAGCTTTGGGTACAGTGATTACAGTGGAATGGAAAGACAAAGCAGTTACATTTGCAGTAGCTTTAATATGTTTGAAGTCTTGCTACATATTCTCATTTGGATTTAGATCTGGACTTTGACTGGGCCATTCCGACACATGACATGCTTTGATGAACCATCCCTTTGAAGCTCAGGCTTCATGTTTAGGGTCATGGTCCTTTCAGGAAGGCAAACCTCTGTCCTAGATTCTTCCAGCTCGGATCAGATCTGTGTCCCTGCTGAGTTAGCTTCCACCGCTTTGACACTGATAAGGTGAGGATTATTTGTTGAGGGTTATGTTAGTTTTTAACATACACAACATTTTGCCTGCAGCCCAGAAACTTCAGTTCTAGTCGCATCTGATCAGAACATTTCTCTCACATGACTTGAGGCAAACTGTGAACGAAGCTTCTTCTTCTTGTCTCATTCTCTATTGATCTGTGAATCTCTGCAGCAATGTGACAAAATAGAAATAGGTTTGAAGGACATTAATAATTTTGATTGAAATGCAAATGATGAAGCATCATTGCACCACTTCTATATGTAGTAAAAAACAGTTTGTGTGTGTGTGCATGTGGGGGTGTGTGTGCGTGTGTATGTGTGTGAAAATGGGTGAATGACTGTAGTCTGAAGCATCTGGGGTCCTTTGGACTTGACAAACCATTACACAAGTACAAGCCATTTACCATTTTACCATCTACATGCAGGGTGATGATATGACAATAGAAATGCATTTATTTTAAAATATAACTTAATGATAAGTGCCTCACATGTGTGGATTTAATTTTCTTCCCTTTTTCTTTCAAAAACACTTCAAACAGTATGTGTTCTTTTACAGTGTTGAGAAATAGCGATGACTGACCTTCAACTCTGTTTCTCAGGACCTTTATGTCAACACATCATTCAAGGAGATTAGACACTTTTCATTCAGTTAGTGATGGCAGCGTGAATCTGTGAGGTTGTAGGAATGCGTTGGTGTTTACAATGCTAAATGACAGGCCTTGATTTCTAGCGGCCTCTTGCAGCAGTCTTAATAGAAACTAAAATAAATGTAACAGTTGTTTCTTCATTTACTTAAAAATATCTGTTGGAAGTCTATAAATAAAATATTTGGTTGTCAATCCCAGGTGAAAGATAAATATACTAGACATGTTCAATTTTATCCTACTTGAGCATACTTGAAGCCAGAATAATCATCAGTATACTTTTGTAACAACAAATTTTTTACTTCGTGTGTTTTAATAGTAATGGACTTTAAGCCACGAATAGTGGTGACGTATTTCCATTTAAATTTTCGCCACATAGATTATTTCCGGGTCCCGCTTGCTCCTATTGTTTTTAGCTAAAGCTGCAAGAGCTGTACCATGAACAAGCAAAAGTTAAAAAATCTGCGAGCTACTGGTACAACTGAATTTTGTTTTTTGCCGCTGTGTCCAGTAATTAGCCGGTACCATCCGGTGCTCAGTTTTTTTCATTTTCTTGCTGATGTTAAGGACAGTGGACTGTAGCCAAAATTTAGCCACTAAAGCTAACTCGCGGTTTATAGCTGCATGCTATTTCAAAGCTTGAGGATATTAAAGGTCCAGCGTGAGAAATGGGAAGACGGAGGTTAAAATGGAGCTGTTCGTGCTTCATTCAGTGGAATAATTTGTTGGAGGAAAATAATGCAGGACGAAATCCACTGCTATAGTGGATTATATATCCTCTTGGCTGCGTTAATCTGTTGTTTATTCTTTCTCTGAGATTCAGCTTAGAAAATGAGGCTATGAAATTACAACACCTGCTGCTTTTTATTATTAAAATGGTAAATTTGGGTTTGCCTGGACTTTTATAAACTAACGCCTCCTCTACGCATATTTTTTTGTGTTACTGTTGGTACAGAAGATAAGCAAACACTATGCTGTGTTTGCTAGTAGTTTAAATTAATTTCAACTACATATTTTCAAAAGAATATTCATATTTTAACATGCATTTTCTCAGTAGTAAATATTTCAGTTTACTCTTACTCAGTAACTTCAGTGTGTCAAGAGAAGTGGAGTTTTTCTTTTTGACAACTGAGGATGCAAGATCTGCATCTTCACATCCCAGACCTACCTCTTCTCTTTCAGGGGAGGAGGACACACTCCTACAGGAGAGTGTGGGACTCCCAGGATGTGAAAGGTCTGACCTCGAGGAGGGGGTGTCGAGAGAACCCGAGATCATCCCACTTCCCTATGCTGGAAATCTTAGATTAATAGTATTAATGAATAAAAGTTGCATTTAAAGTTAATTATATAAGTTACATCTAGCCAACAGTATTCTTATAACTGCAATAAAATCAATCAGGTTGTATGTGTTGTTATTGTCTCCTGCAAACTTTGGTTTAATTCTACTTCTTTATCTAATCATAAGAAATCATAGTCAGGCAGGCAGAGAGAGTGTAAGGAAAACAGGAACAGCAGGCTTCCTGAGAAAAAAGGAAGTAGGTTTCCAGCTTGCAGATCTATAAAAATAGTTTAAACTATTCCTTATTTCAAAGCAAGAAAGTTTTAAGGAATAAAATCTAAACATTTTGAGTAATTGAATAAGACTCAAAGTAAAATATTTATAGTGAGATTGGTTTACTTACAAGAATGCTTACATTTGTGGGAATACGTACAGGTGGAACAAGTAACTGTAACTTTGGTATCAAATAATTAGAATAATGGATTATTCTTGGTTTCTTCTCAGAACACTGTAATAACTCACATGGTTATCATAATATAAATTAGTGCTAAATCAAAGAGAACTAAAAAGGTTATAAATGTGATATTCAACTTGAGATGGTGTAAAATGTATAACTGCAATTAACGATCAGTTATGTTATTTTAGAGGTAGATGGTAGGGAAAGGTCAGGGAAAAGAGGAACTAACAGGAGCGCTGACCAAGACCTTATATGGTAACAGATGGAACAACTTGTCCAAGAGTCGGTTGTGCCTGCAAAAGACGTAGGAGGACTAATGAGCAACCACGGGGTAAAGCAAAGACATCAGGACACAATGTCCCTAAGACAGTGATTAATATGAAATCATCTGACCAAACAGTTAGCCAATGAAGCAAGTACAGCAACAGTGCCAGCCAATAGAAACGCACCAAGAGGGTGGACAAACCCTATAAAAAGTGAGTGCAAAAGAGGAACCTTGGGTTGGATCCTCCGGGCAGCTTCAAGGCAAGAGATGGACGAAGAACTCTGCAGCTGAAGAAGAGCCGGGGCCGCAGAGCCGAAGACTGTCCGGTGAATGGGGACCAATCCATCAGACCCGCAACATGTGGCTTCAAATTGCACTTCTTTCATCACTTGCTTAAGACCCCAAAGACAAGGACCAAAGCAAAGGTTAAGATAAAGCAAAAGACAAAGAACAAAGGCAAAGAAGAACTGGTGCTTCCCTCCCATGAGGTCAGCTCGCCTACATCTCACCAGACCAGAAAGATCATGAGATAAGAGGAAGCTGCACGAAAGAGGAAGTCACCGTGAGAGCCGAGACCTGCCGTTCTAAATCAGTACTGTTCCTGCCAGCACCCAAGTCCTGTGTGACCTCACCATCCAAGCAGAGACGAAAGCTCATCAGACATGCCCCGCATGTCTGATGAGCTTTCACCTGCCATCTGGGTATGAGCTGCTCTGCATCCTAAAGCACCTATTAGTTGAAAGAATGATAAGTTAGGGATAGGTGATAGGAAGGATATTGATAGTATTAATCGATTTCGTATTATATTATGATTTTACTAATTGTTTTTATTATCATTTTTCCCCGGCTAAAGCTTACAATAAAGTGCAATAAAGATGCACTAAAATTCTATTAGAGTTGGGGACAGTTAAATTTATTGAGTCATTTACTGAGTTGGGCTCTTCTGGTTAATGTAAAATTAATGGGCATGATTTTAGAAATATGGAGGCATCAGAAGTCTCTTTGGTGATTTTAGAATAATGACCCTGGGGCTTATACCTAGCCACTAAACCTAATCTAGCCGGTAACAAGTGCAAGTTGTTATTAAGAGAAAGAGCTGCCGTTAACAGGAGCGGGTTTTGAGGTCATGCGGCTGCGGGGCTACTCAGACGATCACCTCATCATCTGAAAAGGGTCATAGCTCTTGGAAGAAGGTAGTTAAATGCTAGATTGAATCTTTCTCGGACCCAGTTTAAACGATTATCTTTTAACCTGACTTAGGGTAATACTCTGGGGTTTATAAGATTTTCCGGACCCGTTAGATGGAGAACTGGGGCAGTGGTTAGTCAAAATGGGAGGAAGGTGTGGCTAGCTATCTGCGCAACAACAAACAAGTGTTGTTACACCTCTGAAATATTTTTAGCAGTTTCTTTGTGAAACAGAACTGTTTCACTTAAACATTTAATTTCCTGAGATATCGTCAATTTATTTTCAAGCAAAACTCTCAAAAAGAGCCTAGGGTTTATTAGTTTTTGATAACCTTGTGTAGCTAACTATGAACAATTATTAGATTTTTTTGTTTTAAATTTTTCAGGTTTGCATTGTTTCTGAGCCATGATTGAGCCACTGTATGAATTGCCTTTCCCTTGGACCCAAGCACCTGGATCTGCTGACCAGTACAGTGTCCATCAGTCCATGGTCTGCCCCATCATCACAGCATGAACTAACTTTTTATTTACTGTACTTGGTTAAATTAGGATCTGGAAACCAGAGGACCAGATATGCAAAAATCTACCTGCAGACTTTGTTGGCTACCTTCACTGTCATCGTGGACTGGGCTGAGCCGGTGTTCTGAAGATCTAGTCAGAACACTGGTCTTCCTCTCCTCCAGAGTGACGTGTTTTCATCACCAGTAAAGACAAACAGGTTTGATGTCTGAGTAACTGCTAGGAAGTATATTATATATTAATTGTTCATTTTGCTATCCTGTTTGTACCTACAATAAAATTGAGTCTTTGTAGTACTCTGCATTTCAAAAAGATTTTTTCCCCCTTTTCTCAATGTTTTCATTATATCAAGTATTTGCATGTAGATCAGGAATTCAAGTGAGATGTTGAAATGCTACACTTTTAAGTAATACCAGAAAAGAAATGTGAATGTTAAGTAGTTAGTCATATAATTGAATATACGGAATAAGGCTGGATGATGTAATTTAGAAGATTTTTTTTCATACCAGATTTTGTTTTAATTGATTCTTCCTATCCTCAATACTTTCAAAAAGTGCCTTTATTTCAATCAGCTCTTCTGTGAGTTGTATAAGGTAGTATCACAATACTACCTTATAAGGTAGTATAAGGTAGTATACTACCTTATACTACCTTATAAGGTAGTATACAAGAATTTTTAATTACCAGAACACAGTCATCATTACAGCAGAATAAAAATGCAATTTTATAACAATGTCTTAAAATTACAAGAAGTCGTTTTAATGAGAAGTAAAGATTCAGATTTATCTGGCATAACCAGCTCAGTCCATGTGGTTCTGACATTGGCCAGTAATCACGAAGATGCAATCTCCCACTTCAATTGGCCAGGTAAGCATTAAGGAAAAAATAAAAAAATAGAGCAAATATAAAAATGTTAACAGAGCTACGGATAGGACTGCTTTCTATATAAAGAAAAGCAAAAAAATGAATAGCAGGAGAAAAGTTGTTGGTAGCATTAGCTCAGCCGGCACCTCCCTCCAGGAAGCCACCAAACAGAACTCCAAGTTCTTTATTATTATAGTTGGTCCAACTCCAACTATAATAAAGATTGAAAAAGAAAGAAAACGAAAGGTTGAATTAACAAATAATGCCAATTTGATAAATCAGATCTAATGCGTTCCAGATGCAAAAACCATTCAAAAATGTATCATTGACATTTTACAAATTTCACAAATCAATTAGAAAGTTTCACAAATGTTTTATTTATTCTGCTATTAGTGCAGAAGTTAGGTTTGAAATATCTAGGTGTTGTAGTTGTAGTTTTTAAAGTACAACACATTAAAAAAGCTCAAGATAGTGAAAAATTAAGTGTAATCTCCCTTTAGCTATTTTCCAAATTAGATGCTACATTTGGAAGCTAACTTCAGCTTCAACTGATAGAATCTATCCATCCACAAGATAGATAGATGGATGGATGGATGGATGGATGGATGGATGGATGGATGGATGGATGGATAGATAGATAATCACACTGCACAGATAATCAAAACACTTAATGTTTACATAGCATCTTTGTAAGATTGTCCTTGTTAGTCAGACATGAGGCATTATGGTGAATACAAGCGATTTATTAACTTACCTTCAAAGTTATTGTGACGTTTTGGCACATCCAGCTTAAATCCTTTGTCGTTGTTGGAGCGTTTAGGACGTCTGAATAATTCTATAAGCATCATTCATAGTCCTGCAGCGACCATTGTTAACATGCCTGTGCAACGGAAGCAGTCTATGTGGCAAAACAGCGGAAGTGCTAAAACGGAAATCCGCCGCATATAGTCCATTAAATTGTAGAAAAGCACAATTTAAAGTGTTCTACTAAAATACTAGTTTTTTTCTACTTCTAACATAAACAGGCAATGAAGACAATCAAATGTTTTTCAACCCCGATGACTGATCGGTCCCAATCATCATCACTAGTTCTGATGCCACATACATAGCAAGTCCACAACGTAGCAAGAAAGTCGTTGTGGACGTGCTTTGTATGTGGCAATCTTAACGTACAACTTTAAGTCATACTTTTTCTTTGCCATTTCTCTGTACAGTGGTGCCTCATTTATTGCGGGGTTCGGTTCTGAAAAAGTTCCGCAATAAACGAAATCCGCCAAGTGGTGACTGTTTAATTTTTCCCTATTCAAATACAAGTGAAGGCCTCATAACCCGGTTCGCACTCTATAAATCTTTCCAAAACTGTCATTAACATTTTCCACATTGTCACAGTTTACACTCTCAGAAACCTACATCATTTTAACAACATGATGAAATTCTGAATGATTACTCACCCGACAAATGTATTACAGTTGCTCTGGTGGCGCTGCATCCCCACCCTGTTCTTCACGGTGAAGTAACACGACCGTAGTTAAGCAAAAGCGATCAGGAATCGATATGGAATCGATATGAAAACTCACGTAGGCTGTAAGCCTACAAGAGAGTAGACCGACTCTCTCTTGGCCAATCACACAAAACAAAGCGCTTTGATGTCAATCAAGATAAAAAACAAAGTGGTCTGATTCATGCAGTAGAATTTTGTCAGAATTTTAAAAAATGCAATGCTGCATAAAGAAATCCGCGAAACAGTGAGACCGCAGAAGGTGAACCGCGATATGGCGAGGGACCACTGTAGCTTTAAAATACAAGTGCTTTCTCTGTTTAATTGCTCTGTTGTTCTTTTTGTAGGTTTCTGTAAAGTGCGTTGGTGCAGCGAATGGTAATGTTCTGTAGTTGATCCTCATTGTTCTTAAGAAGGAAAAATGTCAGTTTGTCTGGAATAATACTGGAATACTGAATTAAAGCAATTCTCGGTCCTTGGTGAAATATTTTTCACATTTCCTCTAAAGTGTACCTATTGTTTTGTTGTGCTAATTTTCTTAAGCATGTTGTCTGTAAACTTTGAATACATTGACAATTTGTACAATTCTGTGATAGTATATTGGCAATGTACTCTTAGAAAATGTGAATTTGTTGAATACGCAATGTAATTTGTTCCACCTGGAAAGTGTGTTGTAATTGATCCTTCTGTGTTCTGGTTGCCTGATATGTTAGCAGTACTGCAGTGTGTATGAAGCATGTAATGTACAAAGTGGCAAAACAAAAATAATAAAAGACATTATGTAACTAATAAGTGTACTTCATTACCAATTATAGTATATCAAAAGTGTAATTGCAGCATACTGTAATCACACGACTCATATATAAATATGTAATGCCAATAAACTCAAAATACATTCTAAGTATATTTTAAATGTAATTCAGTCACAAAAATAGTACACTCAAAATATATTAATCAAGCACGTTTATATTACATTAAAAGCAATATACTTAAAGTAATTTAGTTGTTCCAAAAAGTATGTGAAAGTACACTTAGTACACTTTCAATTGTGCTTTAATACAATTTAAATACTATTAAAACACAATAAGCACAAAATGAGTTGTGTTAAAATGTCACACTTTAAGTTAACTAATCCTAAGTGAACTTGAAGTTTACTCTGACTTAAATTTTAGCTTAAGTATGCTAAAATTTAACATACTTAGTATATTTATTTTGCATCAGGGTACATCAAGTTCAACTATAAGAATTGTTAATGTTATTTTATTCTTTGCCATTTTAATAAAATAGTAAAAGATTATCAAGACACCTAAAAAGGCATACTTCATTACCCTAACGTATACATCAAGATGTAATTTAAAACATACTAAAATTTCAGTACATTTCAGTATATAGCTATATAGCTTACTTTTAAAGTAAGCTTTAAGTGAATTTTTTAAAATTCTATTTTGAGCCTATATTTTAAAATATATGCACAAAATATCTTTAAAAGCATATTGTTTCATTGGTACACTGGAGCAAATACATGTTTTGTCCATTTAAAGTATACTTTTATTTAATATTTTCTTAAAAATTTATTTTGGTACAGTTATATTTGAGTATGTTTAAAGATATAATTTCAAAATTGGTACAAGCATCCAGTTAGTATACTTTGTATATATTTATATGGAGTACACTTAATACTTAGTATGGTTAAAATGTACTCATGCAAATGTAAGTAATGTACCTGGGATATGCAATATGAAAGGGAATTTTGGAATATACTAACATTAGATGTTAGAATAATTTGTATTACTACAGATTATTAGTGTAAATGTGACGTTAGATCTGAACAACATTAAGTACATTTTTGCCTAAACATTTTATTGTTTTTTATGTGTCCAACAGGGACAGACATTCATATATTTTATGAATAAATATATTGGCTAATAGAGAAAAAGTAAAATTTAGAAGTTATCATCAAAACATTAAAAATAGAGGATTTGATTAGAGGTTTAGCTAGCTTAGCAACAGCACTAATGCTAAAGATACATTTGCTAGCTTGTTGAGTCCGTTAACTATGAACCAGTTGCCATCTTAGCACAGATTTGAAATATTGAACTATTTGTTCATTAACAAATACTATGCACTCTAACTAAACTTGCTAAACTTACTAGCAGGAGGAAGTTTTTAACCCAGGCTATTCTCAGTGAACGACACACCTTAAGTCTCTTTTCTTTGGAAAAAATTCCCTCCGCTGTCTTAGGTTTCAGAAATGTAGTATTTTTTTAATGTTTTGTGCCCTTTCGGACAAAACAAACTAAAGTCAATTTAGTTCATTTTTATGTCCTAATATTGTGACTGCCTAAACTTGCCAGTTAGCTAAATTCCTTAAAGTTGCTACCTTTTTAGATGTAAACAATTAGGCTACTCATTGTTTTGCTTAATATATGATAAATAGACAGATTGTCAGGTTCTCAGTTTGAACAGCCATCTTAGCTGTGATCGTCAGTGAAAGATTTCAAACTTGAATTATATTTTATTTTATGTCTCCTGGGCTTGAATAATATTTTTTAAAAACTCTTGCTTGTTTTTTTGTTGTTTGTTTTCTCCATCATGAACAAAAATCCATGTGAGTTCATGAGAAACCCACGAAGTTACTGTAGTTTATGGGGAAATGTTTCTGCCATAATCTAAGAGCACACATTTTCAGTCTGAAACCATGGCAGAAAAATTCCCCCATACTGACACATCAGATGTGTTTGGGGTTGATCCGAGGTCGCCTTTAAATATTTATCAAAATTAATCTGGATGAAGATGTTTTGGGTTGTCTATGAATTACTGATTGATCATCCGTGTAAATGCAAACAATGAGTTAATTTCAAACAGTTAGAAATTAATTCACTCATTTGAGTGGGAAACTAAATGATTTATTGAAAAAAATAATTTTTGCTGTTAACCTGTTTAATTCCACCAGCAACAATTGTTGCCAGATATTTTTTCAAACTTCTGGTAGCTCTAAAAGAATTGATTTACTTTTGGCAGTTTTAAAATGAAATAATAGCATGTATCTATCAGTATCTAATGGGACCAGACCTCTTTACGCCCTACCTAGATGGAGGCAAACGTCAGTCACAAACCTGTATAAGAGGAAGTCAGTAAGATATTTAAATAAAGAAATATAAGTAATATATTTTGAACATATGTTCTTTAAAGTGATTTCTACTGATATATAAAGAAAATTGTATTCCTTCATTCATCTTTTGATTGTAAGAAACTCTTCTTACCCAAATGTAAGCATAGCAACAATTGCTGCAGCTATACTTAGACAGCTCTATGGCAATGTGTCAATGATTTGCCTGTTTATTCTATATACCTTGCTGTTCCCATACAACTTATTTTATTCAGATATTTTAGATCTTCTCGACCTAAAGGAACCTTAAAATAATGTATTCTACATCACTGGCATTCCCACAGTTGAACCCCTCCCCAACCCGAACCTTTCCACAAAGTGTGGCCTATGCACTGAATGACTGCCACAAGATGATGCAACTTGGCTCTGTCCGAAACTAGTTTTGGACAGAGCCAAGGTGTAGTTCTTGGTCTGGTAGAACAGAAGGAATTTCCTCCTGGATGCACATTTGTTCATACTAACATTTTTACCTGACTTTGCCTAATTGACAAAATGACCAAATGGTTAAAGGTCACTTGGCAGAAATTATGACATCTGCAGGATGTAGCATTGAATCTTTAGCTATCTAAAATATTTCTGAATGCTCTTGTAACCATTTTTTGCTATAATTGGTTATGCATGTCATAATTTTTCTTTCTTTTTTTCTGTGTGTATATTTGTGTAATTAGATTGTGCAGTTTCCCACCGGCAACAATTGTTGCCGAGTGTAGAACTTACATTTTCAATAACATAACCAACATAAAATGTAATAATTCAGAAATATGTGTTAGGGAGGTCCAAGGCTTGAAATGCATGCACTTATTCTGCAGGGAAAAAATGGGATTAAACGTCAGAATTATTAATTATTACCTATAAAATGTTTTCGTGTAATTGTACTATTTGTAAAGTCGAGTTAAACTGGAATTTAACTGGAGGGTTCTTAGACAAAATTACCAGATTCATCTTTTTAACTAGCAAGTCTATGGCGCGAGATCATTACAAAGTTCAAATTAAAACAGAGACCCCTGCGATGCCGTAAGTCGTTTTGACGCGCGTCATTCGCCGCTGAATTAGTTTTCCTTCAAGAAATGACTCTTTTTAACAGTGTTAAATCATAGTATGCTTCTTAATAAAGGCTCAAATTTATTGGTTTATTTATTTAAACACAGAATTAACGTGTGTTTTTGTGTTAATTTAATCGCATGCGCACATTTGTATAGCATTACAAATGCTTGTAAAACATTAAGGAAAAATACATTTAAAAAATATATTTAAAAAATACCAACACGTTGCAGTTTCTGCTCAGTAAAATGTCAAAATAACTCCAGATCATAATCAGTACAATTTTAAATATAGCGTGTAATTAACGCTTCAGTGTGGTGTAAAGAATTAAAGCACTTTGCAAAAGGATCTGGTGGTGCTTCTCCTCTCAACGCAACACAATAGAGTGCGTGGTTGTGGGTTTATTCAGCAAATTATACAAAAATAGCAGTGATATAGAGAGTCACAGTACTGACTTTCATAGATGCTACTTTCTGTTATTGTTTAGTTTTTACCAGCAAGCGAAAAACAAGATGTCCAACGTTCATTTCGGCAAGGATTCAATCAAAGTTTAGGTTCGTTTATGTTATAAAACGTCAATATAAAGCGCTATTTTACTAAGAAACAAACAAAAGCATATATTGGTCCAACTCATAAGTAATTTAACCCGGGGATATTGACTGTAAACTTGACACATCAATAAATTTACTTTCAAAGAATAATATTTCCATGAATCTTGCTTCAAGAAAAAATCCTGTCAGAGGCGTCAACGCACTCATTTTAGGCCTTAAAACTTTATTTTTTATGGAGTTTATTTATTTAATCATATTTTTTTAGATTTGGCTTTGAAACAGTAGCTGTATTTGCATAAATGTGAATGCGACACTCAGTCAGATCTGCTGCAGCCTGCTTTATATTACATTTCTGAACACAAAAGAATGCTTTGATTTATTCCCCATCCAGGCTGAATACGGTCTAATCATGTGATCCGCAGTGTAACCAATTGGCGGCTGAGAGGACGGTGAGGGCAGGAGAAAAAAATACTACCATTTTAGGGGAGGATGCAAGCCACTATACCAGCCCATCTAAGGTTTTACAGGCGCACTTAAGTGTATTTTTATTGAAATAATAAAATAAACATGTCGCTAACGAATTATTATTCTGTAATGGGTGTCCAAACCGAGGAGGCGTACGGTGCGCATTTTATCCCGGGAGGCTTGCAGGGTTCGACAGTCGGATGCGCGAAGGCTACCCGGGGAGCGGAGCAGGAGCAGCAGGAGGAGGAGGGGACCCTGGTCTCACACATTCCGGATTTTTCCAATTTTTCCAACAAAGCGAGCCTGAATGGCTTTTCTCCTTGGACAAACACGTCTACCTCCACCCCGACGTCTTCCCAGCTGCAAAGCGCATCCGGTGCTTCCCTCCCTGGACTCTTTCATCCACACCCTGTACTGAGCCACCACCACCATCCTTACTACGGCCCACAAGCTCCGACGCCCGCTGAGCACCTCGCGTCAGCTGCAGCGTCCGGCAGTAGGTTCGTCCGCTGCTGGGAGGGGGTGACCCCGGCTTCGGAGACCGCTCTGTCGCAGGTTACACCCAGTTTTCCCGCGTGTCTCCCCACGCAAGGGGAACTGTCTAATCCCAGCCCCACGTATGACGCGGTTAAACCAGAGAACTCGCCGCCGTCCCACGGCAGCGCCGAGGACTCCAGCTTCGCTAGCCCGGCAGAGGTGGTCCTGGAGCGGCTGGGGATGGCGGAGGAGCCGGGGAGGAAGACTGAGCCGAAGAAGGAGGACGAGGAGAGAAAAACACGACGGCAGCAGCAGCTCGACCCGGGTAAAGACGCCGTTAACCCGAAATGAAGGAATGTTTATTAGCTGTAAGAAGCGCCAGTACACAGGTGTGGCTCAGAGTGTGAGAGTGTTTCTGATGGGTGTGTGTGCGTGTGTGGGGGGCGCGTGCGTGCGTGTGTGTGTGGGTGGGTGTGTGGAGGGCAGGGGGAGGGGGGGGGGCTTTAGGTGAGTTCTACCAACTTTTATAGGCCTATAAACGTCTTCTAAACGCTAAAAATATAAAAGTTTATAGTCCATTAAAATAATTAAGGGGCTATTGTTATTTAGCAGCTTGTCACTAAAGGATCAGCAGGTTTACTTGGAGAGTTTGTTTTCTGACTGAATGCGTTTGTCTGCCGCCAATGCAAAGCTTTTGGTTAAAACATGTATTATTATCTGTTTCTGAAATATTACGTAAATTTGTTTTTCTATCTGATTATGACATAGATGTTACATATAATTAAACGTTATCTTTATTTTTTATTTAAGATTTTATTGTCATTGTGTACAAGCCCTGCTGTGTAAGTTAAAATATCCTTATCTAAGTTAAAAATATATCCGTAAAGATATAATTTCTGAATAAATGTTTAGACACTAAGATTTAGTAAGCGTGTAAAATAAGTAAATAAAAGAGATCGAAAAATCCTAAAAATGTAAGATGTTGTTTGGACGCAATTTAATTCAGTTTGAATTTCGTTTATTTCAGTCAGTTCAGCGAGAATTTATATAGAATAAGTTTTAAATTTTATGTTTAGGAGCTCCATCTGCATCTTTGTATTTATTTTTCAATTTTATTCATGGATTTTTAATTCTTAAATTAAGGATTAAGGACCTTGTTCCTTTTTTCACGCAAAATTAACACACTATTGTATTGCTTGTAGTTGTAACATTAAAAGAACAAGAAAGAATATATTTAAAATTAGAAAAATAAACATTGCCATGACAAAAAGAAACAATATATGGGGGGAAAACTTGACATTTTGACAGTGTTTAATATTTTAGAAATTAAACCCTTATGACAAAAATTTCTAGTTAAATAAGAACAGGCTAGGTTTTAGGAATATGTTTTTATTTTATTTGAATCAGTTACATAAATAGTTAGTTTTTATAAAGTCCATCTTAAATAAAACATGAAACTTGCTGCTGATTCAAGATAGTGTAAAAGGCTCTTTTTTCAGGACTAAAGGATTGCTTAACGCACATCTGACTTCATTTAACACTAGTTGAACTTCAGTAACTTTGGTGCAAAAAGTGATTTATTTAGGCTCTTTTCTGTCTTTCTTTTTCACTCCTTAATGGAAACAAAAGTTGCAGACTCTTAATGTTTCTCACAGCAGACAAACACACACCAGCTAGAGGGAATGACACTGCAGGGTGAGTGGAATAATTAAAGAATGTGCCCTGTCTCTTCACAGAAAATCCATCAGCCAGCTGGATCCACGCCAAATCCACTCGTAAAAAGAGGTGCCCCTACACCAAGCACCAAACCCTGGAGCTGGAGAAGGAGTTCCTCTACAACATGTACCTGACAAGGGACCGGCGCTTGGAGGTGGCAGGACTCTTAAATCTGACAGAGAGACAGGTGAAAATCTGGTTCCAGAACAGGCGGATGAAGATGAAGAAGCTGATGATCCGGGAGAGAAGGAGTATGAATGACTGATGGCTCTGGAGGATGAGTACATATATATGAATAAATATATTTTGTTTTTGTTTTTGTCTCCCCCATGGGATGGGGTTGTACAGGGGAAGAGGTGTTGAAGCTAGCTCATTAAACAAAACGCAGAGCCCCTTGATGCTCAGCGTCATCTGCCCTGAAAACTGCGATGGGGGAGACCAGGATGCGCTGTAACACCTCACTGCCATCAGGCCTTAATTTTTTAAATCATCACAAATCTCTCATCCATGTGTTTTACTGTGAAAACAATCTGGATCTGATGTGAATTAACAACATGTATAACAATTAACACTAAAGAAACAATCAAAAACTGTCTGACCTTATTTCAACCTTTCAAAAAAGGTTGAAATATGTTTAACTACAAGAAATGTTCCCACCATTACCACAAACACAAATTTGATTTCTGATTTTAACCTTTTTTCTCTTTTTTCTTAAAACAATTACAACTAGCACCACTCTGAACTATGAAGACCCAAGGAAGAGAATTAGTGGAAAACAATCCATATTTTCTTCCATCCATCCATCAATCCATCCATCCATCCATCCATCCATCCATCCATCCATCCATCCATCCATCCATCCATCCATCCATCCATCCATCCATCCATCCATCCATCCATCCATCCATCCAACTTCTTCCACCTATCCGGTGGTAGCAGCTTAAGAAGGGAGGCCCAGACTTCCCTCTCCCCAGCGACTTATCTCCCAGGCCAGCCAAGAAACATAGTCCCTCCAGCGTGTCGTGGGTCTTCACCGGGGCCTCCTCTCTCCTCCCACCCATATTTTCTTTAAATTGAAATTTTCAAACACAAAAAATTATTTTATTAATGGAATAAATGTTTTTGTCCCTACCATTATATGATGTTTGGGTGGGCACACAAGTAAAAAAAAAAACATCCCAATGATGAAAACATGGTGGTGGTCATTCATGCTTTGGGTCTTTTTCTCCAGATCTCCAGAGTACAAATTCCTCCTACATTTTTAGATTTCCTTTTGTGACAAATATTAAAAACCATCATTTTCCATTCTCCTTCATATTTATGCGCCACTTTGTGTCAGACTAGCTCATAAAATCCCAATCCAAAACTCTGCAGTCTGTGGATGTGATGTGATGAAATACCAATAAAGTTTAAGCTTTGAACGCGCTGTCTCTCATGTCTAAAACTGGAAACACTTGAAGCATTTTTTGACTTGATGTAAACTGTTCATTCAGGAAAAATACAACCACGATTTAACGCTGAATTTATCACCCTCTTTGTAAAATGGCTTTTAGTGTGGCAGAAATATAAACACCACTTCCTTGAAGAAATCTCTCCAAAATTAGTCCCAACAGAGCATCAGCACCGTCTGATGATGGAAAATGGCCTGGAAAACAAATAATAAGGTGGCACAAGAGAAAAAAGATGACAATTTATTGGACTAATTGTGAAATATTTTAATATCCCTGTGTTTGAGTTGTACAACATCTATGAGATTATTTTTGCTGTTTTTGGTTTGAAAAATAATTAACTATGTATCTGCAGCTGGCTTATGAATACAATGTAGGAGATGCAGAAACTCTGAGCTGTCGCCCAATAAAAACAAGTTTAACAACTGAAACTTTAAAACAAGGAAGCTTGGAAAGCATTTGCTTACAAAAAAAACACATTTATCTGAATTAAAATAACTGCAGTCTAATACAAAATGACTTTTTGTATTAGACTGTTTTATGGTTAAGATTTTTCTCAAGTGACATAAAAACACAAACTTCTGTCTATGTAAAGACTTCTGTCAATATCTACATATCTTGAGTTGTAAGAGTCATTTGTCAACAAATAGTCAAAATTCTACATTTTTGTATAGAAATGCAGTGAATTTTTTTTTATTAAAAATGATTGAAAGAGTTTATATTTTGTATCAGTATGTGTGTCACACTCAGAAAGTGGAAATGAATTTTCCCTCTGTGTTACAGCCAGCGCTGGTCTCCCTTAAAATCAGAAATAGAACTTTAAACTCTTCCCTGTTTAATTTTTTTCCAAAGTGTGCATGTTGCCTTATATGGGCATATTTCCTTGTTACTGTCATTGCTATTGTTGTCTTTGATGCTGTTGTTGATATATGATGTCATACTTTTATTCCACACTCAAACATACACCAGTCATTGCTAAGCTACATGGCGAGACAAAATCCTACAGCTTGGGTTCGGTGGTTTACAGCGATTATCATTTATGGGAAAACCACGCACAATTTCTCGGATTTAGACAATAAAGTACGATATATTCACAATGTTAAGATTGTTTTGGAAATGAAAGGATTATCCTGTCAAATACGAGAACAAATATTTTCATTTAGCCCTAACTAGGATTATTTGCTTGATCTGAGAGCTTCACATTGGAGCGAGAGCAGCACAATGTAAGAGAAAAGGCAAGATGATGAAAGTGGATACTCTTGGTGTTTGACAGACTAATTCTTCCATATATTCTAGATCTATTTGAAGGATATTTTTTTCATGATGAAAAGGTGGACTGAAGCCACACAATTGTTTTTATTTAACTGGAAGGTTCCATCAACCTTCATCTTTAAATATGCTGCTCATTGTGCTTATTTTTAAATAAAAAACAACAATGACCTTATCAAATTTGTCTCTCTGTTTTGCTTCATCTAATTTATTTCTAGCATTTTTATGTAGTGAATAATTTTGAGTATAAACTTTTATTAATTTACAATTTTTTATTTGTGGTTCTGTTAGCTTTCTAAGAAAAAAGTTGAGCTGCTATAACAATTATTTATTTCTGTTTACATTTTATTTCATACATATTTGTTTGTAAATGCAATCCTAAATAACTAAATTATAACTGAATTAACTTCTCTTGTGATAAAAAAACCCCCACCTAAACAATTAATGCAACTCATCGAAGTGAAGATGATGTGAAAGTTATTTTTCATTTGTCATGTGAAGCGTCCAGCAGCTCCAAGGCTGATTGGGATCGCAATGCATGGCAAGGAAACTTCACCCAAATAAACAAACCAAAAACATGTTGACTTGTGTCCAGTTTTGCGTGGTTTCTTGACAGCTCTAGAGCTAACAGCAATAATCAATGTTTATTGGTTACTAGCAATAAATATTGCTACTAGCAATTACTAGCAATAAATATTGCTAGTAACCAAGTATGGTTACTAGATTGGTTGATTTACACAACATACTTTTTTACACAACATGCTTGTGTAAGAAGTATTTACACAACATAATTCTTTTGTAACATTCAACGCTAGCGGGGCTGACGGTCCATATTACAACGCATATTAAACAACACTTTGACAAAACACAGCAGATGCAGATTACGAATCACATTCTGCAAAGATGTGATTTGTTTCCACATCTTTAGCAAAGATTTTTTAAATAGGTGTAAAAATGTAGCTAGTATTTCACTAGCATTACAAATTTACATTTAATAAACGTAACATGAATGTCAATATCTAACTTGCTAGCCAGTTATGATTTTTAATTCAGAGATTTGACACACCTGTCAGGGAAATAAGTGAAAGGCCATCATGTTTGAAAGGAATTTTTAAAAATGGCTCATGGTTTATGGTCTATCTAGTTTAGGAAATCTAAGCTACTGCCAATAAACCCGTCTGTGCTGTGATTTTTACACAACTGTTTTAATGCCAAGTTATTAAAATAGGTTTTAAAGGTTTAACAACGTTTCATTAGTATTTTATACTATTATTGCACATAAAAGTTCTTATCATGCAACATACACCAGATGACTTCATGAACCAGGGAGAACCCAGAGAAATTTCCTGTAGGATGCTCTGCCTCCATAAAATATTGTTGTATGCACTTCAGACTGAAGCATTATGGGATACTGAATACTTAATAATACAGTATCCCATGTACCAATGTATTTGGTAGTGATTGATCTGAGTTGATAAGTTTTAAATATATGTTAGAGAATTGCTATTGCATGGATTTGGAGGTTTTGAATACAATTTTGGAGAAGTTATCTGAATATTGAAATATAAATTGACATTAATCAATGTTGTAGCAACTGAAGTCAACAGTAAAACTAAAATTTTGAACCTTACAAACGTATTGGCCTTGTAAAGAATGAACTAAAAAAACGTATTGATTTAGGCCACGTTTTGGTGACGTAAACAATAGAATTTGATTGAATATTGACTTTTCCCCAGATTTCCATCACTTTTATTGTACGATAAATAAAAGCTGTGCCACGTTTTATGCTTTCTAGAGCAACACTGCTCATGAACATGTTTTTAATTATAAAGAGATTCCATTGTCAATGTCTCCATTCTCTCATGTATGTGTGTTCTGGGTTTTTTCCCTCAGAGACACATTTCTGTCTCGTTGTTTTGTCAGTCAGCGCAGTGCCTTCGGTTTATTGCGGCCATATAATCCCGTCCAATAGGCTGCTGCAGGATCATAAAGCAACAGCGAGGCTGCATTTGGAGAATAAACGTGACTTTCTGCCCCAACTCTACTGCTGTCAAACCAACACACAGATATTCACATCGAGGCACCATAAAGTCATTTAGGCCAGACAGGCAGCGCGACTAGATGGCTTTATTGGAGACAGTTTCCCCGCAGCTTCTGAGCCTTAAATGTCCCCAGAAATGTTAAAGTCATTGTCTGACCGCACGGCCAAGCCCCGATTGTCTTTAAACAGATACAAAATCCAGGAAGGAGGTGAGTGCAGATGATAAATTACCTCTATTTGCCCTTGACAACGTTTCTGTCTAAACATTCTGAAATTGTTTAATTTCCGTCTCGCTGTTTGTACAACTTGTTCTTTAGCGCAAACAAAGAGCCCACCAAGTAGTTGAAATTGGACTTAAATAAGCGTTCATATTTTCCCGAATTTATTCATTTATGTATTTTATTTATATTTCTATCATTCCGTTACATATAAAATAATTTAACTAAGTCCATTCGCTTAGCTGTTTCTGCATCGGCAAATGGACAAAAGTCCACTCTCAAATTTAGGAGTGTATTTCTTTTATACACCATTGTGTTATTGTTATTTGTTTGTAAATGTGTATCCCCTGAAGAAGCTACACACACACACACACACACACCCACACACCCCACGCACACCCACACACACATATATATATATATAGATACATATATGAACTAATCTTGAATTTGAACTGTATTGCTGAAAAAATAAAAGGGCATATTTCTGTTCGAAGGCCCGTTCAGCATCAACATGAATTCCACGTAGTGACACATTCTGACCACAGGGTGGGAATGTTGCACTTCATTTGGAGCGAAACTGCGCTCATGTTTGAGAGAGGATTGTTTTAGTTGCACCTCACTCATGCATTTATTTACTCAAAAATATTAGTAAAATAAAGAATAAATTAAAACCTATTTATGTTTATTTTTAAGCATAATTAAAAATCTACGTTGCCAAACAACATCCTCGACTGAAATAGCTCCAACTCTGGCAAAGCAAAAACATAATGTTTAGTTTGAACGTTTTACTATTATTGCTGCAGAATATTTTTGTATATCAGATTATATTTTTCTGTCTTGTATTAATCTAAGACACCATTTCCGTTTTTCTAATCCTCTTCAAAATAAAATGGAACGATGAGGCCCTATGCTTAGCGATGGTAGAGACTATAAAGAGAAAACATCAAAATTATAAGCAAACTTCATTATTCAAGGGTGTTTTATTACTCTTTCGACAATAAGTTAAAAAAATCTATAAAACCTAATATTTATTATAAATCCTTACTTTGCGTTGTTTTTGTCCAGAGATGACTGAACGAATAAAAAAAATAATGTTAGCTTTGCTTAATCAGCTGTTCGTCAGTAAATGCAACATAATATGAGGATACCGAAATCGACACTGGAAAAAGAACGCACTTAATGTTTTATTCCCGTTGAAGATATATTTTTTATCTGGGGAAGAAAAAAGCGTTCATGATTTTGCAAGCTGAGCAGATATAGAAGGTTTAACTGTTAAATATGATCTAATTCGATTTGATTGAAACTTCTCTTTATAACTTACAATATCAGCTGCTTTTATAAATGTGTATCCCCCGAAGAAGCTACATTTTATACTCATTTGTACATGTATCATATAATATACATCTAGTATTGTGTTAGTTGCATTGGCTCACAGTAGCTTTTCCTTCTGAACAAGATGAAAATGTGGTTGAAAAAACATCATGGACGTCTAAATGTGTTCAAAACGCTGCTGGGATTAATAGTAGTAGGCCTCACTTTCAAAGTCTTCAAAGTTTAGGCTGAAAAATCATATATACTATCATATCTTTTTGCTAAAGGCAATAACACCATGATCCTCGTGGTTTTCATATTTGGTAGTATATAATAAATATATTATTTTGGGCTAAGAAATCCTATAGCACATAGTTTTGTCACGTAAAAAATATTTTGTATTTTGTCCAAAATTAGTATTGTTATGTGGCAGTACTGGATAGGAGCGTAAGCTAAACGGAATACCGGTGATAAAATATATGAAAAACAGATAAAACAGCCGCATTGTTATTAAAAAGTAAATGACAGAAGCCCGAATGTTGAGTGCGTGTTTGTATGTAACTTTCTCTGAAACCAAAAATGTCCGCCGACCACAACCAAACCTTTCTCATTCCACACACATCCTCCCTGACACTCGTAGCTTA
Organism: Phalloptychus januarius; assembly: GCA_902982915.1. NCBI lineage: Eukaryota > Metazoa > Chordata > Actinopteri > Cyprinodontiformes > Poeciliidae > Phalloptychus > Phalloptychus januarius. The sequence goes on along the minus strand of CADWAE010000197.1, from coordinate 284,055 downwards.
TAAAAAACATTTTATGAGAAAGTGCAGACAGCAATTGGTCGCCCGCGGTCATGTGTGCGCGTGCACGGCGCTCCCTCGCGGTCAGGTTTTTTTCTCGCGCGCTCACCGTAGCAGCGAAATGCGCCTCCTAATGCCCTCGCGCCTCCTTGCTCGGTAAGAAATTTCTTTCCTTTTTGTTGTTTTTCATCAACATTTTGGCAGCGTTATTCCTCAGCGGATACTTTATTCGTTAACTGCTCTTAGTTCGAAACATAAACCACGTTCGTGTTTTGTTTGTTAAAATTTGACGTTAACGACGTTTAAAACCTTTCAAGCAGCTGTTAAAGAGGTGATTCTATCATGTTTACATTCCTCTGTAATTGTTCTCTTAAAAAAACATCGAACTTATTATATCTGATATGTCATACGCTTTGACTCACCGCCTGTTATCTGGATCTCAGGTTGCAGCTGTGGAAGAGGGAGTCCATTCTTAAGAGCGATATTTTGCTATTTAAAAAATATTTATTTTAGGTCTAACTGTACGCAGATACATTTCTGCATTATGCATTGCATTTCTCAGCTTGCAGTTTTAATGACTCGTTAGATTTTGTGTGAAAATTGGCCTCCATGGTTCATGGAACTGCACTCCTTGCTTTTCAAAAGAATAAAATGTGCAAAGGTCTACTGTAGTTATAATAGTTCTTGTTTGTACAACTAATTGTATAAAATATGTAATTGAAATGGTTCCATGAGTTTAGATAAAATTATGTTTTATCCTGAATGAATGAATAATGTTTGTTAATGAAACCTGAAATGAAAATGAAATGTTAATGAAAATGTTTGTTTGTTAGTGAAACCTAGCAACAGATGCTGATGAGGTCATAGTCCTTCATCTGTCTTTATGGTAATGCAGGTCTAGGTGCTGTGCCACATTTTTATGTTTAGAAAGGAAAATGACTCCTAAAGATTCATATACATATTATAATTGTTAGCATGTTATCTTCTGTTTCTCCTCTGTCAATGCTGACCTATTTGATGTCCACATGAAGGCACAAAGCAGATGAATTGAACAGTGTTCCTCTATAAGATGCAGTTGGACAGATGGACAGAAAGAGGACAGAGTAGGAGTGTTTTCCCTTCCTTATTTCAGTTTTCATCGATGCTCTGTTTTACGAGGGAAGCCCAACTGTTGGAGAGACAAAGATGCAGTATTTTTTCCCCATCTATTCTTTTGGAGTTTTGCATTAGTTTCTTTTTTCCTCTCTGACGAGGGCAGCAGAGGGAGGGAGGTTGCAGAGAAACAAAGACAGTATTTCATTGGTGCTGCTCAGTTGAGCTTAACTGCCACTCAGTATTTACAACCCACTGCAATGCGGCACAGAATCTGAGTGTGTGTGTGTGTGTGTGTGTGTGTGTCTCTCTCTCACACACAAAATCTGTGTGTGAGAGAGAGAAAGAAAGAGAGAGAGAGAGAGCTTCTGTATCCTGATGGAGATCTAAAGAAAGGTGCGATACACACTGATGGTGGCCTCACACACAAATGTAGACCAATCTGTTGTCTTGTAGGTATTTCAGAAGGCTAAACTTGGTTTTAATCTGGACCACGCGGTGGTTATTTGGGTGATGGCTGTAGGTAAAGGCATGAGTGATGTGTTTCTGTGGATCATCTCCATAAGTAGATGTGCAAGAGAGAAACAAAGAAACAAAGGGAAGCTGGGGAAAAACAGTGGTGCAACCAAAGAGGCGAGTGATAAATCAGAAGGAAAAAGAATCCCAGCAATGTGTGCTGAAAGGTTTTTTGTGTTGTTGTGTAAATCACTGCTGGGTGAAACGGAAAGTCGGAGGAAAGACCTCAAATTGAGGTGGATCTCATCCAATTGGTTTGTTTTGATTAAATGATGTTACAAAAAACAGGAATATGCTGTTCAGATATTCCTGAATGCTTTAATGATGCTTTTCTGTTTTCAGGCAAGCTCTTAATTGAAATCCCATTCTAAAATGTTTGATTATTTTTTTCTTTAGGATCTACATGGCCAAAATCAGCTGACTTCTCCATCAGGTAAAATTTTACAATTAATGTAAAAACCAGTCGTCCAGTATCCTGCCACCTTCTTTTTAAAGACATCCTGACACACTTTCCAGAACTAAATAACTCATAAAATGCGCCATTGCCGCGGACAGTTCCTTTAAAAAAAATAATAAGAATAACATTTTCATGTGTGTGTGTCTGAACAAGTTGATTTCGTAATTAAGGCTCCAGTAAGTGACTCCACACTGCCACCTAGCTACAAGTTACAAGTAGTGACTTCACCTTAGAAGAAGACATATAAAGTTTAACCGGGATAGAAGCCTGCAAAAGAAAAAGAAAAAAAGTTTCTCCTGTGCATAATATGTGCGCACCACAAAGTGTCAGGTTCTCACAAGAAAGCAGTTTTTTCCCCTGGAGTATTCTCCAGGGCTTCCATAGAGTTGATTCATAAAATAGGAAACAAGAGATGAATGAATGAGTTTAATTTTTACATAAACTAGATCACCAGATTGGGCGTTACAGTCAGTGGTGTTTTTCTGACATGTGATGCGTGGTTGACTGCGCAGGGCGTATCTGTCATGGAATGGCATCAGCACTTTAAAACATAGTTTAAAAATTATTTATTGGGGTGCTGTGGTGGCGCAGGGGCAAAGCACAACCCACATATGGAGGCCCTAGTCCTCATGCCAGTGGTCGCAGGCTCGATTCCCGGCCTGGTGACATTTGCTGAATGTCCCCCTCTCTCGCTTCCCCATTTCCTGTCTAGCCACTAGAGCCAAAAAAAAACATGACAAAAATAATTTATTTATGTCAATTTCTGAAAAAGACATGATAAGAAAAATGTACAAAATAATTTATTTCTGTCTTATACTAAAACTCCGACCAAGGACTGGGTTTGCAAATTCGCTTGTTGCTGAAAGCAACAGCTGCTCTGTCTGTAAATTGTGCAGTCCTTGCAGAAATAAATTTGAATTGAAATGCTTAGATATTTCAAAAATCATTCTTAAAATCTTTATACCCAGACATATTTCAATTTTAGTCACCGTATCCTGTGTGTCGGACCTCTGACCTCACCAGCTGTCTACATCTCATTCATTTCACTTGAATTCTTGAATGGCCTTTGCTTTTCAAACCTCTCAAAGGGGTGTCTATCAATATAGCTTCTGCCTCTCCTCATTCTCCTCTTTTTCCTTCCACTAAACTTTTCAGAATTTTTTATAAAATACGGGTCAAGTTCAAAGTTCTTTACACCATGAAAAAGATAATGCTGTCACCAACTATGAAGCAGCAATAAACATGACATTTTTTCAAATGGCCTCATTAAAATCACCAAACAAATCAACTATGTTGATCAGTCAGTAAGTTCAGTTATTATAAATCAAGGGGAACGACAATGTGGGGTTTCAGCCTTCAGTTAAAGGAACTTAGTGTTTCAGCTGTTTTCAGTTTTCTGGAAGTTTTTTCCAGATTAGTGGAGTGTAAAAATGCAGCTTTCTGTGAATGTCCAGGGTATTTTCTAATCATCTTCTGTAGCCTATAACCTAGTTGTGGATGATCTCCATGGCTACCTGTTCAGTTAGTGGTAAGTCTGATGACTGCTCCTGCTAAAACATGACATTTTTGTATCAGAAAGACAATCTTCATTGGTTTTAGACACAGACACAGGTCACATTTTTTTTATTTTCTAATTTAGACAGAAATAGAATCTCTATTATTAGTTTGTTGAGATATTCATCAAAATATCTCAACAGAAAGATATGATTGTGTCATGATTACGTATGATATATGGATTTCACTTTTTGAAGGGAATTTCTTAAGATAAATAACTTTTCAATTATGCTGTAATTTATTGAGATGTGCGTGTAAATAGCACGAAATTTAACCACGAAGAACAACCTCAAGACGAGAAAAATAAAAAACAATGTTTCTTCTGAACACTAGATAGCGCGCTAGACCGAACGATGGTTTGCCGCTATCCAGCTTGTGACGCAAACTCCGATCGAGGCTCCATTTTTACCTCCAGCTGGGCCTGCTCAGAGGTCAGGGGAGGCTTCTCCCATTTTACCTTGAATGCACCAAACATTCTCCAACTGTCTCCAGCCGCCCAGAACTCGCGTCATGGAGGCGGAAATGAAAGATGTGTGACTACGCACAATGCCGACACCTTAGAGATTGATCTGCGCGTGCATTTCTTTTCATTCATGCAAATATTTACATTTATATAATTTACCACTAAGTTTTGATCGGCTACTGAAGATTTGTGAAACATAAAGTGTTTATTTATAACCGAAGTAGGTGAATCATAAGGTGTTTGATGTTTTGCCTGTCTTGTTTTTGCAGACCACCCCCAGCATTTTGGGAGTCCCTGCTAAAGCAAGCAAAGCGGTGTCCAGTTTGACACAGTGACACATACATACACACACACACACGCACACACACACAGAGAGAACAGAGCTCGCTGTGTGTTTTCACAGAGCTTGTTTATGGTTTTATTGCTCCCTATTTACGGAACTCAAAGCAGGAAACAAATGCTCATGACTGCATTCCAGACACATCCGGAAAAATGCAAACAGCCAGTTTCTGCTTGTCTTAGGAGCAAAACCTGCGGTGCGTAAATATCCGATTGACAGAAAAAAACGTAATTTCATTCAGCAACAGAAGCCATCTGTACCAAAGATTGGAGATAAAATAATTGAGGCATAAAGAGGGGAGAATGGCTGTTACTAAAATACAGCCCAGATTGGTAATTATCCAGAGCACAGCCCCCAGTAGTGATTAAAGGGCTGTTCCCACATTTTTTTTCCTTTGGCGCCATTATCGAATAAAGTGGCTTTCGGTGCAGGACCCTAATAATTTATGAACCCATGTGGGAGCCGAGGGGGTTGGGGGGGCGTAACACGTGATGGTAATAAAGTGTGTTTTATTGCTGCCGTTTGACAAGCCCCAAAATATAACAGAGAGAGAAAAGCAGAGCGGCGGCCAGATGGGACCATGGCAGATATTTGTCCCAAATCAACAGAATGCGGCGCTCTGGATCTCTGCGGGCACGGATCTACTGATCGGCTTCGATCTGCTTCCAAAGCGGGATTTTTTTTCTTTCTTCCATTTCTTTCACCCTCCATTAAACAGAAGCCAACGTTTTTTAACGCGAGATCTGGATAGAGCGAGTAAGTAACCTGCGAGTAGTTTTCATATTTGACGCAGATATCCAGTTATGACTGCGGCAACAAAAAAAAAAATGGATGTGTGTGTGGGGGCGGGGGGTGCGTGTGCGTGTGTGGGTGTGGGCGTGTGTGTGTGTGGGGGGGGGAGGGTTGTGGGTGTGTGTGTGTGGGGGGCTATGGGTGTGTGTGTGTGTGTGTTGAGAGGGGGTGTTCCTCGACACTAAAGGCCGAGGGAATCCCCCCACTGTACACTGTAGATGTGAGGAGGTTCAGAAATCCACCTGTAGTCCAGAATCTCCTCATGTAAATAAATCAAACCGGAAGTTGAGCTGAAAAAACAGAAGAATGTGACATAGATGCAGATGTTATGATCTCGTGTTTACTGCTTCCGATAACCACAGCGCTGTTTGCTGTTAGTTTTGAAAAAAATCAGATTTTTAGAAAAGCTTAAAAAATTCAATAATTTCTGAAATTAAAAACTATTTTTATAGTTTTTTAAGAAAACTGTTATTTATTAATTTTAGAACAGAGAATAGAGTACACCAGCTCCCTTTAAAAGACTTTGCATTACTTAATGTTAATGTTTAGTAATGTTATTATGCATTACTAAAATGAATAATAACAAATTTGTATTTAAGTCAATGAATAATTTTTTATGACTTTCATACAAATGATGCAGGTCAAAACGTCGTGCAAACAGAGCATGTGCGTTCGACAGAAGAACAACCAGTAAAACAAGAGCTTTTAATAAATGGACCGAGAAATAACATGTAGGCTATAAGACTTTATAAGGTAGAATAAAAATTTTTTAAATGAAAAATAACTATTTTAAATAAATTATTTTTAGAGTGTCGTTAATTAATTTCTTAAGTAAATCACAATAATAATAAAAACAAACATTTCAGGATATACAGAAAGTTAAAGGGCTTTATTGTAAAAATGCTGTTAGCAGATCTAGATCCTCATGTGATTGCAGCTCCGGTCTCTTTCTGAAATCTCAGATTCTCTTGGTCGACTCAATAAGGCAGTATTGAGTTTGCCTCAATAGAGCCTTTTTTCAGCTAATAAGGCTGAAAACTGAATGTGGAGCTGCAAATTCACATTTTGTCCAAAAAAGCTTTCTCTGGCCGAGAGAAAGCTTTTTTGGCCTCTTACATTCAACTATGTTGAAACTTAAAATTTACACTTAGTTCTGCTTCAAACAACCAGATTAGCTGACTTTCAGCATTTCTGAGCTGTCCCACAGCTAATTAATAAGGCTGAAAACGGAACACATTTTATCTATTTGTTCTGCAAAACTTTTTCGCTGTTTGGATTTAAAATCCAAAAAAGCCTGTTTTGGATTTTAAATCAAATTTTCAGCTAAGGAGCATTATGACCATGTTCAGATATTTAGAATGTTTATGAGGGAAAATTTGCTAACTTTTTACATTTGTTTTACACGCAGTTTCAGTCAAGGGTGAAAAAAGTCAACATCAAACCTGCAGGAATTGGAAATAATGATAAGGTCTGTTCTGTATTCATAAAAAAAGTCGCAACACAAATTAATAGTTTTAATTTTTACACTAAACAAGGATTTAATTTGTTCGCTGCAGAAGTTACGCTGAAACATTTACTCCTACAGAAATTCAACTGAATAGTGCCGATTAATTTTTTGCGTTTATTATTATTATTATTATTATTATTATTATTATTATTATTATTATTATTATTATTATTATTATATATTTATATTTTTTATTTTTTCCCCCCAATATGAGGCCGCTTTATCACTCAGCGGACTTTTATTCACACTCAGATCCGCTGCTTAGGCGCCTGAGCCAAATCTCCTGCACCACGCTGCTTTATTTGATTTTCTAATTAATTATGTCATTTTAATATTACTGAGGATAAAAAATAACCAGATTAATTAGACATATTATTTGACTATTCTCTGAAATAGATATCTGTTCTCTTATGATGATTCGTTTTATTTTCACCCAAACTGGATACTCGGTAATATTTATGCTGCTTAGATGTGTAAAAATTTGATCCATAAGAGTTCAACGTTTATTTTTTAATTAAATTAAATCCATTTCATTTTCGGATCTGCCCCGCTCCGCCTGAAACGGCGCGTTGCGGCTCCGCAGAGCCTGGAGGTCGCAGTTAATGTCTAAACCGGGTTAAAGGAGCATCCAGCTCGGCTTTGACCCGGGAGCGGGCCGGGGGTGGAGGGGTGAGCCGGCGGTCAGCCTGTCTAAGATGAAAAAGTGAAACGACCCCCAGAAATAAAAGCCACAACTGAATGCGTTGCTCCATCTCTCTCTCTCTCTCTCTCTCGTTCTCTCTCTTTCTCTTTCTCTCTCTCCATTTCTCTCTCTCTCTCTCTCTTTCTCTCTCTCCCCCTGACTCCTGCACAATCATGAGAGGAGATTGGCAACAATGGCATGACTTTAATACCTCTGGACTAAATCAATTCACGGCAGGAGATCATTTAACTCTTCTCTGCAGAAACAAGCGAATTCGTGTGGATTAAAATAATCAGAATTTGATATCAAATCTAAAGTGAATTTGTGCAGGTTGGGTCTTTAATGTCGCTTTTTGCATAACAATCGTCCAAACCCGCGCGGAACAATGGGCTCGCGACTCCCGCAGGCCGCGTGAACTCTGCGTGGCTCCTCCTCTTCCCCCCCATCCCAAACCCCCCATCCCACCCCCGTCCCCTCTCCTCCCCCGGTGGCCTGTCCGGCAGTCTGAGGACTAATGAAACGGTGAAGCAGCGGTCAACGATTCTGCCTGACCCTGCGGCTGACCTGCCGGCAGCTAGGCTACATTCTTACAGAAGAATGCTCTTTGAAACAGCGAAGCGTTGCTCCCCTCCGCTCGTGTTGTTGTTTGCCTCCAAAAAGGATCGAGTCCCACCCAAAGTTCAAACTCCATTCAGGAGGTGCGATCAGCTAATGACTCTCCATTTAACCGAGAATCGGAGGCTAGAAGAATCCTGAAAAATGAACCTTTTTGTGTACTCTAACAGTTCAAGCTGAATGGAGATTTTTTGTGTGCATCTTCAAAAAAAAGTGAAGCTTAATTTCTCATCTGAACCATCAACTCTTCCGAGAAGCATTGTAAGGAACAGATAAACAGTTTTTAGAGCTCAAAACTTCAGGTCTGGCTAATATTTGAAATGATAAAATTTGGTTCATTCTTAGAAAAAACCTGAAACAGTCTTTTACAGAACTGGCCAATCAGAGTCACAGATAGATATCACCATATACAGTCATGACCTTAAGACGCTCAGCATTACACATTATTTAGTTTTGATTGTATATTTCTGACATTAATTCGTATAATGTTTACAAACAGCTAGAATCCGTGAATACCAAGAAATGCTATCAGAGCTGGCACGACAGCTCAAACACGGAATGTACCGAAATGTGCATTGAAACACTCACGGGAAGCATCTTCCTTATTTCTGCTCTTTTGAGGTACAGCCAATCAATGACAAGGAAAGTAAATGGTGCACTCTGATTGGCTGCTTTGCAGCCGAACATGTCAGGTAGCCTCCAGATATTTCAGTTTCCCAAGCTGCAATTTCTTTGTAATATTTTAAATATGAAAAGATATAGCAGTATGTTTTGGGTGGTAAAAATACACAAATAGGTAAATTGGTAAATATTGAGCCACCATTAGGCAGCTCAAGCTAAACGTATTGATTCTGCTTTCCACAGAATCAATAGGGTTAATGTTTCTCTTCTGCTAGTGACTGACTGACCGTTTTCTTTATTATGCTGCGTAGTTAATGCTATTGTTTAATGCCTTGTCTCTGGACAGTTATAAAATTGCCACTACCTTATATACAAACCTTTGGGTTGATTAAACGTTATGGAGTTTGTTTAAAGTGGCTAATGTCTAACAAACAATGAATGGTTTCAGTAGAGCAATTTATGGGTTATTAAATAAGGAAGAAATTGGATTAAATAATTAACAAAAAACCAACTGGTTTGTGAATGATGATAGCCATTACTGTAGCTTGTACTATTTACTTCATTTAATTAATTTAAATCCGGTGAACAAACTAGTTCTCTGCCTTGAGCTATACTCATTAACACACCCCACTATTGTGGCTGTTCTCATGTATGATTGTCTCACTGTTACAAATTCTCATTTCTTCTTGTGGAAGAGGCTCATGAAAGTCTAATGAGGATGTCACATAGTTCAAAATGGTGGCCTGTGAAGAAGGATCAAGTCTTCTTATCTAAGTCAACAAACCAGGTCACAATTTTAGAACCAGTATTTGGTTAAAACTGCTCACTGCTCCTTCTCAGCAGCATTGAGGAAAAATCATGCAATTTTTTAGTGTTCGTGAAAATATGCTTGAAGATTGAAAATATGTGTTTCGATGTTTTAACGTGGAGGAGCTTTCCTTCTCGTAATGTTAAAGTAATCAAGCTTCACTCAAAGTTTAACTCTGCGCAACACACTACCCACCTTTTTTTCACTTTGGACCAACAAATGGTTCTGATAAAGTTTTCACCAACTGCTTATTCAAGCAGACATGGGAACTTAGTGTGACATGTAAACAGCTACAGAATAAATGTCTGTGAAAGAAGAGAAAATTGCCCAGGGCAAGAAATGGGAACATAAACTTCCAATGGCATCTTGACCAGAACGTGTCACAAACAGAGAATTATATAACTGTCCATAAGATTCATAAAAGGCCTGCTCTGTCTGTGAATAATGATAGCAGAGAGGCTGAATGGAGCCATATATTGATTCAAAATCAACACTTTGGTGATTATTTACATATGTATTGCATGGGCTCTGTAATTGATTGTTTTATGTATAGGCTTTTAAGCAGAAACAGTCTGCACGACAACACCAATAGTCAGCATGCTCTTACAAACTTTGATTCAAACAGCCTTGATTAAAACTTCTTCAGAGCTTTCAGCTCATGTCAGATGTTCAGCCATAAACATTTATGGAAGCTGGGAACCATCACGAGCGGCAGGATCTGAATGGGAAGTCAAGTTTCACCCTGGGGGCTGAAATCCTGTTGGGCACTGAGATCCCCCTTCGTGTCCAGACTGAGGCCCACACAGCCCAGGCTTAGAAGAGACCACCAGCAGCTTTCTGCATGTTTAACAGCAGCTCTGACCAGGAACCGGTCCCCCCTGCCTCCCTCAAGAAACGCAGTTTGAAAAACTATTTCCATCCTTCTGGATTTTTCTCAGTCTTTGCTTTTCTGGCACACTGCATTGTCTCAGGACATAATCATATACATATAACATATATCATATATACATACCGTATATGATATATAATATTAATATATATTTATAAATGTGTGTGTGTTAGATAATGATGACCTAAATAAAAATATACGTTTTTAAATAATTATTTATTTATTAAGAAAGACAGAAACATCCTTTACTTGTCAAAATATAGATACCCTCCTAGTTACGTAGTTAACTAACTAGTTAACTCGGGGTTAACTAGTTAAATGTGGTATTAGCCATAAAATTGTCCAATTAGACATTTTTAAAATAAATTTGCCCAATAGAAACATGTAGTTTTGGAAAGAAAGTATTTTCTCAATAAAAGGTTTTGGAACTAAGATGAGGTGGGTTTATTTGGCCGTATCAAAATTGGTGTATTTTGTAAAAGTGCAATGCACACACTTTCCTCACAATAGATGTTACTGCCAGCAGAAAAGATGTAGAAGACAACAGAAAGTGGTAGGAGGATGGTGGTTCTTGAAATGACTTCTCATATGAACAAACCTTTTCACATGATTTAATGGAAACGGCACAATTGTGATGTTATTTTGTGTTTTGTTTTTTTACTTAAGTGGAATATCAACAAAGTTTTGTGCATGTTTGTAATGGAAGCTCAGAAAGTGATGTGGTTCTGTTTCACTTGTCACATCCAGGCCTTTTTATGGTGAGTTCAGGAGAATCAAGAAAATGTCCTTCATCCACGAGGTGAGAGAGGAACCCTCTGTTCCCAAAGTCAGTGTTTTAGAGCAACATGCATGCAAGAGTTATGAGATGAAAACCACTGCTGATTGGAGTAAATGAATGAATGAATGAATGAATGAATGAATGAATGAATATACTTTATTAATTCCAGAAAAATTCACAAGAACAGATTTGCCTCGCTTTAGCCAAAAACATGTTGATGATGCCTAAGGTATTTGGGGAACTGATGAAACAGAAACAGAAGGATTTTGGAAGGTTTGTCTTGCCTGATATAAAAACTAACTGTACTTTAGAAAAAAGTCATGAAGCAGTGATGGTCTGGGGAAAGTCTGGCAGCCTCAGAACCTGGATGACTTGCTTCTGTCCTCTCACTGAAACGTTTGAGGAACTCTTCAGTTTGTGGCCATAAAGTAAAGAGTTACACAGCAGTGCAATGATCAAAAGCTCAACAAGTCCACCTCTGAATGACTCCAGAGGGGTTTCGAGGGAAGGTCCTAGTCAGAGCTCAGCCTTGAATCACATTAAGGTGTTTTCTTGACCTTCTAACAGGCTGTTCATGCTTTACATCCATCAGTGGCTCAATATGAACCTAAGTGGGTTTGAAAAGCTTTTTTCCCTTAACAAAAAAACATAACATTTTATTTTCATATTTAACCAGTTGGTCTGATATTAAATTCTATTAGACAATCTGAATAAGTTGAGTGTGTCAACACTTTTTAATGGAACATTGCTCCACCTTTAAAGTGCAGAATTTCTTAGGACATAAAAATCTGTGAGGAATGAGCAGCACAGTTTGTGTTGGAGCTAATCAAAGGCATCTGGAGTACCTGAAGTATTCATTGTTAGAAACTATAGTCAACAACTTGATGCCCAGGAGGAAATGAGTACCAATGATTCAGAAAAAGTTCCCTACAAATACAGGATTATTGATGTTCTAGTCAGCTGTAGTCCTTCTAGCAGCCACTGCTGACCCTTTAAGGCATGACGGAGCAGAGCCAACTCCTCCTGTCTGTGCCGATTGGAGATGAGCTCCTGCTTCCTTTTTTTCATTACCTTCTGTAAATCCTTTTTCAACTTTCTTGGAGACAGATTTAAAAGTCTAACTGGTTTACAGTTATTACACACATGTATCATAATTAATACCATTAATGTTTTAATACCATGTCCTATTAATGAGGTATTGATGTCAAAAGATGTCAGCAATGGTTTTTATAAATCACCTCATGATGTTGGGCAATAGGAATGTCTATACAATGGAAGATTTGTAGTTTTAATGTTTCCAGAGGCAGAACATCTTCTGGGTTTATTAAACCGCTGAGTCATGACAAATAACTAGAAATCTCTATTAGAAGAACGCAAGGAGTCATCAGCAGCCAGCCATGAACAGATCCTTCGCCTATATATACCCTGTAGAACCGAATGTGTGTGGAGCTGACCTGGTCACAGATTGGGTTCTAGGGGAGTCTATGGGCGATGACTAGCCATCCATCAGAATCCGTGAAAAGAAGGTAAAGGGACAAGTGTTTGCCAGGCTGCTGCCTGGCCAAAGACATTCATCCTTCCTCAGATCTCTCATCTGCTAGGACTCAGAAATCCTCTGCATGACATAAATCTGCTTGGGTGCTGGGTAAGGCATGGGGAAGCTTTGGTTAGGTGACAGAAACATAAAACTGTCATGTTGCTTTGCACAAATTGAGCTGCTCCATTTTTTCACCATGAAAAATGGGATTTTGCTACCAGATCAAATTTCTTGTGGCATTTTGGTGGACTTATTTAAGTCCTCATAAAAAAACATCAGTAAAGTTCTGCAAACTACATGATTTCCGTTTACTGACTCATATGTACAGTGATTTTGTAAGAGGTTCAAAACTATTCATACTCATACTTTTTTTTTATCCTCCAAATTTGTAAGACTGGATGCATAACAAAAAAAATTGATTTTAATTCTTCCCAGTCTAAATTTTGGTATGGACTTTAGGACACTTTGGCACACCTTGAACTGGACTATTACATTAACTGTGTTTCCATCAAAGTTCTTTTATGCAAATTTTGAAATATTGCATCAGAACTTTTTTTTCTCAATTTTGTAAAAATGTTTTTGCTCTTCTCTGAAAAAGGAGTTAATGAGCCAAAGAGGAGATAGAAGAACATCTGCTGAAATAGTTATGATGTAGTGAACATTTATCTCACGTGACTAATCGTCTTAGTTCTTCTTGGAAATGTGTAACTTCACCAAAACTGCTTGACATGTCAGAAAAATTACAGCTTCCCTGACAGCAACACATTTTTGAAAACCTCTACATTTTGACATGTGTGCTCCATGCTAGCTTGCAATCTCAACTTATTGCAGCCACGTGTTACATCAATAACACTACATGAAACTACATTTAGTGTAGCTGGCCGCTCCAAGCAAATAGATGGAAACTACATTGCACTTTCTTTTGTTTCTTTTTTGCATAATTTTTAAAGTTCACTCAAAGTTGACATGACAGTTGGATGGAAACAGCTGGCGTTGAACTGATTGTGTGTTTATGCTCATTGTCCTGTTGGAAGATGAAGCTCCAGTCTAGTTTCCAGTATTTTTCTAACAGATTTTCTTTTAGGTTTGTTGTTTTCTCTCTCTAGCTGCCCTGTCCTTAATGAAGAAAACCACCCCACAGCATGACACCACCACTACATGGAATAGTGTCATGTCATTTAGACTGAAAACTTTGATCCCATCTGACCACTTCATTCCAAAAATTATAAATAGAAAAAAATGTGTAATAGTTTTCAAGATGAGCCATGAAAGACTTTGACACTGTGGCAACATGAGAAAAGGTTTAAAGGGTGTGAATACTTTTGCAGGGCAATATAAAAGTCAAATTATATTCTTGATTGTGTGAGGCTATAAATATGAAACAAATTCATTCAAGCTGATTAAAATGAAGCCAGGCTAATCTGATCATTATGAGCCTATTTGGCCTGATGACTCATCAGATCGATACCCTTCATAGAGGTATCAGTTCAATCTTCATATGCATTACATGAAGAGCTGCGTTCATCCTCCAGCCAGGTTTTCCTTCATTAAGCTGTAGTTGTATAGTTACTGGCTGCATCATCAGACCTGTTGCCAAGTGACTCTCTTGAGTTTCTAAGAGGAATAAAACCTGAATTTTTAGTCGATTTCCAAATGCAAGGTTTTTATAGGATGTACAAGAGAAAAGTAACTTTCATCTGAACGCAAAGATAGAAGTTACTTTTTTCCCCAACATGCGACCTTCTCTTCGTGTGAGGGCTCAGCTTTAAACTTTCCATTAGTATCCAGCATAATTAAGTTGCGTTTCTCTTTATCTTTCTGTCTTTTTTTCTTAAAGTCGCATTTTTCTCTGCTTCAGCATCATTTTTTAGGCAAAGCTACTCATCCCAACCCCCCTCGCCCTTCACCCCCACCCCCACGATCCACCCCGGCCCGAACAACAAGCCCAAACTACTAGTCACGTCTGGGAACCTTTTATCCCTTTTATCCCTTTTATTTTGGGGGACCCTTCTGACCGGCCACGTTTTGTTGTCCGTCCTTTTGAGTAGACACAAGGCCAAATATGGCCCCCACGGCCCTCAATACGGGAGATTAATTTTTCAGCCCGGGCCATCTGTGGAGAGTAAAAGTCATAAATCTGCAGTCCGAAAGGTGAGAGGGGGGGGGCAATAGATAGACAGACAGACAGACAGACAGACAGACAGACAGACAGACAGACAGACAGACAGACAGACAGACAGACAGACAGACAGACAGACAGACAGATAGATAGATAGATAGATAGATAGATAGATAGATAGATAGATAGATAGATAGATAGATAGATAGATAGATAGATACATATTTTCGTTTATTTACATTTCCTGTGTCCACAAACGTCTAATCGCGGTATATTTTCCAAGCTGCAAATCTTCATTAGGTCCGTGATGAGCATCTTTTTCCCTCTTAAATTTTCCCATTACGTTTGACATAAACGTCCCAGTGTGCGGCCTCTGATTGGCTGGCTGATGGGCCACGTGACCCGCGCGGCCGTCTGTCTATTTGACAGCCGCAGGATGGCTCGATGCCAGAGGGGGAAAAGAGACAGAGAGAGGAGATAGAAAGAAAAATTAGTATTCTCCTGTTATCCTTGCTATAAATCAATCATGGAGTCCTTCGTGGTGAGCTGTAAATACGCCGAGCCGCAGTTCCCGCCTTGTGAAGAAGATTACAGTAATTTTAGTGACCAAGGGGGGTATTACAACAACCCTCAGGACAGTGGCAGTTACGCAGGGGGTTATCAGCCTATGCAACCTCATCCGCCTGCGTACGCATCACAACAAACCGGCTACCAACAATCTGTGCAGGGCCATCGCCGGGACGATGCAGAGGAGCGGCCACAGCAGCAGCAGCAGCACACTGCGACATACCCGCTGTACAGAGAACCAGACACGTCTGAGAAGGAGAGGTTCCCCGCGGGAGACCTGCAGTGTCACCAGGCCTGGATGACCTGCGCCAAGCCGGCTCAGGTGCAGAGGAAAGCGGCTGGCCTAGGGAAGGACAAGCCTCCCATTGTCGTCTACCCTTGGATGAAGAAAGTGCACGTCGCGCAGGGTGAGACCATGATCAAATCAAAAAATCGCTTTCTATCCTCCTTTCTATCCTCTTTTCTTTCTTTCTTTCGCTCGTTCTTTCTTTCTTTTTCCATTTGTGAGCATCTTCTTTCTGTTTCTCTGTCAAATAATTTATGACCTCAGTGAAAGCAGGCGAGAATTACAACCCCTATAAAGTTTTATGGCCCTGCTGCAGCGCATATAGGCGATGCGTGTGTGTGGGGGGGGGTGCGTGTGTGCGTGCTGAACACTGTGCATGGGGTAGTACGACGCGAACAAACAAAAAGCTGCAAGTTAAAAATACATTAAAAAGAAGAAAGAAGGAGTCCTTTACTAAAGGAGACTTTGTTGTTTTATTTATATTTGAACTTGAATTCAAATTATATTATTTCTCTTCTTTTTCTACTTTATTATTTTTCTTAATAGTAGCACTTATATTTACATTTCACATATTTTTCTTCTGCTAAGCAAAATGTTTATTCAAAATATAGTAAACGGTATTTTTCATGAGTTATCATTATTGTTATTATCATCCTATTACTATTGATTTTTCACTGACAATCCCAATCTAATGATTAAAATATTATTTGTCTTTGTGTGTGCGTGCGTGCGTGCGTGTGGTGTTAAATTTTAAACATAAATAAATAAATATAAATGCAATGTTTAAAAATAAATATTACAAATATTTGAATATTTAATATAGTAAATAACGGTTAAATCTAATTCATCCATTGTATATAATATTTTTATTTGTTTTTATTATTATTGTTATTATTATTATTATTATTATTATTATTATTATTATTATTATTAGTATTATACTATTTTTTTTTACAGTCAATCCCAATCACGTTGGGCCGGAGCCGAAGCGGCTGCGCACAGCCTACACTCGCCAGCAAGTCCTCGAGCTCGAGAAGGAGTTCCACTTCAGTCGGTATCTCACGCGCCGCCGCCGGGTTGAGGTGGCCCACGCTCTATGTCTGTCCGAGCGGCAGGTGAAGGTGTGGTTTCAGAACCGGCGCATGCGCTGGAAGAAAGACAACAAGCTTCCCAACACCAAAGGAAGAAGCAAAAGCAAGAAAGCGACGGACAGCAACAATAACTGCAACGTGAAGACGGCGATAACCGTCTGACATGAGCCGAAGTGATCCAAGCTGTTCAGTCCTGAAATATTTGAACTGCTTTAAAGTGTTGTGATTTTATTTTATTATTGTTTGTATTCTGAAGGATGTTGTATCATGGATGTTGAGGTCCGGCCTCATATATGAGTAATCGATGAATGTATTATGGTGACCTTAACGGTCTGTCGCTCCTTTGGTACAAACACGAATTATTCCCCACCTTAACACCCGATCGGCACTATAAGCACGGCGCCACAAATGTTAATGTTGGTTCTTTTGGAGAAAACAGGGTCTTTATTTTTCACAGGGTAAATAAGCATATGATACAGGGTTTTTAATAGCTACCTAGAAAGTAAAAATAATTTATGAGTGTGCACTCTACCAAAATGGTTCACAAGCCGGCGCTTAAAAAAACAAGACCAAATTGTTCAATGGCTGACCAGCAGAATAGTTGCAGAAATAATGTTTTAGCATTTTTGTAGGACAGTAGCCATATTGGTATTACTTTGTTTTCGGTTTGAATTGAATAAACAAAACAAAACAGAAAACAAAACAAACAATATACATATATATGGACCAGGCATTTATAGACACGACTTTATTTGTTCGAACAGCTAAATTGTGTAAATTCAACTGATTCTCTCAGGGTTACATGGTTTCACAAACTTCCTGAAATGTTTCATTCATTCAAATTAAATTCATTTTCCACTTAAAGAAAAAAATACTTATTTTTCATTCCACTTCAATATGCTATTCAAGCCCATATATGCAAGTACTTATTTTAATTATTTAGAAAAGCATTTTATTTTTTAAGACATTTTTTGTTTCTTTATTTCCTTTTATGTGCGTCCTTTTTTTAAAAAAAACACGAAAAGTCCTCTTGTGGAAACTTTATACGTGAAAATATTTTGATAATATCATATGACAAAAATAAAAGTGTCCATCTTCTGTGTATCATGTTTTGTTTTTAATTATTTTATGTGTCAAAATTAGAATCAGTCAACGCTTCGTCCAATTAGTCTAAAGGATTTGAATGAACGCATTCAAGCTGTAAAATGTATATCTATTTTAAAGGTAAAAGCATTATTTAACAAAGGAGATATGCTCTTTCGGACAAACAATATTTGTTAGAGCATAAATATAATCCAGCAGACGTGAAACAATATTCTACAAATTCTGCAGAGTTAAATCAACACTATGCCGAGTCTATTTGGTCCTTATCGGGATTGGTGTTAATTTAACTTTTTCAGAGTTATTTCAATAAGAAATTGAGTAATTTTAACACTTGAAATGGTTTTGACTACTCAAACTATTGTTGAAATAACTCCGCAAGAGTTAAATTAATGCCAATTCTGAAAAGGACCAAATAGACTCGGCATAGTGTTGATTTAAGTCTGCAAAATTTTCTACTCCAGTCCTTAATGTGCCAGCTCTTAAAGGGCCTCGCCATTATTATTTTAGTTCAGGCTGCTTGTCTGATTCACCCAGGTGGAAACCCGGTGCTCTGTCGGAAAAGACAGGTTCACCCAAATCTGTAATGTCCTCTGATAGAGTGTTGATAAATGGGATCCGAGGACTGAGAGCCCAGAGACAATAATTGGCACTTTCCGGTTCAGAAGCGGTTTAGAGTGCAAAACAGGCTGGAGGAGGCTGACCAAAACACGGAAACCTAATGCCGCCCACGACCCCACCTTCCAATGCCTGATTACAGCCTGCAGTGCGCGATGATTACTTCAAACTAAAGCATTTCAACAATAACTACGAGTGAAGGGAAAATTCGAACGCATTATCACACTGTGCCTTATGTCCATCCACCCATCCATCCACCCATCCACCCACCCATCCATCCACCCATCCATCCACCCATCCATCCACCCATCCATCCACCCATCCATCCACCCATGTATGTTTAAGAGAGGCTGGTGACCATCTCCAGCGGCCCCTGAGGAGGCGGGGTCCGACCCGGACAGATTCAAAGCACGCAGTTACGGGACAGCATCGCCCCCGTGTGGTTACGCAGATAGTACGTCGAGCCATGAGCAGAGAAGGGTCACTGTAGTGTGTCTGCTCCCCTGAGGGAGGCGCTCTCCTCACACACCCTGTTGACGAACTGTCTAAACTGCTACCTCAGGTAAACTGTACCACAGCATCAAAAGCAAAACCACCACAGTCCAACATAGCTTTCAAAGTTGAAACCAATTATTTACATTCAAAGACACTTTCTGTATCTTTTTAACTTTCTTCTTTTTCTTAACTTTCTAACATTAAATAAGATTGAACTTTTCTTGGTTTATTACAGTTTTCAAATGTTTTTCTATGCTAAATCTCAGAAGAATGGACAAGAGAATGTTTTCAAAAGCTGTGATGGAATTTAATTTTAAATTGCCTCACGTGGGTCAACTATTTTGGGTCTTCTTCCATATGGTTTTCACAGTAGTTTGCTGTAATTTTGCTCCATTCATCATGTCATAACCAGTGCAACTGGGTCAGGTTTGTGTGCCTCATTCCCTATGTGACAACCCGTCCGTCCCGTTATGCACACTCAGAGGCCAGTTGGTTGGATTTTAGACAATTTATTGTAATCTGCGATGTGCAATCAGTGGTCGACAAAACACAAATGGCGCAGTGTTCAAAAAGGTTAACCTATCGCTCTGTGTAACGCAACAAAGACTCTAGTTACCTTTTTGAACAAACCTCCCACACCACTCATAAGGGAACCGGATTTGTTGACTTACCACAACAGAGCACTGAACAGACTTTGTGGAATTCTCGGTTTCTTATCGAATTTATAGGCAACCAGTAGGGGATGCCAAAAACCACCAATTACAGGACAATTATGAAACATGTTTTAGCAGGAATTTCATTTGTATCTCTAATACCCATTACATACACCCCCCTGAAAAAGTGCACTTGAAAAAAACTGAATCAGGGACCTAAAGGACACAGCAGATAAAGCGGTCTCATTACTGTTTGGTTATTCATCTCACAAATAAGACGTCTGGGGGGGCCTAATGAAACTATGGACCCTAAGAATACGGTGGTCAAACTGTTAGGAAACAATCCGAGCTAAGTCTGGAATGGTAGTATCTGAACAGTCACCGTCTAGAGTAGCTGTCACAGTGGTGTCAAAGTCTAGGGGATTGTGAACAGGGAGGGAGAAGTCCGTGAGGAGGAGTTCATTAGGATGGGGCACGTCTGGATGGACAGAACTGATAGGGGTCATCACCATGTCTGGGGATAGAATGTCTGGACAATGTTTTGAATCTTCTACATCATCGACTGTTGAGTGGCCAATATTGTGGATGGGAATCGGGTGACTGGCTGGACTGGATGTGACGACTGAGAGAGAGTCAGATTGTGTGGCACAGGATCTCTGGTCAAATGAGTCGTCATCATCTGAATGGGTTCCATCATCGCCGGACTGCATCAGCCAATTGACCTTGCGGACATTACTTTCCTCCATCACATCTGGACACAGAAGACTTCCATGCGTTGCTACGCATGGAAGTGGATAAGGATGCTGCTACGCAACAGCACTGTCAGATTCATGGTCCTCAGCACTCTCACAGGGCAAGAAGCTAACAGAAAGTAGCAGGTTTCTGTGGACAACTCTCTCTGCCCGTTAGGACATCCTTAACTCTGTAGACATTGATATCAGGCTTGACTGATATGACCTCATACGGGGTAGATTCCCACTTGTCTGCAACTTGTCTGCAACCTTGCGTTTCCACTGTACTCCTCTGTTGGCGATCAGTACTCTATCTCCAATGACAAGAGGTGATCCCTTGATCTTGCGGTTGTATAGCTTGGCAAGGCGAGTCTGTTCCTTGAGACTGTTTTTCCTCACAATCTGAGCAGCCTCATGTAGACCTTTCTCTAGGTCAGAGACAAAGTCTGAGTAGCTGAAAACAGTATCACTGGTGAGGGCATGTTGAAACACCATGTCAACAGGTAGACGAGGGATCCTTCCAAGTATGGTGCGAACCCTGTTGTCTCATGCACTGGGAAGTTATAGCAGAAAGTTAGTAGCTGCAGCATTTGTGGCCACTTTGCTTTTGGCTGCAGGGAGGGATCTGATCATATTTCCTAGAGTCCTGTTGAATCTCTCTGCGACACCATTCCCCATGGGGTGACAAGGGGTTGTGTGGGATTTCTCTATCCCAGCCATCTCTAGAAGCCCTTTGATTAGCTTGCTCTCAAACTTGGCCCCTTGGTCAGAATGCATACAGTGAGGAAACTCATAAATGAGAAAGAAGTTGTTCCAGAGACAACGAGCAACTTTCTTGGCAGTCTGATTCTTGCAGGGGAAGGTGTGTACCATCTTGGAGAAATGATCAGTAACAACTAGAACATCCAGAGACTTGTTCCCTTGCCCAGCAGTCCAAAAGTCTATGCAGACTAATTCCATAGGCTATGTTTTGGAGTGGCGCACGACTATGTGGTTCAGGTGTCTTCCCTACAATGCAGTGCTGACAGGACCGAACATAGTTCATGACATCGCGGCCTATGCCACTTCAGAAAAACCTTTGTCACTAGAGACAAGGTATGGTGCTGGCCTTGGTGACCTGCTGCGTCATGGAGACCATGAAGAACTTTCTGCTTCATTGAGTCAGGTACTATGAACTGGAGGATTTTCTTGTTCATGTGAGAATCTTTCCTTGCCTTGTACAGCATGCGATTCTGTATGGTGAGTCTGGTCCAGTGTTTCAGCAGCTTAATCACACTCCGTAATTCATTAGCCCTTTCACGTTTGGTAGGTCTTCTATGTCTCCTTACGAAGTACATGGCTCTGCTGATTGTGTTGTCAGCCTCCTGCAAATTGACAAGCTGTCTCTGTGGGAATGGAGACGACTGGTTTTCATCCAGCAGAAAATTGGGATCAACACCAGTTCCCATCATATGGCTCACACCTCCTCTGGACTGAACATTGAGGATGGCAGCAACTTCCTCTGCTGAGACTGAGCCTTTTGTGTTTGGTGGAACTGTGTCTTGAACTGGCTCATTTGGCATCTCACCATCATCGTCCACAACAGCTTGACAGTTGTTGGACACTCTGAAGACGTCCTTCACGAGTCTGTCATTCACACTGTTGACCTGGTCCAACAATGGCTCATTTACGAGGAAATGGCCCACACATGACTGGACACATGGCTCACGACTCAAGGCATCTGTAACGATGCTCTTTGGGCCCGGGATGTATTTCAGGTCAAAGTCGTATGCAGCAAGCTTCGCCACCCACCGCTGTTCACATGCATCAAATCTGGGCTTAGTCAGGATATATGTCAATGGATTATTATCAGTCCATATGGTGAAGTGTCTGCCCTTCAATGAATGGCTGAATTTGTAACATACTGCCCATTTTAAGGCAAGAAATTCAAGCCGGTGAGCAGAGAAGTTCAGCTGGGAGCGTGAAAGGGTTCTACTTGCAAAGGTAACTGGCCTAGCCATTGTTCCACCAGACGGCAATTGTGACAGGACTGCTCCAATCCCATGAAAGGTGCATCGACAGCTAGAATGAATGGGGCCTTGAAATCTGGATGGGCTAGAGTAACACTTGTCATGTTTCAGTGTCTCAAAAGCAGTCTGGCACGCATCTGTCCAATCAGCAGGTGTCAGCCTCACATGCCCTCTCTTTTTGACAGGTTTGCGACCCTTTTTGTGCTTGTTTTGAGCATCCAGTCCAAAACAAGCACAGTGCAGCTTAAAAGGTGATTTTGCCTTTGCGGAACATGCCTCAATAAAGCTTTGATAGTACATTACCATGCCTAGATATGATCTAATTTTGCTAGGGCAAAGTGTTTTCCCATCAGACTCCATAAGGTCAGTGACTTGGACGTCATTTACGGCTTTCACTTTCGCAGGGTCTGTTTGGACACCATTATCACTGATGAAATGCCCGAGAAACTTCACAGATCGCTTTAGGAAGAAGCACTTCTTGGGTGCAAGTTTAAGGTGGTGTTCCTTGAGGCAGGAGAAAACCATGCGTAGGTGATGGAATGCGGTTTCAAAGTGCAAAAACCATCAGATCATTGAGGTAGCACAAAACGCTTGTGAAATTCTTATCACCGAATATGGCCATCATCATCCTCATGAATGTAGCCGGGCTGTTGCACAGGCCGTGAGGGAGGCGATTGTATTCATGAAGTCCAAATGGAGATGAGAATGCTGTATATTTTTTGTCATCAGGGTGCAGAGCGACATTATAAAAGCCTGATGTCAGGTCCATTGTTGAGAAGAAGGCATTACCAACAAGAGCAGCCATAGCATCAGCTTGATGCGGTAGTGGGTAAGCGAGATTCAGATGGATCTCGTATTGATACATCTGAAGTCAGTGCGGACTCTGAGGTCACCATTTGGTTTCCTTACCAGAACGAGTACAGATGCATATTCACTGTTTTGACTTATGGATAATGCCTCTCTCTTCCATCTCATTCAGAGTTGTTCTCAGTTTCTAGTACTGGCTTGGTGGTATGCGTCAGTAGGGTAAACGGAACGGCTTGTCATCAACAAGATGGATGCGGTGAACAAACCCCTTAGCTTCTCCACAGTCCACCTTGTGACGGGAGAAGATTGATTCATGCTGCACAATAAGGTCAAGGAGTTTGACTTTCCACTGCAGTGGCTCTTCGCACTTGCAGACCCAGAGCTTTCAGTGCATGCATCATGTTCTCCTCTGACCTTGGCTGCACAACTTCACTGTGTACACACTGCACATTACACTCAATCTTGTCAGCTTTTGGCAGGTCCTCAACTGTAATACATGGAGACACATCTGCTAATTTGGCATTTCTTCTCGGTAATACATCTCGGTCTGTAGGATTGATGATCCTAAGGCACCCATCGATCTCCCCAAAGAGGAGTGACAACTCTGCCAACAAGGATATGTTTTGGCCCAGCTTTACAGACCGTGTTGGCTCAACAATCACTGTACTGCCTGCCAACATAACTGCTGACTCAGGTAACTGTCAGTGTTCTTTAGTTGGGTTAGAATGTGTTTGATGGCATTGCTGCCAAGAATCATCTGTTCTGTCTGGCCTGGAACAACCATTGTTGGAATTATCATCCTGCATCCATAAACCATGATATCAAGGTCATACATGTCTTTGGGGAAAACCTGCTGTCCACCACAGCCTATAATGACATAATCTTCAGCCGTGCTTTTTGCTATGTCAAGACACTACTGTAAAAGGGACTGGACAGAGGTCTCACTTATTGTGCAAGCCATTGAACCACTGTCTAACGGTACTTTGAGGGTGGGCCCGTTTTGTACAGACACAGACGTGTAGAACAGGCTATTAGTTTCTGCTATTCTTTGGGATCCCTGGAATATCAGTTTCTCAGGGTCAATGTACTACTGTACAACTCAAAGAGGGATGCTTTATCTTGGATTTCTGGTAACTCATTACTGGTGGCAGGCTTATTGAGTTAATCTGCACTGTACTTCCTTGTGTGCAGACCAGTGAGTTTTCCTGATGCTCTGGAGCAGCTCTTTTAGTTGGACAGTAGTGGCGTGAATGGCCTGGAGCATAACACTTGAAACAAAGCCTATTTTCTCAGCATTGTGACAAGACACTGTGGTCATCAGCCTTGTAAATAATACATGGCTTAATAGTGAAACCATCAATTTTGTCTGTACTGTCTACAGGTCGCCTGGGTGGAGCTCGCCTTCCATGTAACTGCTCCATGCAGCAGAACCTTCTCTAACATGGTCATTACATCTTATGTACATATAACATGGACTGTTATATGTAGGGACCAAGCCATGGCTCACCTCTGCTTTGTGCACTTTAATGTCCACTGTCTTCTCGTGGTGCACTGAGGAAGTTTCTTTACAGCTGGTACTCATTCAGCACCTCGAGGACTTCGCATGCTGACCTCCAAAATCAATAGTTTTGGACCTGAAAGTGAGAGCCAAGTCTTTTCAGGGACAATTCCTAATAAACATATGTGTCACCTGCATCTCAGGGTTTTCAAATAATTTGCCCTGCTCTCTCAGGCAGTCAGAGGCGAAGTCAGCTGCTCGGTTTAGTCTCAGCCAGGGGTCATATGGGTCTTCCTGGTCTTTGGGCAAAGTCAAGTAAAAGTCAGCTAAGGGGACAGCAGAGTACTTAGTAGAGCCAAAGTGTTTTCTGAGGAGATTATAAATCATGTCTGGGTGCACAGTAGTGTTAATGTTGCTATTTCTAATCCCAAACTTAACTACATTCTTAGCCTTTCCCCTCAGATGCATAAGTATTTCATCAGCCTGTTCTTCGATCTTAACATCACTTTTTCTAACAAATGTTCTCATCTGATCTTACCAGTCATGGACTGTAATGGAATCTGAGCCATTACCTGCAAAACATGGAGGGTTGACCTTTCTCTGCATAACAACCTGAACCGGGGATACATCAGATACACAACCGGACTGACCCACAGTACTCACTACAGTTTGTGTGGCTGTAGAACTGGGAGCAACTGTATTATGTGGCTGGATGCGTGATATGATGGTGGCAGCCAACTCATGTCCTATCTCCTGAATAGCAGATTTCATCTGGGCTGCTACACACTCAGAACTGTCACTATTAGGATTTGGTGTTGGTATGTGTCAGGTCTAAACACCTAAAACATCAAACACACAAGGAAAGAAAGGCACAGAGTCAGTAATCAATTTTACTCGCGAGGAAAGCAGAATGAGACCGTACAGTTACAATCTCCAAACTACTCTGCCAGCTCATCGCTCTCCTCACTATTTATTAAGTTCAAGGGTTTCCTAGTTACATATCTGAGAGCTGCACTAAGGGGTGGGGGAAGCTCTGCAGCCCTCAGCACACATAGTAGTTGCGTGAGTCAAGGCAAGGTCGGGCGCTATCAGCTGCAGACTGAAAAGCAAGCTCTTACTACACTCAGAATTCTTCCATTCCGAGCGCTCCTACACAACACAGCATTCATACATTATAACATATTAATGTTATAATATATGACATTATTCTACATCTAAGTAGAATTTATCTGTATGTACATTTATTTCGACAGTATGATATTAGGCATACATGTGCTGCCATGATAGTCAACAGGATTACGGACCCTAGCACCAGGAATCTGGAATGTCATCTAATGAGGGCATAAGACCACTTGGAGCAGGACTATCAACAGAAAAAGGAATAGGAGCAAGCACACCTCTTTCCCTACCAATACAAATGGTTGTGCTAAACCAAAAGTGGTTACTTTGATTAGACATTGTTCAGGAGTTTGACAAATGTGAAGATATTCAGAATCCAAAACATAACAGGAAATAAAATCACCAACTTGGAATAAATAAATAAACAGAATAAATCAAAACAACAAAAGAAAACTAGTAATTTGTGAGTTACTGTAATGGCGCATAAAATTTCTCAGTGTACAGTAATGTCTTTGCACTGCATTGTAATGCTACCGTATCAGCTGTGAAGATGATCGGACACACAATGTGAATTGATGTCTTCAAAAACCGATGTGGCAGCCAGGACGGTCACAGGTTCGATGAGCTTGATTTAAGTCCAAGGTCATGGTAACCAATGTGACATCTCTATTTACCCGTCCGTCCCGTTATGCACACTCGGAGGCCAGTTGGTTGGAATTTAGATGATTTATTGCAATCTGCAATCAATGGTCGAAAAAACACGGCGCAGTGAGCCTTCCCACTGGTTAACCTATCTCTCACAACAGAGCGCTGAACAGACTGTGTAACTCACAAACAATTACAGTGAGCTCCGACATCATATTTTCCATGACATGTGATCGTATAGTTTCAGAAAACAAATCAATAAAAAAAAAATCTATTAAATGCAATTTGTTTGTTTTGCTTTGGGTTTTTTTGTAAGAAATTAGAAGAATACATACAACAGCAATCATTAAATTACTTGAGAACGCCCTCTGGTGATTGGCGTAAAATAAACCTGGCCATATCATGTCGTCATAGGAACTAACAAACAAACAGACTGGCAAACATAATTGACAAACTGACAAACATAACTGACAAAATAAATTACTGACATTTAATATAACATAATCACCTGCAATCAGTGGTCGACAAAACACAAATGGCGCAGTGAGCCTCCCCACTGGTTAACCTCTGTGTAACGCAACAAAGACTCTAGTTACCCTTTTGAACAAACCTCCCACACCACTCAGAAGAGAACCGGATTTGTTGACTTACCACAACAGAGCGCTGAACAGACTGTGTGGAATTCTCGGTTTCACATCGAATTTATAGGCAACCAGTAGGGGATGCCAAAAACCACCAATTACAGGACAATTATGAAACATGTTTTAGCAGGAATTTCATTTGTATATGTACAATGGTAACTTATTTGCTTAATTTACCATTTCTAAATGGTAAATATTTAGAAATGGAATTAATTTACCATTTCTAAATGGTAAATTAAACTTTACATTTGGAGATCAATACAAAAAAGTGTAAAATTCTAAATTTGAGGCTGAAAAACCCCTTACACCTACACCCATCCATCCATCCATCCATTTTCTAACATC
Organism: Phalloptychus januarius; assembly: GCA_902982915.1. NCBI lineage: Eukaryota > Metazoa > Chordata > Actinopteri > Cyprinodontiformes > Poeciliidae > Phalloptychus > Phalloptychus januarius. The sequence continues at coordinate 256,682 of CADWAE010000197.1, read as the reverse complement.
CTTGTCCCTTTGTGGGGTCGGGAGGTGCTGGTGCCTTTCTCCAGATAACGTTCCAGGCGAGAGGAGGGGTCACCCTGGACAGGTCGCCAGTCTGTTGCAGGGCAACACAGAGAGACAGGACAAACAACCATGCATACACACACTCACACCTAGGGAGAGAACAATTAACCTGACAGTCATGTTTTTGGATTGTGGGAGGAAGCCAGAGTACCCGGAGAGAACCCACGCATGCACAGGGAGAACATGCAAATTCCATGTAGAAAGACCCCAAGCTGGGAATCTACCAACTGCGCCACTGTGTAGCCCTTACACCTACACACTATTTTCAATTCTGCTGAAAAATTCTCTGTTAGGACTGGGTGATAACTACTCCAAAACATTGATTTTGTTGTCCTCGAAAAAACATTGTGACTAATTTGGGGATAATAAAAGTGAGCCATTTCTTGGCAGCACCTTTCAAAAACAACAAAAATCACAAAGCATTTCCCTTATACAAAGGATAATAATGAAAACATAATAAAAATGGTAAATTAAACAAATGTATAATATTTAAGACGCTTAAAGAAAAACATGTTTGAATATGAATGTCATGCTAAAAACAATGATAGTACGTGTACTATAAACTATAGTTGCAGTACATGTTTGTAGTAAAATACAAAAATTGATCTCCAAATGTAAAGTGTACAATTCTAAATTTGAGGCTGAAAGAAAGTGAAGTAGGAACGCTGGGCTTAGGCGAAAAGTGGAACATAACGTCGAGTAGCTTAGTTTCTCGGGGGACATTAATCACAGACGGAAGATTGCATAACTGCAGCATACTTGTCCTTACATGCAGCAGAACCGTTTTTAGCTCTGGTTGTAATTACAGAAAGAGTACTGGAACATGTCGCTGGCAGCGGAGGCTTTCGTGTCGCAAATGGCAGGTAATTCGGTCACCTAGTTCCTCAATAGCGAGCCGTTTTTAGGCTAGCATTAGCCAGCTAGCTCACCAAGGCTAACCAGGATTCCAGAGGCGTCAATTTTAGGTTTTGTCCTGTACAAGTAACCCCATCAAAACATTTAACACAAATGTTATTACAAAGAAATGTACAAAACTCCCCCAAAAGGTAACAGTACTTCTTTCAGTAAAATTTGGCAGGCTATAAAGCAGCAAGACTCGACCAATTAAACACATTTGATTAACTTAAAATAAGCTAAGGCCTTTAAAAAGAAAGGAGTTAGTGAATTTAGAGGTTTGCAGCGTAAAGAAAGTATCAGAGAAGAAATACATCAGTTTTAAATCCACCTATTTGCTGCCAGACAGTTTAATCCCAGGTAGAAAATACTCGACACCGTAGTTCACCTTTAGGTGAGGAAGACCAAAACAAGAGCGTCATCTCTGACTCTTCAATTTGCAGTTAACATGTTAACCTAAAAATAACCTAAGAGCTTTTAGTTATATCACTAAAACAACTGCTTTCCACTAAAATACATGCTTAAGAAAATATATGATATAGTTTGAATTAGACTTGAAAACAAGATTTTATTGCATCAGATATCAGTTTTCTGGCTGATCTGATCATGTGGCAAAGTGGTCAAGCACTGTGGTGAGGGGTAATACTCTGGGCTTTGTAGCTAAATGAGCTGGGGACATTCCAGTGCTTGGCCTAGTAGATTTTAGAATAAAAAAGTGAAACAGTTTCCTCTTAAAGTTGGTGTGAAGAAAAAAAATCTGCTTCTTTTTGACCAACAGCTGCAGAGCCATGGCCTGAGAATGCAACCTTATACCAACCGCTAAAGGGTAAGTTGGAGGATCTGCAGAAACATTTTGCCTAAATGTCTTGTAATATTGAAGCATTTCTCTGCTGCAGACGATCAGATCTTGCTCTCAGACCATGCCTCGTCTCTTTCTGTTCAGGTAAATGTTTGATTTCTGGGTTTTTCTCTGCAGACGTTTTTAATCCTAATTCTGTGAAACCTCTACATTTAAAAATACATCCAATGCAGCCCGGTCAAAGGCCGCTAGAGCTAAAACATCCTTTAACAGCAAAACAAAAAGCTTTAATTACCCCACTGTTGCCAACTTAGCAATTTTATATTTTGCGACTTTTCAAAAAACAATTGGTATTGAGATCTGAATCGGAAGTGGAGCTTTTTAAATATTGTGGTTGACCAGAAAACCAGTCAGTGCACCCCAGTCTTTACCAGTACATAGTATGCTGTGCTATGAAAGAATCTCTCCCAGAAGTGTTGTACATTTCCCACATTAAACACACTGATATTGTAGAGACCCTTGTTATTTTCCACATGTTGTGCAGCTCTAGCTTCGCCTTTTCCAAACCAGGGAAGGAGTTTTGACTTCTCTGCCTTTTCACGTGCAGGCCTACCTCCGGATGTGTGGTCTGCCAATTCAGGTGGTCTGCAGATACAACGCTGAGTACATGTCACCGTCTGGTCAGTACACCCACCACAGGCGTCCCGCCATTCCAAGCCTACATTCCTGATATTTGTTCTTTCCATAGGGAAAATCCCCTTCATCCACGTGGGGAACCAGGTGGTGTCTGAACTGGGGCCTATTGTGCAGTTCACTAAAGCCAAGGTGATAATATTAGAGGCGTGCCTATCGATCAGCCACTGATCATTATCGGCCGATTTCCGTGAAAAAGCGTGTGATCTGTGATCGCCAAACAGTCTGTCTTGTTGGCGATCACAAAAACCGATTAGCTGTATGTGACTTTGCAGACTGTGTGTGCAGCTTATCTCTTCTTTCCTTCACACTGTGCAAGCGCACTGCAACAAATCCTAAGCAATGTGGCGAGGAACTTCAACGCTCAGAGGTAATGAGGAAGTTTGCGTGTTGCAATGGAAAAATACCACAGGGGAGAAACATGTCAAAATGTATCAACACAACAAGTCTAATATGACATTTAAAAAACAAACATACTCGAAATAGTATGATTATATTGAGGCTCACTGCAGGGAAAAAGACATCCGGAGTGATCCGACAGCAGGTAAAGCAGCGCACAACTAACATCTGAATGAGTGTGACAGTCAGAAAGCTAAACAAATAACCCGATAAATAATTAAAGTCTTCGGGATGGCAATAGTAGATGTTGGTTCTGCTCTCGCTGTTGGACAGTTGTGCCATGCTACTGGTAGTAATATTTCACAGTTGTGGCGCCGTTTCTGCTCCACCCGGTAGTGAACTCTCACATTGAACGTCTGCTTAAAGCTGCAGCTTTTAACTTAAACAAACATAATATTTTACATATGTATTAAAACTTTTGCTATGTCCTAACATAAGACGGTTAATCTCTGGAGAAAATAATCAATCCCCTCTGCCTCCTCCCTGTGTTCTGCAGAATTATTCAGCTCTATCAGAAACAACCAATCAGAGCCAGCTTTAATCAGCTGGCAATGCTCTCAGAAAGTTTATTTTGTAAGTCAGGATTGTTTATTGTGATGCAACCTGCATTTGACTTTAGATGAACGTTTCCTTTTTTATTTGACATTATTTCATATAGGCAGTGTTGTGAGATGTATTTCACTTGTATATAAATATTGTTTTACTGATTTCAGGTTTTTCAGTTGTCCCTTTGACTGAATAGCTGCTGTATTGTGCCTGCAAGTATTTTGTATGTTTTATGTCTAAATTGGGTGAATTTATTGAGAGATCACTTTTCTATTTGCCAGATCACATAGCATCATTTCTAAAGCAAAAAATTAACAATAAATCCAGGTGATCGGCAATGATCGGTGTCTGCAATGATCAGTGATCTGTATCAGAATCGGCAGCAAAAAACCTGATAGGATCATCCCTAGATAAAACCCAAATCCTTCAATGTTTGTGAAGGTTGTTGAACTTTGGCAGGGTGTGTCTTCCTCAGGTGACAGGGAGTGATGTGTTTGTGGTTTCCAGGGCCACTCGCTGAGCGACAGCTTGGACGATGTCCAGCGAGCTGAGATGAAAGCGTACATGGAGCTGGTGTACAACATGCTGCTTACTTCTGAGGTAACGGTCAGACCCACATGCTGATGCTTCAGCGCTGCAAGCAGCTTCTCAGCTTTTGTCTTCTTTGCAGCTGTTTGTCCAGTGGTGCGACGACGCCACGGCAGCCGAGGTCCGTTTTCCTCCATCCTCAGAAGTCAGAACCAAAAGCATAAATCTCTCTTAGCCGTCTCCATTGTATGCAGATTTCTCGGCCCAGGTACAGCAGCCCATACTCCTGGCCTCTCGGGAACATCCTGGCCTACCAGAAGCAGTGGGAGGTGCGCAGGAAGATGAACGCCGTCGGATGGGGTGTGAAGACGCTGGAGCAGGTGCAGACGGGCTGAAGCCTGATCAGATTTCAAAACATTTTTAACATGAAACTCAGTTCTTTATTGAAGCTAACCTGCTTCATATGACTTTATGCATCCTGTAATGTTTGGCGTATAATAACTGCTGTCTGCATCTCACCACATTACAGCAGCAAGCTGCCAGGCGCTCTAGTACAGCCAGACTGATTATGTCTGAGGTTCAGTTTAGGCCTGTTAACGATAAACAATAATGTAACTGTTTTGAGAACATTTTCAGGTAAAATAAATTCTGATGAACATTTAACACTGGAAGACATTTTAAATATAAGTAAATAAAACAGAAACAATCAATAAAACAAATCATGACGTCTCTGTAAACAAAATAGTCCTTTAAAAAAAACAGAGACCAAAACAACAGACTGAAGAGCACTTTCAGTAGAAAGAAAAAATCAAAAAATCATGCAAATGGAAATGGAAATGATTGAGCTTATTTTAATCTACCATGTGATTCATTGGCTTATTGCTTTCTGCGGCAGGCCAAGCTCTGGTGAACCAACACCCAGTACTGTCACAGAACATAGACCTATAAAAACCAGATGGAAAATCTGTGGGAAAACTTAGAAACTGTTGACAGTGGCTCCATTAAATCTGACTGAGTTATAGGTGAAAAGTTGGTAGAGAGACTTTTGGTCTGTCAGACAAAACTGGAATAAAATCCATCAAACTTTGGTTGTGACGTGAGAGAAAAAGGTACAGATGTGAACACTTGTAGCAGGGTAAATATCTATCTGAAAATCAGCTGTATCTATGTGTTTTAGGTCTATGAAGATGTGAACCAGTGCTGTCAGGCTCTGTCTCAGAGGCTGGGCACGCAGCCTTACTTCTTCAACAAACAGTAGGTTATCAGTCTGCTGAGCACAAACATGTTTGAGCACCGCCTGCTGGATAAACCTCAGCATTACGTCTGAGCAAGTTTGCTCCATTGAAAATTGTGAAACTATTTGAAAGTAATTTTGTTGTTGTTCCATCATTTCTGTACTTTTGTTTTCCTGACAGGAGCATCAGTAATATGTAACATTTAAATGATTGAAACTACCAATAGACCAACACATAGGAGCACTCAAGTATGAAGTGCATTATCAATGATAGGTTTTACTTTTATTTTTAAAAAATAAAATGGGAAGCAGATTTTCCTGGCTGTTATCATATTTAAGGCAGAGAGAAGAGGCAAAACCAAAGGAGGGCAATTAGCAGCACTTTCTAGCTACCTTCTGTGCTGCCTGTTTGCTTATTTTATCTGCTAGCTAAAGAAGCTAATGACAGCATCAGTAGCTGTGTTTCCATTACAAACTTTCTTGATATTCTGATAATGTGGAAAAAAACACAACCTTGCAAAATTGGTGTTCCCATTAAATAAGAAACATAATTAAAACTCACACATGAATAAGTTTGTTTGCGCCGAGCCGTCAACCTACCACTTCCTGGCCGGCAGTTTGATCATGCAAGTCCTGTTTTGAAAAAAGTGTTTCTATTGCAGTTTTGTGAAATACAGAAAAGACATCCAGAAAACCACCACCTCCCAGTGCAAAAATGTTTCATTGAAAAAACACAATTTATTGAAAATTGTTTGATTCCAAATTCTAAATTTTTACAGTCAAATAAATCTGATGTCTTCAGTCAGAGGCTCCTTTACTGCCCAACGATGATTTTTGAAGATACTGAGATGACTTTTAATTGAGATCAATAAAGTATTTTTTAACTAACCTGAAGAAATAAGAGTTGGGATGTTAAAATGTAAAGAAGCAAAACTAAATCAGGAATGTGAATAACTGATTTGCCAGGCTGTTTTGATTGAACAGTTTTCCTGTGCGGTGCAGGGCGACAGAGCTGGATGCACTGGTGTTCGGCCACCTCTTCACCATCCTCACCACCAGACTGACCAGCACCGAGCTGGCAGAGCGGGTCAAGAGCTACAGCAACCTGCTGTCCTTCTGCAGGCGCATTGAGCAGACCTACTTTGAAGACAAAAAGCTTATGAAGGACTGAACAAACACCACTCTCTTTTCCATCTCGTCTTGTACATTCTGCGTCTCCTTCTCTCATTCCCTGCGCCGAAGCAACTGCCACGCCAATGTCTGTGCGCTGCTCACTTTCTCCTCTTAGCTCCACTCTTGTACAATTTATTTTTTTGAGTATTTCCAGTTACACACTTTGAACAGCGGAGGCAGGGTTACAGCTGTGCAGCATGACCGAGTTTCAGAGGGAAGAACTCCACTTGACCCCAGAGATCAATGGTACAAGTTTATTTCCCTCTCAGACAGTTTTTGAACTTCTGCTGTACAGAAGTTCAAAAACTGCTTGTGCTTGTGTATGTCCCAACACAAGCAAAAAGATTGTTTTGCTTGTGTTGATGTGAAGTGCCTACATAAGAAATTCAGCTCAGTAGTTTTATCTTCGTTCCCAATAAAAGCCGAGTGTGAACCTTGAATGTTGCTGGCTGAAGTTTTTCCTCGTCGTTTTGGAGGGGAAAAGCTTACGGAGTCCGTGTGTTTCTGAGCCTCTGGAAGTAGCTGGTGCACTTGAATGTGTTCCTGCCTCCAGGCTGCATGAAGCTCATTGGTAAGGTCCCATCGCCCTCAGCTGCCCCACAGCTCACCGTCTTTCACGTTTCCTGTGAGTCACCGGTTTGACCTCTGAACCTCCAGGACATCTTGAGTGATGAGCCATGCCGACCAAACACAGCCCAACTGGAGGTCAATAGAAGCACATCCACCAGGCCGTCTCTTCATTGAAGTAACCAACCGCATAGCTGCAGGAACAGGTTTCAAAGCACTTCATTTTTCTGTTTTAATGTGACAAATGTTTCACATCTGCTTGAAACATGGACAGTAAATACATAAATATTTCCTTCTTTAAAAGGTTTGTTAGGGCTTTTTGTATCTTTTATTTTGAAATGTTATGTTTTATGAATTCAGTGTTCAGTGGTCATTTAATGAACTATTAATGCAGACCTGCAGCCCAGGGGCACATCTAGGCGGGACGTTATACTAAATAAATGTCTTTTGTTAATACTCAGTGGTGGATTTTTTTTTTAAATTAAGCACTTTTAGCTGCTGTAGGATCACACTTTCCATCTGCCAGGGATCTGCAGCTTGTATCTCTGGAGACACAAGTGGCTCTGGCTCACTTATTATATCAAATGATGAAATATTGCTTTGTTTTTTTGTTTGTTTGTTTCATTCTTTTTTAAGTATTGTCATGGAAAAACGCTGAGTACACTGGCCCCTGTGGTAAATTTGGTCTAGAACCAGCCTCCAAACCTAACTCCTTATTTGTATAAACATGTTGTATTAAAATACCAGAATGTTCACATAATCTTTATACTTTTGGCTCTCTGAGGATACATTTTGAATATTAAATCAGGTGTTATGATCAGTTACACAGTACAAGACCAACGTACTGACATGGGGACATCCCACCCCATGGGATGTAGGATGACGCGCTGTGGTGGGCGTCCCTTATTTTGATTTCAAGGTGGCAAAGAGTGTTGTTTACCATTAGGGCATTGCCTTAATTACTATGTTTAAGAGTGCAGGCAGTTTATTTTTTTCAACTTTTTCAGTTGTCAATGAGCCATCGTTTGATCCAGGAGTGTTAAACCAGGGAGAAAACTAAAACATATCCTGGCCGGTCATATCCAAGGACATGACCGACTTTGGGAACCACTGGTTTACACAATAATGGTACACATTGAAAAAGTGTAATGCTCTCGCCACACCACTAGTCGGTGCAAGGTTCTTTGAAACTAAGTGCCATGTATTAAAAAAAAAGTTCTACTTGAAAGCACACGTCGATTCGTGTTTCCCCATCAGACACCGTTTCATGTAAATGTACAGTGAAAGCGCAACAAAACTAAGCCTAACCCATTTTCACCAGAAATTGTCGTGTAAACAGGGCCTCATACCGTCAAACTGTAATTTAACACATCCACCACCAGGGGGCAGCAGAAGGCAACTCTCGACATTTTAGAGACGCTTTTATTTTTTTAATGGTTTCTCAGATCTGGTAATATTCACGTCTATTTGAAAAGTTTGAGTTTTTGTCCTCATGCTTTCTGCTGAGGGAATAAACCTCCAAAGATCCCAGGTTATATATTTTCATATACAAAATTGGGTGTTGTGTCGGTTAACAACCCCTGTTATCCAGCTGCTTCCACTGATCTGCACTCTGTTGATGCTTGCTGATATGATTAAATAAAATGTAAAGATATGGAGGTTAAAGCTGCAGAATTATTATTCACCCGCTGCAGATTGGATGTTTTATGTGACAATATTTGTTATATCACTTCAAACCACCTGAAAAATATCACTTTTGTGTGGTTAAGTGTTCATAATTTCATTAAAAATATTTAATAATTAATTAAATATTTTCTTTTTTTCCATTTTCTTCAGGCTGCCAATAGAATAAAAGTGCTTTTCTGAACAGAGACAGCTCTATTTTTAATGACTGATCTTTACTTGGTACTATTTACTTGCTCTACCTCAGATCATGATGCTGCCACCACCATGTTTTGGTGTGGTTGTGGCATTCTCCCATATGGATTAATACGATTTTGATTTTAATAAAGTATTATTTCAGAGGGTTTTGCCTGTGGTGTATAAAGGGTCTAGTTTTAATAATGCGCTCCAGGTATTTCAAAGGCATATGGACACATTTCTTCCATAGACTGATTTTGTGTCCAATAACTTCAAGTCAAGAATGATGCAAATCTTCCCAGGACACCAGTACAGACGCTTGATGTTGATGGAGACTTTTTATATTTAAATATAAAAAGAACAGACAAAGTTAAATCTTCTTACAATGCAGCATGCTTTGCTACAACACAAATTATTTATCTTAAATAAACACTTTTTGCATTTTCTTGCATCTATCCCCTGACTTTTGCTCCTTTTGCTTAATTTATTAAATACACCAAGAATCTTAAATAGTAAATCATTTTATTGTTCACAATTGACAAAATTTTATTCTATTTTTTGGCAATTGATATCTAAAAAACATACGACCTGGAGAACACTTTAAGTTTCAGCTTTGTGATAATTATATAGATAACAATAAATTTGTCTATTTTATTTGTTGAAGTTTTCCATGTTTATTGATTAGGTTAAAGAAAATAATTCTGATCTTCAAATCCATTTTACTCATAATTTTAGATGATATAACAAACTGGACACGGCTGTTCTAAAACTTTATGTTTTCTTAAAATGAAAATTGACAGCTATAGGTTAAAATTTCTGTTCTTACTAGCTTTTTTTGTAAGTTAGATTATTTTTTCATTTCAATTTTATGGAACGTGAGATGAAGAACATCTGGCAACTTTTACTGTAAAATATATCAAAACTTGCCATAATGTTGCTCATTTTTCTAAGAAAGTGTGACTCATTTTTCATTCGTGTTTATTTTAGATCAACAACAAAAAAGCATTCTGAAAATATATATATATAAAGTTTGGAAACAGCATGCTTTAATTTTAACTAGGCAAATGTTTGACACCCTTTTTAAGTTTTGGATCTACAAGGTTTTACAGATCACCTTTCTACCAAAATATAACTGTTTCATTAAAATATTTATGTTTAATTTACTGCTGAACTGGTAAAATAATGTATGTAATTGGTAGGGGAAATGTGGCCCTTTTGGATTTTAATGCTGACAGATTTGGCCTCTGTGGCCAAAATTTGGACACAATTGCAGTCATGTTACAATGATGCAACTGTAACATGACTTTTTACATGTCTTTTCCTAATATTCCTAGTTTCAGTTGTAATTTAATGTGATTTATAGGATACAAGTCACATTAAGTCATCTGTTTGTTACCAAAATCTGGAATCTTTTAGAATTTGTATGATAATACAAGCTATTATGAGAACCGCTGTAAACTTATGTTTACGTGTGGGTTAAATAAAAAGACAAAGAGTTATTAAAGAAGTGATTGTGGATGTGAAGTTTCAGATTAAACTATTTATGAGGAAGCTGGCAATTTTGCACCATAACAATCAGACTTGGTGATGATTCATAATCTGGACTCTGAGACAAAGTAAGCCAAGGCGGATTGTTTCCTGACTTACTTTAATTGCACTTTGATGAGTGGGTGAGCTGGTTCATGCGTGCATACTGTGCACCTTTTTTTCTGTCATTAAATTTGATCAAACCAAAGCAATGTCCCTTCTGTTACTGATCCAGTTTCTGTCTAATGTCATTCACATAAACTGAATCAGCAAGATTGTGCTGTCAAAGCAGGAATGTCTGGGCGGGCCCACACTGAGCCCATGGCTCCGTGTCTGTAAGGCGTGCAGTCGCTGAATGTTTATGTCTGACATGACAAAACCTTCTCAACCCGAACAAACAAGGAAAGAAAGAAAAGACTGCAAGCAGAAAAAGTTACAGAAACGCAGAGGCTCTCTGATTTCCCAACACTTCACTGACTGCAGGAAACCCTGCCCTTCTACACGCACACACACACGCACATGTGACGGAGTGAACACTAAGTGCACCCCCTCTCTGTTCTTGCTTTGTTTGTGAATTTGTTTTTCTTGTCTGTTTAATGTATTGAGCTGCAGTTGGGGCGGTTCGCCACCGGTGGGCGTGTGGAGCACAGTGAGCTCTCCGAACTCAGCGAGCCAACCGTAAATTGGCGCAGCAACGGCTGATGGCGGAGGCGCTCACTGTCGCTCCTGTGTTTTTGACAAATATGTTTCTAAATAAAACGAACCTGCGATCAACACACTAATCGACTATTAAGTGTGCAACACACATATTAGAACGTTGTGTTGACTTAGATTCAATAATTGCATTTTTGGGCGCACTCTGGTGGTTTGCAAAGTATTGAATGTAAATGACTGTTTATTTCCCATGACGTTAGCTCATAGTGTCACGGAACCAGCTAGCTTACAGTGACTGTGTTTAAAAATAATAATGGATAAATGGCTTAAAACCAGGTCACTGAAAAGAAAAGCTGAAAACAGCAAGACTCGTTATATGATTGGAGGAATTTATGTCTGTTTTTATGTCAGTTTCTCAGGGTGAGTTGCAGAACGTTTGCTTTTAAAACCCCATTACGATAAGTAGCATGCCACCAGCACCAGATCAAGGTCTGCCTGGGTGCCATATGAAGAGGCAGTGAGCAGCGCTGCGCCCACGACAGCGCTTACATCTTAAAGATAAAATAAAATAAGTTTTTTACATAAGGCTTTCTTCAGGCTGAATGAAAATGTTTGCTTTTGTCAAAGCAATCCAAGTCTATTTTTCTTTTATTGTACTTCTAAGTAAAAACATAGCCATAAAATGTTAGTGCACACATCACAACTTTTTTTATTTCTATGTGTTTGACATCATTAGAAAGCTTAGAATCTGTTGGGTTCCAGGGTGGTGCCTTTTTGTTCTGTAGTCTTTTTTTCTCCACCAGAGGCTGCTATGGGGCTGCTTACCTAGAGGGCGTGAGCTGAGTCTTTGGCTCAACACACCTGCGGCCAATCTGATCATCTGAAGAAGGATATAAGCAGGGTACTGTCAGCACTTCAGTGCCAGAGTGTTAACTAGTAATGGTACACTAAGCCCCTTGAAGACTCATCACTTGATGACATATTTTCCTGAGCTTTAACTAATTCTTTGTGCATCTTCCACAGAACTCTGCTGCCAACGCTGTAGAGAAACTCACCTGGTTTTGAGTACCGGGATCTATCTGAGTCCCTTGCCCCTGAGACGGCGGGGAAAAACCCATTGGTTGCCTGCCTGCCACAGTGCCACAGTCTCTTATCTTGCCGTTAACTTACCTCCGTTTCCTCCTTGTCTGCCGCAGCACCTGAACTTACCTGTCCGCCCTCCGCCGCAGTCCCTGCCTCCAACTCACAGCTACTCCTCCTGGATCTACACCCTGGTAACCTCGACCATTCCCCTCTCCATCTGAGTTTGGGTCAGCACAAGTAAGGACTTTAAATCATTTAAACATTTCCTGAGTCCCACTTCCCCTGAACTCACCATCTCTCTTCTGTGTTCAGTTTCCTGGAGTTCCTGGCCGAACCCCCTAGACATCCGAGGACCAGTATATTGTCATTGTTTGGTTAAAAGAAATAAATCTCTTTTATTATCTGAGTTTTCCGTTTTTATGTGATCTGCATGTGGGTCAGAAAATTATAAACAATCATGACGGAACACTCTGGCCAACAAACGAACCCAGCAGACGCACTTTAGAAAACTTTAGAACAACAACAACAAATCTTACTCCAAAATCATAACGCCGCCCTACAAGATTTAAGTAACCGACAAGCGGAAACAAACAACCACTTTGCCGAGATATCTAATTTTCTCCAAACCCATTTTCCACAGGCTCCGACTTCCGCTCCAGTACAAGAACCCACCCCAGCGTCAACGTCTGTTCCCGAATCCACACTCCGCTCCTCATTTTCCGACTGTCGGCCACTCAACCCAGAGAGGTTTGCTGGAGACCCAAGCAAGTGCAGAGGTTTTCTGATGCAATGTTCCATTATGGTTAATCACTCACCATAAAGTTTTTTTCATGATGAAGGAAGTATTTCTTTCATAATTGCCCATCTGACTGGTCGTGCTCTAGATTGGGCTGAAGTCAGATTTTCTTCTGCCACAAATTATGATTGTTCTTTTGATGAGTTTATTATGGAGTTCAAGCAGGCTTTCAATCAGGATCCAGATAAGTCTACTTTGTCCCGTGAGCTGTGGCATATTAAGCAGGGTCAAAGGACAGACTCTGATTTCGCCATAGATTTCCGCATTAAAGCAGCAGCAGCTTCAGGGTGGAATACATCCATGTTAAAAAATGCATATCTTAATGCCTTAAATGAACAATCAAAGGATGAACTTGCAACCCTTGATGAGCCGGATTCGTTAGAGGATTTAATCAAGCTAACTATTCGGTTGGATAACCGAATATGTGTCGGATCCAAAGAGAGAAATAAGAGAAATCCTCCGGTTAGGGTGTCACTTATCTCCAGCTCCTCACCTTAGCACATAGCATAGCATATTGGCTCTGTTCCGCATAGCACAACAGAGCCAATGCAAATTGGCCGCACCAGAGTCTTCCCTGATGAGAGACAGAAAAGGATGAGATCCAACCCCTGTCTATACTGTGGAGAATCAGAGCACTATACTGCCGTTTGCTTGGCTCTGTTAAAAGCCTCGAGGTCCGCCAGTAACCTCGAGGAGGCTGACGGACCATTGTTACCAGCAGCGATCCAGTTCAATAACCAATCCATTACTCTTTCTGCATTGATTGACTTGGGTTGTGAACGTAATCTTATTGATTCCAACCTAGTTCAACAAATGGCGATTCAGACGGTCATGCTCCCCACACTATTCTGAGTTACCGCCCTAGATGGGAGATCGTTACCCCAAAAAACACACCAAACCGCTGCAGCTAGTGGTATCGGGTAACCATTGTGAAACAGTCTCATTCTTTGTTTTTCCCGCTGCCAGCTCTCCAGTAATTCTTGGTTTTGAATGGCTTCAAGCACACAACCCGCATACTGGTCTGAGAAGTACATTGAGTCTTGGTCGTTTTCCTGTCACTCATCCTGCCTCCGCTCGGCTGTTCCACCAGGTCCACCCCCGGCAGTTCAACAGGAGGCTGACCCCCAGATCTCTGCGGTACCGACTGAATATGCCGATCTGGCTCAGGTTTTAGTAAATCACATGCACTTTCACTCCCTCTACACCGTCCGTATGATTGTGCAATAGATTTACTTCCAGGAGCACCATTTCAACATCTCTAAGCCAGAAAGAGAAACTATGGAGAGATGCATCAAAGATTCTCTAGCCGCTGGTATAATCCGCTCCTCGTCTTCTCCTCTAGGGGCAGGATTTTTTTTTTGTGGGGAAATAGGATGGTTCCCTGAGACCATGCATTGACTACTGGGGTTTTGCTTTTGCCCAACCGGTCTACATGTGTTTTGTGGATTTGGAGAAAGCGTTTGACCGCATCCCTTGGTGAGTCCTGTAGGGGGTCCTCCAGGTGTATGAGGTACAGGAGCCTTTGATATGAGCTGTCAGGTCCCTGTACGGCCGGTGTCAGAGTCTGGTCTGCATTGCCGGCAGTAAGTCGGGCTCGTTTCCAGTGAGAGTTGGACTCTTCCAAGGCGACCCTTTGTCACCGATTCTGTTCATTACTTTTATGGACAGAATTTCTAGGTGCAGCCAACGTGCTGAGGGGATCCATTTTGGTGGTCTTAGGATTGCATCTCTGCTTTTTGCGAATGATTTAGTCCTGTTGGCTTCATCAGGTTGTGATCTGCAGCTCTCGCTGGGGCGGTTTGCAGCCGAGTGTGAAGCGGCCAGGATGAGGATCAGTGCCTCCAAATCTGAGGCAAAGGCCTTGAGCCGGAAAAGGGTAGAGTGCCTGTACTGGTCCGTCGTGGTGAAGAGAGGGCTGAGTCAAAAAGCAAAGCTCTCGATTTACTGGTCGATCCACATTGCTACCCTCATCTATGGTCATGAGCTTTGGGTCATGACCGAAAGAACAAGGTCCGGGATACAAGCGGCCAAAATGGGTCTTCTAAGTAGACCCATTTTGGCTGGGCTCTCTCTTAGAGATAGGGTGAGAGGCTTTATCCGGGAGGGACTCGGAGTAGAGCCACTGTTCCTTCATGTCGAAAGGAGCCAGTTGAGGCACCTTGAGACTCGAGCAAACCTCCAGAAGTCTCATCGTGACACCCAGGAGGAGCACGGCACATCTCCCAGCCAGACAGCGGGGAAATAGAAAGGAGGTCCCATCGGATCATCAGTTCCCGAAACCACACACACACACACACAAAACCTCGTAAAGGTGCTGTGTGTAACCCTGCTGGACTTTTTTTAAAAAAGTGACAAAAAGGAAGAGACAAAAATGAGGGCTGTAGGTGGAAGCATCATGTTGTGGATTGTTCTCCAGTACAAGTTACTCTGAACTACAAAGCTGAGTGTCACAAATTGTAGGTGTAGGTGGTGAGGTAGACACGGCAGACCCAAGTTATGGTGAATAATTGTAATTTTAATAAAGAGCGACGAAGTGCACACAGAAGTCTTGGCAGCACAGGTGAGCATAAGGCAAGGACTCAAACGCTGGTAGCACTGGTAGATAATAACACATCCTTGTTGAGACAAGAATCCAAGAAGGAACAGGGCACACAGGTGGGATTAAATTCACAAGGGGTAATCAGGGAACATGAGACACAGCTGGGAGCAATCAAGGGCAGCCGAGACAACACAGGAACTAAATGTACACACAGAAAACCAAATCCTCACACTGAGCTGCCAGATCAGTCGGGGCCATCATCTTTCTGCAGCAGGCTGAAATGTGGAGATCTGGGTTTTCTCAGGGGACTCCAGCTTCCCAGCTCTAAAACCTGCGTACTAATGTAATCACTAACTGCAAATGTCCTTAAGGAATTTCTGTGTCCCTGGTTGATTGTGTTTCTGCTTGTCTGTGATTGATTACTGACCTTTTCAGGGTGAATGCCATGTCTCACCCAATGAACACTGGAAACGGGAAGTAGCCCTGCACATATTAAGTAAATATAATAAGTAGATTGAAGGATTCTCAAAAAGTTTTACATTTAAATTCATGTTTTACTTAATATTAACGTCTTTGACAGAAAACTTGTATTTTCAGCAAAACGTCCTGTTTCATTTTATCAAAGCAGATAAAAGCTAGAGTCATTTTTTTTATCCATTTGTTTATTGAGCAGCAGCAAGTGGGGGAAGTTAAGGAGAAGTCTTCAGTTCTAAAAATATAACAGATAACTCAGAACAAAAACAAAATTAAAAATAAAACAGAACTCCAGTCAAGGCCAATCAAAACTAAAGATGGTTTTTAATAGGAACACAAAACAAATGAAGAATCAAGCTCAAATTTCACACAAAAATAACTACAGAAAGTTTTACCACTGAAATCCTACAGTTTGTATTTGATGCTTCATCAGTTTCTGAGCTTGGTACTTTAAGGTTCTGATGAGCCTTACAAGGGAATTATTTAAAATAAACGGCTAAGATTGAATAATTGGATTACCATGACAATGGTGTAGTCCATGTGGTTTCCTCTTTCAGAATCCAACAGCTGTGGCTGCATACAGCAGTGCTACTTGATAAGAGACAATGGTTGATTAAAACCAGACACCTGCATTAAACAGTTTAACACTAACCATGGCAATAGTCCCAGACATGGTGAATAAGTTTGCTTTGAATAATCTACCTTGAATTTCTTATATTAACAAAGTTAATGTTGCACTTCGACTGATAGGAATGCTTCTAATGTTGTTTTTGTACAAGTGCAAGAAATCTGGTAAAGACCAGAAAAAAAGCATTGAAATCACCACTGAGTGCTTAGAACAACTGAAACAAATCCATTAAGCATTAAGGTGTTTCTATAGAAAAATATCACTTCATAAGACAACATTATATGTTATGTAAACTGTTCCTCTGGAGTTTCTGTTCCTTTCATATGTTAATGTGTCACGGTGCAGCTCAGACGCTGCCTGGATTTAAGGCTCTTTGACATCTGGAGATCATTTCCAGATTGAGAACGCTGATGTGATGTCAGGACTGACAGCAGGCAAACTGTAACCCCACGCATGTGCTGATGCTTAACCCTCAAAAGATTCTCAGCTCTGCTATGATGTTTTTTACTTTACTCAAACTCAGTTTTAATATTGAACAGTAGAAGATGGCGTCTTCTGAAGGTGAGAAAACAATCCCCGTTGTCTCCTGTTAAGCGGACGCTGTGAAGTCAAAAACTGTGTTTTTGGCACGAGTTGGAAGAACTCACAGGAAAAACACTCAGCAGGACTGAACCTGAACAAAGTGATGTCTGTTGTGAGCGTGACATCTTCACACTGTGAGTTTGACAGAACAAGGCAAGGTTTCTATCAGGACCCAGCGGACCAGGCGAACTGTTCACAGTCACATGTTTTACATGCAAGTTAGCAGCGTTTAGCCATAATTCAAGGTGTGTTTCATTTCCTGAAGTTGTCACTCCGTCTCCCATGACCTCACTGGCTGAATGCCTTTGCATTCAGCCAGGCCCCTCCGCAACCCCTGGGCTTAGGGATGACCAACACACACACCAACGCTGTGCTGTGAAATGTAATGATCATGTAACTATAAGTATGTGTGTGCAGACTAAACATTGACCTTTGTTGCTATTTGTACTGATTAGAGGTAATTCATAATGATACCTATTACCATCAGGCCTTCAATGCACACACAGTGGTTCACTGAACCTTCTAACTTTATTCAGTGAGCACAGACTTCAAATAAATACTGATTAAGAATAATATTCTTTCTCTGGTTCTTTGGGTCTTTAAACTGTTTTCCCTCACTCTTTGTTCAAGATAAATTTCCATAACAGATTCCACAAAAACACTACAGTAAATTTGGCAAGGAAATGTTGCTTTGTTACCAGAGTACTCAGATAAAGTTCTGAAAACTATAAGTGTGACTAGGAATATATACGTGCATATACAAGTGTTACTAGTGCAGGTAAAAAAAATTAAGTCTAAATATATATGAGACACTCATAAAAACAATATTTAACTGTAAAGGCAGTCAGTAAAGAGATTGCTTTTCAGACAATCTGAGTGGTGCAGCATTAATGGTGTCTTCAATGGGTTTACACTGAGTGATTTTTATTTCTGATTTTAATGCGGATATAAAAATAGCTCATAATGGAAGTCCAACCTTACAACATGACTGACTTACCATACTTGCTTTGCTTTTCTTTTCTTAGGTTATAAAACCAAAAGGTGAAAAAAGAAAAGCCAAATAATCTGAACTTTCTTCACTTAACATCAGGACTCTCATCACTTCAATCTGCAGAAAACAGAATATATAGATAAAGTTAGGAGAAAGAGCCTCGAGCAGAGCACAGCTTACAGTTTTATAGGGAGGGTTTCATTCCATTTACATCGTTGGTTACAGAACAGATAGCAAGCACTCTGAATTGTTTCTATTCTCTCCTGACCTTAGAGTGCTTCATGGTAATGCTAAGGCCAGAGAAACAGCTTAAGAAGTATTTTTTATGAGCTCATGCATCACACAAGAATCATAATAATGTTATGGATTGATTCAGTTAATAGTAATCTTAACATTTTCCACTGAGTAGTGAGTAACTTGTGGTCCAAGACCAGTAACTACTCACTTCACTGTTGTATTTTTTAAGCTGCTAATGCAGAACTGTATGTGAAAACAATGGATGTAGTTCATTTCAGAATCAGGAAATCAAGCATCTCATTTCTGGTTCTCCTGTCATCTCTGTCTAGTCCTACTGAAGTCAGGCACATCGCCTGATCACCATTCTGCACATTCATTTCGCATCGGAGCAGCCTCCTCCACATCCAGTCAGGGTATCTCAGATCGAGCAATCCAAATTTGAGGTCGCTGGTCATCGCTAGCATACCGCTCATACATTCGCAATAATCTCAGTAATTCATTTCAAGCCCACTCTCTCCTCACTTCAATTTAAAATCTGACTTTTTTGGGGATCCTACACAGGCCTGGGAAATAAAAACAGTGTCCAGAAGACAAGTCTTCACTTCCTAAGCCCTCTTGCATAGATGAGGTCCACGGTTGACCTCATCTATTCCATTCATCCCTTCTTCCCTCCATCTCATCCCTAATCCCTCCCCTCTCCTCCCCTCACCCTTTCAATTAATAAACCTTTAAATCTATATCTTTGTGGTGTGGTCCTTGCTAGTGAAAGATTATTTTTTCAAGCCTAACAAAAATCTGAGTGGAAATCTCCATTCCACTCATCTCCAGCAGATGTCACTGTTTCACCAGTACACAGAGGGTGAATTTCATCCACCAATATATTTCAGCACGAACATAAGGTCTCAAGAGGTTGACATGAACTGTTTGCTGTTTCTTCCTCTTTTCTGGAGTCGCAATGAGATAGTTTTGTTCAGATAGCTGTTTCACAACTGTATGTGGCCCAGAGAACTTGCCGTGAAACGGTGAACTCACAACAGGAATTAAGCCCAATACTTGGTCACCTTAGTCAGCTTTCTTGTCATACAGGTACTTCATTTTTTTCTGGGCAGATAATAATTTCTCTTTTGCCAACAGTATTGTTCAGATATTAACATAATGCAACAGGTTTTGTGATGGTTCAACATCCTTCCACTCCTCACAAAACAGTTAATGGACCACGCACAGAATGATTTTAGGTATCCCAAAAATACCAATAAACAGCATAAGACCTTGCACCACAGACTTTGTAGCAAGTGTGGACTTACTACAAATGCTACTATGATATGCTGCTGGATACCTGGTACTTTGGCACATAACAGTCAAAAGATACTTTGCATCGGAATGTGATGCAATGATTAAGTCCTCAAATGGTTGGCCAATAGTTGAAATAGGATACAGCTTTGCCCAGTTTATGATTTGATTAGGTTTACCAGTCAGCTGACGGGTGTGACAGGTTTTAATATAAGAAGCAACATCTTTTTTCAGCTGACGCCAAAAAAAACTTCTCAAAATGCGGTCGTAGGTTTTCCTAACTCCCATGTGTCCAGACTCGTCATGGGATACCCGCATCACCAAGTTACATCATTTCACAAGTACCACAACCTGATAAACTAGCTCCCCCAACAGCACTGTCACTACATAGCATCCACTTCTTTAACAGTACTTTGTTTTCAACAAAGAATCCATGAGCATGTTTCTGCATCTCCCCAGCAGGTAACTCAGACTGAAACAAATGCCGTATTGTGGGGTCAGATCTTTGCTCCTGCACCAGATCAGTCTGTGAAATAGACAAAGGGACAGTAGACAAATAAAAAGAGGATGTCAGTTTATCTTTTCCCAAGTTCTCACCAGATGTCCATCACTGGATGTGCTGACACGGGCAATGAAACCTCATTGCCTGTGTCACAGCACATGCTTGAAAAACTTCAGGGTGTGATTTTTCATTTTCATCAGGATCATTGCTGATCAGAGGTATTTAAAAATCAACTGGAGACCTTGGTTGATCAGACCAGACTTTCCCTCCAGCTATATTGTTCCCCAGTGTGACTGTGACACCAACCACAGGTAGCACAGGAATAATCCTTACTTCTCCTTCAAACAACTCTGAATGTAACATGAGCTTATGTACTGGAACACATGCCCATACCCAACACGGATGTGGATAATCCAGCATCAGACTCATCTGAAAAAGGCAAAACTGATGGTAGAATGAATGAATCATATGCACCAGTTTCTCTTAAGATGGTAACTGGCACCTTAATGTCACTCCCCACTAAAGAAACTTCTCCTTCCCTAAGAAATGGTTTGTAAGAACTCAAATCAAATTTTTCTTCAGTCATTTTGTTTGGAACATTTAAAGAAAATGATGCAGCAAAAACTGCTGGTTTAATCCGAATTAAATTTTTGTTTCTGGATTTCAGCAAAGCACAGTCTTTCTTCCAATTATCTTTTCTGTGACAATAATTACAAATTTTGTCCAGATCACGATTACAATTTAATTCAATGTCGGGCTTCAAAGTAGATTCAATGTTTCTGCCTGACATTATTTTGATGTTGTGTCACTCGTATTGTACTATCTGGGTAAGTTCATTAAAGAACATGTGAATAAAGGTGAAATTAAACTGGTGTTCCAAAGTTGTAGTTTTCCAAAGGAAGATATCATTTTAATTTATTGTTTTTTGGGGTCAGAAGATGGAAAGTTCTGGAACCACTGATAGATCCCACAAAGAGGAATAGTCAAAGCCTCCTTTCTCAATTTGCTCCACCACTGAAATAACATCATCTCAGTTTATTCCACAGATGTCAAGGAAAAACTGCACTGCTCAGTTCTGAAAGTAGCTCATAGTTAGCCTGTGTGGTGACATGTTAACGCTCTCAAATCTTCAAATAAATACAAAAAAAATTCAAAGTTAATTTCTCACACATTATTTTGGCTAGCACCGCCATCAAAACATTATTCATAATGTAAATAATCCCATTAAATTCACTGTAATAGTTGTATCTATGGAAGTTCAATAAAACATGCAAAAACAGCAGAGGTTGTTTTTCCCCAATAGCTGATATAAAACCAGAGAATCAAACCTTTAACCACACATTTTTTTCTTTTTAGCATTCATGTCACTTCAAGTATAACAACTGTGTTTAGCCATTTAAACGCTCAGTAGCTTAACTAAACTCACACAGACCCAGAAAGTGGGCAGTGGTCTAAAAGCTCAAATGAAGCCAACTATCCAGATCCTCTTGATGCTAATGCCATTAGTTCTGTAGAAGATTAATGGCAGCTATTTATGGCTCATTAATCCATCCTGAGTGGGACCACAGATTAATTTGTTAATCATACATCAAATACAACTCCTGCTGTTGGCCACTAACTTAATCCTCCTAGGAGTGTAGGGGTGTGCATGTGTGAGTTGATGCTCAAGTTGAAGCAGAAAGCTCCACCGCTTGCCTTTGTTTGATCTTCTTGTCTTTCCTGTGTGACTCTATGTTTCCGTTGGGCTCTCAGCAACTTATCAGTGTTTCTCCTCAGAGTGGTGAACTCAGAGACGCTTTGCTGGCTCCAGTCCTGAAATCAAAATCTGCTGCTTCTGTTTCAGCTGCTCTGCTAAAAATAGTGAACAGGTAAACTCACCATGTGGCTTTTTTTGTTAACTGCTGCTATGGAGCTCTGGTCGCTTCAGTAATTCTATTTGCCAGGCACGTGCAGAGGGTGGGGGGCTAAGGGTGCTTGAGCACCTGCCCCTTTTGCTCCTTGCCCCCAAGTGCCCTTTTTTTGCCCCCAAGTTCCCTTTTGGTCAAATTTTGTTATTTTTATTTCCTACGCCCTCCTCTGACATAGGAGAGGAGGGCTTAGGAATAACATGTACTAAAATTATTTGTTTTTTTGTTGGTTTTTTTTGTATTTTGCAAGAAAAACAACATAAGCCCTCCGGTCACCTTGTTACCTTTGATCTTTTGCCCGTGACGCACAACGCAGTTGCCTCTCGTACAGTGAGTTGAGGTGGCTAATGTACTGCGGAGCTCAACGTAGCGCCAGATTACAGGACAGTTTTTTTTATTAAATAAAATGTTTTTGGTGATTAAATGGATACTCGTCAGATAACGGAAAACGTTGAACGTTGCATCGTTTCTGCTTCAGCACGGGGTCACGGTTTAAGCAGAGGTAACGAAATACAACAGACACTGACAGGCCTCTGGTTTGTCTTTCTCTGAAGAACTACTGAGCGGGAGGAGACAGCCAAGTGAGGAAGTTATTGAGAGGATAATGATTAACACCTGTAGCTCGTTGTCTCCTCTCTAGTTCCCCGGGTCGAGGGTTTCCCCGTGCGTAAGGGCAGTTCACAACATTCACGGTTCTACTTCAAACACATCCAGAGTTTATTCAGACAAACAAATCCATCAAATCACACCAATAACATACCAGAATCATCAGAAACTCAAAACCACAAGACAGACATCAATCACCTGAAAGAAACAGAAAAATGCACAAATACAGAGACCAATATGGAGACGCATTGCATCTCCGGAGAGCGCCGGCGCCGCCGCGCCCAGCGATCTGATTAATTCTTTCAGGTCCGAAACTTTTAAAGGAAGGTGTGTCTCTTCTCTAATTTATGCAGTCTGGGAGGTTCCCTGCTCTCTAATTAGACTAAGTTTCGAATTTCAAAGGGAAGTTACTCCAAATGTTTTCTGACTGTCGATGCTGGGCTGATAAGTCCTGAGACAAACAACATTCCAACACCTCTGTGTGAGATCCTATCTCTCTTCAGGTGTCCGCATAACAAAAGGCCCCAATCCTTATATGGGTTCAGAAAACAGCCATCTCCACCCAGACCCCCTCCTTCTGTCCCAGCACAGATGCTGGCTGCATTCCAAGCACAGCAGGAGGCTGATGGCTCAGAGCCGTCCTCTTACCTAGAATATCAAAACGAGCTGATTTGGATCTAAGAACTGGTACAATTATCTTCTACTGATCAGATTATGTTGATTAAGCCATGACTCTAAATCTAACTTAAAATTGAGTCCTATTCCAGGCAATGTTGATCTGTCAAATATTTAAACATGTGCTTAAAGTTAAAACTAGCATAATTGAATTATCATTTGCAACAAAGTGAATCAATCTTATCTACCGATTCACTATTTTATCATACAGACATTAGGCTGTTGTTGTTGTGCTATCAGCTAGCTGCGAGCTAATGACTTTGCTAGCAAAGCTAGATAACTAAAAGCTTCTTCCCTGTATCGTTAATGATCGCGGTCATTCTTCAGTGTTGTTTTTGCAATAAGAGGTACATCGCCGTCCAAAACCATCTCAATATGGATATACTGTATGTCCGATCTTCTCATTTCCTTTGCTGCATAATGTACATTGCATTCATTCTAGCGTTAGGTAAATGTATCTGGAAGGAGAATAGCACTTAAATAAAAGTCCATCAAGGATATTCATTTAGAATTAAAAATATATGAACTGTAGTTCATAAAACTGTAGTTCACAGTTTTATGAACTACCATAAAACTGTTTTCATACCGCATTATAAGAAGCATAGAATAGACGCTACAGAAGAGGCTGTGGTTACGTTACGCATCCATTAGATGGAGCTGCGCTAAGGGAATGTCAACAAAACAGTCAGACAGGTCAGTCAAACTTTATTAATAGATTACAAACCAGCGTTCTGACAACTCTGTTCACTCCTAAAATTAATCAACAGCTGTTTTATTCCCGCGTTCGTCTGCCTGTCTGATCGCCTTTTGTTTAAACTCTGCGTCAAGCGTGTCTCTTAATAGGAACCATTCTGGGGTCTTTACACAAACAAATGGAAATGAAACGTCACGCTTCACGCAGTCATATTTCCCAGGATGCACGGTGCGCTTCTTCTACTACGGGTGAAAATGAAGTCAACGGCTGGTTACCGTAGTTGCTAGACCTGTTGTGGCTCAATATTGACCCATTTATAAGGCGCCACGTATTATAAGGCGCATTGTCGGCTTTTTAGAAAATTGAAGGTTTTTAGGTGCGCCTTATAGTGCGGAAAATACGGCAGATATAGTATATGTAATAATCAAGTAGCTCCTGTCCAATAAAAGCACAAATGAAGGGGAAAACTCAGTCCAGACTTTAAGTAAGTTCAGAGTCTGGTTCGCAGAGTATGGAGTTAAATTAGTTTCACAATTATTCAATGAAAAAAAAAACTTCAGTTAATTAAAATAAAATTGTAATAGAAACTTTTGGAATTGTAATGATTTATTTTTTATTAAACAAAAACTTTTGTTTAAAAAAGCAAAGCAAGGAAGTACAAGTACTTGTACCAATTTTTGTTTATCTGTACTTTACTTAAGTAGATTTAATAATGGATACTTTCTACTTTTACTCTACATTTTACAGTAAGTATCTGTACTTTCTACTTCACTACATTTCTACAAAACTGTCGCGTTACATCCAAGTCACGTTGCGCTTTTTTTCCCGTTAAAATGTGAACTTCAGGGACTTAAGGTGGCGCCGTAAATTCCAAGCAATAACGTGCCTTACGTGTGTCCGTTGTCACCCATCGCCTCCCCCTTTACTCGCACGCGGAGCTCCAAGACATGTGCAGTGGTTTTCTCTGAGCCGGAGATGACGTCAGTAATAGAAATCCCCTACGAAATCG
Source organism: Phalloptychus januarius (assembly GCA_902982915.1). Taxonomy (NCBI): domain Eukaryota; kingdom Metazoa; phylum Chordata; class Actinopteri; order Cyprinodontiformes; family Poeciliidae; genus Phalloptychus; species Phalloptychus januarius. The sequence continues at coordinate 231,735 of CADWAE010000197.1, read as the reverse complement.
CATGCGACAAACTTACAACGCTAAACTTAGAACGTTTTGCGTTCTAAGATTGTCATAAATCATGTAAAGTGAACTGGGCTTAAGAGAGGAGTGAACTATTGCATCAGGTGGTCGATATGCCATCTTCTCTCTTTAAATCTAATCATTATTGGAAGGCAATATAGTATACAGACTTCACTCTTTGGTTGAATGTAGTTTTTATTTCCACTTTGGTTTTATGTTTAGTTTTTGTTCAACTGCATTTGTAGACTGAGAGTTCATTTTATTTTAGTTTTTGGTTCTTTGTTTACCAGTTCCAGTGTGAAATGTTCTTTTGAAAAGAACGTGTATCTATTTTTGGCAGGATATGGCTTGCATTATTATGTCATTTCCATTAAATCAGTGTAAAAGGGTCTTCAAACAATATTATCGTCTATCGCAATAATTTTTTGAGACAATTAATCAAAATTTGTTATTGTGACAGGCCTAGGTGCACTTAATTTTACTGTGTCATGTAGTGCGGGGTGCTGGTCTTGGTCTTGACTTGGTCTCGGGTTTGGTGGTCTTGACTACAACACTGCTATGTGGCTCCCTGGTTGCATGTCCTCTCCCACCCCCCCCTCTTTCTATCTCCTTTCTGTTGCATTTGTTTCAAAATAAATGCCACTAGTGGCAAAAAGAGTGAAGTTCATGCTATGTTAGGAAAGGAGACAAGATGTTTCCATTCCTGAAATTATGATGCATAGAATCACATATCTAAATCTAAACCATGGTGCAAAGAGTAAACACAATAAAAACATGCTTTATCTGCGGCATTGCTCATTAAAATGGCACATTACCGATGTATTAAAATTAAATATGATAGGTTCACTTCATGATATTGTATTAGCGATTAGGTAATGCATTCAGCAAGTACTTTTGCTTTTAATACTTAAGTATTTTTAAAAGCCAGTACTTTTTACTTTTACTTAAATACATTTTTTGAGTACTTTCTCTACCGCTGTGTGTCACAAATACAGCAACAGCTGCGTTTCCATTGCAAATGTATGCAAATCTTTGTCCATATATTCTGCTATGGATATATAGATAGTTGTGAAGAGTTACATTAAATATATTCAAATTTGTTGTCATCTTATTCAGGCAACCAGCACTTGCACTTGGTATAATGTATGTTGCATTTTGGGGAAAACATTTACATGAGATATATTTATAAAACAAATGTGGCTCTAGAGCTCATCATTTATCAGCCAATCAAAGGAGACGTCAGCATATGCAACATTTTGGGGAAATTGTAGTTGTTGATTTTAAAGAAAGGTATGGATTGCAGAAAAGGTATGAATTCAACATGTTGGAATGATAAATGATCAAGGTTTCTTTCATGATGCCAGCAACACCAGACAACTGCGGTAGGGCATCCAGTCTGTGACTGACTATAAATCTCCATCCTGCCAAGATGACATTAGCTTGCTTAATGAGCTCAACAGCTTCTTTGGAAGATTTGAAGCCCCAAATGAAACCCCTGCAAGGAAAGCTACCTCTCTCCCTGATGTACAGGTGCTCAGGATCAAAACATCTGCTGTACAAAAATCCCTGGGACAGGTCAACATACGAAAAGCTGCAGGTCCTGACAACATTCCAGCAAGGCTGATGAAAGAATGTGCAGACCAGCTAGCCTATGTGCTCACGGACATCTGCAATATGTCTCTGCACCAGACCATTGTCCTCTCATGTTTTAAGTCAGCTATTATTATTCCAGTGCCCAAGAAACCAACCATCACATGTCTTAATAACTTTCAACCTGTTGCATTAACATCTATCATCATGAAGTGGTTCAAGAGAGTGGTTAAGGGTCATATAATCTCTATACTGCCTCAGCTCAGCATTTAATACGATCATTCCCTCCCAGGATCTGGTATGCAAACTGGTCTCCCTGGGCTTCAACATTCCATTGTGCAACTGGCTGCTGGACTTCCTCACCGACAGAGCTCAGTCTGTCCGACTGTCGTCTCAGGTTTAACACAAACCATATCATGAACTATGCAGACGACACAACAACTGTGGGATTAATTCAGGACAACAATGAAGTGAACTATAGGAAAGTGGAACATCATCTTGTGGGCTAGTGCAGAATAAACAACCTGCTCCTGAACATCGACAAGACCAAAGAGATCATTGTTGACTTCAGAAGGTCTCGACCGAACCACACACCTCTCCTCACTAAGAACAAAGCAGTGGAGATCGTCAGCAGCACTAAGTTCCTAGGGGTTCACATTACAGACAACCTCAGCTGGACAACTCACATGACTTCACTGCTGAAAAAGGCAAATCAGCCTGCACTTTCTGAGACGAATGAGAAGAGTTTCCTTCCCACCTACCATTCTCTCCACCTTCTACAAAGGAACCATTGAGAGCCTACTGACCAGCAGTATCTCCATCTGGTCTGGGAGCTGCAAGGCCTCAGACTGGAAGTCTCTGTGAAGAGTGGTGAGGACAGCGGAAAGGATCACTGGGACTCTACTCCCCCTATCCATGGCATGGCCTACAGACGCTGCGTAGCAAGAGCAAACCAGATCCTCTCTGACTCCACCCATCCTCTCCATTGTCTGTTCATCCGGTTGGCATCTGGCAGGAGATCCCATAGCATTTGTTGCAGAACAGCCAGACTCAGAAATAGCTGACTTCCACTGGCCATCAGATTGCTCTGGAATCCCATCACTAAAGCTGTCTGAGACTGTTTGAAAATACTAAGTGATATATATTTAGCAAACCATTACTATTTGTTTATTATGTAATTATAGGCACCCTTGTGTTTTTGTGTGTGCTCCGGTGGCCAACTGATGACATTTTATTGCCAATTTTACTTTTTTTGTGCAATGACAATAAAATAAGACTAAGTCTAAAACGTGTGATGAACTGTGATGCTGTGAGAGCTCTGGTGGATCCAGCTGAACATTGCCTGAAAAAACAAAAACCATCATCCTCCTGCTACTTCCTGTTGTCTACTTCTGCATTTTCATCAGTAGCAACACGTTACTTTTGTGATTCAAAGTGTTTCCATTGCAGTTTTATGAAATATACAAATTTTACTTCTACCACAACAGTCTTTCCGAGGAAACTATTTTGTCCGCTTTAATCAGTTTGTTTATAAGGTCCCGTTTATTTGGTGACTCAACAGCATAAAGGATTTGTTAAAAAAGACAAGAGTAACACAAAACTGATCAAGACAGTCGCCATGCTTTGCAAAGCAAACACATGGTATAAATCACAATGTAAGCTTAAAAAACAAATAAAAACCGGATTTATGCTTTAACTCACAAATCTCCTCACTCTTATAGTTTCATGAGTCTCTGATCTATAGTAGATGAAAAACACTGAGCAGGTATTATAATCTTTGTTACACTTTCAGATAATCCCATTCCTTTGGGTGGGGATGCAGATTTTTTTTATGGACATTATTACTGGCTTAACCCTCTATCAATCAATTTTGATTCTCTATCTGGGAAGTGCTGCTTAAAATCAGAGGAGCAGTGGAGGAGAATGGATTGGATGAGGAGAGCCACTAAATCCACAGGGATTTCCCATCCTTTTTCAGAAAATCTGGGTTCTCTAATAACAAGCTTAGACCATCACCCTAAAACCTACTACACCCAATCAAGTGGATACGAAGTCACATCATCCAGATGAACGTTGAACACACACTCCGCCTGGATTATATAACACACACAGATACTGCAGCCGGCTGGCATGAAGCCCTCCATGTGTTTATGCCGCAACGTTGGAGAACACATTATGTTGTTCAACCCTTACTCTTTTTTACTAATGTAAATCATTTATGTGATTTACATGAATCACATGCGCTCTATTTTATGTAGAGCACAGCTCTACATAAAATAGAGCTGCACTGCTTTTGTCTGTTCTTTGTTTATCCTGAGGCTTTTTACAGAAACTCATCTTTTTAAATGTTAATTAAATATTTCAAGCTCCACCCCCTCCAGGTAACAGTGTCCCACTCCACCACATTTAGCCATTTTTGTAGTTTAACACTGATACAAGCAGAGAAACTTTTTAAATCTAAAGTTAAATTAAAGCTGCTAATGTTAGACTCGACTATCCAGCCTTCCATGTTGGAGCCAGAGTCTGACCCAGAACAGGAGGACAAAAAACCTGCAGAACCATGCATTCACATGAATGCATCACCATGGTATTATTACTGGATCCATCCATACCAACTACTAATGTGCAGCCTAGTTTAACTACAGTGTCCATGCATGTCAGACACCTATTATCAAGTATCAAGAACGTCACTGAATGAATTTGAATCAAAAACCAAAAAATGTATCCAAAACATGCAGTTATAAAGTCAAAGAGGAAGCTAACAGCTAGCAGCTAGCACACAGTGCTAACAGAAGCAGAAGGCTCAATGCTAACCAATGGCCTTAGCTCATTAACAACTCAACATTCATGGCTAAATTATGACAATGCTGTCATTTTTGTAGAGAGAAGGAACTGACCCTCAGTCTGACTTAGTATTTCAGAAATCCATCATGATATTGGCAGTGGCTGATGAAGCGTTCATCCTTAAGTGATCTGCAAATGGTGGGAGCATTCCAGAGAAAAATACAATTTAACCAGACACCTCTAAGTGGCTGTGATGTCAGGAATCATGTGTGTTAGCACACGCTAGGACCATACATTTTAACTTGTCTTCCCGCTACTTCGGCAAAACTACAAATTCCCTGAGAAGAATAAAAATGGCAGATTCACAAAACTGATTATTTGGAAATGATGACATCATGCAATGAATGTCATAATCAGGAGTAGGTTGTAGTGAACAGAGAAAACTGAACAGAGCAAGAAATATAGCCCAAGTAAGATATAAAGACATGATCTATGCAGCGCCATCAATTTTTTTTTTGCACAATTAAAGTACACCAAAAAATTTATACGGGCTAAGAAAGTGGATTTTACATATGTCCCCTTTAATAGAAACACTTAAACACAAAAATTACTACAAGTAAAATAAAATTTGTATTGGCTGTGTTATGAAAAAATAAATATGCTATTCCATAGAATATCTTTAAAATATCTGGACTTTTTCATTGCCTAATATCAATGTTTTCCTAATTTCAGTAATTAAATTTGACTCTTAAATGATTTTAAACCCAGCAAATCAAATACATCAGTTCAAACTGAAATTTTTTTAATAGTACAAAAATTAGAATGAAAATGTTTTAAGTCGTCTACTTAAGAAGCTTCCTTTGTGAACCGTGACTTTGATTTTGTTTTACGTTTGCCATAATAAATGTTTTATAGTCACAATTTGATCATTAATTGATTTTTTAAAGTAAAAAAATAAAGTTAAAGTTTATATTTTATGCTAACAGGAATTAGAAGATCTTTAAAATGCACAGCCATCTTTTAAAATTATGTTTGCATGTCAGAAAATAAGTTCTTTTTGTCCTTGAAAACCTTGCTTTTATTTTTACTTTCAAGCCTTCGCACTATTCAGCTAACCAAATAGAAAACCCACATACACAGAGACACAAGCAGGGGGGGAAAGGCAACTGAACTGGCATTGAGTGAATTATTACCAATTTTTATGTGTGATTGTTTTATATTTAACACGTTTTTACATTGAGATCCCAAGAGGAGTGACAAGATTGCATAAGCATAAACCTCAATGAAGTGACATGTAGTGGCGAGAACAGAGAGGAAAGAAGATAGAGGTAAGGATTTGTATAAATGGGAAGGGAGATAAAGAGGATTTGGGCCAGGCTTTAAAGCTGTCTCTCTTCTTAGCTGTTATTCCAATTTTGGTGTCTGTGTTTGGTACAAAAAAATCATATGAAAGCTTCCCTGTGCTTTGGTGCTAAAATGTTATTCTTAAGAGGCAGAGCACAGGCTGATGGGAATCTCACTTTCCTTTTGATCTGCTGATCAAAGTTTATGCTCTCTATTATCACCCTGCCTCAGCAGTGGACCAGAAGGGACTTTATGACTGCTGACACACAGTGTGCTCCAGTAGCACAAACATCTGCACACACCTGGATGTGCACGCATGAGGGTCTAAGAATGGCTGCACTTCATGAAAGCATGGATGGAGAATTTACTATGAAATCTGAGAAAAGTGAAGACAAAATGCTTTGTGGCGCTATTTATTAACAACAGAAGCTTCAGGTGTTCATTAGTTACATAGAAAATAATTCCTATTTTTGGGTCTGGAAAGCAGCAGATATCATGAGAAACATGAATGCAAATTAACTCTAAAGAGTCAGGTTGTAAAATTAATTGTTAATCACACATCAGCTGTGGTGGACACCGCTAGCTAAGAAGCTTGTTATGCTAACCCTAAAGCACTCATCCAAACAATAGTTGTGTTAAGAGGTAAAATGATAAACCAACATGGTACTAAATTAAACCATGGCAATGACAAATCTATCAAAGACATGTGATAGTATATCACATGTCTTTAAATGCATTTGTCACCTCCATGATCTGTTGTGGAAGCACGGTCCGTATCATTGGCTCATGAGCTAAAAGAAATACTTGGGATCATTCTTACAATGCAGATCTGCATCTGTTTTCATTTGAATTAAAATACTACCCAATATAAGAAAACTTATTTTCAATAGACAATATTATCATTTTCTTTATGAATGATTGTCAGAACAATGATTATAATTCAGTTGAAAATTGAGTATTGGACACTCTGGACAGTAAGATATTTACACCGTCAGTGCGCCCTCTGGTAAATGAAAAATATGTAATAAAACAACTTTTATGAGATTAACTCAAGGTGTTATCTGACTGTATCATACTATTTCACATATTTTTATGGGACACCAATATATTACTTAATCTTTCCATCGGTTTGATAATAATCAACCTATAATAACCTATGTGCACAAGCACAAAAATTGACTTAATTTTTTTTTTTTAGAAAATAGCAGTAAAAGCAGTCTAGCGAATGCAAATTAAAACATTTTTATGTTTATTTTTCTAGTTCTCTTTAAATTATACATTTTTACAATTTTAGTGAAATGGAAAAAGAAAAAAAAGTTTTAAAAATAAAGCTATTTTAATACATGTGCAAATGAGCTGATGGTACAGTGTTATAGAAATGTTGAATGCCTACAACCCAAATTCAAAGTACTTTTTACACTTCTTCCAACATGTTAAATTAATTAATAACAGTGCATCTAAAATAAGCATTCATCCAAATAAGTATGGCATATGTTAGTCTTGACTTTTCTAGCTCAACTTGTTGCCTCTTATACAGTTTGTCCGTTCTTTCTATGAGGTTTTTCTCTAACTCAGTTCCTGATTGATTTTCTAATAAAATGTTGCTTTTTTAACAATGGAATTCAATGAAATTACTCTCTTCCTGATTTATTGTTTTTTCCTCGTGATTCAAAAACAGTGACGAATAGAAAAGAAGTAGTGACGAGTAACAAAGCGGTTTTTGGATGACCTGCCAGTGGAGGAATTCCTCTACTGTGTGGGGTCAGACTGACTTCCTCCTATTGAAACAGTAGCAGCACACAGAGTGGTGGGAAACTATGTGATCCCAGCATGTGACTCCGCTTTTCCTGTTCAGCTGATGGACACTTCACACCAGTCCACAGCTGGACTGTCTTATTAAACTCATTTTAAAAATTACACTTACAAAACAAAAAACCTTAAAATAATTAATATTGTAGGAACACAACCGTAATGAGAGATTTTATATTTGAGTTGGTCAAATATATTGGTATTGTGCTCCAGAGGATCCCAGACGGATACATCTGGATGTTTTTCATTCTAAAGAAACATTTCCTCAAATACTGTACCTATATACACTTTGTAGCCCTTAAACTCTAAATACTTTTAAGTTTGGAAATAAAAATTCAGTAGAATTTTTATTTTCAAACTTGAAAACAGACTGGGAAGATTTATTAAAAATGTTGGTAGATGAGCCTTATTGCTGTTCCATATATTAACCAACAAACACAAACTATATGTGGTTACTGGAGTTCTCCCAATGGGAGCGAGTGGGAAGGTCTTTTACGGGAATATCTTTTTTTACCCGAGCCTCAATGCTCACAATGGAAGTCCACAGTAATGACTTTAAAAGAGCTGTCTAGTTGATGAGTGTTTGACGGTAAATCTCTCAGTTTCACTGACATCACAGTCTTTGTTCATGACTAATTTCCTTATGTACACAGTGCAACAATGACCTCAGCTCAGAGATTAAAAGGAGATTTAGAAACCACTGAATTCATCTGCTGAGCACAATAGGTATTAGATAGCTTTCATATCAGACTCCAATAAAGCTCAAAAATCTACCCACTCAGTCAGATCTCCAGTTTCAATATTGGTTTGTACAATCTAGAAATATGGAAAAAATGTCTTGTTTTTTACAGAATACATTGTGCCATAAATAATAGCAGTCGTAAATAACAAATTGAATCAATCACTGTTTTTGGTAGAAATCCCACTTCTATGATGTAAATGATTTAATAGGTGAAACTGAGTAATAGAAAAATAGACCTAAAATTATGACATATTTTCTGCTTATTCTGTAAAACTGAATCATTGGCAAGAAGAGGCCTGTTCAAAAGTCAGTCAAGAAGCTTTTATGTAGATATCCAAAATTAATATAAAAGGTTGGTCTAAATATCTTCTTAATAAACTTAAAGTTCTTATATGTGATATTGTCATGAATTGCTAGTTAGTTGAGCGGTGAAGATAGGACACGGTGGACCCAGGTAGTTGTGAGAAATGATGATTTTAATGACAAACACAAAGGAGAACAGAAATTCAGGCAGCAAACTGAGCGATGAGGAAACCCAGACACTGGTAGCATTGGGAGTACAGGACACATGACATAATAGGATCTGACAGGGAGCAGCTGAAACAGGTGGGGTTAAATGCACAGAGGGAAATCAGGGAAACGAGGGACAGCTGGAAACAATGAAGTGTAAGACACAGACACTGGGACTAAATTAACCAAAAAAACAAAATCCTCACAGATGCATACAACTCAAAAACGTAGGAAATTATTTATCTTTATTAACTTTTTTTTGCCTGCAGACGGAAACGTTTTTTCACCAGTATAGAAATATCTGCCTCCACCGGGGCCCCACTTTGGAGCCAGGCCTGGAGGTTTGCACGTTGGCAAGCGCCTGGTGGCCGGGCTTTTATCCATGGAGCTCGGCCGGGCTCAGCCCAAAGAGGAGACATGGGTCCCCCTCCCAATGGGCTTACCACCTGTCTGAGTGGCCAAAGGGGCGGATGCAGTGTGCGATGGGTGGTGGCCGACGGAGGGGACCCTGGAAGTCTGATCCTGAGTTGCAGAACCTGGCTCTTGGGACGTGGAATGTCACCTCTCTGGTGGGGAAGGAGTCGAAGCTAGTGTGTGAGGTTGAAAGGTTCCGGCTAGAAATAGTCGGTCTCACCTCGACGCAGGGCTACTTGAGAGGGGCTGGACATACTTCCACTCAGGAGTTGCCCAAGGTGAGAGGCGCTGGGCAGGAGTGGGCATACTTGTTGGTGTTCTGTTGTTGGACTTCTGTGCTCGTCACAGATTGTCCGTAACAAACACCACATTCAGGCATAAGGGTGTCCATGTGTGCACCTGGCACCAGGACACCTAGGCCGCAGTTGGATGATCAACTTTGTCGTCGGTTCTGCGGCCGTATGTCTTGGACACTTGGGTGAAGAGAGGTGCGGAGCTGTCCACTGACCACTACCTGGTGGTGAATTGGACCAGTGGCGGGGGAGGGTGCCGGTCAGACCTGGCAGGCCCAAACGTGTTGTGAGGTTCTGCTGGTAACATTTGGCGGAGTCCCCTGTGAGACAGAGCTTTGACTCCCACCTCCGGCAGAACTTTGAACACATTCCGGGGGAGGTGCAGGACATTGAGTCTGAGTGGACCATGTTCCGTGCCACCATTGTCGAGGCGGCTTATCGGAGCTGTGGCCACAAGATTGTCGTGCCTGTCGCGGCGGCAACCCTCAAACCCATTGGTGGACACCTTCGATGAGGGATGCTGTCAGGCTTAAGAAGGAGTCCTACCGGGTCTTTTTGGCCTGTGGGACTCTGGAAGCAGCTGATGGGGACCGGCGGTCGAAGCGGCATACGCTTCTGGTGATTTCTGAGGCAAAAACTCGGGTGTGGGAGGAGTTTGGAGAGATCATAGAGAAAGACTTCCATATGGCTTTGAAGCGATTCTGGTCCACCATCCGGCGTCTCAGGATGGGGAAGCAGTGCAGCACCAACACTGTTTATAGTGGGGATGGTGTGCTGCTGACCTCGACTCGGGACGTTGTGGGCCAGTGGGCAGAGTAGTTTGAAGATCTCCTCAATCCCACCAACATGCCTTCCGTTGAGGAAGCTGGCCAGGCTCTCCAATCTCTGGGGACCAGGTCGCCGAGGTGGTTAAAAAGCTCCTCGGTAGCAGGACTCCGGGAGTTAATGAGTTTCATCGTGGGTTCCTTAAGGCTCTGAATGTTGTAGGGTTGTGTTGGCTGACACGACTCTGCAACATTGCATGGACATCTGGGGCAGTTCCCCTGGATTTGGCAGATTAGGGTGTGGTTCCACTGTTCAAAAAGGGGAAACAGAGCGTGTGCTCCAATTACAGGGGGGTCACACTCTTAAGCCTCCCTAGCAAGGTCTATTCAGGGGTCCTAGAGAGGAGGGTCCGTTGGATAGTCGAATCTCAGATTCAGCAAGAGCAATGTGATTTTGGTCTTGGTCCTGGAACGCTGGACCAGCTCTACACCCTCAGCAGGGTCCTGGAGGGGGCGTGGGAGTTCGCCCAACCGGTCTACATGTGTTTTGTGGACTTGGAGAAGGCGTTCGACCGCGTCCCTCGGGGAGTCCTGTGGGGAGTTCTCCGGGAGTATGGGGTACCGGGCCCTTTCATACAGGCTGTCAGGACCCTGTATGACCGGTGTCAGAGTCTGGTCTGCATTGCCGGCAGTAAGTCCGGCTCATTTCTGGTGAGAGTTGATCTCTGCCAGGGCTGCCCTTTATCACCGATTCTGTTCATTACTTTTAAGGACAGAATTTCTAGGCCCAGCCAAGGTGTTGAGGGGATCTATTTTGATGGCCTTAGGATTGCGGATGATGTGGTCCTGTTGGCTTCATCAGGTTGTGATCTGCAGCTCTTGCTGGGGCGGTTTGCAGCCGAGTGTGAAGCGGCTAGGATGAGGATCAGGGCTTACAAATCCGAGGCCAAGGAATTGAGCCAGAAATGGGTAAAGTGCCTTGGGGGGTGTCCTGCTCCAAGTAGAGGACTTTAAGTATCTCAGGATCTTGTTCACAAATGAGTGAAACAGGGAGCAGGAGATTGACAGACGGATTGGCGCAGCTTCTCCAGTGAAGCGGGCGCTGTACCCAATCGTCGTGGTGAAGAGAGATCTGAGCCAAAAAGCGAAGCTCTCGATTTACCGGTCGATCTACGTTCCTACCCTCATCTATGGTCATGAGCTTTGGGTCATGACCGAAAGAACGAGGTCCCGGATACAAGCGGCTGAAATGGGTTTTATCCGCAGGGTGGCTGGGCTCTCCCTTAGAGATAGGGTGAGAAGCTCAGTCTCTGGGAGGGACTCAGAGTACTCAACTGGCTCCTCTGCCTCCGCGTCGAGAGGAGCTAGTTGAGGTGGCTCGGGCATCTGGTCCGGATGCCTCCCGGACGCCTCCCTGGTGAGGTGTTCCGGGCATGTCCCACTGGGAGGAGGACCTGGGGAAGACCCAGGATATGTTTCTCAGCTGACCAGGGAACGCCGTGGGATTCCCCCAGAGGAGCTGGAACAAGTGGGCTGGGGAGAGAGAAGTCTGGGTCTCCCTTCTTAAGCTACTTACCCCCGCGACCCGACCCCAGATAAGCAGCAGAAAATGGATGGATGGATGGATAAATCGAGAGAAATATAAAACACACACACAACAGACAAATCCCAGCGACCACCCAGGAGCTCCTCCTGCATATCAATCTGACCCAGAGTTGTTGTGATTGTTTGTGTTCTGCCAAAACCACAAGGAGATCTCTGAGTTCCAAACATGCCTGTCTGCTTTATTTGCATGTAATATCCCACTCAGTTTTTTTATCTTTCCGTCCCTGCTTTGTATGCTTCGGCTCATATCTGAGGTCTGAATTTATATATACTGCTGTGTATACACTGCTCAAAAAAATAAAGGGAACACTGTGTTCCCTTTATTTTTTTGAGCAGTGTATTTTCCAGGGTTTTTTGCAAATAAAGATTCCCATTGCTGTTTTTTCCCCCCCCCCCTGTTGTTTTTTTTTTTAAAGGTTTTATTGGCTCCGTGGCCTTTTTTAACAGTGAATGGACAGGAAAGAGGGAAATGAGAGACATGCGGCAAAGGTTGCCAGGCCGGGAATTGAACCTGCGACAGCTGTGTTGAGGACTAAGGCCTCCGTATGTGGATTGTGTTAAACCCCTGCACCACCACAGCACCCCACTCCCCCGTTGTTTTTAACATTTCGGTCCTGGTGGCATCTGTTGTACATTTGCATGTCTTTGTGTTCTTGGCAGGAGGCAACAAGGGCAGAGAGAGCAGAGTTGGGTTTTATGATGAAATTCAGTGGCAATTTGAAGTGTCCAATCACTGAACCATGCAAGAAACAGAGGCAAAAACTGGAAGAAAGGTGAATAGACAAAAATAGGAGGTGAAGAAAAAGATGGGAGGCTCCAAAGAGAGGTAAAAAAAGGAGAGAAAGACTGTTAATTTCTTAATCGCACAGTTAAACTAGAGACATGAAAGCATAGCCTCGATCTGTTTATATGTGAAAAATCCCCCTAAAAACAATTCCTCTGACTCTGATTGTGTCATTGCATCTCCTGCAAGCTTTTTCCCTCCTCTGAGTCTGTCAGTCTGTGTAATTAGTCTCATTCTTTTCCACACAACAGCTATAGCTGCAGGTTTCACCAAGTTGATGTTGGAACGTCAGCGATAAAAAACTCAGTCAGATTTGTTGCTCTCTGTGTGCTTCTAGACATCTGAATCACATGCAGAGATGGCAGAGAGACAGAACAGCAGGAATGGAGGAGAGGGGGATGAAAAGGAAGAAAGAAAAGGCATCAAGGAGGCCCAGAGCCGGGCGCTAGTTAGCACCGTTCAGCAAGAAGTGATGAGGAGTTGCATCATCAGAGAGAAAGAGAGGGGAGATCACCTACTGGAGACATCAAAACATTTAAACCTTGATGCTCTCCTCCGTATTGCAGCTGGACTGCGGGGCGTTACAGAAAATAACACGACACCGCTGACCTTGGAAACAAAAAAATCACGCCATAATTGTGTTGCATGTTTCATCTCTGAACGCCGGGGCACCATCGTGTTTTGGTGTTAAAAAGAAGTTCAGGTGTCAGATTTTCAGACTCCTGAGTTCTTACTGAGATATTCAAAAAAAATAAATGTAAAAGTTCGATAAGATATGGCAAATATTTAAAAGGAGGGAAGAAAAGAAGAGACTGTCAGCCATCCAGTTATCCATCCATCATTTTTATGATGGATGGATGGATGGATCTTTTAGACAGTATGTTCAGTTCCAATGTTGGTTAATATTTTTACATTATTGGAATAACAAAAGGAGGCTTACAGTGCTTGTATATTTCTATTTTTGTGCCTCAGGCAGTTTAACTGAACACATTTTCCTTTGCACTGTGAGTTCATTTGAATTCAGTCATTTGAAAAGATAAAGTCTTTCTCCAGCAATTTTTGCCCCCTCTCCCCTCCTTCGTTATAAATGGGAACACATTCATTTCACCTTGTTTGCAGAGTGCTACCAAAAATTCAAACAAGGGAGAACAAAACGTTTGCCAGTTTTTCTGTTCTGCATTTTAATGCTCTCTGCAGCTGGGAGAGTTGGTTTTATGCTACCTCCTTAAAAAAACAACAGCAGCTCTCCCTTTGCCTGTACACAGTGTGGAGATGAGCTTCAAGGCTGCTTTTTAAACACAATGACAATTATCATATAATTTGTAGTGCAGAGTAATGTTTATTTGGTCATATCCAGGGCTGTTCTGTTTTTGACCTCTGCTTCAGTAGCATGGATTCTCTCTAGGTACTCTTGTTTCCTCCCAGCGGCCAAAAAACAAACATATTGATTGCAAATTAACCTTGAATGGATTTGTGAGCAAATAAGTGACTGGTTTGCAAAAGACAACAAAAAACCTGAATGTCTTATAGAGACATTGCAATAACGTCACAGGCACAAGACATCGCCCCATCTCCCTACTGGAGGGCTAAAAGCTGCTTACTAATGATGACTAGCATTGGTTTTAGCTGCTAAGTTGTCAACATGCAGGGACACAGTGCTATCTTACTTACTGTCAACACTACGACAACTATATAGCCGAGATAAGGTAATCACATTTCACAGGTCAGTAAAAGGTTTTAATAAAAAATTAAATAAGAGAGAGAAGCAGGTTATCTATGCTAGCTTGATTTTGACAACTGAACATGTAGATGTGCTGTGTAATTTGGTATTTTTCAGTTTAGTTAAAATGTTAAGGCAACCCACACATAAACTCAGACCATCAGCAGAGCAGGTGTTTAAATGAGCTAATCAACCATCACAGTGATGGTTCAGATGATCAATTATTAATATTCACAAAATCAACATAAAGCTTGAAAACAATACTGTAGCAGATTGAATGTTTGTGTGGGAAATGTTTGGGTGTTTTTGGTTATGAATCTTGGCATACTAGTCGAGTGGTTGTCAGTCAGTTGCTATGTCAACAAGTCTGTGTGCAGCATAGCTGACACAGGGAGCAAAGAAGAATGTGAGTGTTCAAAATTTTTCTATTATTTTTTCTTGTGTTGTGGAAATTTACACTGCAATAAATTAATAATACCTACATCTCCAGGCTTCATTTAGTTAATGTAATTGCTCTATCACAGCAATATGGCAATGGTGGCAAGGAAGAGAATAATCTTTTTACCCTGCAGCGTTTTACACATACGTAAAATTTCCAGATGTCAACAAGGAAGGTAGTAAAAATTTGCATCCAAACTGTAGTTCATCCATCCATCCATTTTCCTACACCCTAGTTCCTTCCTGGGGTTGGGAGGGTTGCTGGTGCCTATCTCCAGCTATCGTTTCGGGCGAGAGGCAGGGTCACCCTGGACAGGTCGCCAGTCTGTCGCAGGGCAACACAGAGACAGACAGGACTAACAACCATGCACACACACACTCACACCTAGGGACAATTTACGGTGTAGTAGCCTTTCTACCATTTCTCAAAGGGATTTATCATCTTGTTCAGCCACGTTGTAAATTCTCATATTAAACCTGCTGTGTCATTCCACTTCAGTTACTGTTTGGTTCTTTTATAGTTTCCCCTTTTATCTGTCTCTTTCTAGCTTATCACGTTTGTTTAGTCTTAATGTTTGTTTATTGTTAGACTTATTCCCAGCTACCTTGTGTTTCCTCCCTCACTCTTTTGTGTTCCCCTGTGTATCCTTCCAGCTTTCCTGTGTTACCTTTGCCTTTCCCCTCAGCCTGGCTCCTGCTCTTCCACTCTCACTTGCAATCAATTAGTCTCATCAGCTTGGGATTTTTTGTCCAGATCTCTACCTTTCTGTATTTTAGCTCCTCATTCTCACCCACATGTTCTCAGGTCCTTACATCTATTCATGTTTATCGCGTTAGTCCTTTGTGCTTTCTTGTGTTTTTCCTCATGCCCTTTACTGGATGTTTTCGGATTATTTGTTTCTGATCTCATCATTAAATCACCAACTTCAGCTACTGCCTCTGTCTTCTCTGCTTTTGGGTCCTACATCACTCACAGCATCATGACGCTCTTTCCTGATTGAATCAAACAATTGGGAATTAAAACTGAATTTTCTCTGTTTTTCTCCTCTCACCCTGACAGCTAGCCCTGCTGTTTCTTTCTAGCCATACAAGTAAGATTAGGACAGTTTTATGTGACCCTGTTAAAATAGATGCTTTTTTTTTTGTTGAATACGTTTCAGTGAAATGGAAAGCAACGTAGTCTAGTAATTGGAAGCATTTGGAATTGATAATAATATGGTCTACAGCGTTTTCTGTCAATATAATCCCTTCAGGTCCTTCCTGTTTTTGGAAGCCTTTTGGACTCATTTCCCTTGTCCTGGGCTCCTCTGACTGCCATCTCTTTACTTGCTCATTGCTTGATTACCCTACCTGCAACCGCTGTAGTAACCACTGTCTCCGGTACAAATACACTCCAATCTGACTGAAACAGCTGGCTTCTGTCGGCTCGCTATTGTTGTTCCCTTCATGCTCAACCTGGTGATATTTTCACTTTTCTCTTCAGCTTAGCGCTTGTTTGGATTCTCACAAAGTTTCCCCCCTTGGCAGCACTTGTGTTTTGCTTTTAATCAATGAAGTCATTAAGTCCTTGACAAGCGACCTCCTACCTGGTTTAGTTGTGCATTAAGACCTTTGCCTCACAGTTCACAGCAGCCACCAGTCTTACTGTTGTTTCTTATAAAGAAGATTTGTGGAATATTTTTTTGGGGGCGGGGGGTAGCTTACTGTCTGTTTTGAACCTTCATTTGCCAATAGTTTAGCATTTTGATCGAACACCTATGAGAGATTTTATTATAGAGATTTTCATCTCAAGTCATTTAAGTTTTATGCTGCATCTCACTAAAACATGTACAGAAACAAAAGTTGAACAGTTTTGACTGTGGATTTTAAAAGCCAGATTGTTAGACTGTTGAACCAGCCAGCTGACCCTGCTGTTCCTTGACATAAGAAGTATTGTCGTCGTAAAAGCTGCACAGGGAAGGTTAAAGCACCCAACCTAAAAACTCACTCCAGTTTCATTTTTTTTTTAGATTTTATTGGCTCTAGTGGCCTTTATTTAACAGTTAATGGACAGGAATGAGGGAAACGAGAGAGGGGGAAGACATGCGACAAAAGTCACCGGGCCGGGAATCGAACCTGGGACAGCCGCGTCGAGGACTAAGGCCTCCATATGTGGGTGTGCTAAAACCCTGCGCCACCACAGCACCCCACTCCAGATTCATTTTAAAGTACTTTCACATTTCATGGACTGTTTTGTTCTGTGAAGCAGCAGAGAGCAACTTCTTAGGCGAAGCTAAGCACAGCTGATTTTAAGAGTTCGATTAATTTTGATTGCTGACTGTGGATCATTGGGAAGATTAGCGGTCTTGCAATTTAGAAGTTGAGAGTTTGATTCCAGATTTCTAATTTTCAATGTGGCCCTAAACCTAGAGTTACCTACAATGTATGGATGTGTGAGTATTACACTATTTAAATTTATATAGCTATCCAAATGAACAGATGTTGCTCTGTGGCAGACTGGCGACCTGACCAGGGTGACCCCGCCTCTCGTCCAGAATGTTAGCTGGAGAGGCACCAGCACCCCTCCTGACCCCACTAAGGGACAAGTGTGTCATGGGCATGAAGATCATTTTAACTGGATTTGACTCAATTTGGAGAGGATTTTTTTTGTAACTATGTTCTGGCATTATTATTGCCAGTAATGGTGAACTTCATTTAACTGGTCAGTGGGGCTATTAAAGAGTAATGTCATGTAAAATTTACTTTTTGAGGTTTACATCATGTTATGTTATTCCTTCATTAAAAACAAACCTGGAGTGATGCTTTGATTTTTTATGCACTTTTCAGAAATCCTTTAATCTCCATGACAACCATTCAGCTGTGAAAAACACCTGTGTAAACCTAGCTCTGCCTTCAAGGACAAAGCTCTATCTTGCAGGCCACCCCTCTCTGTGACTCTCCCTCTCTGCCCTTTCAGACTTGGTGATTTAATGTAATTAGCAAACTTCTGGTGGAACTGCTGAGCTCATTATAGGAGTTACTGCTCAGTGCTATGCTGCTAAAAACTTTAAAGGAGCCATTTTGGGATGACTTCCTGAAGACAGAGCTTCAGAGAGAACAGGAACTTCATAAAGAGACAGAGGGCCAAATTCAAGGTGTTAATCACAAACCAGAAAAACCCACAACTTTAAAATCATAGTGAAAATATTGTCAAAATAATGTATGTGTCATGTTCGGTTCTATCTTTCACACCCACATGCAGAAACACCAAGCGGAGAAACAAAATCAGTGAAAAGGATTTATTGACAAAAATAATAACCGGGACGGTTGATCAGGGTGCAGGGTTCGGTTTCACTGAAGAGGAGGAGAAAAGGAGGTGAGTTTGATGACAGCGGGAATTTAGAAATGTGGAAGCGAAGGAACGTTCTGACTTGGGGTAAGTGGAGATCTGAGCCGGGGAGGGCAACTGTGGTTACCAGGGTGGTAACAGTGGAGATGCTGCTAGACCGGCGGAGGGATGGAGTTGGAGGGCGGACAGACAGGCTCTTGTTATCCAGCGGAGAGGAGTGACGGAGAAAGCCAAGGTTATGGCCAGGAGGTAAGTGGGCCTCGGGCTACCGGTGGGTAAAAACACCATGGCACACCTGAGGAGAAGGTACACAGGAACCACTAGGAGGTTCACAAGGCGGTTAGCACAACGAGAAATACAAACGGCCTGCAGTACCATTACTGGCAAACACTCTGGCACAGGAGTGTTGGCGGCTTCCATCTCTTATCCTCCTCCAGATGATGAGATGACTTGCAGGTGTGCAGGTAAGCCAGCAGCCGCTGGCCACGCCCTCCAGAATGTGACCTCTCGGCGCCCTCTGGTGAAGAAAGGAGGAAACAGCAGCATAAACCCCAAACCACCACCCTGGATCCCAACAGTATGCCCCTGTGGGTGTCTATTTTGGAAAGTACCGATAAATATGTTACTTCATTTTGTTGTTTTTAAAATTAAATTCCACATATTAAGTGTAGGCCTGTCGTAATAAACGATAAATCAATTAATCGGATGATAAATAAAAGCTATCAAGCTCTTATCGAGCTCTTGAAACGACACTTCAGCATAGTTTAATGCTGAAACGATATCAGCATTATCATTTCTCCCTGCATTTTGCATGACACTGGAAGAGAACTCCTATCGAACCACACCTGTGCTCTCCACTGACCCCACCCTTCCTAATTTTTTTGGAAGGAAAAAAAATTAGGAGGGAGGGGCGGAGAGAGGAGTGGACTATTGCATCAGGTAGTCAGAGCGCGCCATCATTTTGTACTTCTGCAGCTTTCGCACCCCGTGAGAAGTTAGCAAGATAAAGAAACACGCTCTGATATTTGGGAAAAGCTCGAAATGAAACTGGTTTCAAAGCCAAATGCAACTGCTGCAGCAGTGTGGGAGTATTTTGGATTCAAACCAAATGACCGAGGCTAACCGCTGAACCTTTGCGAGCCGGTATGTCGCATTGGTCATAAAACAGTAGCAACTAAGAGCAGCAATACAACCAACTTGGACATGCACCTAAAGCACAACCATCCAGCAAAATTTTTTACAGCTGGAGACAAAAATAGGTGGCCCGTGTCCGTCTTCAAGTTCGCAACAGTCCCCCATCACTGAAGCAATTAATCGACAGGCAGCGTCCAAAAAGGAGGGAGCTGCACGCTCACAGACAGCGTAGATCACTTAATTGCTATCCCATTTAAAATAGTTGAAAAGCTAAGGTAGCTACAGGTCTGTTTAAAGATTGCTGAGGCATCTGAGGCATTTTTGTTTATAAAATGGCAGTTTTGCCCATCTTTATTTAAATCTATTGATACAGACTTCCTAATCTGCACTCTTTTGGTTGAACATAGTTTTTATTTCCACTTTGGTTTTAACTTGTGTTTAGTTTTTATTTGAGTCCATTTTTTGTTAACAGCCAGTTCCAGTGTTAAGTGTTCTTTTGAAAATAAAGATCTTTTAACACATATAAACTTTCCAGTGTTAAATTTAATTCTAGTTCCTCTTTTTCAGATACAATGAAGATGTTGCAAATATTCAAATAAAATAGCTTCAGCGGTTCTAGCAGCACAGAAGTTGAAACATAACGATAGAGTTCAATAATAAATACCCAGTGCTCTTCTAATCTTTCTTAGCCATTTGTGCGTCTCCACGTTCGCGTCACTTCGGCAGTTTCCTGTATTTCCAGGACTCTCTTTCCATGTTTGTCTGTCTGCTTCATGTGATTTAAAGTAAATCTGTCGGCCCAGCTTCTCTTCTGTCTACGTGTGCGAATGCTTTATGTACGAGCCCCTCTAGTCCCACTCTGTTTTTTGCACAGTTTGATGCATATGAGGACAGGCTGCATTAAAAGCATTAACATTTTCAAACCTTGAATTACTAATCAGGATGTTGTCTAGGAGGGGAGGAGTTTGGCAAAACGCTGCATTATTTAACATCCACTGGTAGGCGCCCTCAAAGAAACACACACAGACACACACTTGTTATGATGGCCTTTTTGCACAATTTCATTTTTGCAGCATTTCATTTTGATAAATTAAATACTGGGATATGAACAGAGCTCAACATATTAAAACCCAGAATTCTTCGTTATAAGAAAGAAAAATAAAATTCGACTTTTTTGCAAAGGCAAGCGTTTTATGTCAGACATGGTGTCGCTCTGAGACATTCGTTCATTGATTCAGTCTCTGATCAGCGTCGGCCACAGAGTGATGAAAGACAACAGCAATAAGAAATAGACAACAGCGAGGAACGAGAAGAGATGGAGGAGTAAAATCAGACGAGGCAGCAGGACCGACAGTCTGCTAAAGAGGAGTTTGAAGGTTGTTAACTCTGGAGTTTATTGGGGTGTTTTGTATAAAATTCATGCTGTGTGTTTTTGGATATTTTGCCTCTTTCCTTTAAGAGCCTCCATAGCATCTTCACCCCTTTCACCTTCATTTGTTCTTTTAACTTTCTGTATTGATTTGAGGGCTCTAAAAGTCTGAGCTAGAGTTTACCATCACATGAACAGATTCATGGCTACACACTTTTATATTTCATGATTTCATGATGTTGCCTTCATCCTGGTTTGAAAAATGCATCAGCAGAATTTTCTAGTGAATAGACAGACATTAAGGGTGTTTTCTCACATGATATTCCAGAAGACTTGGTTCAATAGGAGCCAAACTGGAAAATGTGTTCCCCTCCTCCCCTGTGGTGGTCCTGCACCAAGAACCACTGAAGGAAAAAACATGAAAACTTCAGAAGAAGACATTGAGTCCAAGGTCCTTCTTCACAAAATGTAGACAAACATGGAGCAACGTTATATTTTTGTGGTTGTAAAATTTCTCTTTTGTCTTTGAAAACCAAGAGCCATTCATCTTGCTAGCGCTAGACTCACTCCTTTGTTTTATTTGTTAAAGTCAAGGAAATAATCGACAATATACAAGAAGGCATTGAGAGGATAATTATGAAATTCTTTAGCTCGCTGTCTCCTCTCCGTCCCCCAGGTCGAGGGTTTCCCCGTGCGTAAGGGCAGTTCACACCATTCACTGTTCTACTTCAAACATATCCAGAATTTATTCAAACAAGCAAATACATCAAATCACACCAATAACATATCAGAATCATCAGAAACTCAAAACCACAAGACAGACATGAATCACCAGAAAGAAACAGAAAAATTGACAAATACAAAGACCAATACGGAGACGCAATTAATTATTCTGATTAATAACGATCTGATTAATTATTTTAGCTCCGAAACTTTTATAGGAAGGTGTGTTCTCTTCTCTAATGTATGCAGTCTGGGAGGTTCCCTGCTCCCTAATTAGAATAAGTTTCAAATTTCAGAGAGAAGTTGCTCTAAATGATTTTATGACTGTCATTGCTGGGCCTGGTGGGGTCCTGAGAAAAGCAGCATTTCACACCTCTGTGTGAGATCCTAGAATCTTTCCAGGTGTCCTCCTACACAAGCACATAACAAAGGGCCCCAACCCTTATATGGGCCCAGGAAACAGTCATCTCTACGCAACCCCCATCCTGCTGTCCTAGCAGGATGGCTGCAAACCAAGAACAGGAGGCTGATGGCTCAGAGCCGTCCTCTCACCCAGAACATCAAAAAGGCCGACCTGGATACAAGAACTGGCACAACCATCCTCCACTGATGAGATTATATTGATTAAACCATGAATCTAAATCTAACTTAAAATTGAGTCCTACTCAAGGCAATGTTGATCTGTCTAATTTTAAACGTGTGCTTAAAGTTAAAACTAGCATAATTGAATTATCATTTCCAACAAAGGCTAAGTCGTAGGAACAGTAACTGGCTCGGGGTACCATGTAGGTATAACATTCAAGCGTTGAAGGACTGGCAACCAGCTCCTCTTATCCTTTAGGTCAATTGCAGGTGTAAGAAGTTCACTAGGTCCATCCTCCTCAGTGGCTCTCTGTCTCCCTCTGGTGGAAACTGAGGAAAAAGCAAACCCAAACTCCGGCCTCCTAACATGTATATTGCAATTTTGACGCAGTTGCTCCAAAGAAGCTGGGGCTTGTTACTTCTCTAAGATGCTGATGAATTTGAATAAATTTCATGTAACTGTTTACATCTGTCAATGCAATCTGCATTTCTAAATAACTAATCGCGCAAATGTATAACTCATGGGTCATTTTGATTTACCACAATTGAAAAATTTTGTTTTTTCAACATTAGTAGGATATGGACAAAGATTTGCTCACATTTGCAAGAGAAATGAAGCAATTTAGAATCAAATCCTGACACCTGTTTGAGGTCTCCTGTTAACTGTCACTGGTTTTGGTTTAAGTCCTGCGAGAAATATTTGCTACATAACATTGTCCCATCTGTATCCCATGTGTTGCTGATCAAAGTGTCAGGATGCTTCTGGGTCTACATCCCTGCTGTTACATCTGTATGTACAGAATGTTGTCTTTTGGGTTTGGATTTTTGAGAAATTTCATAGATGTGACAATCAGTCAGTGGCACTGTTGAACTGCATTTTATCATCCTGATGTTGTGTATTTGTGTGTGTTGTGCTGCTGCTGCCCATAAAAGCAATACTGTAATTATTATGGGCTCCATTATGGAGGCTAATGTGAACAAGAGATAAGGAGATCAAAAGTTAATTGAGGAAGAGAACTTAATTACATTTTGGCAACATATGAATGTAAAAACATCATTTGTTTTATATTGCTCTTTGTCTCTTCAGCCACCTTTTTTATTACATCTCTCTCCCTTCCTCTCTATCCATGTCAGCCTCAGGCAGTGTTTCGCATTACTACGAACATCAGTCACAGGGGCCCTGGATAAATGCACCTCATACCTCTTTGAAGGCACAGCCGTTTATTAGTACATATATACACACAGGGCATGTGGAGATCAGTCATGCATGATGACAGATCCTAATAGCTGTTGCTTGTCTACGCACATGCAGAATACTGAGACAGAGGGACTGCAGCACCCACAACACACACTGATCATGGTGGCATGTAGAAATAAACCCCCACAGATACACGCACGGAGTAAGGGAGCCCGATCCCGAGAAGAGCAATGTTGACAGCATCCCCGCTATTTTTAAAGGGCACACTTCACAAGATATTATCTCCTCATCATCTGTCCCTGGGGATAATTTTCTGTTTACACAACACACACGTACACAAAAAACAGCAGATGCACTCATCTCAGCAAGCGTGATAAAGTCGGAGTAAAGTAGTTGCACACATGAACGCGTTAGAGGTTAATGTCCTTACATATAGGACAACAATGTTCAGACAAAAACTGAAATGATGTTTTGGATCAAAGTCACTGCCATGCCTGAATTCTGCTGGTGGACAGAGAGGCCATTAAATGTATTTCACCGCTTATTTTGTTTCTTTTTCACCAAGCTAAATGTTTTGGATCACCAAACAAATTTTAGCACTCAACAAAGATAAATACAGAAAGCTGATTTCAAATCTAATTAAATTAAGTGAAAGCAGAAGGCTTGTAAAAACCAGCTGCTTGTTCTATGCTTTGCTTTGGTCAAAGAGAAGAAATCAAAATCTCTAATTTACTGAGACTGTTTTGTTCTTTTGTCAACTAAAGTTCAATGTCGATATTGAAGCTTCGTTAATTGACAGTTAGGAATTGTTCAAGTATTTAGGCGTTCATGCTCTTACTTTGAAGTGGCTTTAGACTGTTTACACAGCAGCTCCATTTCCTCTCCTCGAGTTCTCCAGCCATGATGCTATAGAGATACAGCCGGAGCTAATCCCATGTTGGCATACTGCTTTAGCATTACACCAACACTAAAGCAGAACTTATTCTTATGTTTTAGGGTTAGCGTAGCTAATATTCTTGTTAGCAGTGTTCACCCACCACTGCCAAAAATTTTGGGAATCAAAATGTTTTTAGAAAATGTGAAATACGCCTTTGCATTCATTTTGATCAGCATTAACATTAAACTCTACAAAGGAGGCCACTTTTACCAAATCTCTTTCTTGTTGAATCTAGAACAGTCACCTCAACCGAGGCAGGTGAGGCTGACAGTGCAAAGTGAAGCGTTTTTACCAGCCTTAGATCAAATCTCTCCTCAGATAGCTTCCAGTTTTGCAGTTTCATTCTGTAAGCACCTACTACTGGAATCAAAGAAAAATCGTCTCTCAAAGGAAGAAGCCTGGCATTTTTCCATATGCTGGTAATATAAGCCACTGAGCAAAGTATCCTGGCTTAATCATTTGATGGATCGTCCAATCACTCATATCATAGTGGATATATCACATTATCTCCTTAAGTGTTTAGGTTGACTTTATTTAAACTGTAATTCTGCTTGTAACCCAAATTCACTACAACCGCTAAGAATGAGGTACAGTGGTGCCTCATTTATTGCGGGGTTCGGTTCTGAAAAAGTTCCGCAATAAACGAAATCCGCCAAGTGGTGACTGTTTAATTTTTCCCTATTCAAATACAAGTGAAGGCCTCATAACCCGGTTCGCACTCTATAAATCTTTCCAAAACTGTCATTAACATTTTCCACATTGTCACAGTTTACACTCTCAGAAACCTACATCATTTTAACAACATGATGAAATTCTGAATGATTACTCACCCGACAAATGTATTACAGTTGCTCTGGTGGCGCTGCATCCCCACCCTGTTCTTCACGGTGAAGTAACACGACCGTAGTTAAGCAAAAGCGATCAGGAATCGATATGGAATCGATATGAAAACTCACGTAGGCTGTAAGCCTACAAGAGAGTAGACCGACTCTCTCTTGGCCAATCACACAAAACAAAGCGCTTTGATGTCAATCAAGATAAAAAACAAAGTGGTCTGATTCATGCAGTAGAATTTTGTCAGAATTTTAAAAAATGCAATGCTGCATAAAGAAATCCGCGAAACAGTGAGACCGCAGAAGGTGAACCGCGATATGGCGAGGGACTACTGTATTTATAAATAAATGCTGCGTTTCAGTTCAAATGAAAACTTTTTCTTAACCAACAAACCCGGAGAAGCCACTTTGATAACTTTTTCCATTTACATAATGCTTCTCTAAATGCTTATTTGTGTTGTGATATTTGTGATAAACAGCAATCAGAAAATTAATTTAGTAATTAGTTTGTAAAGACGTGTTGGGATCCAGGGTGGTGGTTGGGGTTTTTGCTGCAGTTTTTTCCTTTCTCCACCAGAGGATGCCGAGAGGGCACATTCTGGAGGGCGTGGCCGGTGGCTGCTGGTGCACACCTGCATGTCATTTCATCAGCTGGAGGAGGATAAGAGATGGGCGCAGCCAACACTCCTGTGCCAGAGTGCTAACCAGTAATGGTATTACCGGCCGTCTGTGTTCCTCGTAGCACCACTCTCCTTGTGAACCTTATTGGTCGTGATTCTCCGTGTCTCCTTCTCCTCAGGTGACTTCCTGTGACGCCGTGGCGTTTTTCTTCTACCCACCGGTAACCCGAGTTCCACTTACCTCATCGCCATAACTAAACCTTCCCAGATCTCTTTGCTGGCTGACCCCATCACTCCTCTCCGCTGGAGACAAAGATCCTGTCCGCCCTCCAACGCAGCCCCTCCGCCAAACCAGCCACAGATCTCCTCGTAACCACCCTGCTACCACAGAATTCCGCCCTGGCCCAGATCTCCATCCGTCTCAAGTAAGAACGTTCCGTCGCTACAACATTTCTAGTTACTGCGGACATTCTACTCGCCTCCACCTCTTTTCCACTCCAGTGAACCCGAACCCAGGCACAGTGATCAACGATCCTGATAATTAGTTATTTTTCCCTAATAAATCATTTTTTCACTGATTCTCTCTCTCTCCGCCTGGTGTATTGCATGTGGGTGCGAAAACTTGAACCGAACATGACAACATGTCTCATGCGTTTCTCAGCATGCATTAGACAAGCTCATCTGATAGTAAAGCTGAAAAGTTTATTCCAAAATGTAACGGTATGTGGAGCACATTAGATATGAAACATACCCAGATAAGCACAATATGACTGAAACAATGTCAGGCAGAAACATTGAATCTATGTTGAAGCCTGACAATAAAAGGAATTTGAAAGTGGTCGGTGACTTACATATTGAGTCAAAGTTAGGGTTTCAACCATAACTGACACTATATCAGTGTTGATTCAACCATCATCTGATTGTAGATCTACATGCACATTTGGATTGATTTTATTTTGAATGAAAGCTAAGGAATCAATGTTGATTCATGTGCATTTTGTGGTCATAACATACCACTAAAAGTTTCTTCACTGGTTTAAACACACAATTTTTTTGGCAGACGATGGGTATTATGTCGTTCAAAATTATCTTGTTAACATATTTCCAAAAATGTGTGTACAAAGGGTTAAAAATGACAACATGGATTAATATAACATTTTATTTAAGAAAACAGGCATAGATCTGTAAACATATTTGACTCCTTTTTGACTGTCAGATCAACAGTCTATTTTCCATGGCATCATGAGGTTAAGCCTTGCATTCTACGAACCAGGGAAACAGTACAAGTTTGTAACCCAAGTTTGACTGTGGTTGGCATAACATTGGTTCTTTGTGATGCCTTCCTCCTGTTCTGGCATGTAACAAAGCCACTTCTTGACAGTTTTGTTGCAGTACTCGACAGTCAACCTTGGGTCATACTTCCAAGCAGCAGCTGAAAAACGCAAAAATAGGAGTGAGAAAGTATTAAATCCTGCAAGATTTTGTGGGACTTGAGTTTTCAAAAGTAGTGGACAAGGAAGTTTAGGGCTGGTTGCAGATGGGCTTTAAATTGTTGTGATTGTAAATCACTTGTTTCTCATTTTTTATGATGACGTGCTTCCTGTTGGAGGGATGTGACAAACAGCATACTTTGATTCAAAATTGATTAGCAGTTTTTCCCAACCCTGATTCTTAAGTCAAACTGACCTGCATGTTTTCAGTTCAGTGAAAAATTATGTGTGCTGAATTAGGGAAATACCTAGAACTTGCAGCACAGTGTGCCTTGAGGACCAATGTTGAAAAATACCAGATTATACATTGGAATTTCAATCAATAGAAATGGATCACAAAATAGCATTGATTCAATGACATATTTTCAACATTAGTTAATTGACTAGAATTGGTTGATTGTTTGATGGTTGATCCAATGTCAGTCATCGACCTCAACCAAAAATCAACCATTCTGGCTATAATTCAATGTTGAATTACCATCATGTGCCATCTGGGTATTCATCAAATAGATGTTTTATTTGATGAATTCAACATGATTTTGTTTGCAAACCAGATTAAACAAAGTTATTTGAAAATCATGCCACCTCAAATGTCAAAGATTAAATCAGAGCTTGTGCATTTTTAATATTTTTACCATGTCTGCAGGTATGATTGATTCTTACAGTTTATTTTTTTATCCCTTCAAAAAGCAGCAAGCACACATCTTGGTCTATTATAATTGACACATTATGCAAACAGAGTTAGACAAAAATGTTTTATGAATAACACAGTTTGATCCTTTAGCAATGAAAACTACAGTTCCTCTGCTTATGGATTTTTTATGCATTTCTTATCTTCCTGCTCATCACATCTTGCAGACACGCCTGATTCAGTCCAAGATGCTACACTTGATGATGCAAGCACTGGCTAAGAGGCAGTAAGAAAGGCTCACTTCAGCCTTACAGTCCTTGAAACAAGGAAGGTAACGTTCAGATGAAACACAATAATTATGTATTTCCTTTGTCCTGTAACAGTAAGCAAAGTCTGAGGATGCAGCTATCTCATCTCCTACTTGAACCACTGTTTGGTATAAAAAGATTGGAATTTTATTTTGTAAACCAAATCGCCTCAACAATACTCAAATGCCTTTTAAATGTAAGTGTAAAGCAAAAGTTTAGTTACTTTCTGACATGTTACCATACAGATGGAAAAAGAATAAACCAACATAAGCTACGATGAAAGGCAATCATTACTGGAGCCTATTTTCATGTTAAGTGGTTTGGTGCATCCAGGAGCCACTGTCAAACCAAAAAGCCCGTATCTCCACATGAAATAATCACGCGCACCTTTAAAAGCTCAGGCTTGTCAAACACACACACTTGTGTTGGAAACGTTGAAAAAGGGTAACAATAAGTAAAGAGAATTTATTTATTGTCACTTCTAAAGTCGTTGAACAAACTGTTGTATAGCTGGAAATAAAAGGCAATCTTTGAGTAAGAGCAGGAAGCAAATGGATGCCAGAACAAAAAAAAAGACATTTCAAGACTCTGACTAACATCATACATCAGAAATAAATCATCCACGAAATATGAGCATTTTTTAAACAGGGAACAATCACAAGAAAGTTAAAGAACATCAGTTCAAAGATCACACACTTCCTCACGTTAGCTTGCCACGCCTCTTACCTTGTGAGGTCCTAAACATGCGTGACCCAGATTTGTCACACCGTTTCCAGTCGCCATGTTTCATGTGATTTCACCGCTTCTCTGAAGATCTTTGTAGCTGAAGTATTGTAGGTGTTATTGATGAAAGTGGGCCCTCTAGACAGAGAGACACTATTTTTAAGATCTGTCATGTTAAACATCTTTGTGTGTCTCTTGCTCACTTCCCCTGCTCTCTGTCCTACGGTCCTTGATGTTCTCCTCCCGTGGTCTTCCCTTCACCAGCGGAGGGGAATATCACCCTCTTCTTTACATGTCTTGATTGGAATGGAGATGCAGTTTTTAGTGCCAGAGTCTTTTTCTTTTTTTTTTTAGGAAAGTAGGCCAAGAGCACCAGGATTTATTTTTCTTAAAAGCAAATATCTGAAAGATACACACACAGGGGGTTCAGGGAATGAGATGGTAATATATGGTGTGTGTGTGTGTGTGTGTATATATATATATATATATTTATATATATATATGTATGTATGCATATGCTTGTGTAAAAATGGCAAATGCTATGTTGACATTTGGAGCTGACTATGAATTGGAACGACCTCAGTCAGAAAGCTGTGAGAACAATTGCATAGAGTCAAAACAAATCATTGATGGATGTCATGAGGCACAACTCAGTAGTTGTGCCAGATGTTATGGACATATTGTTAGAATTGGAGATGTTGGAACAGAGCTAAAAGTGCAAACATGGAAAAAATGGTGAAGGGAGGAGGGAGGGGAAAGACTGGACTGCTGTTGCCAGGGGAGAGGTTTCATATGAAAACACACATTCCAATTCACTAAATTACCAACAAACCCAGCTGCCCCAAAGCAGAAGGAGAGTCAGGGTGAGGTGGAAAGTGTTTGTCTCCTTGTGTGTGGCAAAAGTCCTGCTCATCTCATTTCAAGGCTTAGACAGGATTGCTTTGTCAGATACATCACACACACTCTTATCTCAAAGTCAGCCCCCTGAAATATTTACTAGCCTCATGTGGGGAAATCTCTGAGGATTATCCCCAATAACCTGTTTAACTTAATCCTTATCTCAGACACATGAATCATAAATCCTCACCGCCTCTCTTCTCTGTTTTTCTGAGATGGACTGAGGAGAGTAGCGCCTCTCTCACCTTACTCTCCATTATGCTCTCTCTCCTCTCCCTCCTCAAACACACACGCTCCCTCACTCCGTCTCCTTCTTGAGCATGAGCTGGCTGCTTTCTCTGCCTTCCTTGTGCATCTTTGAGCTGTTCTGACATATGTACTCACCCTCTGCGTTTCCGCTGTTTTCTTTTTGCTGTCTTTCCATCGACCCTGTACCTCACCAGGGGAGCCAGTCTCTCTAAGATTTTGTCCTGGTTCTCCCAGCACACGAAAAAAGGAGCAGTAGCAAAGATCACCGGCAGAGAAGACCGTTACCACAAAAACAGGAAAAAGGAAGTGGGCAGTGACCTGTGCGAGAGGGGACTGCAGTCAAACAGCTGTGGCTCAACAGTTTTTGGATGTTGGGATGAGAAAACCACATCAGAGCAGTATGTGAGAAGAAGAACAAGGGGAAAAAAACGAAGCAACTGAGGCGGAGAACCTGTCGGATTCATACCTGAGAGGGAAAAAAAACCCTCTACAGCCTGAGAACGAAAAGGAGGCGAGAAAGACATTTTGGTGATAAAACCACACTTGGAGTGACTTGGACTTTTTTCTTACTTGTAAGTAGAAAGTTGAAAGTCTTAGCAAAAGCCAAGGTTCTTCAAAAATCTAATTCTTAAATATTCTGGGATCTGACTCTGGAAGTGTCCTTGGAATTACATCTTTGGAATAATCATCGAAGAGACTACAACAGTCTTTCTGATTCCCGGAAAAGGTTCAGTCAAAGGCTTTGGAGGAAATAGTTACTTCAGCTGAAATCTCTTACATTGATGAAAACACCTGTTTCTGGAAAGAAGTAGCAGGACTCAGGAACTGTTGAATTTCCTAGAGTTAAAGTAGACTTTCAGTGTCATCGAACAAGTACATAATCTCTACAGGATTTGGGCTTCACAAAGACAAGAGTCAAACCAGGTGAGTTAATATTTTCCATCTCAATTATGAAGGTAAATTAGGAGTTCTCTGTGGGCATGATGAAGTTTTCTAACCAGAGCGTTCCTGTTCAGCAAATGGACTTGTGAATATACATTTTACTTCTGACTGAGGAGCGGCGTACTGCAGCGACGCCAGAAAAATCTAACCCAGATGCCTTGAAAACGCTCCAGGCCACTTTCTCATTCACTCTGGGGTGAATAGTGGGGAAAAGAAACATCTCAAAGAAGGCACCAAAATAAATGGAGCTGACAGTGATAACCCCTTCCCAGACAGGTTGTCAGCACCTGTCACTCCTCACATATGTTACGGCAATGGCCTCGGACAGCTCAGTGTGGATTTGAATGCGGTAATTGTGCCGTCCCCAGGGGTGGACTGTCATTCCGGGAGACGGACGGCCGAGGCCCATTAAAATGATATGGGCTGATTTGTAGACACAGCAGGAAGAAATTTAACTAAATCCACAAGGAGGGTCCTCGGCTGCTCGCTTTTCAAGAGTTCCTACGTTTTGTGAAGAAACCAATGTGTCGCAGCTGTTGAGAGCTCAAGTTGGCTTCACCTATGAAGTATTGATGACACGCATCTAATATTTAACAATCGGAGACGATCTTGTCTTTTGAGTGGTGTCATTTTGTCAGATGAAGCCCTCTCTGATCTGCAGTGGAGTCCTAATTTATTAACTTTGTGTTTTCCTGGCAGAGTGGAAGGTGAAATAACGCCTCCAACACAGATTTCACCACAGGTTTCAGAGGCCACCTCGCTTTTTTTTGTTGGTTTTGTCTGTGGTAATCTTCACTCCTCTGGTGGATTTTCTCCGGACACGAGTGATTTGATTTAGTTGTTACATGGAAAGCTGTCGATGCCACTAAACCCGGTGGTTTAATTCCTGAAGAGCAAACTATCAGGGAAAATCCTTTGGGTGCCATCTGGGAGACTTCACACACACACACACACACCCACACACACACACGCACACCCCCCCACACACGCACCCTCGACTCGCACACATACCCAAGATTCATGATTAGAGGCGTTCATCCATTCAGATATATGTCAGTGAGGTTGACAAGCTGTCCAGCTGTGGTGCTGTTAGTTCAGCTCAAGTCACTGATTACTGCTGAAGACCCAGTTAAGGTTTACTCTCAGTGACTGACCTGCATTTCCCCTTTTGTTTTTCATAGCATACTAAACTCTGGCCTGTAATACAATATTTTTTTTATTGTTCTGCAAATTGGTTTCCACATCCATTACTACATGAAGGACTCAGTAAGGTTTTAACTAAAAAAGCAAAAGTAAAAAAAGGAAGACTTTTGGAAGGTTCCATATTTGGGATTTAGGCTTTGAACAGCCTTAAATTAAATTGAATGGTCATGTTTTAAAATCTGTTTAATGCCAAGAATTGTTTGCAGCACTTTTTTCTCGTAATGTGTTGCTTTTATATGTAGGGAATACATTTTTGAGGAATAAAAGATAAGCAGAGATGGCATAATTAGCGTCGGTTTTGGAGTTGGCAGACATCTTTCATGACAGAGTTAAAGTCTAGTTAGCCTGATTTGACTTGCGGTGTCTGTGTTTGTGTGTTGCTGTGACTTGCTGGCCGACAGATTGTTTGAAGTGATTCAACCTGTTCTAATCTCAGCAAAAGACCCACTAACACACAAGTGTCAAACTCCAGTCTCCAAGGGCCGCTGTCCTGCAACTTTTAGATGTGCTTCTGCTGCATCAAACCTGAATTAGGTCATTAGCAGGACTCTGGAGAACTTGTCTACACAAGCAGGAGGTAATTAAGCCATTTAATTCCAGTGTTTTGTGCTTGTGGTACATCTACAAAGTCCAGGACAGCGGCCCTCGAGAACTGGAGGGCAGCTACCCTACTAGTACCCTACTACTACCCTACTACCCTGCATTTAACACATTAATAAACCCAAACAGAAAAAAAGGTCAGGGGTGTTTTAAGAAAATGCTTTCTCAAACATTAAATGAAAGTGTGCCTTTTTTGTAAGCATCAACTTTTAAGATCTTTTGAGATCATTGTCGATATATCTACTTTAAAATGTATGTTCTAATGTGATCAGCTGAACCCAGCAGCACAGTGGAGGGTGATTTCTAAACTAATAAAAGTACTGTGTTGTTTAACAATTATTGTGATATAAAAACATGTTTTTCTTGTGTTAGGTAAAAAAAAAACAGTATTGTTTTTCTCTGCAAATAAATGCTTGACATTTTTAGTGGGAATCATTTTTAAAAATCAGAGAAACTAAAATTGTTACCATGATTACATGTTTTTGTCCAGAGCTGTCCTCACTGGGATAGTTTGGGAATTTTAAGCGTTTATTAAACGGCTGTTAATGTTTTATCTGCAGCCCCTCTGTTGATGAGTTCAGTTGGTAAGAATCGTGTTTAGTCTAGGAAGGGGCAGGGATGTCCTGCAACATCTGACTGCTTGAGATCTGACAGTTAGGTACAGCAACAAAGGATTATTTAATGGAAAAAATAATGGAAAACAGTGTTATAAGGTGCTGTATGGGCTAGGGTGAAAAATGTAAATTTGACAAATGTGCATACAGTGGGGAAAAAAGTATTCAGTCAGTCACCAAGTTCTCCCACTTAAAAACATGAGAGGCCTGTAATTCACATAACAGGTAGACCTCAACTATGAGAGACAAAATGAGAAAAAAAAATCAGAAAATCTCATTGTCTGAATTTTAAAGAATTTATTTGCAAATAAGGGTGGAAAATAAGTATTTGGTCTCCTACAAACAAGCCAGATTTCTGTCTGTCACAGTCCTGTAACTTCTTCCTTAAGAGGCTCCTCTGTCCTCCACTCATTACCTGTATCAATGGCTCCTGTTTGAACTCGTTAACAGTATAAAAGACACCTGCTCACAACCTCAAACAGTCACTCCAAGTTCCACTATGGTGAAGACCAAAGAGCTGCCAAAGGACACCAGAAACAGAATTGTAGACCTGCACCAGGCTGGGAAGACTGAATCTGCAATAGGCAAGCAGCTTGGTGTGAAGAAATCTACTGTGGGAGCGATAATCAGAAAATGGAAGACCTACAAGACCACTGCTCTTGTAGCAGCACTAATCTTCCTCCATCAGGGGCTCCAGATCTCAGCCCATGGGGTCAGAATGACCACAAGAATCGTGAGCAAAAATCCCAGAACCAGACTGGGGAACCTAGTGAATGACCTGCAGAAAGCTTGGGTCAAAGTTACAAAGGCTACCGTCAGTAACACACGATGCCTTCATGGACTCAGATCTTGCAGTGCCAGTCGTGTCCCCCTGCTTAAGCCAGTACATATCCAGGCGCGTCTGAAGTTTGCTAGAGAGCATTTGGATGCTCCACAAGAGTATTGGGAGAATGTCAGATGAAACCAAAGTAGACCTGTTTGGTATAAACACAACTCGTCGTGTTTGGAGGAGAGTGAATGCTAAGCTGCATCCAAAGAACACAATACCAACTGTGAAGCACGGGGGTGGCAACATCATGCTTTGGGGCTTTTTCTCTGCAAAGGGACCAGGATAACAGGTCCGTGTAATGAAAGAATGAATGGGGCTATGTATTGTGAGATTTTGAGTGCAAACCTCCTTCCATCAGCAAGAGCATTGAAGATGAAACGTGGCTGGGTCTTTCAGCATGACAATGATCCCAAGCACACTGCCAGGGCAACAAAGGCATGGCTTTGTAAGAAGCATTTCAAGGTCCTGAAGTGGCCTAGCCAGTCTCCAGACCTCAACCCCATGGAAAACCTTTGGAGGGAGTTGAAAGTCCGTGTTGCCAGCCCCAGAACATCACTGCTTTAGAGGAGGAATGGGCCAACATTCCAGCAACGGTGTGTGCCAACCTGGTAAAGACTTACAGAAACCATTTGGCCTTTGTCATTGCCAACAAAGGATAGTATTGAGATTAACTTTTGTTATTGACCAAATACTTATTTTCCACCCTTATTTGCAAATAAATTCTTTAAAATTCAGACAATGTGATTTTCTGACATTTTTTTTCTCATTTTGTCTTTCATAGTTGAGGTCTACCTATAATATTATAGGCCTCCCTCAACTTTCTAAGTGGGAGAACTTGGTGACTAACTAAATACTTTTATCTCCACTGTATATTTAAGATTTTTATTTGCTCCTTGTTTTTCAACCCAAACATGCATGTGAAATGAAACGTTTTATCTGTGAGAAGTTTATGAGTTATGATTACAAGCTACACAGTTACAATTCTGCAACAACAAGGATGTGTAAAGCTTTGCATAAAAATAAATTAATGTGAAATTAGTTTTAGTGGTTAAAGTCAGGTGGTGTAAAAAGTTTACATTTACTTAAATACAAAGTTGGTAAGGTACCATCCAGTTGTAGTCAGAAGTCGGATTTTCCATTTCTAAGTCGACAAAGCAAAAATGTCACCTGAAGCTGGAATTTCAATAAGAAGCTTCAGAACTGAATCGGAGCAGAATCTTGACACCAGAAACGCTTCACGTTTCCACAGTAAAGCGTTACTGACCATCGGACGCAAATGGGATGATGGTTTAAAAGGTCATAAAACATTGTTTGAATAAATTACTGTGATATTTTCAAATTTCAATTTGTTTAATGTTGGTAGAAGTCCGTTTTGATTTTAGCCCCTTCTGGACTAGGCTTTCACTTTAGCTGCGAGCACTAATCTGAATTTGTATGTAATAGAGACACCATTAAAGGTTATCTACAGTAAGAACGCTAAATATCCCCCAAACAACCTAAAGAAAACTCTCATTTAGTATCTTATGCTGCTTATTTGAGCACTTGTGTAAAAAGCTTTGTCGTGTTTGTGTCAGCAGCTTTTGGCATCTGTCTTTGATGTAAGAATCACACCAGCAGTCTTTATTTCTACTCAGAGTCAAGTTAGCGAGATAGAAGAAAGCTGACAATGATTGCATCATTTTCAGTCAAAGAACAAGAAATGTTGCAATTCTTCAGAACCAGACCTACATCAATGTGGACAAAGTCTAACTTTAGGAAGATTTATAAAGGCCAGAACATAAATAAATTTACATATATAAATTATAAATAAATTAGAGCAAGACAAAAAACCATAAATCCAGTTGAAGATAAACAAAAGGAATGGCTGATGTTCTTACACACTTTCCTTCACAGAGTGACAAAATGAAAACATATTGCCATCATTAAAACAGAAACAACAACACAAGTTTAAACATTAAGATTTCATAATCCCACTGGTTGCTGAAGGCCTTGTGAAGTTTGTTTGGTTTTTGTGGTTTAGCCTGTGGTTCCACTGGAGAACTTGGTCAGTCACAGCATCCCTGAGAATGACTACTGTATCTCCAGTGTCTGCCTCTTCCCACACCTCCGCCCGCAGACAGCAGACAGATGCAATTACAGATATTTCAGGATGTTATTTATTCTGCATACCTCTAAGAGATGCTTTGATTAAAAATTCTTTCACAGTTTAAAAATGTAAAAAATTAAGCCAAATTTAAATAATTTTCTTTTTTACAATTCTTGTATTTTTCACAGAATTTACTCATTTTTATGGGCAGTAAAAGTTTTCATGTGTTCACAATTTGTCAAGGTGAAAGCAGCGGTGTGTGTATCCTTCACACTGACATGCTAAATTCGCTTTTAAGGTGCAACAGAGTGTGAACAAGGTGCTAAACGAGCAACTTGAAGAGATAGAGGTGAGAAAAGGGCCTGATTGAGAGAAGACAGAAATAGATGATGTGAACAAAAAAACACAGCTTTCAATTTGAAAAATTCAACAGGTTTTAAGCTGGAAATTTAGGTAGGACTGACAGAAGTGTCCAACCTGGGACAAAAACCACATTAAAAACAGCAAGAGATCAAAGTGGTGGAAAGAGTCCGTATCACACGAAATGTGACGATAGACCGTGAGCTTTGAATGCAGGAAGGGCGTGTTAATTGTGTTAATGACCAGAAATGACCAGACCAATGGTATTTCCCAGAATGTACAGTGTTTACACTTCCTCGTGCCGATAAAAGACGAGGAGCGGACAATGCCTCTTGAAAGAGAAGGAAGTGCTGTTTTTAAAAATGCCCATGCAGGGAAAAGGCCTCAGAAGTAAATGGAAGAAAATGGCTTCAGATTTTACATTTTGCAAATGTGATAAAAGTTTAGAAGCAGTCCATTTGACCTATTTCCATTAAACAAAAGACGTAGTTTGACATAGATCAGCTGAAAGGCCAGATAATGCTGTAAGTAAGCCACAATGAATTATCAGTTCAGCAACTAAGATTGTTTTTGTTCATTTGATAGCTCAATCAAATTGATGATTTATATATAAAAAAAAAGTCAATTATTAGAAGTTGCCAAGGAATGAATATAAGACCTATTAATGATTTTGGTTCTAAAAGCAACAACACTTATGGTGTTTGCCTTTTATCCACATCAGTTTCTTTCCAAATGCCTTCAAAAGTTCAAATGTAAAGCACAAGAAGCTTTTTGACCAGGATGGAAAGGTAAACTGAGTCAAAGATAGCTCTGAAGAATCCTTCAAATCTTGAACATCTAGCTGCTTTTAGCCGTGCTCAACATGTTTAACTTTAATGTTGACCTTTACCATCAGTGGTACCAACCAGAGTGGCCTTAATCAGACCTGATCAGTCACTTATAACAGTGAATCAGGATCGATTTTATATAAATTATAGAACAGAAATAGCATTCATAGTCCCACATAATGCAGGTGTAACAGCAGCATCAGATATATACATCCACCTGCCACTTGTGGGTTGCACCCCCTTTTGCCTTCAGAATTTCCTCAATCCTTCGTGGCATAGATTCAACAAGGTACTGGAAACATTCGTCAGAGAGTTTGGTCCATATTGACGTAATAGCATCAGACAGTTGCTGCAGATTTGTCAGCTGCACATCCATGATGTGAATCTCCTGTTTCTCCCATTCCATAAGTTACTGTGAAATTCCATGTGAGTAAAGTGAACTCACTCATATTCAAGAAACCAGTCTGAGATGATTCGCACTTTATGATATGGCGCGTTACCCTGCTAGAAGTAGCCATCAGAAGATAGGTACACTGTGGTCTTAAAGGGATAGACACAGTCAGCACTCAGCAGGCTCAGCTATGGTGTTGACACAATGCTCAATTGTTACTAATGGGCCCAAAGTATGGCAGGAAAATATCCCCCACACCACCACCACCAGCCTGAACCGTCGATACAAGGCAGGATAGCTTCATGCTTTCATGCTGTTGACACCAAATTCTATCTCTACCATCCTGATGTCTTAGCAGAAACCGAGACGCATCAGACCAGTCAGCGTTTCTCCAATCTTCTATTGTCCAATTCTGGTGAGCCTGTACAAATTGTAGCCTCAGTTTCCTGTTCTTAGCTAATGTAGCGTAATTGAATCTGCGTTGTGTCTTGTGAGTAATAACAGCCAGACAACAGCTAATCTGAAAGAACTTTTAATACTCCTGCATTCAAATAGTGAAAACAAGTTTTCTTCAGTGTTCTGCAGCGCTTCTCCCACGGAATCCGAACAGAGAGCGTGCGACTTGTGTAAAATAACACATAATAAAATAAAAATAGTTACAATAATTAATAACTAAACCCAAACATGGAATAATAATCTCAACCAGTACATGAATAAGAAAAAAATAATAATTAAACAAAACAATCCCAAAAGTAATGAAAAGTCACATGCCTGCATTCCAATACACTCAAAACAACAATCCATGAACTCAATATGTTCAACAGAGAAGATAATAATTCACATTTTCATTCACAGCACATTAAATTGGAATAAAAATTATAATTTTGAAACAGGAAGTTACCCGCTGTCTTGCAATGGATCTGTTGTCTTTTCAAAATAAAAGCTGCCGGTGCTCATATGATTTCCTACCAGAATAGCTTCTCATTTGACAATCTAGTGTAATAACCTCACACTGCTACACTGACAGGAGTGGCACCCGGTGTGGTCTTCTGCTGCTGTAGCCCATTCACCTCAAGGTTCAACGTGTTGTGCGTTCAAAGATGCTCTTCTGCATACATCGGTTGTAACGAGCGATTATTTGAGTTTTTTGCCATTCTATCAGTTTTTTAACCAGTCTGGCTGTTCTCCTGTGGCACCAATAATTTCCGACCATTTTTGTGAAAATTAAAGGCTTTTCTTTTAAAATACCAATACCTGCGACTCCTTGAACACTGTTCTCTTTAGAAAGTAATTTAAGGATGCCTGAGTGTTAAAAACCCAGCATGTTCAAAACAGAGTGTGGTTACCTTATTTGTTCAGAACATGATGAAAGGAGGCTGCCCAGTGGCGCAGCTGTTAGAGCTGTTGCCTTGCAGCAAGAAGGTTCTGGGTTCGATTCCCAGCCCCGGTCTTTCTGCATGGAGTTCGCATGTTCTCCCTGTGCATGCGTGGGTTCTCTCCGGGTACTCCGGCTTCCTCCCACAGTCCAAAAACATGACTGTCAGGTTAATTGGCCTCTCTAAATTATCCCTACGTGTGTGTGCATGGTTGTTTGTCTTGTGTGTCTCTGTGTTGCCCTGCGACAAACTGGCGACCTGTCCAGGGTGACCCCGCCTCTCGCCCGAAACGATAGCTGGAGATAGGCACCAGCAACCCTCCCGACCCCAGGAAGGGACAAGGGAGTAAGAAAATGGATGGATGGATGATGAAAGGAAGGAGACGCATAGTTGAGGAAGAACCTTATCTGGAACATGTCTGCTTTGAAACAGCTTTATCATTCTGATCGACCAATATGCCCACCACCATACAGATATATGTGACTTCTATTCAGTCATTATAAAATATTGTCGCCTAAAGGCGATAATAAAGACTTTTTTTGGCTAAAGTCTTTTTTTTTTGCCTGTCTCACCATGTGGTAAAAGAATGACTTGGGCTGTTATTGTAGGAAGATAATGAGATGATATTTTGGTAATCCTGGAAATAAATTTAAATAAGCTATAAAACACTGACTGTAATTTAGGTAAAAAATTTTTTGTTACTAAAGCAAATACTGATGACTAATAGTCCTTGATTACAATTTTTTTAGTTGACAACTTCTGTTCCAGTCCAATGGAGAATAAAGCAGTTCTTCACTGATAGTGACACTGATAGTGAAGGTTTATCCCAAAACACAGCTTTGTTTTTGATGCAACCAGACCAAAGAGTAATCATTTTTAGTCAAATCAATGTGTAGATTTAATTTTCCTAACAATGTCGGTCTATACTACAATCTTTGAGACCAGACAATACATACATACAGACATGTTGAATTCATGAGGACCACCAAGATTGACATGATTAGCACTTTGAAATGGTGAGGATGGAAGCCAGGTTATGGAGAAAATGAATGATTTAATCAAAGGTCTCACGGGAAAACAGAAGTCCAGGCAGCACTGGTGACTCAACACGGGTAGCATTGGCCAAGACAATGAAGAGGACCCAACAAGGAAAAACAGACACAGGTGGGATTAAATACACAAGGAACATAATCAGGGGAAACAAGCTGGGGACAATCAAGGGGTAGATAGGACAACACGAGACCCAACTGAACACAGAAGCTGCAATCAGCTGTGGACAGAGCTGCAATTAGCCTCCAAACATCCAAAGCTCTGGTCAGAAGCTAAGTTAGCAAAACAATGTCTCAAAAAAAGGACTTATCCTTCAGAAAGGGAGAAAAGAAAGAGGAAGAATAGAAAAAAGCCAAGGTAAAGGTTTGTTTTAATGAGCCTTGGTAATGAAATTAAATGTAAAGGATTTGTAAAGCTGCTAATAGAAAATGAGCTTAACGGTCCAGTTCAACAGCCAAACATTTATGCTAGGGTTTTTGTGTTTGTGTGAAACTGAGTTTAAACTTTAAATGAGTTGATTCTCATGGTTGTTCTGTACATTTCTGAGGTATTTTTGGCTTCAAAAAGCCATGTTTGATAACGTTTAATAACAATATTTAAAACTTCTCAATGTTTGACATAGTCTAGCTAAATGTTTCTGTCAGGCTACATGGCTGCTGCATCCATGAGCTTCTCTATCCTGGAGTTGGAATGTGATATGTTGTTTGCTGCTGATCCTAACAATGTCGGTCATTTTGTGGCTGAAACAAGCATTATTTTTACATCAACTTCTAAGTTATGTGAAACTTCTGTTAAAATCATTTGAAGGCTCAGAATCAGTCCAGTATCGGTACTGGTCCACATTCTCATGGGAGAAAGACTCACCTGGTATAAATAAAAGTTTTAGCTATTCGAGTTGCGCTTAAGAGAAATGTATTTAATGTCATGAATATTTATGACATTCTGTGTGCAGGGCTGCAGCAATTGCAGTTTTCTGGCCGATCCCTGGTTGCCGATCTTTAAATAGCCTGACCTGCCGATTTTGACTTTGGCTGATATGAATTTCTTTTTGTCTGAAATGTTGCTAAATAGTTGGCAACAGTGGAGTGAATGTTGTTAACTGTAA
Organism: Phalloptychus januarius; assembly: GCA_902982915.1. Classification (NCBI taxonomy): domain Eukaryota; kingdom Metazoa; phylum Chordata; class Actinopteri; order Cyprinodontiformes; family Poeciliidae; genus Phalloptychus; species Phalloptychus januarius. The sequence goes on along the minus strand of CADWAE010000197.1, from coordinate 190,530 downwards.
ACGTGCAGACCTGACCTGGTGGGCCGTCTGTCAGTCCAACCTCTCACTGCAGAGCAGAAGAAGACAGAGGCTGATTTATAAACCTTTGCTGATGAAGATGAGATCAAGGGATAAGATGGACTTCACGTGCAAAAGTATCAGCAGATCACGCTCCCCCAAAATTAAGGAAATTGGCGCCCAGAAATCCACTGGTTGATAAATCAGTTGGCCAATAAATGTATCCTGTTTACATGGATATAATGTAAACAGCACTGCCAGAGATGCAATAAGTTTACAGCAGGTGTGTGAATGATCTAATGATCGGACTGCTGACTGCAGCCGGTCCACATTATAAGCAGAACTAAAGGGCCCCAAAACCACATTAGGCTCATGGGGCCATAGCCTCCATGGGGCCCAAAGCCCCATGGAGGCTTGGGCCGGCCCTGGCCTCAGCATTGTGGAAGTGCTCCAGTTACAGTAAGACAAAACTTGGGAGCAAATCCTACATTTTTCACCTGCAATATAAATAAAAGTTAAAACATGTAAAATAACTCAAATATGAAAAAATCATTCAAAACCCAAATGGCTCAAATGGACAAGACAATACAATTCAGTTAATGGAGTCCCAAAACTAAGAAGACAGCATGAAACGTAAACAAAAGGAAGTCAGGCAAAGCCACAAAACACTGTTGAGTCTTTGTTAGTGCTTAATTCTGAAGAGCTGCGTGAAGAGGTCAGGGGAGGTCAGCAGAATACCAGATTAGGCCATTAGAGGGAGAAGAACTGCGCCAGAATAATCCCTTCACCATAATCTCTCTTTCTCCCTCCCTGATGCTAATGGCTGATAGACAATAAGATGCTCTAATCCATCCACTGGGATGGGATTGGGCTGCGCTGACAAATCAGCTGCAGTTCAGAGCAGAAAGGCTAAAGTGTTTTCAAGATTATTTCCCTAGCATTTCTGCTTTATTAGGTAGAGCCTGTTGGGGGGAGGAGACACGAGAACGACTATGTAAACCGACATGGTAACATAAGCACACTTCAAAAACGCAATTCCACTCACAACTGCTGGTATTTTGTATATATTTATTTAAGTCTAATTAAAATAAAACATTGGGTGACATAAAAAAATTATGCAAGACACTTTAACCAGTCACAATCCATGAACTCAAAAGGGACTGAAATGAATCCAATATAATTTTTCTGACAAATAATTTAATTTTGTTTCAATCAGAATAAATCAGGCTAATCAAAGTGTGTTACAGTCTACCAAAACCTCTGTTATCACAAAACCTTTAAATATGGTGATGCCAAGAAGCCTAAAATGTTTGAAAGTTTAACTATAATAATTTAGGAGACATTGTGTTAGGTTTTTTTTCTTCAAAATGTCAGGGTATGACTGAACATATTCAGAAATGTTTTGCTATAATGCCGTTGAACTTTGGATGTCCATGAGTAATCACAATCTCTACATCACAGTTTTGCATATCTGCCTTTTGTTTTAATGGTGTAAAGAGACACAATCAATTTGATCGATCACTAGCAAGCCAATAAAAACATGTAAATGTCTATGTAACGATAAGATGACATCAGGACAAAAGTAATGCACCCTGTCCTGACACAGCTAAAAACTGTGGATCACAGTGCCCTGTCGCAGTGATGGTGCCCTATTACTACTCCCACGCACTGATAGGCCACATCCTACAGGGAAGATACCCAGAACACACTGGATGGATAGAGTTCCCTCCTGGCTTTTTGAAAAACTTTACAAAATTTTCCAGAATTAATTAGATGCTGCCATTGTCCAGAAGTATGTCTGAGTTTCCCTCATTTGAAAATATCACTTGATAATTATGCGCTATTGAAAAATTGGAAGATTAATACCTGAACACCAGTTATAAAGTCTTAAAAATGCAAACATTAAAAGAAAAACTTAAATAAATAAGCAATGTTTAGCCTGGTGAGGGCACAGGTAAAGCCTGTGCTCTCGCCAGACTATAGTACACTGGAGGAAACCCTGAATTATTTTGCTGTATTAAAACAGTTGTCACAAATTCAAAATTTCAATGACTGATTTAAACAGATGTCCAAAGTGTTCTTTAATCTCATCTCTCCATGTCTGCCAGTCTCTCTCTCGCTGCAGCCAATACGTCAGGACCTAAATTGGGTCACAGGCCTAGGTTTAATGGATCCCCAAATAACCACTCTAGTGAAATGCTTTCAGTACAGTTCCCTTGTGAGAGGCTAAATGTTTCATTTGAGTCCCAAGCTGCAATGATTTAAGAGCCCTGGACTTAAATGATAGCTGGACCTTGAGCTCAGCCCTAGACCGTAATGGGACGACGAGTCCTTGGCCTTGCCTCTAATTCTCACCCAGGCCCAGTGAAGGGGTCTGTCCACAGCTGATAAGTGGTTTTAATGTGATGTCCATTCTTCTTTTCTTCTCTTTTTTCCTCTTTCCATACCTCTTTATTGCCTTGCTTCTTCCTTCACTCATCCTTTCCTTTCATCACCTCCTTCACTCATCTCCCTGCTCCTGGTTCTGTTCCGATGCATTTTTAGAAAATGGCGTGGCTCCAGGTGCAGACAGCAGGACTCGTTCTCACTTTGGTGCTCCAATTCTTTGTCATCGTCACTCCAGACTCCAGCCTTTCTGGAGTGGTACCAGAAAGACAAGACTCGGTTGACATTGTGAAGAAAGAGTCCCATCCGGTGCTGATCAGACAGAAGAGGGCTTGGTTGTGGAATGCCCTTTACGTGACAGAAGAGAAAGAGACACCCACCCCTTACAAGATAGGAGAGGTATGGTTTATACACCTATAATCTAGGATTTCTATGACCTTTTTTGTTTATGTGCACTGTTTTCTTACTTAAAGCAGATACATTTATATTTCTGTTTTGTCTTATGCCATACAACAAATGTCAAACTCCAGTCCAGGAGGGCCACTGTACTGCAGTTTTTAAATGTGCCACAGGTACAAAACACTGGAATTAAATGGCTTAATTACTCCTCCTTGTGTAGAGAAGTTCTCCAGAGCCCTGCTAATGACCTAATTATTGTATTCAGGTGTGGTGCAGCAGAGGCACATCTAAAAGTTGCAAGACACCAGCCCTTGAGGACTGGAGTTTGACACTTGTGATTTAGGTCATTAAGTTCTAGTTTTTTAATAAATATCTAGAATATCTTGGTATGTGTTATGAACGTTGCATTGTTCTTGTTCTTTTATAGCTTCGGTCAGACCGAAAAGTGGCAGTGAGGACGTTTGCAATCGAAGGTGAAGGAGTGAACCAAACCTTCATTGTGGACAACAAAGGAAACCTGTATGTCAAGGAGCGTCTGGACAGGGAGAAGAAGGCCTTCTATAATCTGAAGGCCAGGATGTATGATGGAAATGGCCTGTTGATAGAGGACGCTGGGGAATTTGTTATTCAAGTGAACGATATCAATGATAACTGCCCAGTTTTTCAAGAGGAGTACAAAGGATCCGTCATGGAGAGAACAAGTATGTTGGACCACAAGCGGAGGAAGTACAGAAATGAATCACTTTGATCAATAATGTATTTGGTTTTACAGATCTTAAATAGACAGTAGCTTGATTGAGTTAATATTCTTCACTTAGCTCATACAGCCAAAACAGAAAAAACAGAACGACTGAGTTAGGTTCTTGTATCTATCTGCATGTGAAATACTTTGCTGAAATATTCAGTTATCTGCTGCACTATTGTGTAAATCACTATACTTCCTTTCTTTTAGAGGATACAGTGGTTCAAGTGGAGGCGACCGACGCAGACGACCCAACCACAGACAACGGACAAGTCAGATACACTCTGCCCAATGACCGGACTTCTGGTTTATTTGAAATCAACTATGAAACGGGTAGGCACCCTGCTTCACTATAACATTTTCTCCATGATAATATTTATTTTTTTGAAAAGCTGTAAAGACTATTTGTGCTTGAACATGAGTCAGAGCTGACATCCAAGGTAACACCTCGTCTGTGTCTCATCAGGTGTGATCACCTCCAAGGTAAGCAGCCTGGACCGGGAGACACAGAGTCAGTACCTGGTGGTTGTCAAGGCTCAGGACATGAAAGGAAGGGAGTCTGGCTGCATTGCCACCACCTCAGTGGCCATCACCATCACTGATGCCAATGACAACATAGCGTCTTTTACCAAGAGTAAGCAACAGTCAGCTAACTCTTTAGCAAACAAAAGAGTTAGCTTTAAGAAATTCAAGCTAGCTAATTCAAGCTAATTGAATTAGCTAATTCAATTGAATTTTGCTTTAAGAAATTCACAGAACCAATACATGCAACTTTTCCATATCTACATATATAATGTCAGTATTTGTATATATTTCTATATATATAATGTGTTATTTTTGTGTTTGCTTTCTGTCATAAGGAAAATATGAAATAAGTGTCCCAGAAAACCTTAAAGTTAATGAGAAGATCGGCATCCTGGAGTTAATAGATTTAGACGAAGATGAGAACAAGCAGCCCATCTTTTCTATTCCAAGTGGCAATGGGAATGTGTTCAGCACCAAACCCAGTAAGGATAACGACTGCATACTGGTGCTCAAACAGGTAGGAGGCTTGGAGGGGAAAGACTGATAAGATAATGTCTCAAAGCAGCCTTGTTTTTAATTCACACTTAATGTGGTGTAACAGGGTTTTAATCTTTAGGCTTTCATTCATTCAGATTCTTGGTTAGGGAGGCATTTTGGTTTGGAAATGTTCTGGATTAGCCTGACCATTGACCATTGCCTGTTTCAGTTTGGGCTTTCTCTCATTGAAGTGGATTTCTGTGGTTGAATTTCAAACGTGCCAATCAGCAAACAGAAGATGTAATGAACAATGACTTTGATTTTCCGCACTGATTTAGGTTTGTAGTCTGCCTGTAGTTTTAGCCATGGCAGCGGAGGAAACCCATTGAGAATTACTTCAATAAAACTATGGGCAAAAAGTACATATCCGCTCTCGGCTTCTGTAGAAATCTGACCCGTTCAGATCACCACATCAGAACTGGTCCGAATCTGAAATTCTGAAATGTAGCTTCTTAGTAAAATGTGACATATGCACACAGCTGATGATACTCTGAAGTATTTAAGGCAAAGATCCTGAAGTATATTGTCTGTTACAACAAAATGCAAGCAAGATGGATTTAAACATATCCAAGAGAAGAAACAGAAAACCGCTCTGCCTGTGTGCTGCTCATGAATCGTTTCCTCCAGCTGCATATCCAAAACATGGATGAGTTTCTTCTAAACTTACTCCATGAAATAAGTGAAAACCACAGAGAATTTGAAACACTTGGGTGTTGAAATATTGGAGTCCCAGGAACTGATGGAAAGCTCTTGCAGGAACATTAAAACCCGAGAGTAAAAATACATTGCAAACACGAAGGAGTCGAGCAGAAGGATGAAAGCAGGGGGATCTGACAGGATTCCTGTAAATTCTATTACATCAATGCACCAACATCCTTATTGTATTTTTTATTTATCATGCTTCCTTACATTTATTGCTAAATAACGGTGTAAAATGCAAACCTGTATCTAACATGAGACTGTTCTTTGCAGTAACAAAAAACAGAGTCAGAGCCGCCTCCTTCTGGTTGGAGAAGACATTTATGCCTGCAGGAATTTCTGGAGGTTTACTAGTCAAGATAAAGTATTTAGGGCTTCAGAGAGTTGAAGATGCACTATTGTAAAGTAAGCAGGGTAATAACTGGCTCCCATTGCTGGCCAGGAACCAAATTGTGCTCTGATCTGTTCACTCGCCCCTCAGTTCTGCAGCCACTCTTCATCTTCATCACCGTCTGCATTCACAAAATAAACCTAGCTATTGTCCACGCTGCTGCCACTGCCCCCGCCAATGTTCCAAGGTTTCATTCCTGCCAAGCTGTTTGCTATTGTTTTTTGATAGCCTGCGACTGAGCAGCGTTGTTACTGTGGATAGTCCTGTTAACAGAATATTCCCGTCTACCTGTGTTGTCCCGTCTGCAGATGAAAATTTGCTGTTGTAGCATAGCAGAAAGAAAATAACAAACAGGATAAGAATGGCTTCTCATTGCAGAGCTTGTTCAAGATAAATGAAAATCGGAGTAAAGCAAAACTTCTTTGATTAGGAATACGATCACAAAAGAGGAACATGTTGGGTTTTATCTTTTAAGTTCAAAATTCTTGTGGGGAAACAGTGACATACTCAAAAAGACAATTATTCTGATGTTTCAGGTAACTAACTCCGTTATACTGCTACAGTTTTCCTCACCTCCTCGATTTTATTGACTTCAATGCTCAAATGTTTAAGTCAAAATGATTTTTTGATGCATCATTTACGTTGCTATTATATTTAGTGAATTGACCAAATGACTGAGCAGCTTTTATTTGTGAGTAGCACCGTTAGCATAGCTGGCATCTCTGTAAAAGTGTCTTCACACATTGAGCCTCTTGTATTTTCAGGGGTTTAGGCACCACATGTTCCTGTGAATGGCTGAAATATCTATATAGTTAGCTTCTGCAATAGCGCTAAGATGGTTTCCACTGAGTGTATTGATTCATATTAAGATATATTATCTATTAATTTATTAAGATAGATTTTTACTAACTACAGTCTTCCTTATTTCCATTTTTGTGGAAACACCCAATCTAAACCAAGAAAAATAAACAGGCTGACTAAGACGTAGGATGTCAAGTATTTATCAGTGGTAGAGCTGGTGTGGCCAGGCTGACGCCTAGACGGCTCTAAATCTTTATTCAAAACAAATATTTCATTTTCTCCATCTCATTTAAGTGTGAAGCACCTTTTCAGCTATAAACTAAAACTCCAAAAATGTGACCCAACATCCTGGAGTGATGTCAGTGTTTGTTTCAAATCATATTTTAGATCTCTGCTGAGAAGATTCTTATAAATGAAAAAGATGCTCAACATTATGGGAAACATATTTGTTCGGATGACCTCTAGTATAGTTCTGATTCTGGAAACATCCACTGGAATATTTGAAAAAACTTTAGTTGAAGTTTTGTAAACGATTGAGTCTCCTGGGTTGTTTTACATTTGCAACCTTTTCACACCTGAAGTTCTCAGCCGCTCCCGTTCAAATAAATGGAGGTGCAAATGTGCTCCTGCTCAGCAAAAACAAGAACGCTCATGTTTTCACATGTTCTCTGGAGGATGAATCCAGCGTCAGAGCAGATTGGCTTCAAATGTGCAAATGACATGATGGAGGTTTAAAATAGCAGCGGCTCACTCACCTCCACTCCTCTCTGCAGGCTTTAGACTACGAGACGCAGAACAACTACACCTTGACTGTCAGGGTTGATGAACGGCTACAATTTTCTCCAGCAGAAAACCTCAATGTCGCAAATACAACGGCACAGGTAAATCCCTCATCAACCGGCATAAGCAGAGCTGAAACTAAATAGAACGTTCTCTACATTTTTGATTTAAAGATTGAGTGTCATAAACTTTAATTCTGCACTTTGCTAATATTCAACAAAAAACTCAAACACCCTGTTTTAGAAATGAAGACACATTGATACTGTATGCAAACACAAAATACAGCCACAAAGAAAGTAGAAAACAGAGTTAAATGTAGACATTTCTGTGCAAAAGTCTTAAACCAAATCTAAATTTCCTCTCACTTTCAGACAAACTATCAGCTCAAATGTCAAACAAAGATTTTGCACAATACAGGATTACCGCATCATTATGGAAAATAAAAAAAACATTGAGTGTCAAAACCTGCTTGAATTTCCACTCTCTTGGTTTTCAAATCCTATTATGTAAAATATATAAAGTCAGAATGTTATAGTGAGGAATTTTTGAGCTGACTGAGCATTGTTTTTGAGGTAGAAATGCACCCTCATTCAAAAGCAAAAATGGGAGGTTTCACTTCTTTTTCTGATTATTAAACAGGATCAAGTTTAAATGCCAAAAAAACAAAGATGATTTTAAATTTGGGACATTTTTTTATGAGAAAAGGAAAATCAAACTTAACCCCAAAGCAAAAACAAATGAAAGTTTAATGTGTGAGCGCTGGAGAAAGGGCCACAAATAGTCCCATAAAATCAAGATGTTTAAGTTTAGAAACGGTTGACATGGGATGTTTTGAAGGAATCAAGAATGTAAAATCATCAAATAAATCGACTGTGAACCTATAAGGGCAGCAGAGGTGAAAGCGAAGCAGAGTATTCACAACATGTCCAAGTCAAGGCGTTTCTCTTCTGTGATATGCTGCAGGTGACCATCAAGGTGGCAGATGTGGACGAGCCACCGGTTTTCACTCGCTCCATCTATAACTTCAGTGTTCCAGAGGAGCAGATGGAAAAAACAATATTGGGAAGAATCCAAGCCAGAGACCCAGACGGAGTCAGGAAACGCATAGAGTACGGTTCCCCTTCCAGCTGCGGCCCCCCAGCTCTGGCCCCCCAGGTGTGGCCCAGCTGAGCTCATCCTGCTCATCACTAGCTCTCGTTGTTTTCAGGTACTCCATCCTAGAAATGGGCTTGCCCTTTAGGATCGACCCGACCTCGGGTCAGCTGTCGGTTCTGAGAAGGCTGGACAGAGAGGTGGAGGAGCAACACCTGTTTAAAGTTAAGGCGCAGGAGGAGAACGGCGGTACGTTACACATCAACACTCAACCAACACATCCCCACAAAATAAAGATGGGACATGTGTGCATATTTTAAACAATGGTAATTTGAAAGTATTACAGAAGAAGGGCTTAAAGTGGACTGTATGTTTATTTAAGTCGGGTTGTGACACATTAACGGGATTTTATAACAGATTTAACCCGTTGCTGCAACACCTGCTTCCACCGCTCTGGAATTTGCGACTAAGCAGGAAAATCACATTAGCAAATCTTTTTGTTCACACACAGCTTTCTGTATTTTTAGATGAGCAAATGAATGAAATCCTGAGATCTATTTTAGCTGCTTGTCACAATGTTTAGGAGCACAACGGTCCCCCGAGCTTTGACTAGGTCCTCCATATATAAAACTTGTTCTTGTGCTGGAGATATTTTTAAAAAGAGAGACAGCAAAGAGACATATCAGCAGAGGAGCAAATCAAAAGAATGTGTGAATGCATCATAAGAGTCACTTTAATAAAAAACACGGAGTGTGCAAATAGAAAACCTTTCAGTCTCTTGACCTTAATCAGATCCGTCAGAGGCAAATTGCTCATAGCTAATTATAATCACAGCTAATCACTGCCAGAGCCATCCGCTAAAGAAAATAATAACCAAGAGCTCTGATCAGGACTCTGAGCCTAAAACACAAAATCGAATATTTATGAGCAGAAAAATTCAAATAGATTTGGGATCTCGGTGGAAATTTAGAGGTTGTGTAAGTGACAAATTTTTTAGCTGAGTTTGCAATAATGTAATTCCCCGAAGCTTCTGCTGCAGGAATTTTGAATAGTTTTAAAACAGCAAAGGAAAATATAATGAGTGTATGATTTTAAATTTAATTTTCTCTGAAGGGTCTATGAACACAGCGGCCTTTGATTGGACCTCTTTCTATTGCACTTCCATCAGGTTTTATGTATGTTCAATGAAACCACATCACTGGCACTTGATGCTATTCTAGCTGCTTTTCACTGAATTGAAATTACATCGTGTTGATTTTTTTTGTGAGGATTTGGATTTTGTGTGTATTTTTTCAGTTAACTGAGTCTCTGGTTGTCCTTCATTGTTTTCAGCTGTCCTTTGTTTCAACTAATTATCTCCCTGGGTATTTAGCTTCACCTGGGTTCCCTGTTCGATCTTGTCTTATGTCATTTGTCTTTGCAGTCGTGTGTCTTTTCTCTGGGTTCCTCCAATGCTACTACTGTGCGAGTTCCTAGCCTCATCCTGCACTGGCCATTATTGTCTCTACAGACCTGTTCAGCATGGGTCACTGTGCTTCGGTACGCTATGCTAAGGTCCGGAGAATGCAGGAGGAAATTGCTCTAGACTAACCCAGAGTCGGTGCTTAACCCAAATACCTACACTGTAAAAACACTAAATCTTATCAAATATCCCTGTTCTACTTTCTAGTGCACATATCTTTTACAGTTGAATTAAGACAAAACTGACTCACGTTTTGATGATGAACAAAAACGATGGACTTGGTGTTCCCTCGCCCGGACGTGGGCCACCGGGGCCCCTCCTTGGAGCCAGGCCTGGAGGGGGGGCACGATGACACGCGCCTGGTGGCCGGGCTTTTGCCCATGGAGCCCGGCCGGGCTCAGCCCGAAAGGAATACATGGGTCCCCCCTCCAATGGGCTCACCACCTATGGGAGGGGCCAAAGGGGTCGGGTGCATTGTGTGCTGGGTGGTGGCTGAGGGAGGGGGTCCTGGCGGTCCGATCCTCGGTTGCAGAAGCTGGCTCTTGGGACGTGGAATGTCACCTCTCTGGTGGGGAAGGAGCCGGAGCTGGTGTGTGAGGCTGAGAGGTTCCGATTAGAAATAGTCGGTCTCTCCTCGACGCATGGCTCTGGTTCTGGAACCAGTCTCCTTCAGAGGGGCTGGACATACTTTCACTCTGGAGTTGCCCGCGGTGAGAGGCGTCGGGCAGGAGTGGGCATATTTGTTCCCCCCCATCTCGGTGCCTGTACGTTGGGGTTTACCCCGGGGAGCGAGTGGCTAGCCTCCCTCCGCCTACGGGTGGGGGGACGGGTACTGACTGTTGTTTGTGCTTACGGGCCGAACAGCAGTTCGGATTACCCACCCTTTTTGGGGTCCTTGGAGGGGATACTGGAGAGTGCCCCTCCTGGGGACTCCCTCGTTCTATTGGGGGACTTCAACGCTCATGTGGGCAATGACAGTGAGACCTGGAGGGACGTGGTTGGGAGGAACGGCCCCCCTGATCTGAACCCGAGTGATGTTATGTTGTTGGACTTCTGTGCTCGTCACGGATTGTCCATAACGAACACCATGTTCAGGCATAAGGGTGTCCATGTATGCACTTGGCATCAGGACACCCTAGGCCGGAGTTTGATGATCGACTTTGTCATCTTTTCGTCTGATCTGCGGCCGTATGTCTTGGACACTCGGGTGAAGAGAGGTGCGGAGCTCTCCACTGACCACTACCTGGTGGTGAGTTGGCTCCGGTGGTGGGGGAGGATGCCGGTCAGACCTGGCAGGCCCAAACGTGTTGTGAGGGTCTGCTGGGAACGCCTGGCAGAATCCCCTGTGAGGCGGAGTTTTAACTCCCATCTCCGGCAGAACTTTGAACACATTCCGGGAGAGGTGGGGGACATTGAGTCTGAGTGGACTCTGTTCCGTGCCTTATTGTCGAGGCGGCATACCGGAGCTGTGGCCGTAAGGTTGTCGGTGCCTGTTGCGGTGGCAACCCGTTGGTGGACCCCTTCAGTGAGGGATGCCGTCAAGCTGAAGAAGGAGTCCTACCGGGCCTTTTTGGCCTGTGGGACTCCGGAAGCAGCTGACGGGTACCGGCGGGCGAAGCGGCATGCGGCTCGGGTGGTTGCTGAGGCAAAAACTCAGGCGTGGGAGGAGTTCGGAGAGGCCATGGAGAAAGACTTCCACACGGCTTCCAGGCGATTCTGGTCCACCATCCGGCGTCTCAGGAGGGGGAAGCGGTGCAGCACCAGCACTGTGTATAGTGGGGATGGTGTGCTGCTGACCTCGACACAGGACGTTGTGGGCCGGTGGGCAGAGTACTTTGAAGACCTCCTCAATCCCACCAACATGCCTTCCATTGAGGAAGCCTGGGGACTCTGGGTCGGGCTTTCCAATCTCTGGGGACGAGGTCGCCGAGGTGGTTAAAAAGCCTCGGTTAAAAAGCCTACACCCTCAGCAGGGTCCTGGAGGGTGCGTGGGAGTTCGCCCAACCGGTGTACATGTGTTTTGTGGACTTGGAGAAGGCGTTCGACCGCGTCCCTCAGGGAGTCCTGGGGGGGGTTCTCCGGGAGTATGGGGTACCGGGCCCTTTGATACGGGCTGTCAGGTCCCTGTACGACTGGTGCCAGTGTCTGGTCCGCATTGCCGGCACTAAGTCGGGCTCATTCCCGGTGAGAGTTGGACTCCACCAGAGCTGCCCTTTGTCACCGATTCTGTTCATTACGTTTATGGACAGAATTTCTAGGCGCAGCCGGGGTGTTGAGGGGATCCGTTTTGGTGGCCTTAGGATCGCATCTCTACTTTTTTGCGGATGATGTGGTCCTGTTGGCTTCATCAGAGCGTGGTCTGCGGCTCTCGCTGGAGCGGTTCGCAGCCGAGTGTGAAGCATCCGGGATGGGAATCAGTGCCTCCAAATCCAAGGCCATGGTCTTGAACCGGAAAAGGGTGGAGTGCCTTCTCCGGGTCAGGGGGGGGGTGTCCTGCCCGAAGTGGCAGAGTTTAAGTATCTTGGGATCTTGTTCACAAATGAGGGAAGAAGGGAGCGGGAGATCGAAAGGCGGATTGGTGCAGCCTCTGCAGTGAAGCGGGCGCTGTACCGGTCCGTCGTGATGAAGAGAGAGCTGAGCCAAAAAGCGAAGCTCTCGATTTACCGGTCGATCTACCCTCATCTATGGTCATGAGCTTTGGGTCATGACCGAAAGAACGAGGTCCCGGATACAAGCGGCCGAAATGGGTTTTCTCCGCAAGGTGGCTGGGATCTCCCTTCGAGATAGGGTGAGAAGCTCGGTCATCCGGGAGGGATTCAGAGTAGAGCCGCTGCTCCTCCGCATCAAGAGGGGCCAGTTGAGGTGGCTCGGGCATCTGGTCAGGATGCCTCCTGGACGCCTCCTTGGTGAGGTGTTCCGGGCACGTCCCACCGGGAGGAGGCCCCGGGGAAGATCCAGGACACGCTGGAGGGACTATGTTTCTCGGGTAGCCTGGGAACGCCTCGGGATTCCCCCGGAGGAGCTGGAACAAGTGGCTGGGGAGAGGGAAGTCTGGGCCTCCCTCCTTAAGCTGCTGCCCCCGTGACCCGACCCCGGATAAGCGGTAGAAGATGGATGGATTTCTCACGAGTAACTCTTCAGCAAGATGTAGGAGCTTGTTTTAAGTCAATAATTCCTCATTGTGGATGAAAATGTACATGTCTATTGGCAGGTTATTTCACTGATAAGAAAGCTTTAAATAAGTGAATATTTAAAGCACTTTTTATCATTGTTGAGGAATTATTGATTTAAAACAATCTTTTATAACTTGCTGGAAAGTCATTTGTAAATTTGTTTTGCCTCATTCTAACTGTACAAAGATATTTACGCGAGAAGCTAAACCAAAACTTTGCACGATTTTGTGCTTTACAGTGAAATGTTGCATCACACCAGTGTAAAGTCAACCATGATGTACAAGTCTGTCTTGTGTTGTCTTGTGGCAAGCAGTCTCATTTTTCTGTCCTCCAGTATAGGACTGTGTTGTGTCTGCAGTACTTTATCCTGCAGGTGTCCCTCTGAACCGGGCCCAAAACGGTGCAGAACGGTCGCTTTAATAGACAATGTTTCTAGACAGTGTCTGTTTCCATTGTCTGCTTACTATGGAAACTAGCGTAACAAACCACACAAACCCATGTAGCAGTACCAATGAAATCAAGACATGAAGCCGAAATGAGTGCATGTAACAACAGAGAACTGCATTAAGTCAGCTTTATTGTTATTGTGTTTCATTTCCTTTTATTGTAGTAAAAAGGCCAAAGTGTTTCTACATCAGTGGTTTAACTAGCAAGCGTCTCACCTTCATCTGCATTTATATTTTATTCATAAGACTTTGCTTGAAGTTGATGTGTTGTTCTAACTTAAAATTAAGTCCTACTCAAGGCAATGTTGATCTGTCAAATATTTAAACATGTGCTTAAAGTTAAAACTAGCATAATTGAATTATCATTTCCAACAAGATGTAACTCTTTGCTGAGACTAAATAAATAAAATGTCTGCAAACAGTAAAATAAGTAAAATATGGCGACAGGTTGAAGCATGATGTTAATAGGAAGCTGTTTACTCGGTGCACTGGCTCTCCCCAAAGCCACTGTTGAGAAAAGAACACAGAAAATACAGGAAAGGCAAAATCAGAAGAAAACTAAGCATAAATGTTATGGTTCATTTGCAGAAATTCAGCTTATGGAAAGACGGCTGACATAAAACCACAAAAACACCCAGATATTCATGAAATGTCTCCTCTGTAGGCCTGGCGTCATTTGCTGAGGTTTTTGTAATGGTTCTGGACATCAATGACAATCCACCTGAACTGACTGCCAATGATATATTTGTGTGTGAGAACGACGTCAGAAACACGGTGAGAGGAGAACATTTTAAATACCTTTTGGTTACTTTTAGATTCAGGTTTTCAGAAAACAGACATTTGCATATGACTCAATTTCATCTTTTCTAGCTGGTGTTTTGTATGACATAATTTGCTACAGTCTGTGTGTTACTTGTTTCCTGTTTTTAGGTGATCGGTATCTTGGGAGCCTTGGACAAAGACGATCAAGCAGCAAGCTTCACTTTCAGTCTTGCCCTTCCTAGTTCCAACTTCTCCATCAGAGACCATGGCAGTGAGTGCTTGCAATAATTACCTTGCTCTCCTGCTTCTTTAATTGTTGATCCAAGCAAAAAGAGGAACTTGCAGAGGGCCGCTAACTTGTTGCTAAGCAACAGATGAAACTATGGACAGCAGGTCCTCAGTGTTGATTAGTTGTAACTCAGTGCTTTTGTAGTACTTTTTGTGTTTCATTACTCCTCAGAGAATAAAGATGGACACAGTTTCTTCACTGTTCCTCTGTTTTATTTTTTTATGAAGTACAGGACAGTTCAATTTCTTCTCATCAGAATGAGTTTAATGGCAGCTAATCTTTGCCCTTTTCGCATAAAATACTATTTTAGAAAAAAGAGGATAGCCTTTGAGTGATTCTCAAAGATTCTCTGGGTTAATCCAATGCTACCACTGTGTGAGTTCCTAGCCTCATCCTTCACCTGTGCTGCCTGGATTTCTGTACTCTTCGCTTTCACCATTCATGGTCATGGATGTTAACCACATTAACCGTCCTGGTCCCAGTTTGGGCAGGTCAATGACTAAAAGGTCTATTTGAGCAATTGCACAATGTTTCATAAACAGCATATCTACATATCTAAAGACATGTTCAGAACTTGTAGACTACAATATCAGTCAAACGGGCATATGCTATGATCACCATTATACTTTGATTTAATCACCATGACGTAGCAGTTAAATTACACTTTCTTATAACAGTCATATCGGATGAGATCCTGACTTGGTTAACCAGTCAGACCTTCACCAATGAACTGGCAATGCTCTTATGTAATTTTCACAGGTGGTGGAGGGTTGTTGTCAGCAGCTGCTTAAGGTAATTAAAAAAGTAACTTGGCTCCTTTCCAAATGAAGTATGCAGTCATGTCACTAAGTTATGGTTTCAAGGAGTTATCAAAATCTGATTTAAAGATACTTTTTCAACGCAACTATGCCATCACTGCTTATTTCCCTACCAAGCTGCAACATAAGCACAACAAAATGCAGTGGGATTAATAAACAGGTTAAGATAAAAGTCGATTGGTCACACTTACCACAAAAGTGCTGAGAGTTGAATAATTAAATTCAGAAACAGGTTGCACCAAGCCAGCTGCAAAGGGTTGATGTGGTTGGGACATACCAGTCGTGTAAAATGAGGGAGGTGGACCGCCTGACTCCTTGTAGTGATTTCTATGTGTTTTTGTGTCAACATATCACACACAAATAGTCAGTCATAAGATTAACAGACAAGTAAGAAGATGAACAGAACAGAATCACAACCCAATGTTGTCACACATAGAGCTTAAATTATAACATGATTAACCCTCACCAAAAATAAAGTAGTTTCACCCAGAGCCAAAGGAGGAGGGGAGGAGAGAGGGAAGGAGGTTGAGGGGTTGACGGGCCAGGTGAGGAGTGGAGGGAATGGTGGGGCGGGGGTGTCTTTGGCAGGTCGAGGGAGAGGCGGTTGGGATTTGAATGGGAGGTGAGGGGTGTGGAAAAACAACTGACATTGATTGAACATTTAGATTACTAGTTCTTCCCCAAATGCAGGCAAAACACGCAGTTTGCCTGCGTGTTTTGCCTGCAAACTGACCTGCATGTTTTCAGTTCAGCAAAACCCTTTTAATCAGACGTCAATTAAAATCATGTGAGCTGAATTAGGGAAATACCCAAGACTTGTAGGGCCTGGAGGATCAGTGCTGAAAAACACTGACTGATTCGACGCTGGCATTTAATGTATTAGATTTCAGCCACAAAACATTGATTCAATGACACAGTTTCAACGGTTAGAATCTGATGGTTGTTTCATGGTTGTTCCGCCGTCAGTTGTCGACTTCAACCAAATATCAACCAATCTGACTATAATTCAATGTTGAATTACCATCGTGTGCCATCTGGGAAGTAGATTTGCGTTGCCTTCGCCTGCTACGTTAGCATAGCCCAGCAGGTTTTGATCGTGTGGTATTACACTGTATCCATGTTCCCAAGTTAAATTAACTGAAAAGCGTTAGATTTGGGATTTTGTTTTAATCCTAATTTGCTTTACACTTCCTTACCCTGACTGATCTTGTATTATTTACTCATTAAGGTTGACCTGGATTTTTATTCAATGTTGTCAAACTAAAGTGGGTGCAACACATTTCAGATTTTTATTTGTAAAAATTAAGACAAAATTATCTCAAATTTATACTTTACTATTATATACTCATTTGCATTCCTTTATCACACAAAATCTCAACAAAATAGTTTTGAATTGCAATGTGACAAAATGAGAAAATGTTCATATGGTGTGAATACCTTTCCAAAGCACATTTTAAACACAGCAGGACACAAAATGGCAGCATTTTGAGTTATTACGTTTCATCTGAAAACAATGCCCCCAGATGGCCTGACACATGTTCAGAGCCTCAGGTCATCAGATGAAAGATCTAGGGAAGGAGCTAATATTTAATTTAAGTGGAACATGATCAGCTCTAAAAGCAAGAAAAACAGAGAAAAAAGGGAAAAAAACAATCCTTATCCATTTCCAGTCTTCACATGCCTGGAGGAGCTAACGTGTGAAGGTGATGCAGGAAGAGGAGAATAAAGGAGAGCAAAAGGAAGACATGAAGGGAGAACAGAGAGGAGTTCAGACATGAAGGAGAGGCACTGGGGAAAACAGCATTAAACGAAAAATAAACACCATAGTTAAAGATAAAAATGAAGTCTACTCATGAATCCTGAAAAAAATCCTGTGAGAATGACATTAATAAGCAAAAGAGAATAATATTAGAGAAAAAGTTGGCAAAAAATGAATGAAATGAAGAAATAAATTAGCAGAGAGACTTTGAGGGTTGGGATGAGGAGAATAAAAAAGGAATTGCATGAAAGAAGAAATAGCTATGAGGCAGACTGCATGAAAAACAAATCAAATCGAAATGTCAGCTGTTGAAAAGACATGAAAGGTGAAGAAGACGAAGAAAAGAGACCGTAGTTGTTTGCTGGAGCTCCCCTCAAAAACATCCACAAACACTCCCAACACGCAAAACCTTCAAAGTGGAAGCTCCTGAAATATTAATCGCCTGCCACTTCTTTAAATCTGTCATAAACAACCTTCAGTAAGAGGAAGTGACATGACGACTGTTGCGTGCAGCTCGCTACATTAGAACCAGAGAGGCAGGGTGAGATGGACAAACAAGGAAAAGGAAAGATGAGTAATGAGATAGAGGAGAAGAAACCAGCGAGGAGAAATGTCACAGACGGGTCTAAGAACGAAAATCAAACAGAACCAGAGGCAGATCAAAAAGAGAAGAGGGATGGCATGAAGGGTAGACAGACACACTGGCTCTATTGTTTCTTCACTCAGTTCAGGTTTCCTCTGTACAAATGTCTTTAACAAGCTTATATTTTAAATGTTAACATGCACTCTTGGGAACTGGTGAAATTCTTTGTCTCCAATCAATAATTATAAGGATGAATCAAATAGTTTGATCATGTTTTGTTTTTTTCTTTAAATATCTAAATGAAATACTGGAATAAAGTGACACTTTCATTCAGACCTTACTGAGAATTGTTAGTTGAGGGCTGATTCAATAGAGCAAAACGATTTCAATCTCATCACATTTGTTAAGTTTGTATTCAGAAAACAGATCTGGTCTCAGCATGGAACCTTGTGGAACCCTGAATTTATAGCATTACGTAGAAGCCTGTCAGATTGAAATGAATTGAAAGCCTTGACTACAGGTATCTTCTCCTGTTTGTCTGACAGTTTCCTTCCAATTCAGTTCCTCCACAGGGCAACAATCCACAATGAATGGCAAACAGATCCTAACACACACAATCCTGTTCTATCTGAATTCAGCTCCAGTAGCTGCGGCTCGTTCCATTGCAGCTAGGGCTGCCAACGCATTAGTGCATGTGATTAATCTATAAAGTTTAATGTGTTAATATTTCATAATGCAGATAAACCACTTTACCTATGCAAAGTCACAAATGTGAGGGAAAAGTGAATGAGTGAGGCTGGTGACTTAGCTGTAAATTTCATTTTAAAAACCACTGTGATGAAAGTTTGGATAAAACCAAGCTAGCATGGAGCATACTTATTGTAACAGTGAATAATCCTTCAAGACAAGCTCAACCAGTTTAGAGTGGCTGTTTCTAAATTATGTTTGAAACAAAGTTATTTCTTTTAAAGCTTCCTGAATATGAAAACCTGGAAAACTGAATTGTTTGGTTTGAGGCTATAAAGAATTTTTTTAAATTACTGTGCTAACAATAACAGTAATGGATTCTGATAAGTCATAGCGCTAGATTAATCGATTCAATTTTTTTAATTGATAGCACTAATTACAAGCCAATCATAAAGTCTAATTTAGATCCAGATTGCAACGTTTTCAGCCAGCAGGCCTCCAGCAACAGAAGAGGAAGGAATAGCACCTCTTAACAGAATGCTACAGAAAACCTGAGAAAATGTGCTCACTTTCACTGGCATTGCTTTAAAATGCACTGGAATCATAGAAATGGGTTGAAAACAGAGACTAAAGCGTTTTAAAGTCTTGGTGACCACCCCACGCCGAGCTTTTTCTGAACTTTAATGCAGAGCAGCAAGTGGAGCAAAAGGAACTTTCCTGCTATTGTGTTCACTCAAATTTCTACAATGGAGGTATATTGTGGACGGCTCTCCTCATTGGCTCAGCAGGAAATGTCTGTCCTCCAGTAATTGAACAAATGACTCCATTGTTTTGACCCTGGCCTTTAGAAAACACAATATTCTTACATTTTCTACTGGCACAACTCACGATTTTTTCCAGGGCTAATTTGGTCTCTGCCAGCACAAGTCTGAAGAAAAGAGCATTTGATGTGCTAACTACTTGTGTTCCCACTCATCTTGTGCAGACAACACAGCTGCTTTACTGGTGAAGCAGGGCCCCTTCGACCTGGAGGATTCCAGTGATTACAGTGTGGAAGTGCTCATCAGTGATGGAGGCCAGCCTCCCATGAGCAGCATCACCAAGCTGCAAATCAAGGTCCTTATATGCTTTGCTTTGAATGAATGGGAAATATCAAACATGTCTTCTGAAGCAGTAAGCAACAGAAAGAACCAAATGCTTCCTTCCTGTGTCTCAGTTATGCCGGTGTGACGCCAAGCGGGTTTTTTCAAGGTGTAAGGCCAGCATGCAGAGGATGGGGGTCAGCGTCCAGGCCCTGATCGCCATACTGCTGTGCATCCTCACCATACTGGGTAAGTCGGGATTCATTTCCTTGTTTCTTGTGTGAACCTTTTTGTCTTTTGTGCACTTTAATTTTTTCTTTAATATAACGTATGCTTCTGCATATCGCTTTTAATTGGACAAAATAATCTTGTGGAGAAGGTTAGAAAATGAGTTTGATGTATTTTTTTTTATGTAAATTTGGAGAACTTTCCCATGAATCTCAGCAGCTGTGTTTCCACTGCCTATATGACTGAACAAGTTGGAATTACGAAAATAATTTATTATATTTAACTATAATTAATAATTGTTAAGGAAAATGCACCAAAAGAAAAAAGAAAAACACTTTTCGGCTGTGTAAAAATTGGTGTATTTCACAAAACTGCAGTGGAAACACTTATTGTATCACACAAGTCATGCGATCAGTGACTGGATGTTACAGGTGGTGGAAACAACGATGAAGAAGACAGGAAGTGGTAGGATGATGGTGGCGCAGTGGTGACTTATCACTCTAAACTTATTCATATGTGACTTTAATTGTGTTTCCTTTTTTAATGGAAACATCTGAATTGTGAAATTGTGTTTTGTTGACATCAGCACAAAGTTTGTAATGGAGCTGGTGCTGGAGACCCTCTCCTGGTCAGTCACTGACAAAATATGTAGTGATCTGAAATGTTTCAATCATGAAACAATCAGGAAATAAATAAACAGGTGAATTGTTTCAGAAATTCACATTGTGATCTTGTTGCACATCCATATTATTCCAGACTATTTCCATCATTGGCTGGTATGTGATGAAGACTCAGAATAATTTTTCAGGTTGTATGGTAAAGCAAAAATTAACTACAGTATCAAAGTATTTTGTTTTCTTAATATTACATGGGTAATATTCATTCTTAAGCCTGAATGTATCAGGCCAGGTATAAAAAAGCTGCTGTGATTTGGTAAAACAAATACAAGCAAGAAACATTTCTTAGATTTAATAAGAATGTAACTTGCTTGATTTGAGAAAACATTGTTTTTTTATTGACAATATGTTAATGGTAATGATGATAACAATAAAAATGTTCCTTTTTTAATTGACATACATTTTCAAGTGTACAGGTCTAGGGTCTAAATAAATATCCTCCAGATTATGATTGTATTAATATTATCATGTTGTCATACCAAGGAAATGTGTAACTTTGCCTAAATCTGCAATGATTCTCGTTGGGTGTTTGTTTTACATTTATTTCAAATAGAGAAAAAAACCATGAGGTCATCTGCATATAGTGAAATACGGCTTTTAAATGAAACAACACACAGTTCATATACAAACAACTAGTAAAAATGACTCGTTAGGCTCCTTTAAAATTGATTTGACATTCAGGCCACAATGACAACTATTTTCCTTAGCAGTTTATTTCCTGTTTATAAAACAGCTGTGAGCTACAGAGGCTTTAGCGCTTCAACTAAGCGATTTGGACATGAGCATAGATTCAATAAATAATTTGGGGTTTTGGTGCACCAACGCCCACTCTCCAAGTTGTTTTGTTTTATGAATAATACAGCGGCGGATGTGAAAATGACGCCTGTGGTTGTGAGCTCAGGATTCTGTTGATACCTTCACCCAATGTTCATTTTTCTTCCTGGAGAAAAAGACACTTGTCATGTCAGATCAGAGTCGGACAGACGCAAGGGGTCCGGAATGAGGGGTGCGTAAGACGGAAGGAAAAGAGACAAGGAAGTTCAAAAAGGGATGGAGGCAGAGAGAGAAACACATCTATGCAGACTTGGATCTGGGGAAACGCAGAAGACGTGCCAAAGGCAGAGAGTTGAGGTGCGATCAGTTGGGTTAAATGACAGAAGAAGAAGACGTGGTTTGGAAAGAGAGAACTGTGGGAAGAACAGCGGAAGAATAGAAGTGGTATTAAGGAAAGTTTATCAGCTCTTTAGGTGCCGTCTGCTTATCAAACACCAGCAAACACCCAGCCTATTAACTATTAATACACTCCTTCACTATCATCCTTTCCTTTTGATTTTTATTCATCTCTCTCTTCCTCTCTCCCTCAGGGTGTCTCTTCTCCTACCACTCTTTTCTATCTTCCTCTTTTTATCAAACAGCCCAAAAGCAAGCCAGATTAACTATTTAATGTCCTTGTCATTATCTGTCTGGCCACAAAGCAATTTGCCATTCACGCACACATTTTCTCACATAAAATCAGGTTTGACACCCAGAAATTTTTCTAAGTCGTCTTTTCCATCACTTTCTCTTGTCTCGTCTCTCTAAGCTTGATATCTGTAGCTTATTAAACTGAGAAGCATGTGTTGTAATCTGTTGGTTTCCCATGCAAACTTAAATCAGTCGGCTCTCCCTCAGCTAAGAGCTGTGGCTAATACTGAGAGAGTTCATGTTCACATGGGGACAGAGGCCTGGGGCCCAATCAAATGTCACATTTTCCTTCTTTTCCCTCCTCATCTGTCCTTGTGCTTGATTTGCTCACCCTGAAGTCTCAGATTCCTCACGCTGCCTTCTTTCTTCACTCAGCAGCTGCTTGCCATATTTGCCCTCCTTTCCTTCTTTTTCTTCTTCTCTTCCTTCCTCCTGCTTGCTTAGTTTTATTCTCCATGGACACAATGAAAAACAGCTCACCAGCAACATAAACTTAGAAGAGGCTCACTTTAAAAAAGAAACATGTTGAACCGAGTTTCGTATATTGGGAAGTCGTGCATCTTTGCTCCGTTTCTGATGTAATGTTTGTAATAAGTTGCTTTTATGTCTTGAATTGATGCATTTTCTGATGGATACAGAGTCACAGATCTTATTAACAGTGAAGATGTTCTCCTTTTTTCCAGACTCACTTTTTGATTCACATCTGCATTTTCAGTCTGACTAGATCACATGGTTTTACTTCAAATATTGTTTTGACCTGTGAACAATTCTGATGATAAACCATACAAGATTTTTAATGGTGTTTATGAGCACCAAAATTAAGACTTTCTAGCAGTGGCTACTTCCTGCTCACAGGAGGCTCTGTCTGACAAACCAGCTCTGGTAACTAAGCAACCATGCTTTGGGAAAAGAGAAGGATGCTAAATGGTCACCTGCTAATTGCCTTTTCCTCTGCCAGCCATTAGCATGGATAGGCTAGCATTAGCATTGGCTAAGCTTGTAATTTGCATGCCCAGGTAAGCCACCCATGACATTCTTCTTTAAAGGAAACTTTATCAGCGAAACTGTTTGGCTTATAATACCTGGAAGTGCCATACATTATATCCATTGACAACTTAATGTAATCAAATGTGACACCAAGCATAAACATGATACATAATACTAAACATAATGTGTAATATGTCATATGTTTATATATATATATATATATATATATGTATGTATGAATGTATGTATGTATGTATGTATGTATATATATATATGTCCAATATGCATTAAAACAAAATTTGACAGGTGAAAAATTTGGATACACTCATCATTTTGTTGATTACTCTTACTCTTAACTACGTTTCACTGACTTACTGAAAGACAATATTGGTTTGGTAACCTCTTTAAGCTTTGAACTTCATTGCCAGGTGTATCCAATCATGGGAAAAGGTATTTAAAGGGGCCAATTGCAAGTTACTCTCCTATTTGAATCTCCACTAAAGAGTGGCATCATGGGCACCTCAAAATAATTCTCAAATGATCTGAAAATAAAGATTGTCCAGCATAGTTGTTTAGAGGAAGGATACAAAAAGTTGTTTCGGAGATTTAACCGGTCAGTTTTCACTGTGAAGAACATAGTACGGAAATAGAAG
The DNA here is from genome assembly GCA_902982915.1 of Phalloptychus januarius. Classification (NCBI taxonomy): domain Eukaryota; kingdom Metazoa; phylum Chordata; class Actinopteri; order Cyprinodontiformes; family Poeciliidae; genus Phalloptychus; species Phalloptychus januarius. The sequence continues at coordinate 167,112 of CADWAE010000197.1, read as the reverse complement.
GCCATAGGGACAGTTCTTCTTAAGCCCAAAAGTGGCAGGCCAAGAAAAATATCAGAGGCAGAGAAGAATGGTGAGACAAGGACAGCCCACAGAACACCTCCAAAGATCTGCTGCATCATCTTTCTGCAGATGGTGTCACTGTGCATCGTTCAACAAGTCAGCGCACTTTCTGCAAACATACCACATGCAAAAGCACATTTGAACAAGCCAGCTTCATTTTGGAATAAGGTCCAAAATGACCTTATTCATTTTGGACCTTTGATGGAAAAAAAGATTGAGTTGCAGCAAAAAAACACAACTTTCCAAGATAAACACTTCTACCCACTGTAAAATATGGTGGCGGTTCCATCATGCTTTGTGGCTTCGTAGCCAACGCCAGCACTGGGAATCTTGTTAAAGTTGAGGGTCGCATGGATTCCATTCAATATCAGCAGATTCTTGACAATAATGTTCAAGAATCTGCTATGAAGTTGAAGTTACGCCAGGGATGGATATTTCAGAAAGACAATAATCCAAAACACCACTCCAAATCTACTCAGGCATTCATGCAGAGGAACAATTACAATGTTCTGGAATAGCCATCCCAGACCTGAATATCATTGAACATCTATGGGATGACTTGAAGCAGGCAGTTTGATGCTCAGCGACCATCAAACTGAAACTGGAATTGTTTTTTAAAGAGAAATGGTCAAAAATACCTCCATCAAGGATCCAGGAACTCATTAGAAGCTACAGGAACCGACTAGAGGCTGCTATTTCTGCAAAAAGAGGATCTACTAAAAATTAATGTCACTTTTCTTTTGAGGTGCCCATATTTTTGCATCTGTCAAATTTTGTGTTAATGCTTACTGAACATTTTCTTTTGGTCCAATAAACCTCATTTCAATACTGAAATATTATTGTGTCCATAAGTTATTTTTTATATATATATATTTTTTTTTTTTTTAGACTAGTAGCTCATATTGAACAGCAGACTGAATTGAATCATAACTGCTCAGAATAAACAGAGGTCATTGTGTGTTTCCTCAATAAATGTTATTATAATTATTATTATTATTATTTTTCTTCTTTATTCTCCCACTTCCTTGTCTGTGTCTCACCCTCTGTGAACTTTTTCTATCTTCATCTATTTGTTCCTCTGTTTTCTTTCTGACTGATTCATCCTCTTCCACCTTGTTTCCTTACTCATTTCCACTTCCTTTCTTGTGTTTACTCCCTCCTCTCCCTTTGTGCAGATTGTTTCTGCTGGAGTCTGGCTGACTTTGTTCCTTTCAGGTTTCCTCCTGTTATCCTCTTGCTGATGTGCCACGTGTTTCAAGGCCTACTTCTCATTTTGTTTTGGCTTTCTAACCATCTCATTTACATTCTCTGAGGCTCTAACATCACCAACATGACTACATCTTTCCTGTAATCTTTTTTTGTACCCTATATGTTTTTCATATAGTGGTCCTATCTGAATTCACTGATCTGCTGTCCTCTGTTATTAAGCTGGAGAATGTTTTAATTTTGGGTGATTTTACATATTGATGATGACTCCTGTAAGGCAGCTGCTGACCTTATTTCTATTACAGAATCCTTTCGCTTCACTCAGCATGTATGTGCGAAGGCCATATTTTGGCCTTCGAGTGGAGGATATATTCGTTAGTGATCATAATTGTATATATTTTGATGTATCTTTTAACCATGATCCTGTTACTTCTAGTCTTTTGATTGAAAGAAGGATCATAACTGAGCACACTGCTGAAGCTTTTATTCATTTGTTCGATCCTTACTCAAACTAATTTTACATATGAAGAATGTAATCGGTTTTTACATTTTTTCATGGATAAAGTGGCCAATATCAGACCAGTATCTTGCCTTCATGTTCGGGTGGTTGGGATTGTTGTCCTTTGACTTCTGAGATGGGGTCTTCTTTCTCTCAGGTGCCCATTAGTGACATCAACAGTTTACTGTCGCTTATGCCGCTGCTGTTGAGTCCTCTTGATGTTTTCCCAATATCTCATTTTAATGATATTTTTAACTATATCAGTCCAAGTGTAGTCAGCTTGATAAATTTCACGGTTTGTTCTGTATGTGTACCTCAATATTTTAAAAGTGCTGCTCTTTGTCCTCTGCTAAAAAAGCCTAACCTGGATTCCTCACTGTCTGAAAACTATGGAACCATTTCGATACTTCCTTTTATGTCGAAGATTCTTGAGAAGGTTGTAGCACAACAGTTGAACTCTTTCTTAGAAGAAAATGATTTGATGGACATTTTTCAGTCTGATTTTCGCAGACTGCATTCCACAGAAACAGCAGTACTAAAGGTTTCTAAATGTCATCAGAACTGGTGTTGACTGGTGGATTGCTGTACATTTAAAAGTTGAAAGCAAAGAATTTATTATTATTAATGTCTACACACCATATGAGTAAATGAAGACATTTATTTGAATAGACTTGCTTTCTTGAACTCTTTCATTGATGACCATTATCTTACCTCTGTGTATGTAGTAGGTGATATGAATGCAGATATATCTGATGAATATTCCTCATTTGCTAAACATATGCATCAGTTTTGTGATAACAGTTTCATATTGTCCAGTCAGCCCCTGCTACCTGCAGATAGCTATACCTAATATAAGTGAAGCGTGGCATACGACGTCATGACTTGACTATTACATTAGCTCTGCTGATGGCCATGCTGTTGTAAAATCCATTGAAATCTTATACGACTATTCTATGTCAGATCATGTTCCATTCTTAATGATGCTGGATATTAAAAGTCTTCCAGAGTTTATGCGGGGGGTAAATAGTGCCCATTCTCTCTAAAGATGACCTGTCAGTATACCAGATGAAAACTAATCTTCTAAGTAAAATAAATCTTCCTCTTCAATCTATTATGTGCTCAGATGTTAATTGCAGTGATATTTCCCACTGTATAGACCTTCATACGATGTATGATGGCATTGTGGGTGCTTTGTATGAGGCTTCAAGACCAGACTCTACATGCAGAAAGACTAACATCAGGCCAGGTTGGAATAAAATTGTCAGGATACCATGCAGAAGCTTAACAGGCATATAAGATGTGGGTAGAAGAAGGTAGACCAAGAGATGGAATTCTTAAAGCCTTAATAACTACAGACTTTAGCGAGTGTGATATCTAAAGTGTTTGAAAAAATCTTACTTGATCGTCTCAGTAAGTTCATTAGTACAACAGATAATCAATTTGGTTTTAAAGCCAAGTTGGGAACTGATTTCTGTATTTATGGCCTGAAAGAGGCAGCAAGAGCATATCTAAGAAAAAATTCATCTGTGTTAATTGGGTTCATTGATGCCTCTAAGGCTTTTGATCGTGTCAATCATTACAAGTTATTTGATCAATTAAAACAGAGAGGTGCTCCAGATATTATTATACAAATTTCAGTTTACTGGTATTCTAACCAGAAAATGCATGTAAAATGGGTCAATAACATCTCTGCCTGCTTTGGAGTGAGTAACGGTGTGCATCAGGTTGGGCTTCTTTCACCTGCCCTATTTAACTTGTACATGGACGACCTGTCAAAAGAAATTAACCTCTGTAAAACTGGATGTATGATCGGTGATACCCTGGTCAATCACTTTATGTATGCCGATGACCTGGCTGTCCTCTCACCCAGCAGTGCTGGTTTTCAACAGCTACTGAATATCTGCTCTGATTATGGGTTGAGATATGATGTGCAGTATAATGCTAAGAAAACTGTTGTGCTAATATGTAGGACTAAAGCAGACAAACAACTCTTTCCCTGATTTTTTTTTGTCAAAGCAAAAGTTAAATGTTTGTTCTAAAACTAAATATCTGGGTCACTACATCACAGACCAGCTCTGTGATGATGATGACATTTATCGGCGGTGTCACATGTTTTACGCCCAGGCAAACATTCTGGGGAGGAAGTTTCACATGTGCACTGATAATGTAAAAATAAGTCTGTTTAAAGCTTACTGTACATCCCTCACCCCTTCGGTGAGGGATGCCGTCAAGCTGAAGAAGGAGTCCTACCGGGCCTTTTTGGCCTGTTGGACTCCGGAAGCAGCTGACGGGTACCGGGTGGCGAAGCGGCATGCGGCTCGGGTGGTTGCTGAGGCAAAAACTCGGGCGTGGGAGGAGTTCGGAGAGGCCATGGAGAAAGACTTCCGCACGGCTTCGAGGCGATTCTGGTCCACCATCCGGCGTCTCAGGAGGAGGAAGCAGTGCAGCCCCAACACTGTGTATAGTGGGGATGGTGTGCTGCTGACCTCGACTCGGGACGTTGTGGGCCGGTGGGCAGAGTACTTCGAAGACCTCCTCAATCCCATCAACATGCCTTCCATTGAGGAAGCTGAGCCTGGGGACTCTGGGACGGGCTTTCCAATCTCTGGGGACGAGGTCACCGAGGTGGTTAAAAAGCTCCTCGGTGGCAGGGCCCCGGGGGTGGATGAGATCCGGCCGGAGTTCCTTAAGGCTCTGGATGTTGTAGGGTTGTGTAGGCTGACGCGACTCTGCAGCATTGCATGGACATCGGGTGTAGTTCCCCTGGATTGGCAGACTGGGGTGGTGGTCCCCCTGTTCAAAAAGGGGGACCGGAGGGTGTGCTCCAATTACAGGGGGGTCACACTCTTAAGCCTCCCTGGCAAGGTCTATTCAGGGGTCCTGGAGAGGAGGGTCCTCGGATAGTCGAACCTCCTCCCTGGCAAGGTCCTGGCCGTGGAATGCTGGACCAGCTCTACACCCTCAGCAGGGTCCTGGAGGGTGCGTGGGAGTTCGCCCAACCGGTCTACATGTGTTTTGTGGACTTGGAGAAGGCGTTCAACCGCGTCCCTCGGGGAGTCCTGTGGGGGGTTCTCCGGGAGTATGGGGTACCGGGCCCTTTCATACAGGCTGTCAGGACCCTGTATGACCGGTGCCAGAGTCTGGTCCGCATTGCCGGCAGTAAGTCGGGCTCGAGTGTGAAGCGGCCGGGATGGAAATCAGTGCCTCCAAGTCCGAGGCCATGGTCTTGAGCCGGAAAAGGGTGGAGTGCCTTCTCCGGGTTGGGGGGGGTGTCCTGCCCTAAAGTGGAGGAGTTTAAGTATCTTGGGATCTTGTTCACAAATGAGGGAAGAAGGGAGCGGGAGATCGACAGGTGGATTGGTGCAGCGTCTGCAGTAAAGCGGGCGCTGTACCGGTCTGTCGTGGTGAAGAGAGAGCTGAGCCAAAAAGCGAAGCTCTCGATTTACCGGTCGATCTACGTTCCTACCCTCATCTATGGCCATGAGCTTTGGGTCATGACTGAAAGAACGAGGTCCCGGAATTAAGCGGCCGAAATGGGTTTTCTCCGCATGGTGGCTGGGCTCTCCCTTAGAGATAGGGTGAGAAGCTCAGTCATCTGGGAGGGACTCAGAGTACAGCCGCTGCTCCTCCACATCGAGAGGAGCCAGTTGAGGTGGCTCGGGCATCTGGTCAGGATGCCTCCTGGACGCCTCCTTGGTGAGGTGTTCCGGGCACGTCCCACCGGGAGGAGGCCCCGGGGAAGACCCAGGACAGACTGGAGGGAGGGGATCTGGGCCTCCCTCCTTAAGCTGCTGCCCCCGTGACCCGACCCCGGATAAGCGGTAGAAGATGGATGGATGGATGTACATCCTTGTATAAAACTCCTCTGTGGTGTAAATTTGAAAAAGCTAGCATGCAGAAGCTTAAGGATGCATATAAAGACTCTCTGAGAATTTTGCTTAAGAAACCCAGGTTCAGCAGTGCAAGTGAAATGTTTTGTAATGCGCATGTCAGAAAGTTTGTGTCGTTTGTGCAGCTCCATGAACAGTCTTATTGTAGTGTTTTCACATTCCTTTGTTAGTGCGCTAAGATATCAGTCAGTTCTGTGGAAACATTGGTATGCAAGTCTTTTACAAGATTTAAATTTTTTTGTATGTGTTGTTATGTGTCATGCTTTTGTGGACTACGAGTCTGTTGAATAAAGTAATAAATCGTTCAATCTAATGATGTGTTGATGCCAGCTGGTTCTGGAAACTATCCTGTGTTTGTTGTTTTGGACTTGACTTTTGCTTTCGATACTGTAGATCACACTGTTCTTATTAACAGACTAAGAGATCTTTTTGGTATTTCTGGCTCTTTTTTAAATTGGTTTCCTACTTCCTACTTATCTAACAGGTCTTTCACTGTTTTTATGAATAACATTCACTCTGATGTCGCTCAGCTGGACTGTGGAGTACCCCAAGGTTCTGTCTTCGGCCCACTCCTCTTCTTACTGTATTTATGTCCTTTAGGCTTTATTTTAAATCACCACGGTAAGGTTTCATACCATATGTATGCTGATGATATCCAAATATACGTCTCGTTTCACTCCTCTGAATTTTATAAATTGACTGAACTTAGTAACTGCTTGTCTGACATGAAAATATGGTTGAATGACAACTACTTGCAGTTAAACGTAAGTAAGACGGACACGCTTATTGTTGCTCCTGATGATAAAATCACTGAATCAGGAATCATCTCAGGTTTTAAACTCTGCCGAAAAAAATAGTCTCCGAAACTTGGGTGTTGTTTCGGAGACTATTGACAGCTCTTTGTCCTTGGACAATCATTATAAGTTGTTATTTCACAACTGTTTTTATCATTTAAGGAATATTTCGAAGGTGAGAACTATTTTATCACATAAGGAGTTAGAAATGATTACTCATGCTTTTATTTCTTCTCGTTTTGACTCCTTGATTTACAGAGGCCTTTTAGAGGGCCTCAGTAAATCCTCCGTGGCCTGCAGGCTGTTCAAAACACTTTGTGACTTTTCAGGTCTGTGAAAGGTGCTCCATAAGTAAAGTTTACTTACTTATTTACTTACTTACATTTTCAGTCAAGAGAACCCAAATGCATTATCTACATTTATTTCTGTCTCTCAGATGGTAATCTTACATTCAGATATTTGCACTTTTACATCACTTTTGCCAATGATTAATGCCAAAAATGCATCAATATTTATTTCCTTTGTACAGTGATAGTGATCCTGTTTGTGATGAGGAAACATTACCAGAAGGATTCTTTGGCCAGTTTGAAGAACAGCGGTGAGATCCATGAGCAGCTGGTCACTTATGATGAGGAAGGAGGAGGAGAGATGGACACAAATGGGTATGTAGGAAAAAAAATAGATGTATTTTATATAAAGCTGAGGAAAACATTTTGTCCTTTGCAATTTTCTCCAAATATTTATAAATAACTCAACAGAAAAGGAAGATTTTTTTAAAGTAATTTTTTAATTAATTGAAATACCATGAAAGTTCTTACATTTTTGCAATTCAAGTCAAAAAGTGACACTCAGCTGTTTGTGGTTCAGTCAGGGATTAAACTAGTTTTCCATTCTTGCCGGTACAATGATGAAAATCTTCAGAGGCTCATTGTGAGAACAGCTTATATGGGCAAACCCGTGTGGGGCCACCTTGGAAACTGCAACAAACTCATGTGGGACCCATATTGTCTGCCCTCCTTTTCCCCTTATGGGGCTCACATATGCTGGCTGGGAAATTCACTGTCCTGCGGTGTTTTCCAGTTTTTTATTTTAAAATGTATTAATGATGAGCGATTTAGTGTTCATCCTGTCCCAATGCAAGTGGCATTTTTTATTTCTGTGAACCACCTGTGTAAAATGTCCCAGTGCATAAATCAAACGCACCAATCTGATCAGCAAGCGCCGTCTTTTAGAGGAAGATGTGCATTTAATACGAGAAATCTCTGGTCAAGTTAATAAGCAGTTATTTTTTAGGTTTATTGTTTTAATTGAGCAGAAATAACATGAAACACATCTAGGTACTTTCCGTTTGCTTTTAATTGAGACATTTTATAACAAGCAGACAGACGTTAAACAGCGGAGAACGGTTGGCTGAACGTTCTCAGGCAGAGCGATGGCAGGAGAGAGAGGCTCCTCCACGCAGCAGAAACAATATGGAATAAGAAAAAATGCTATTTATAAACAGATGAAGTTGTGTTTCAGACTGCCTATTGTTAACAGATCTATTTTGACTCAAACTGCAGCCGATCTGAATGACAGCCTTATTGCAGCCGTTTTCCCGGTACTGCTACCAGTACCGGTCTTGAATTTCGCACAAGACCAGCTGACTTTCACCCTGGGTTTAGTATTTGTAGATTTTTTTACTGTACGATGCTCAATGCTACTTAACAACAGCCAATCCAAGAGCGGTGTTCCTTTGTCTTGCTGCTGATTGGCTGAATCTCCAAAGAGTGGCCATAAGGAAGACTGCAGCTGTTAGCTTCTGTTTCCACAATGCGCATTAAATCATATTAATGTACATTTGGTGTTTGCTAAAATGCACACATCTGCCTGCTTTAATGGTTCAGAGTTCAGCCTTTTGCAGCTACTTCAGTTCCCACATATACCAGGAGTTCACTGTTTTATACAACAACCCATTCATATGCTTCACTTTTTGAAGTAAATCTCTAACTTTTTCCTTTCACTCAGAATGGTTGAGTGTTGAGGTGAGGCCAACAGATTTACAACAAATAGAAATGATTTACAGCAAGTGGAGCGTAACAGCATTGCCATGATGCACCACTTGATAAATATATGAAAAACTTCATTAGAAATTTCTGTGGGTTTATTTAAAATGTAACACAGAAATGAAAAAGCGTGTGTTCTCTCCGGGTACTCCGGCTTCCTCCCACAGTCCAAAAAGATGACTGTCAGGTTAATTGGCCTCTCTAAATTGTCCCTAGGTGTGAGTGTGTGTGTGCATGTTTGTTAGTCCTGTCTGTCTCTGTGTTGCCCTGCGACAGACTGGCGACCTGTCCAGGGTGACCCCGCCTCTCGCCCGGAACGTTAGCTGGAGATAGGCACTAGCAACCCTCCTGACCCCACAAAGGGACAAGGGTGTATAGAAAATGGATGGATGGACTAAGAGTTTATCTGACAAACACCAGAGTCTATACACCATGGTGTGTGTGTTTAATAAATTAAAATTTTTTAAAATCTTCTAATTTCCTGAAGTTACATTTCTCATATCCCTGGAATCTGTTTGAATGCTGACCAGTTATTAAGCTTTATGCTCAATCAGTAAAGTTGCCTGTATTTTGTTCCAGCTACGACGTTTCAATTCTCACCTCGGTGTGTAACGACAGCTCCCTGCTCCGCCACCCCAACCGCCACTCCCACCCGACCATGTACGCCATGGTCCAGAAATCCCACCACCTCTCTCAGCCCAAAGGCGACATGGCAGCCATGATCGATATGAAGAAAGATGAGGCCGACCACGACCGAGACGGATTCCTGTACGACACTCTACACATCTATGGCTATGAGGGACCAGAGTCTCTGGCGGGAAGCCTCAGCTCTCTGGACAGTTCCTCCTCTGGATCAAACTTGGATTACGACTTCCTCAATGACTGGGGGCCGAGGTTCAAGGCGCTGGCTGAGCTGTACGGTGTGGATGGTGCCGACTACTACCATCAGTACTGAGAGCAAACGTGAGAACCCCGCCTGCCAAGTGCCTCACAAGTTCACATCTCGTGCGTCAGTGGTTGAAAATAGCCATTGAAATAGCACAGACAGAAGCAGGAAACAGAAAACAGGAACAAATAAGTTGCAGCAGGCAAACATTCCACCAAACAATTTATTTTTTTAGTCTGTTATCACGTGTGATTCAGCAATCCATTTGTATTTGTGTCTCTTATCTATTCACTCATAATCACTAATCACTTCATCAAAATCCAGAGGTTCCAACACAATGAATGAAGGTAACAACAAGAAATATGCCCATTTCCACCTCGTTTTCATTTGTGATCAAACATCAGAACATCTTATAGACGCAACATGAGATTTAGCAACTGCTCAAAGAACTTGCAGAACAGGACTTAACCTTTCTATTCCACCTGACAACAGATGCTAACAGATGAAAGGCTGCATAATTTAGCCAATCAGAATTAGCAAAACCAAAGCAAAGCACTGTTATTTTAAAACAACTCCAATATTTGCTCATGCTAACACTATTTTAATGAACCTTTAAACCAAAGCACATTTGGATTGAGCCATTATGAGATGTTGCATTAAAAAAAAGATCTTCCTTAGTGAAATTTACTTTGAAAATGGAACATATAGCGTTACTGTCTGGAGTAAATGTGTGGTAAAAGTGAGCCTTTGTAAATAACAAAGATGTTATAGCAATGGACATGATTTGCTGATTTAATGGGTTTTGTTCAGGAAACTAGCCTGCAGACTGCTGCTTGTTGGTTTTAGTGACAAGTGTCATTTGAAAACAACCTTACCTTGTTAAGAGACATGGGTCAGGATTTTACTTTCTGCTCTAAAAAGCTGGAGAGAAACTCGCCACAATAAGACTTTCTTTGGTTTCTCACCAAACCTGAGCAGAAACCCAGTTTGGTAACCAGCGTGCCATGTGTCTTCATTGGTTAGACCTCCTCTGTGCTGAGAGAGCAAAACTAGACAATAGAAAGACAGGGAGGCAATGGCTCTACTGCTGCTCTGACAGAATTACAGCTTGTTCCAGGCTTTTATTTGACAGAACTCAACATCACAGTTATTGTTGTGATGAAAGCTGAATCCTCAGGGGCAGAGTCAAATAAACCTATTTGACTCAGATCAGGAAGCAGAGAGCAGCAGCAGCAGCTTGTTCGGCTGCAGCGATGCGCCTCATATGCTTTGATAACTTTAACCTTTCAGCCTCTTCGGCTTCTGCCCGCTCATCGAACCTCCAACCTAAAATCAAACTTTTCTTTGGCTGATTATTGATTTGTGACTCCGATTTCTTCTTAAGAACAGCATTCAAAATATTTTTGACTTGTCAGTAGTCCATGTGAAAGATGGTGTCGTCTCACCATGCGTGAGAGAGCAGTCACTGTAAAACAGGATTTTAATGTTACTTTTACAAATGCATCATATATATCAGCAATAATATCTGTATGAGACAATATTTGTCATTTTTTAGCATATCAGTTTTGGTCTGATAAATACACATTTTCATATTGGTTCATTCTTAAGAAAAATTTTAATTCAGTTATTACAAGTTTCCAATTTAAGCCATAGACAACAACCTGTTAAGTCACCATGTTAAGCTGTCTACATTTGTATTTCTCTGACAATCTTCTAACTTTTCCTTAAAGATTTGACAGAAGCTGCATTATTTCCAAATACTCCATGATTCCTGACAGACTGAAGGTTTAAACCTGAGTAGCTTTGCTGTATTCTGTTTAGCCTTCCTGTTATCTCCTGAATCGCTGTCTCTCTCTCTGTAAACACACATCATGTATCCAACATGCTGAATACGTCAGCTTCTGCTTAAGTGGATTCTTACAACTCTGTTGTGCTTTACTTTGATTTCAAATACTGCAAGCTAGTTTATAACTGTCTTCATTCAGTAGTAGCATCCACACCAAAGAGTTTTGACCTCAATGTGACTTGGCAGTGCATTCGTCCTATTTTTGACTTTCTGCCTGGACCAGTAGGTCAGAGCTAAATATTTGATTCATTTTGGCCTGAATCCTCTTCCTTGCGTGAAGATGAAATTCATCCAATTCTGGTTTAAAGTCCATTTCTTGTTGCAACTTTTGTTCATTTTTAGTGCAGTTATGGAAAATAATGAAGACTTTGTAGAGTACAAAATGCAGTTTTGAGTATCTTGACGGTTTTGCTGCATTTATTTGTCCAAGTTTAGAGTTCAGATTTTTTATTAGGTATATGTCTTTAATTTATCAAACAATCATGGAAGACGCATAGCTATCCATGCTGAATTACTCCTGCTCTTATTATTGCCACTTACTTTTTCCACACCTTGCAGATACACTTTAATGGAAATATGATTCAGTCACTTCGCTAAAAACAACAGGCTGACAGATAATCAATAGAAACGAGACCAGAGCAGCTCTTTGCTCTTTCTCAGAACAGTTTATATGGAGAATGAAAACGATGAAAAGTCACATTTTTATTTTTGTTTAGTTTCATGCTGACATACAAATCAAAGTCTTGACTAATCCAGTCCTGTTCGGGCCCACAGATTACATTTACAGTATAAATTTCCATCTGAATAACTGGTAGCAACAAATCATTCAAAATGTCTCTCTCTTGTCTTTGAGACATTTCTAATGAATGTCCTCTGTTGGGTTTTTGGCTCCTGGGAAACTGGAGTAATCAGGAGTAATTGCTTCCCACAGACCTCCTGACCTTTAACCCTGGCCTGTGGAGCACCTGGCTGAGAGCCCGGGCTATTACTCATTGCCATTTAAATAACAACAGGCTGGTCATAAATGATGGTTCCTGCAATCTCATTCATAACCAGCCATGAAGCAAAAAGGTCACTAACTGTGTGCAGTGATGACATCACACCTTTGTTCTGAAAATCCACTTTGTGTGTCACTGTAACGGCTCCTTTTTTTAGAAACATATTTTTTCTCACCGGTTTTACTTTATTTGCTCTGCTGTTTATTCTGTTTTTCTTGGCCTTCTGTGCTTCTTTAAAAGCCAGACCGGCTGGGAATGTCACAGGATAAACGTGGGAACAATAGCCGGAAGCCGACTCTCTGCTTACTTCACGTTTAGACTTATATACAATGAGCACAGCCCGATTCTCCCAGACAACCTTACCGTATCTGTTCCCCCTGCTCCCGTCCGCCTTTTCTTGTCCTTTAATCAGCTAAAGCAAACAGCGGCCCCGGCTTCCTGTCCATCTGGGGGCTGGCCCCGCCCCTTCCTGTCTGCTTTATCTCTCGTATTGTGCTGGCTTCCTGTTAAAAGGAGGTGGGAAGTGTCTTGGAGGGAAAGAGGGAGCGATTTGAGTAGAAACATGGGACGAGGGGTAGAGACGCGGTTAGGATGGGATAAGGAGGGACAAGCAGAGAGGAGAAACACTAAAGAACAAAATGTCTGATGAAATATTGGGACATAATGCTGGAAACATGAGAAAAACCTTTATTAAGCAATACATTTCTTTTCAGAAATATAAATTTCAGATGAATCTTTAAAATAATCTGAGAAATTAATATGAAATATACATGAAAATGTAAATATTTTTAGGCCATAAAGACAAAAGGACCAAAGTTGGGATGGGAACAAAACACTGGAGCTTTTTTTTTTTAATGTATTATTGGCTCTAGCATTTATTTGATAGTGAATTGACAGGAAGTGGGTAAGGAGAGAAGGGGAAGACATGCAGTAAAGGTCACCAGGCTGGGAATCGAACCTGCGATGGCCGTGTTGAGGACCAAGGCGTCCTCATGTGGGTTGAGCTCAAGCCCTGCGCCACCATAGCAGCCCTGAACTGGAGCTTTAAAATCCCTATCAGTGTTATTTTGACATGTTTTAGAACTCACTACGCCCTTTATTCTGTTGTGTTTTGTCATCATATATGCATTTGCACTTGTTTTTGAAAAAAGTTTGTTTAAAAAAAAAAAAAAGGATCTGCTAGACACCATACAAGTTCATAATGTTTTTTCATCAAGAAATGTTTGTTGCACAGTTTTAGTGCAGAAAATGTAAAAACGTTTTTAAAAGATGAAGTATGCACCTTTTGGTTTATAAATGTGATTTGTGTGTTAGTGTATGCATTCGGTTCAAGTGGTTGTCATTTAACAAATAAATGACAACCACAATGAGCTCACAACTTGAGAGGTTTTTATTCTCTGTAAAAATCTTAAAGGAAATGATGGGATTTTTAAATATGTCATGGCAAAAGCAGTTAATATCTCATTAATGTTAGCATAAAACCAAATTAGTTGGTCTTGGAGGAAGCTAACGGCTAATCCAAGAAGACCAAAGGAGACGAAGTGTCCTAATGCAAAATTATTTTCAAATCTCTAAGCTCTGTTTAATCTCTGTTGTCATGAGCATTTGCAGGTTATTGGTAAAGAAGCCATATACATGTAAACAGGAAGTGGAGGTAAATATTTTGTGAAAGTGGAACATGTGAAACATTTCAAGTCAAAGTAACAATTTAAATGGAGAAGCATTGTAAAAATATATGGAGTTCACTTGAGATGCTGCAATTATTATTTTTGCTTTTTACATTATACAGACAGCAACTGTAACTGGAAATACCATTTTCATTCTCAGTTTGTGTTTCAGATAGGAAGATCATCAGTGGTGCACAACCTCCAACCTCTATTTGTTGTAATAATCAATGTCTTCTGTGTAAATAGCTAACAAATCTGAAACATGTGTGATTTGAAGGCTGATAAAGCTATTTGCTTTTGCATACACTGCCGTAAAATTTTTGTTGTGTAAGAAGTCCACTTTTGTCTTGGTCTGCCATTAGTTTGACCTTCTGTTCTAATTTGACTTTATAGTAAACCTATCTATTAAAATAGCTAAAACAATAGTTTTAACATATTGATTGATTATTCTTTTGACAATAAAAAACTCAGCTTGGATTCAGACAATGAAAATAAATGTCTCAGGGTGGGATCCAGGCAAATAATATCATTTTACATTTGACAAGACAAGCAAAAACATCTTTTGAATTAATGACTCTGGTCTAAAGTGAAGTTTTTGTGCATTCCTGAACGGATTTTACTTTGAGAAAATCTATGTAGAAAAAAAAAATTGGCTTTTCTTTATTTCTAAATTTGGCAATTTCTATAAAAAATTAAAATAATAAAAAAAAACTACATAAAATTGCTTTTGATACATGATGTGAAGAATGGGTATAATGACTGGTTTAGTTTGCATCCATGCGCATACACATAGAGTGTCAAGCTAATAAAGCAACAATGATTTTTTCTTTATGTAAATATGGAGGCTTGTAAGGGAGGACCATGTGCCTTTATTATTGAAGAACAAAGACTTTTTTTGTTGGTTAACACAATGTTTTCTGTTATTTCTAAGGTGTATAGCAACTACTTTTTATTACCTGCCATTATTTGTAAGTGTAGAATCAAAATAAATGCCAAAAAATCTCATTTGTCCTCTGTTTTTTTTTTTTGTTTGTTTTAGTTGAATATTTTTTAATCTGCAACAAAGTATTAAATAGCGGACCAACACAATGTGTATATGGAAGAAAACGATACAGGGTTTTTATATTTTAGAAATATAAATCAGAGAGCATTGTGAGAGAAGGCTAGCCTGCTGGCTAAAAAGGCTAATCAGTTCCACTTTCAAGAAGCCTTTTTTTTATGTAAAATTTCAAATGTTATGTGGGGGGAAACTTAACGTGTGTGACTTGTTACTGTTATGGTAATGGTTTTTAGAGAGCAGGTGTGGTGTGCCAACAGGCTAAAGTTATATTATATGTAGGCTAGCTAACTGAGCCAACAGCCTAGCTAAAAACCAGCTAGTATTAGCCTGCTACACTCCTAGTCTAACAAGCTAATATTCCTCACAAAAACCATGTTTACTGACAAAACTCAATTAAATCCAGCAGGAGTGTATTCCATATTTTGCTTCAGTCTTCCACTTGTGACCAAAAAAATATGCAATGCAAAAAAGCTTATTAGTAAATCAAACCAAAAGAAAACACCATTAATGATTTCAATAATGCACTGCAAATATAAATGTAAAATAAATGAAAAAGAACAAGCTCCTTGTCCGGTTTCACATTCCTTTTCAACAGGGTGTTGTTCTGATAGAAAGGGGAGTTGGACTACATGAGTTGGTGGCTGATGTTTATTGCAGGTTGCTGACAGAGATCTGAACAACCTATATACATGACGAAACCATAAGATCACTTCTCGCTCGGGTGAACATTCACAGCTGAATGTACTTACAATTATTTTATACATTTCATAAAACATTAACTTAACCAAGAGCATGAAAATTTCCTACTACAGTACTGATGTCATAACACACTCTTAAAGTGACAGTACAGGTACTAGTGTTTACCAAAATAATAAAATTCTTTAAAAAAAAAAAAAAAGGATTCTTCAATGTTAATCAGGATTTGGTGAAATTTCAAACATTATAATAACAAATAAAGGTACATTTTCTAAAGTTGTTACACTTAGCTTAGCATTGGAACGATTTATATACATGACGAAACCATAAGAGTGTAACGCAAGTGTGGATGAACTGCCGCAGAAGTTTGAACGGGGTGACCATTTCCTGAAGTCACCTGTGTTGCTACAGAGGTGGATGGTACTCAAGGATCAGGGATCAACAAGCACAAGCTCCAGAGAGTCATCCAACCCCCTTGAAGGCAAGGTAGGCTTTAACTGCAGGGATACAGATGTGGGCTACTGCCCAATCTGAGCCTTCAGCGTGTCACGATGCACATTTGGAGTTCTCTGCAAGTTACCCACAGGAGTCACAGTATAAACCGGCCCTCCAGCTGTTGGAGCTCTGACCTGATGGATAACCGGGTTCCAGAGGTCCTGAATTTTATGATGACTTCTAGCACTATGATCGTGCAGATAAACCAACTGTCCCTCCTTCAAGGGAGCCTCCCATATGCCCTGATGTTCAGCTGCCAGCAAGTGATCCTTAACATGATAAAAAGCCATAGTTAGTTTGGTCTTGTGCTCAGCAAACCAATCGTCCACCTCACCTGGTGCAGAGTCCCGATCACAACCCAACAAGAAGTCCACAGGCAGCTGAGGTTCACAGCCAAACATAAGGAAAAATGGAGACTCGCCAGTACTCTGATGATATATTATCATCAGATACAGAAAAGTACTTGTGGAAGACAGGAAGCCCAATCCCACTTCCTAGACATTGGTAAAGTGCGCCGCAGGTTTTGAGGCGTTCTACTGAATCTTGTAATTTCTTCTGCCATGTCTTGTCTAATATTATGGAGTAGTTTAGTTGAAATTTTTTAGTCAAAATCCAGAACTACATCCAAATTGTGATTTGAAAGATGAGGCAAAAAGAATTACAGATGTCCAAGATATTCAGTGTGATGAAAGTGTGGCAACACGAGGGTATAAATTTTATTACTTGGCCCTCTCAACACAGGGCAACCCAGGGGTGCCAACGCCACCTCGGGAGTTTCACCCAAGGAAATAAATAAGGCACTAAGGTTCGTGACCAATGAGAACGGGATGTTGTTTCACAAAAAAAAATGCACTTTATTGTTCCATGATAAAAACAATTAAGAATTGAAGCACCACAATGGGAAGGGAGGTGAACAGTACAGAGGCTTACCAGCAGGGGGAGGGCAGTCCAGTATGGAGAACTGGTTCAAAAAGAACCAAATAAATCCAAATGAATCACCCCAAAACACTTGTGAACAGGCACTCTCGTGAAGAAACCCCAACACCGGTCATTCGCACAACACAGGTCCAGTCTCCCTGGAAGCTCCTCCCCACCGCCTTCAGCTCTCAGCCTGGAGACAAGACAGGGGGGGTGGGGGGGGGGGTTTAAACAAAGCAAATGCAAAACAAAACAGACAAACGCTACAAATTAAACATGGACAAGGTCTAAAATGAGGTTACCCCCAATCACTCCTTAAAAATCAGTACTTTAATAAAGGCATCTAAAAGGACCTGAAGCAGCAGGCCACACTGAATGGGCTGACCTAAACAAAAACACAAAAAAAAGCCAAACTGAGGATTTATGAAACAAAATCCAAACAAAGTTTAAACAAAGTATGAAATAAAGCCAAAACAAAGCTGGGGCTAAAATGAAGTCCAACAAAGCAGCAGGGTCTCCGGTCAGCTGCAGCAGCTGTATTCCTGAAATCAAGTTGGATTAATAGGTGGTTCTGGAACTGGCAGAAGGCAGAGGAATCCATGGTCACCTACCAGAGCTGGACCGCCCCACCCCAAACAGAGAGCCTCTTCCGGCCCAACAGCAGGAGGATCCAATTGCCGGTGCTTCCTACCAATAAATTATGGTCATTTTTGCACTATAGGACAGCTCCTATAGTGCAAAAATGGGTGCGATAAAATACATACTCGTTTTATGTTGCCTGTACTGGGAGGGTAATTTATAGCCACACCACAGTACACAGGAGACTCCAGGCAATTTCTAAAGTTAAACAATTTGTATTAACCATTGAAATTGCTGATTTTTAACAAGAGGAGAAACAATACTTACTACTTGCGTAACGGCCACCGCAAGCCACTCAAACAGCCTTCCCTCTGAAGCCTGACCAAATGCTGGCATGAAGGAAACAGGTGGGAGAGTCTCCCTTTATACACCACACCCACTGGGAAATAATTAGGGGCCAGGTGTCCTCAATCTTGGGGCAGGCCTCATCCTGCTACAAAAGTAGAATCTGGAATTGGTTTGTATTACCCCAAAGCATTTGTGGATTACATAATTACTGCCATATTTTAACCAAGTCAGTGGAAGAGTGTCCATGCTACTCCTTTACAGTAAAAATGTGAACCTGGTTCTGATTAAAAGCGACTTCCATATACAGGTTGAGATCAGTTTCTTTTTGTCAAACATTCTGGCTGTAAGAAATCCCCCCCGATCTCCTTCAACGTAATCAAATGGGATCAAATGTGACCTGGAGGAAATCCTGTGTTTTTCTCCAAGTGTAAATGAACCACAAGCTTGGTGCTGACCTCTTATCATCTGGGGAGAGCTTGTGGGTTTCTGGGTCAGTCCTCTTTACATGTGATCATGTTTGTGAGAGATTTGACTCATTGTCCAAGAGCAAAAGGGCCAAAAACCAGTGGAGGGAAGCAGACAAGTTTTGAGAAGGAAGAGACCAAAGAGACATTTTAGCAAAGTCATGTTCAGGACTTAGAAACACAACATGCACAGAAATTAAGATGAGGGGTTTGAGCACAAACTGACATTAAAGTAGCACCAGATGCACGTTCAGTTTTATTTTCTCTAGAATAGACATTGAAGTTTCTATTCTTCAATGTCAATTTGTTAATGTTTGAAAGTCTGAAACTTAAATAATAAAGTTTTTCATTTGAGTCAGAAAATGATTCATGCAACCACTAAAATATTATATCTGCACTTCTGAAAAAGTATAGATATGCAGCATCTAGATGTCAAACCTAAAGAAGGTTTTGATAACATTCGATAACATAGATAAGATTCTGTTTCAGTATATGAAGCGTTTTGGTGTGGTGTTGCACAAGAAAAATCTCAAGTGTTACCTGATGTCATTTCACTGCAAAGGAGTAGAGGCTCATTTATCAGGGTTTGTTTCACCCGCCGGACTGTACAGAGGAGGCGACTCGAACAAATGGAAACCAGGAACAAAGAGGTCACACTCTGAGGAAACTCAGCACACTGCAATCTGCTTTACCAGGTTCACCATGGTAACAGGTTGCAGTGTTCACAATCCAGTCAGGAAAAACTGTCCAGGTCATTAACAAGGTAGACATAATCAGTCCAGAATCCATGAGGCGATAATCATGTTCAGCTACATATTCAGACCTAGAATCAGTAATAAAAGGAATAAAACAGGTCAAGGTTAGAAATAAGATAGTCATGATGCCAGTTTCCCACAACCACATACTAGATTCACTCTGCTGGTTTAGATCTTGTGAAACTGGAGCTTTTGTTCACTGTGGGTGCAAGAATCTTATGACTACAAGAAACCAGTGAAATAATTGGAGTTTGGTAACACAGTGACTTATCCTCTATACATATCATACACACTGAGGTCATATAAAGGCGTAGTCAGCATTAATAATCAATTCGTACTAAAGGTGTCAAGAAAATGTCCTCCCACCATTACATCCCCCACCACAAGGATTCAAGGCAGAATAAAGCATGTTGCTCAAATTCTGGCTCTACTATTTGAACATTGCCATTAAATCAAGACCAACAATCTGTGTGAATCAAGCACTAAACAGTTTTGTATCCTCAGCTGACAGAAAATTCAAATATTATTTTTTGCATAAATTGGTTGTGATGAGCTGATATTCTTTGTATCATCTTGATGAAAGTTCAGACATCAACAAGGTGTCTCATTGTGTCAGCAGTTTTTGACCCGCCATCAATAAAATGGCGGGTCAAAAACATTTTTTTGACCAGCCAGTTAAACTTCCCTACTAAACTGGGAATGTTTGGAGCATCTTTTAATTTTTCAACTAATCTGTGTTGCAGGGGGTGTGACCTGTCTGTAGGCGGGGTCAAAGGTCATCGTTTCATTTTTGATGAAACGAAGACCCTGAAAAAAAAACATACCATTCATTCAGGACTGGATCCTTCTTCCAGTACAAGGTGTACCTCACCTCAACTGAAACACCTCAACTCACCATGTTTGAGTTGTGGTGAGGCTGTGTGATTGGCTATTTAGTTTTCTATCTCCTATTGTCTGCCTGGAAAACATTTCCACAAATTCTAGTCTTTTGATTATCGTGATCTTAACTCTCCTTTGCAGTGACACAGTCCGACACAGCTATGCATCTTTTACTGTACAAATTAACGGAGTCATCAGTTATTCAGGCGAGGAGGACAGTTGGAAAATGGGACAGATGTCATTAAGAAGGAGGGAAAGATGGTGAATCAGCAGAGAGGACTCCAGCAAGACGGGACAGTTAACTTTGTGATAGGAGTTACAACCCAGCTCAGCTAGGGGAAAGGAGGAGTCACATTAAAGAAACCTAGATGTTAACGGTTTAACAGTTTGGGGTTTATTGTTTGGGTTTAACAAAATAAAAAGGAAAAAAGCAATAATCAAAAGGCAGGGACTTACAACCAAAAGTACTAAACAAAACAAAATCCACAAAACAATCTGAGTTGTAAACCAAAGATCTTAATAAAGCAAGACTGCACCTTTTTTCCAGGTTAACAAAGTTAAACAAAAAACAAACTACAAATCTCTGGTAGAGATACAAAATTTCCCCAGTGAAACAGCTATCAAAGTTTACAAAGAAAAGACCTCACAGAAAGACAAAGCTATTTACAGCAGTTAAACACCCAATAAAGTGACAAGCTGTCTGAACAAAGAACCAGCCATGCCTTCTCCCAGGAAGTCTTGGGTTTAAAAAGAGAGGCCTCATCACAGATTGGTGGAGTTGACAATTGGTGAGCCAATCAGCTCTGCTGTAGACCTCAGGGACTGGAAGAGGAGGATGAGAGCTGCATCCAGTTCCCAGTGGAGTCAATTTGATTTGAAAGCTGCAGACATACAGAAAAAGAAAACATACAAAGTTACTGGCCGTAACAATAGGCTCCATCACACTGTAGTTTCCCTCAATGTGATTACATGGAGAATATCAGAGGATAATCCTCTGAAGCTGGATCAACGTGGGTTTCTTTGCACCAACAGAAAAGGTTGATATCCGCAGCTGTTTACATGACGGCAGTATACAATCCTGTCAGGATGTAGCATGTATATGTAGCTTTGACTACATGAATAGATAAGGATAAAGTTAGCAGGAAGCTGCCACTTCCTGTGCCCACTACAGCTGTGGCAAAAGCTGCTTTGTTCAATGGACCTCATACCATTATTTTGCAAGCAAGGATTCAGCATGCGCAAAGTGTTTTTAAAATTGTATCATTTTTAAGTTTTGCTAAATTGCCTATTTCAAAATGATATCCAGAAATCTGGCAAATGTCCCATAAACCCAGTCAGTGTTTGAAGCAACGTCAACCTTTCAGCTTTGAATCACTGAACCCAGCAGATGTAGCACAACCAAAATAAACCCAGAGGGCAAAACAGGCAGATGCTATCAAAGACAGGAAAGGAATCTATTCATGCACTGTTATCATTTCAAGGCCCACAGCCCCTTTGGTCATTCATTACAGATACTGATTGAGCACCAAAGCAATGTTCGAACCCTGAAAAAACTGATTCCTAAAGTAATCTCAGGAGTTCAAATGAAAATGTGTAGAAAATTAGCTACGAATCCTGTTGAATTCGCTGCTTAACGTGAAGCTGCAGCTTTAGAAATGGAGCCAGTGATGCCTCCGAAACGGTCAGTGTCAAGCTATTTGTGGAAAATTCTGAAGGTAAATATGGATTAAACAATCTAAAACAGTTCATTACAACTATTCAGCAAAGCTTGTTATATCTTCATAACTGTTAAAAAGCTCAGATTGATTCACGTATATATATTATTGAAAGCTGGAATCAAAATTTATTTGATTAAATTCCTCATTCTCTAACACAGAAACTTCATTAAGCCTGAGAACAGCTACTGTATAGAAAATGTTGCTTGTAGAAAATGTTTGGCAATGGCTGAAGGTCCTACTCAGAGTGAAACTCATATCTCTAGAATCAAAGGTCAGAGTGGTGACCATGACACCACCGGAGACTCCATGTACCAGATCAGTGTGTTCACCTACCTCCTGTGATAAACTTGACCCCTTGAGTCTGAGATATTTAAAATGGAAGCCGTTGATCCTGCTCCGATTAGTTGTTAGCTTTATTTTTTTTTAAAACAATTCTGTTTTTCTAAACAGTGATCATTCTGACTGCTGTCCGTCCAGCCCGAATCTGCAGGCATTATGTCAGCCCGACCCAACCACACCAATTAACTTTAATTAATTGGCCTGAGTCTTAAGTAATATTGTATACTGTATTACTTTAATTAAGCCTTTACTGCTTTTGTTTTTCTGCCATAATTTGAGAAACCAGTGCAACTTCTTCTGTTTTTAACTTTTATTTAACGTCTTCCAGCTCCATCTTGTAATTACAGGTTGAGTCAGTTGCAAATTTCCTGGGATGTGTGATTGATAGGAGCAGAGCAGAGCGATTCTAAACTCTAATCTACAGCTTGTTGGATACTTATTTTCCACAACTGCTCCACACAAAACAACACAG
The DNA here is from genome assembly GCA_902982915.1 of Phalloptychus januarius. NCBI lineage: Eukaryota > Metazoa > Chordata > Actinopteri > Cyprinodontiformes > Poeciliidae > Phalloptychus > Phalloptychus januarius. The sequence continues at coordinate 144,498 of CADWAE010000197.1, read as the reverse complement.
AACCCCTGAAGTTCCCAGGTTCTGTGTTCTAGTGTCAAAAGCAACTTGATATTGTTTCTAAGACACGCTAAACACATTAAACATGTTGCACAAGGTTTGCTTTGTTTCATGTCCCTCAGTTGGGTCTGTTTAGCAGATGTGTTTCTGTGTTTGTCATAAAGAAAAAGGAATGCATGTGCAGCAGAAAAGTGGACAGACTGTGACATTGCCAGATTTTAGGATTTTATTTCCTCGCCTCAAGCAGGACCATTCACACACACTGGCTAGCCTTACATACATACTGGAAACTCTTCATTCCTCCTCAGAGCAGCACTGCAGTCAACCATCACAAAAACAAGAAAGCATCACACACACAAAGACAAACACAGCTTAATTCAAAGCAGCCACTAAAAGAGCCAGAGCTGCCTCAGATGTCACTGAGCATTTGAGGGGAACTGCAGACAGGCTGTGGTTTGGCAACAAAAACCAATGGAAATAGGAAGAAAAAAAGGCCAGAAAAGTTGTGGTAAATAATCCCCAGGGAAATGTTTTCCTCTGGAAGACTGATTGCTTTCCCTGTAGAAATCCTGAAAAGGTTAACTTTGAACAAAGCCTGACTCTGGGGCTTTTGCCCAGCATCCTGCCATTGAGCAGCAGCTGACAATAAAAGGAAGAAGGAAGCCCATTCAGTTTTTACCTGCATAAACCGGAAAGCATGTTGACTTCTCATGGACACAGGCAATATGTGTGCTACATCTATGATTCAAAATTAAAATACTGTCTTTATGTTTGATCATTATAATCAAGTCAAGGAGGACTGATCAATAAAAAATATTTTTTTAATATTTTGCAACAAAATATAAAGGTGAAAGCAAACTCTGACCTATGCTATTAATTGTTGTGGATTTGCCTGTTGTATTATTGCACTTATTGTGATATTTCTAATGTGTACGGATATCCATCGGATAGTCGAACCTCGGATTCAGGAAGAGCAGTGTGGTTTTCGTCTTGGTCCTGGAACGCTGGACCAGCTCTACACCCTCAGCAGGGTCCTGAAGGGTCCTGGGAGTTCGCCCAACCGGTGTTTTGTGGACTTGGAGAAGGCGTTCGACCGCGTCCCTCGGGGAGTCCTGTGGGGGGGTTCTCTGCGAGTATGGGGTGCCGGGCCCATTGATACGGGCTATCAGGTCCCTGTACGACCGGTGTCAGAGTCTGGTCCGCATTGCCGGCAGTAAGTCGGGCTCGTTTCCAGTGAGAGTTGGACTCCGCCAGGACTGCCCTTTGTCACCGATTGTGTTCATTGTGTTCATTTGTCACAGAATTTCTAGGCGCAGCCGGGGTGTTGAGGGGATCCATTTTGGTGGCCTTAGGATCGCATCTCTGCTTTTTGCGGATGATGTTGTCCTGTTGGCTTCATCAGAGCGTGATCTGCAGCTCTCACTGAAGCGGTTTGCAGCCGAGTGTGAAGCGGCCAGGATGAGGAACAGTGCCTCCAAATCCGAGGCCATGGTCTTGAGCCAGAAAAGGGTAGAGTGCCTTCTCCGGGTCGGGGGGTCTGTCCTGCCCTAAAGTGGAGGAGTTTAAGTGTCTCGGGATCTTGTTCACGAATGAGGGAACAAGGATGCGGGAGATCAACAGGCGGATTGGCGCAGCGTCTGCAGTAAAGCAGGTGCTGTACCGGTCTGTCGTGGTGAAGAGAGAACTGAGCCAAAAAGCAAACTCAATTTACCGGTCGATCTACGTTCCTACCCTCACCTATGCTCATGAGCTTTGGGTCATGACCTAAAAAACGAGGTCCCGCAGGACAAGCTGGAGGGACTATGTTTCTCGGCTGGCCTGGGAACCCCTCGGGATTCCCCCGGAGGAGCTGGCCCAAGTGGCTGGGGAGAGAGAAGTCTGGGCCTCCCTTCTTAAGCTGCTACCCCCGCGACCTGACCCCGGATAAGTGGCAGAAGATGGATGGATGGATGGATGGATGGATGGATGGATGGATGGATAAACTAAATCTGAAATAGTAAATGACAGAAAATGTGCATAAACTGTTGAATCACAGGCACAAAAAACCTGGCAGTGCTTTGTCTCCACCCTGTGGTTTAAAGTGTGAACTACAAGAGCTGCAGTTCTCTTATTGAGCAATGTGTTTTGCTATTGAAGACAGACAAATTATTAAGAAAATACAGACTGGACTGTATCCCAGATAACAAAATAAAATAAGGAGGTGGATAGAACCTCCTCCTCGAAGCAGGAGGCCCCGACAAGCTCTTGCATGGTAATTGGCTGGGGCGATATGGTGCTGGTTGGAATGGTGAATGGATGGATGGATATAAATGCCAGTTTTACAATTGTTCCTCAAGGAAAGGTAATTTATATTTACATATAGCACATTTCCAGTGACAAAGCATTTCAAAGAGCGTTAGAAGAAAATAGAACAGAACCTCTTTAGGTTCTGGCAAAATTAAAATCCTAGAAAATCCTATTGATCCTCCATAAGAAGTCCATAGTTCATAAACTAATAGGGGATAGAGAATGTAACCATTGAATTGCAGATTTATTGCTGTCTACATTGACGTTATGGCCAGTTCTTTGGTCAAAAGTACAGAAGAGGTTTAGGGCCACTGAAAAAAACATCTTACTATAATCTGAACACTGTGAGAAAACAGTCTGAAATAAAGCTGCAAGTGGCGTTGGAGGCCCGAGCAGTGAAGCGTGCGCCGCCGCCTACGATCTCGCCGCCACCTAAGATCTCGCCACACTCTGGCCACCGCCTACGCTCTGGCCACCGCCTACGCTGTGGAAGTTATTGCGCCTTGATGTTTCATGGTGAATAGCCAAAGTTTGACAGTTAGCCACGCCCAAAAGCTTTGACGTACAAAAAATTCTTGGATAACTTTTGACCTACTATGCCTCAAGTGTGTGCTGAGCGATTTTGAAGTCTGTATGTCAAATGCTGTTGGAGGAGTTCGATCAGATACGACGTCAATAAAATGGACATAGTGGCGGCTTTGATCCAAAATGGCCGACTTCCTGTTGGGTTTGGACCATGGCTCCAAGAGACTTTTTTGTAGGTCCTGACAAGATACATATGTGTACCAAGTTTCATAATTGTGGGATAAAGCATGGCTTGAGGCTAAGTTTTTAAAGTATTCTAGGGAGCGGGATTAGGCCACGCCCACAAAATATTATACTATTTTCCTGTCTGGGGGTGGGGTAAGGAAGGATCTCTGTGAGTTTGGTGCATCTGGGCTGAAACATGTGGAATCAGGAGCCAACCGTATGGCAGCGCCATCAGCAGTCAGTTCGCCGTGCCGCCACGGCGAACTGACTGTTTTCAGCCCTCCTCTGAAAACCTTTGGCGCTTTAAAGCAAATGAGACCAACTTGTTATCTATCATCTGACACAAGATTATCTTGATTAGGTCAAGAGAGCCAGAGATGGAACTTTACAAGTAAAAAATGTCACTTCCTGTTCTGAGGGGGCGGGGCTTTATTTGACGTCAGACTGTGATGACATAGGATCGTTAGGGATCCGACCAAGTTCACTCATGCCAAGTTTGGTGCCAATTGATCTTTTTATGTGAAAGTTATAGCGTTTCGTTTGTTTTGGCGAGTACGCCAAGTTCGCCACTCTGCCACGCCCCCTGAACATATGTGAAAAGTCTTTTTTTTGTTAACTTTTAAAGCCCTATGCCTTTACTGCACTCTGACCAAGAATGAAGCCGATAGGTCGAAATCTCTAGGAGGAGTTCGTCAAAGTTCGACGTGAGTAAAAGTGAAAAATGGCCAAAATTTGACTTTCGACCCAAAATGGCCGCCTCTCTGTGCATTTTAGGGGGTACCTTCAAGAGACTTTTTTTCTTGATTAGTGGGCTCTACCTACGTACCGAGTTTCAGATCTCTACGACCTACGGTTTCCCCCAACTCACTTTAGGGGGCGCTGTAGAGCCGTTGGGTCACGCCGGTTGCGATTCCACCAGATTCCGAAAATTTTCCTAGGGGGACAATTTTGGGTCAAGTTTGGTGAGTTTTCGTACCCGTTAAAGGCCCCAAGCAGTGCCGCGAAGTGACGGAAAAATTATAAGAAAAACAACAACAAAGAAAAAAGAAATCTTGCGATTACAATAGGCCTTCGCCAGCGCTTCGCTGCTCGGGCCTAATTATTGTTCTTCCAGTGGTCCTAACCCTCTTCCGTACAAAATTAAGCATTTAAGATGTTAAGTGACATTTGGAAAACTTCAGAAAAAAACAAACTTATTTTATTTATCTTTTGCTAACTTACACACCATATACATGTTTAATATACCTCAAAGCATCAATAGTTTTCCTTTGCGTCGTTAACCATGCAAATTAATATTTAAATATTAATATTAACTGTGGCGGACTGCCTGCAGTGCAGTGGCTGGTTTTGTACAGGAGAGGGATTTCCTCGCTGGATCGCTCCGTTTCCCCTTGAATGACACAGTTAACTGGGGTTGCAGAACTGAACCGAATGAACCAGGATGCGGAGGAGGAGCGCTTCTGATCGGACAGCAGTGACCGCGGGATAAGGAGACGCGGAACCCTGCAGGACAGGAAGGATGCTGGCTGGTGAGGACGGGACCGAAAGGAGGGACTGTGGGATGTGAGCTGGATCCTACCGCTGCTTGCTTTGCTCGCTCTTCATAAATCACCTGGGGTTTCTGTTCTGAGGAGGTCGGCCGGATCCCGGGATGGGAGAGGAAGGCGGTTGGCTCAGTTGTTGCAGCAGCGAGTCGGAGGTCCTGATGTGAGGAGCTCCAGGTCTCAGGTCTCCACACAGCGCTGCAGTTCCTCTGAAGGTGAGCAGCTCATCGTTGGGGCTTTTCAGTCTCTCTGCTGATTGTGCTGGAAAATGTTTCTATACGTGGCGTCGCTACAGCTCGCAGTTAGTTTTTGCTGCATTTCCCTCCCACGGAACAAAACATATTATGAAATACTCCCTTTGCCAGACTTTATGAGAATTCATGTGTTAGGCGCGAAAGATTAGTTTGTAGTAGCCCAGTCAAGTCATCGACTCATTTTACTCATATTGGAGCTGTATGTTAATGCACAATTCCCTGTAAAAATGTTTATGTCTGACATCTGACTGGAACTTTTTTTAATCACTTTTTGCTCCAGGTGTATTAAGTCTATTATGTCTCTTTTACTTGTGAATATCTGGAGAATTAAAATGTACTAAGTTTTCATTGGAAAGCATACATTTTCCATCTCAATTGAATTTGATGTAGACTTTGGCTGTTTTCACAGCTGATAGTTTGGTAGAGTCGGTTTGATTGGGGACCAGAATTAGTTACATTTTCAGCTGCTTTGGTGTAAAAAAACATATTCCCCTCTCCGCCTGTGGGGCGTTGCACCAAGAACAATAAAGAAGCTACACAAAAACCACAAGAACCACTTCCTTCTTCTCAAAATGTAAGCAAAACGTTTTAGCGCTTGTAGGATTTCTCTTGTTTTTGTTAATAGACCAATCAGCTAGGTAGCACTAAACTCTCAGGATTGTCCAGGTTGTATTTACCCAAAATGCATTGCGCTGTAGTCTGTTTCCTGCTGTTTTTTCCGGTCTACTTGACCTGCCGATTCCTATTTTGGTTGATAACAATTTTTTTCGTCTGGAAAGCTGCTTAATATAGTGACAAAGTTGCTGGGCAACAATTTGCGGGTTTGTCAGTCAACCCACCATTACGACAGAGCAAAAGATGACAGTTGTTGATTTTTCAGATCTTCGCAGGTAGGATAAGATCAGTTTCACAATCAAATGATCGCAATCAAATGATTGCGATCATTTGATTTGAAGATCACTTAGTGACTTCGACTGCAATGCACGACGCTCCTTTCACATTTGTTTTTAAATCCAAGCCATTCTTCCCTTTCTGCACTCTTTTGTGTTGATCTTTAGCATAAAATCCCATAAGATGCATATTCTACCATGACATAGGCTAATGTTACATTAAATCATGGCTTATCAGAAATCCACTCACTCATCGCGGTAAAAGTGCCAAGAACAAACATACACAAAACAGGGGAAGCAATTAGACTTTTCACTGTTGACGAACACAAAGACAACACATCTCCGTATAGGTTTGTTGTAGTCGAGTTGTAGTGATTTTCTTTTTTTTAATCATATCATTTCTCCTCTCACTGTGCTTTCCTCCCACTCAGCTCAGTTGTTACAGCAGAAAAGTACAGTAGCCTGACAATCCGACACACACATGGCACAACATGCAAGACAAGCAGAAACTCCATCAACAGGTGACAATACAATCATAACACAGTGACAGGAAACAACATATTGTTTCATAAGTTAAAAAAAGAAGCAAGAAGACATTTTTAATAGATTTTAATAAAAAATCAAATCATGGACAGCAGTGGAAAGCACAAACAAGACAGCCAAATTAGTTATATCAGTGACTTTTCTGTGATCCTTACATTCTCACATCTGAAACACTCCATGCAGCTCTCAGTGCTGAGCTTTAAAGAGTATTAAAGCCTGGCCACAGGTTATCTAAGGTGTGCCTGTCCAGTCAGCTGTGAAGTTCAATGCATCAAAAAGCCCCTTCAGTCTGACACTGAACCAGTCCAAGAAAATTAAATAAACCAAGACAGCAATGATCACTTAGTTTAAATATGAGACATTTAGATGCAGGTTATTTATCCTGTGTTTTTATAATCTAACCACATAAGACACAATGATTGGTGGATGTCTGCTTTGAGTTCACCTCCAGTGTGTGTGGGCTGGAGCCTTTAGGGTGTGCTTCCACAAGCTTCTCAAGATAGTTTCCTGGTTTTGATCGTTCTCCCTGACAGAACTGAGTCCAATTTGAGTCAGGTTTGTAGGTCACATCAATTTCACCTATAAGTTTTCCATGGACTTTCTGATGGCCACCTTTAAAACATTGACTTTTTTTGTTTTAAGCCAATTTGCAACGTATTTGGTAGTCAGGTGTGTATACAATCACACTTACATGAGTACATAAGTAAAGATGTGCCGCGTAATTGAGGAGAGCTTTGGCTCTGATGGACAACATCACCAAGGGAAGGATTCAGAGGGAGAGTGTGTTCAGAGATCATATTGATCTGCTGGAAAATGTTGATGATGATTTATTATCGTTTAGATTGCCCGTACTGATCTCGTACTGAGCCCATACTGAACTCTGAGCAAAACTTAAAAAAGGAGCCGTGCGGATCCGGTACTGGTGGATCATCCTGTAGTCGAGCTGCTTGACTAAAGGGTGAAATAGAGGTGCAGAATAGAAAAGCACCTCTATTCTGCAAATGTACAACTTATTCCCAAGATTCCACTATTTAGAATCCACATTCAACGGACTCTTTGACACACTCCCTGTCTTGAAATCCCTGCTGAACGGTCTGCTGTGTGACCCCTCTGTAATTGGAGCACACTCTCCAGTCCCCCTTTTTGAACAGGGTGACCACCACCCCAGTCTTCCAATCCAGGGGAACTTTCCCCAATGTCCATGCAATATTACAAAGTTGCATTAACCAACATCCAACATCTAAAACATCCAGAGCCTTAAGGAACTCCGGGCGAATCTCCTCCATCCCCAGGGCCTTACCACGAGGAGACCTTTAACCAACTCGGCGACCTCATCCCCAGAGATTGGAGAACCCGACCCAGAGTCCCGAGGCTCCACTTCCTCAATGAAAGACATGTTGGATGGAGGAGATCTTTGAAGTACTCTGCCCACCAGCCCACAATGTCCCGACTCGAGGTCAGCAGAACACCATCCCCATTATAAACAGTGTTGGTGCTGTACCACTTGCTCCTCCTGAGACACCGGATGTTGGACCGTGCCGCAGTATTTCTCCATGGCCTCTCCGAACTCCTCCCATGCCCGAGTTTTTGTCTCTGCGACCATCACAGCTGTATGCCTCTTGGACTGCCGGCACCCATCAGCTTCTTCTGGGGTCCCACAGGCCAAAAAGGCCATATAGGACTCCTTCTTCACCCTGACAGCATCCCTCACCGAAGGTGTCCACCAACAGGTTCCAGGGTTGCCGCCATAACAGGCACTGACAATCTTACACACATCTCCGTTAAGCCGTCTTGACAATGTAGCCGCGGAAAATGGTCCACTCAGACCCAATGTCCCCCATCTCCCACAGAACATATTCAAAGTTCCCCCAGAGGTGGGAGTTAAACTTCCGTCTCACTGGAGACTCTGCCAGATGTTCCCAGCAGTTCCTCATAATATGTTTGGGCCTGACAGGTCCTCCCCCACCACTGGAGCCAACTTACATCTTTTCAGATCTGTAACGTGATGAAACAATGACAAAGTGGATTATTGAACTGCAGCCTATGGTGTCCTGGTGCCAAGTGGACACCTTCGTTATGGACAATCACAGAAGCACAGAAGTCCAAAAACAGAACATCACTCAAGTTTAGATCAGGGAAGGGGGCAATCTTGCGGGGTGGGACTGACTACATGGGTTGGGCAAACCATGTAGATAAATAAAACAAACTCTGGTCCACCTACAAAAGATAGTCTCAGTTCGGTTGAAGTGAACTCTGGTGCCATCCACAAATGCATATGTATATGCAAGCAGACCAGAGACTGCTCCAACAGCAGGAAGTGGACTGCAGCTCAGGGCACTCTGGGTAAATACAACCAAAACAAATTTGTGAGCTTAGCAATGGTAAGATAAATGGCTGTTTACTAGAAACAAAAGAAAAATTCTACAGTCACTAAAGTTTGACGCTACTCCATTTTCGTTTATGTCTTCTTCAGTACTTTTTGAGTCAGCTGGTTCTTGGTTGCAGCGCCACCACAGGATGAAGAGGGGAAGATGTTTCTCAAAGGGTTTGTTTGGTTTGATGCAGTGCAGAGGAAAGAGAACCACAACAATTGAAAATGTAACAAATGTAGTAATTTTGTTCTCCAATTGAACTGAGTCTACTGGACTATCAGTTGTGAAAATACTCCTAGACACTGATTGATTGGCAGCTAAACATGAAGGTGTTCCTCTCATCTACTGGCACTTTAGGTCTTTTCTGGATTTCTTTTCCAGAATTTTCTAGGTATGACTTTCAGGTGTTCCAATACATAGTTATTTTTAGGTCACACAAACCCCTTTGTTCTCCGCTCATTCATTTTCAAACTTTGCTGAAGACAGAGTGCACAACATCCTTATTATCATTCACTTGGAAAGATTTCAGGGACTATTATCCTAAGAAATCAGGATTTGTTTATCATATAGGAATCGTGTGAATCATAGATAGGCCCCAGGTCCTGTTCCACTAGGACCTGGGGCCTCATGCATTAAAGAATGCGCAGGTTTCACACTAAAACATGGCATACAGAAAAATTTAGAAAAGTGCAGCGCACAAAGGAAATCAGAATCATAAAGTCATGCACACACCTAACTCTAGCCCTTATAAATCCTAATTTGCGGGAAATAGAGGAGCTGCTGGTCCGCCTGTCGCCACCCATAAATACATATGTAAATTAGTATAAATACCTGGAAGTCTGCCACCGCGTGGGGCAATAACCATGGCAACGTCCATGTATGAGTATTTATAATAAAAGTAATTATTATATATTTTATTTAAAAGTTGTTTTCTTTTGAGGTGTTTCACAAGAATAAAATTAATACATTTTAGAGTAAAAAAAAAGTACAAATACAATAAATGAAGAGATAGTGCAAATCCCTGTTTGAACAGTAGCAGGTTCAGGCGGATTTAAAGACAGACGGAGAGTCATTGAGTGGGGAATGTGCACATTTATTCTAAATAGTGGAATCATCTGCATAAGTTGTACATTTAGAGATGCTTTCTATCCATAAAGGCGCTTTCACAAAGCGGGAGGCATGACTGAAAGATGACTGCAGCTGGACCGGAACCGCTCAGCTCCTTTAAGTTTTGCTCAGAGCTCCAAGATGATCAGTCTGGGTTAATCGAAACACTAATAACCCATCATCAACATTTCCCAGATGATAAATAAGATCTCTGTACTCACGCTCCCTTTGAATCCTTCCTTTGGCGATGTTCTCCATCAGAGCCAAAGCTCCTCAATTATGCGGCACATCTTTGCGCTGCTACTTTTATACATGTGATTGTCTACGCACCTTAAAAATAATCAAACCTCACCTGCTTGATGTTAACCTGCTGAAAGACCCTGTTTTCTTTTTTTTAGTGAGAATGAAATGGCCCCATAGATGCATTTCATGTGCTTTGGCACTATTGAGAGGATAATTAACACCTGTAGCTCGTTGTCTCCTCTCTAGTTCCCCGGGTCGAGGGTTTCCCCGTGCGTAAGGGCAGTTCACAACATTCACGGTTCTACTTCAAACATATCCAGAGTTTATTCAGACAAACAAATGCATCAAATCACACCAATGACATACCAGAATCATCAGAAACTCAAAACCACAAGACAGACATCAATCACCTGAAAGAAACAGAAAAATGCACAAATACAAGCGATCTGATTAATTATTTCAGCTCCGAAACTTTTAAAGTAAGATTTGTTCTCTTCTCTAATTTATGCAGTCTGGGAGGTCCCTGCTCCCTAATTAGAATAAGTTTCAAATTTCAAAGGTAAGATGCTCCAAATGTTTTATGACTGTCGTTGCTGGGCTGGTGAATCCTGAGAGAAACAGCATTTCACACCTCTGTGTGAGATCCTAGAATCTCTTCAGGTGTCCTCTCCCTCAAACACATGACAAAGGCCCCAACCCTTATATGGGTTCACGAAACAGTTATCTCCACGCAGACCCCCTCCTTCTGTCCCAGCACAGATGCTGGCTGCATACCAAGCACAGCAGGAGGCTGATGGTTCAGAGTTCTCTAACCCAGAATATCAAAAAAGGTTGATATGGATCTAAGAACTGGCGCAATTATCTTCTACTGATCAGATTATGTTGATTAAGCCACGAATTTAAATCTAACTTAAAATTGAGCCCTATTCAAGGCAATGTTGATCTGTCTAATATTTAAACATGTGCTTAAAGTTAAAACTAGCATAATTGCATTATAATTTCCAACAGCACACAGCAGCAAGTTACATCTTCATGAGACAAAAACTGATGAAAAGTACTATTTATGTTGTAGTGAGGTTTTCACATCCTTTTATTTTTATTTTTTCTATTTTGTTACGTTATTGTCTGAGGATAAGTGCAGTTCAGTTTCATCGTTTACATTTAAACAATAAAATATTAAAACCATTAAAAAAACATCAGGTTTGATGCTTCTTGGTCTAAATAATTGAAGGTAGTCAGATTTCAGTGTATCTGTGTGAGTTTTGACGCTTTGTCGTTTGATATTGTTCACAGAAAAGGTTTGCGTGGCTGCCGCACATTTTCTATGACGCAAAGTTAATTTTTATACATGCCGAGTTGTGCATAAAATATGATGCCGCACATTTTTTGTGTGCACGCCGCTCAGGGGCCTTTTTGTGCGCACGCTGCTCATAGCTCTGAGCTCAGTTCAAACCCCACTATGAACTGTGGGGTTTAATCTTTTGACCCAGCCATTAGGAAAACTGAACTTTGACGCTTCAAACGGAGAGCCGCTCTGAGATCTGTGCCGTGCTCTGGACTGACCGCTTAAATGGATGAAGGGGCTGTGTGGGCCCTTCACACAGCCCCTTCTGTCAGAGAGAGCGAGGCCGAGATGGAGGAGAGAGGGATGTCGGAGAGCGTCAGAGAGGGAATACCAAGAAGAGAGTTAAGGGAATGATGGAGTGGCGCAATGGCCCCACACAAAACCCTATTTCTTCAGTTTTTCTTTCTCTAACTTCTGCTGTCTCTCAATTTCTACCGGTTTTCATCGCCATCGTTATTTGAAATTGTCTAAATGTGAACTCAGCAGCTGAACATCTAAAGTGGAATAGTTTTTTAAATTGTATTTGCAATTTTATATAACTGGATGTGAATAAATCAAGTTCATCTTTGTAAAGATTATATCTTTACAAACTTTACAAAGGTTATATCTTTACAAAGATGTCATTTATAGCATTGAAATAATTTTTTCTAAGCTGAAGTTATTTAATCAACAAACTTATTTTAAAATGCTGTAATATGGAGTGAAAATAGTCTCAAAAGATTTGTAACTCGTAAAAAGGATTTGTAACTCGTGTGAAAAAGATTTGTGTGTGAAAAATAGATTTGTAACTCGTGTAAGCATCAAACCTTTTCCTATGCCTACAAATGCTGAAAAAGTATGCACGAGTCACCAGATACACACACACAAAACTGCAGTTACGTACAGATCCAGTTACGAGGCCACAACTACTTTTGGGACTCATGGTCGTGGTGGTGGTCTTCTGGCCCTCAGAAGTTAGTGGATGTTCCGGATGGCTCTACCTGCAGCCGAGTTCTCCTGAGGTTCGGGACATGCGGTTCTGGAGGCGTAGCAGCAGGACGGCCCTGTTCCAGTGTTAAACCCGTCAGTTCGGTCACCTTGTCTCGGTTCCGAGACCTTATGGACCCATCCCTCAGAGTTTTACCTCCAGCCGAAATATCACCTTAGTTCTGATTTAGTTCGGATCACTGAGATCTGTGACCCGGACTCTCCAGAACCCATTATTATCCCGTTTACTTGTAAAATTAGAGGTTCTGTTAGTGCGGTTCGGCGCTGATAGCTCCGTTCTGCCGCTGCAGATGGCAGAAGTAAGTGGATGTTAAAACTTGTAAGTTTTACCCTCAGAAGTAAGCGGACTACCCTTCTGAGGATAGACCAGGATCACTGGTTCCGACCCGACCCGCTATTATGGAGTGTTTCACTGAACGCTTCTCCCAGTCAGAGCAGAATAAACTTCCGCCACCTAGTGGTCGAATCTTTTACCAATGTAATTACAGTTGTACCAGTCACAAACGAGGAATCGTATATAAACAATATTAAAAATTAGATGTGGGTCTAATGACATATATATTTTTCACAAAAATATGTCTTAGCCACGAGACGAAACAAGCAGAGAGGGAAATACCTGTTGAACTATGGAAAAAAACAATTTCCGAAGTAAACTCAGATGTCCGAGCTTTTAGTAGCATGTAAACGCACCATCTACAACACAAATCAGGGAGGCGTGAAAATGAGTTGTGGCCTCGTAACTGGATTTGTACGTAACTGCAGTTTTGTGTGTGTGTGTATCTGGTGACTCGTGCGTACTTTTTCAACATTTGTAGGCATAGGAAAAGGTTTGATGTTTACACGAGTTACAAATCTATTTTTCACGCACAAATCTTTTTCACACGGGTTACAAATCTTTTGAGACTATTTTTACTCCATACTGTAATTAGAGCTGAACTGTGCTGTATGCAGTGATGGCATTGCTACTTTGAAAAAGTAACTTAAATGACTGATTACTTGATTTGGAAAGTAACTAAGTTAGATTATAAGTTACTTTTTAAGTCACTTCAGCAGGTGCTGACAACAATCCTCCATTGAGCTTTGCCAATCCAAGTTATTTTACCTGAGATAACCTGAGCTATTCAGGTTGAGCTGATGGGGAGATTGTTTAATGGTTTCAGCCGTCCCAAAAAAGCAAACAGTAATTTTGCGGGTTTTTGTGTGCTCCACCATTGTCTGTTAACCTCTAAATCGGATTTTAGAGCTCCTCCTGTAGTGCCTTGTGGACCACTGGGGGGCGCCCGTGGAGCACCAGTGGTACAGGGACCACAGTTTAATGGTAGAAAATCCTATCTCGGGTCAGGATGTCCTAACTGATCGAAGCCATTGTGAAACCCTGTACATTCCATGGAAAACCTAAATGAAGCATTGTAACGTATTTAGCTTGACCTCATGTTGCTGCTGAGAGTTGCTCATTGCTAGTAGAGCTATGGAGTTTTCTCCTTATTACTGCATCAATCCAACAGACCCTCCATCGCTATAAATGTTTGAACAAGATACATAACTTCTGTTTTATGTTTTGCAAAAACCACTGTTGTCGACTGATTTCTGTTTTTTCCCCCAAAAACCTCTGAGCGTTTTATTACTTTAAGTGTGGAATAATAATTTTTGGTTCCAAGTTGGAAAAAAAGTCAGTATAATCTGCAGCAATGCAGAAAAAACAAGGCTGAATCCTGTGGTTTCATATTGGTATTTGATTGGCTCAGCTTCAGAGGGTCAAGATTTTGTTATCAATTTGTTTTGCCACCAACACAGACATTTCTTTCATTTCTTGTTTGTATTTTGCTGTTTACGTGAAAGAAAAAGGTGATTCTGGGACTCAACATTCATAAGAAAAGGTGGGAATCTCCATAGCAGACAGTTCAATAAAATTCAAGTTTTTGGTTCTTACTCAGCAGGTCCGATTTTCTAGAATTTCAATCCATCAAGTAAACCTAAAGGCAAGATTGGAGTACTACAAATATCTTCTAAAATGGTCCATCTTTAATCATTTCAAGAACACAAAAAGTGTAAAACAAAATAAACTGCAAATAGCGGATAATGAACAGTTTCTTCCAGCTCTTCTTTGTGAGGTGCAGCTGCCAGTTCTGTTCTGCTTCTCACACTGATACACAAACCCTGAGCTGTGGGAGAGCTGGGGGTGACAACATCCTACTGGACAAGTGTGTGGGCGTGGGTGTGTGCCCACACCCACATGTGGTGTGTACAGCAGGGCAGAAAGGGAAGATGGTTCAACTGAGTGCCTTTGATGCTGGGATGGTTAAAGGTGCTGAATGGATTGTAGTTTTGAGTTACAAGTAAACACCATGGCACATGCACACACTTGTTTGCCATGCTATCTTTGTGGGGATTTTCCATTGACTTCCATTCATTTCTATAGCCTAATCGTAACCAAAACCCAATTCACCCCTTAGTCCGACACCTTACACCTAACCCAAATACAGCATTTCCCCTCATGGGGCCCAGGATTCGGCGAGGACCCACAATGAAATATGTGTCAGGAAAATGGTCCCCACGAGGTACATGGTCCACATACACAAAGAATATCCTATGAGAGTGAGTGCTTATATCATAATCCTCTTTATAATTTTTTCACAGTGTGGGATCTTCTTGCTTTGACTCAACAGTGACTAAGTTGACAAGTTGTCTTTGTCAACGGGGAATGTGTTAGTGCAGCTCAAGCCTGTAAAAATCCTGCGTCACATTTGGATCTACACTGCTTTTCAGACTCCTGTTCTTCCCACCCAGACATGGAATCAGACCAGAGGAAACTGAGCAACCTGAACAAGAGCAGTTAGTTTGCATACTTTAGATCAACATTAGATTGTTTTTCTTATTTTGCTCTTTCCTTTGGTTTGTTATTTTGTGTTTGTATTTCCTTTTAATTCCTGTAAAGCACTTTGTATTGCCTGGTTGCTGAAAATGTGCTATATAAATGAAACTACCTTTGGACATAATTGACAACGATGAAGAGGATCTCTAAGCTGACCGAGGTTTCAATATTAACAGTTTCAAGGAGTGAGAAGAAGCAGAAGAGCTGAGTAATGCATGAAATGTGTGTCTGACTGGAGTTTAGTAGGAGAACAGGATGTAAAAAGATGGAGACATCACAGAAATGGAAAACTGCTTAACATTTTGCCAAAGATAAGCGATGTGGTAAAATTGCACTGTAAGATTGGCTAAAAATTCAATAAAAAGAGCAACAGGTGTCTTAAGATGTGCCTATGTCTAATATTTCTTATTTGATCTTAAAGAAAGATTAGTGGGAAATGATTGACTCGTCAGAAATGAGACATGTCAACGATGGGAGTGTCCTGTTACAGCGGGGAAGATTTTTCCCATTATTGTGTCCTGTCAGGCTCTGTGGCGCTCAGGACTGTTGCCTGAATGTCGAAGTGCAGCCAACAGATTTAGTTTACAATCGGAACACAGTGATTTTTGCTATGACTCTCCGTAGCAAAAATTGGACATCAGTTTCATTTCTCTTACCTGTTCCTGGATTTTTCTGTGGAATGTGATCCCAGTTTATTCACGGAAAGCCCATCTTTTCACAGATATTATCATTGAGCATAGCTAGAATATTCAAAAGAAAATGCAGCTTGAGAAGCTGAAGTAGTCTCAGTGCTAAAAGCTATTGAAAGGCTTTTGCAAAACATCCATTTTGCCTTTGATCTGATTGGCTGCTACTCCCAAGGATGGAGATGAGGAAGACTCTGGATGCTAGCTTCTGTACAGCACTAAGAAAGTTCCCACTGTGCGTATTAATACATGTGAAGATATAATGAGTGGTTTAAAATTAAAAAATATGCAGCTATGCAGCTGTAAGCATTCTTCAAGGAGGTTTGAAGAGTTAGCAGATTTGATGTGTTTGTGGGGGCTGTGGTCCCGAACGCTCATGATAGCAGGACTGGAGTCAACATGGTGTAACTCCGCCAATCTTTGTAAAATGTCTGATATTTCTTAACAGATCTTTTTGAATGCATAAAATAAATGTTCTCAAAGTCAACACTAGATTTCAAAAAATATATTTCTTGTGTAATTACCCAACAGCAGTAAGAGACAACTTTACGTTGTCTTTTTTATACATTGTTATCATAAAAATTGAAGACGATGAAGCCTAAACCCACATATATTAGTTTAAATGTGGTACCACATCCTTTCATTTTTCCAAAGGGTAAAGAAAAGATGAATCAACAATAAGAGCCACATAAAAAAAAAGAGAGAACTTGGAAGAAAAAAAACCCTAAATATCCTGCTTAACATACAGATAAAAAACATCTATGTGGTTATCATTAGTTTCAGATCTATAATAGTACTTCAAGATTTTATATAAAAAGTAATAATTTTTTACTTGTAACAGTAATAACCTGAAGTGTTGCTTCTCAGTAGTAAAACAGCATCAGATGTGCGAATTTGTTTGAGCCATCGATTGGAACATTTCAACCCTTTGGCCATGTTCCGGAAAGAGCAATGAACACACACAGACACACACACGCACACACCCCGAGAGGTGTAGGCAGCCACTGGTCTGCCTCTGACACACACCTGGACACGCACACACACAGCCTGGGGCTTTAAAACAGCCTGTCTTGGATGTTGTGACTCTGGCATCAGTCTCTGCTGCTTCCCTCCCTCTGTGTAAACCAGCACAGCTTCTCCTCTCTCACTTTCATTCATTTCTCTCATTCGCTGTCCATCCACCTGCTGTTTGTTGTCTCGGTGTGGTGACTCGGGGCCTACACTCACTTTTTTTTGTTTTGTTCCCACTGCGCTTCTGATTTCCTTCCTGTTTTTCTCTCTGTCCTCACAGCAGCACTGTTCCAGTTGGCTCCTGCCTGTTGAGATGCTGCAAACGGAAACACAGTGAAGGGGTTCATGCTGATGAAATTGATCTGCTCAGGTAAGGCATACATTTCTAGGGGGGTTATTTTTGTTAATTTGTCTCCTGAAGTTACAGGAAGTATGATTTCCACTCCGAGAGAACTATGTATGTGTGTTTTTGTCCATGAATGACACTTACTGTGATTCATTTAATGTTGGAGGAGGAAGGTGACAGACAGCCTCATCTGGGAAATAAAAAGAAGATGAGACAGCAAAGGGTCTCATTTTAAAGCGGTTTGATAGAAAACGTAGCAGAACCTAACGGGACAAATAAAGTAGCAGCTTTCAAAAGGTCAAATCAGAATCAGTGATTTCTTAAAGTCCATGTGAAGATTTTCCTTGTTTTAAAACTAAAATTAAAGTAATCCTGCACTGAAAGTCTTTCAAACTTATTTTTTGAGGAAGAAAAAAGGACAAACACGGCTCGCTTTATCCAGTTCATGAACGAAAATATGAACAATAATATATTAAACCTTGCAAAAGTGCAGTGTCTAGCTAGATTTTTTGGGCGGAATATGTCATATTAAAACAACAAACTTCACTTTATGTCATGAGGACTTTATGTGGCAGACCAACAAAAAGCAGAAAATGATTATGAATAATTAGAAGGAAAATAATACATTTTATTTTTTGTTTCGTTTTTTAACAAAAAAGAATCCAAAATGTTTCCTGTATTACTTTGTATTCTTTGTAAAATACTGTAGCTGTCATGAACATCAGTTGTTGCCACGGATTCTCAGCTGGATTTGGACTTTGACTAGGCCGATATAACACACTCTGATCTAAATTCCCCTATTGCAGCTCCTGGTGCAGGTTAAGGTTGTCCTGTCCATCTTAAGTTTTTTTTGTTTTGTTTTGTTTTGTGTTATTTTTTTTTACAGTATTTTGCCATCAGCATCTCGCCTCTCCCTGCTGATGAAAAACATTTTACGACATGATGCTGCCACCACCATGTTTCTCTTCCAAAAGTCAATCGATTTTATGATTGTTTTTGCAGTTGCTTCCTGGAAGCGTCGTCTCTGTTGAGGTTTTAAATTTCACCCAGTCATGTGTGCCGTGCGCTATGCGCAAGCTTGATGCTACAAAACTTACCAGAAGTTGAGTGTAAACCGCTTTGCTCACTTCCTCCCAGGCAGACTGTACTGCTGCAGAACATCTCCTCCTTCATTCACAACTTCTTCTTCTGTTCGCTGATTGGCCTGGTGGAAAATCTACTGGAGACGGTCCATTTCTATGGGAGAAATCCCAGACGCAATGGTGAAGGGTGATGAATCAAGACGAATTGTGTAGAAAAGCAATGGCCAGGAGTAAGAAATACTGCCACCTGCAGGAGAGCTTTGGCAGGCCAGCCTCACCGTCTCTGGGCTGGGGAGTAACACCTCAATGATTTCCTGGGTCAACAGCAACCTTTGTCTGCACACAGGTCGTCTGCAGACAGGTAATCTGGCGCAGAACGCTTGGTGAAGGGCTCGGAGGAGCCTCTGTGCTAATGTGTTCTCCTTTTGCAAAATGGATGCATTCTCCATTTGCAAAAGCGTGGCCATAAAACTTACTATGTTGTCTGTGGTTCTTTTATGAAGGTTCAAAAAATACCCATCACGCAATTTTGCATTGGTGTGAAAAAATATGGATATCTCTGGATTTTGAGTTAATTCTGTGATCTTGAAATCACAAAAACCTGAAAAGCCCATGACTGTTAGATATTTAAAGCTTTTATATTGTTTAAAACTGAACTCTGAAACAAATTCATCAGGACCTGCTGTTTCCTGGACTTCATGATGTCGTTTGTTCACTGTGTTCAACTTTATGTCCTCTGTGCCTTACAGCGCCTTCGCTTGTTGTTTTGTGTCCTTGTAGGTTTTCTACTTATAGGGTTTTTTTACACCAGAATTACACATTTTCAAACTCCACAGAACAAGGAAGACATATTTATAGCCTTATAGTCTTAATAAAAGATGAGTCAGTGGCTTATGCTGACCGCTGGGGGCAAGAAAGAGGCACAGAAGGAAGGAGGAGCGGATGGATGGATGGATGGATGGATGGATGGATGGATGGATGGATGCTGTGTTTTCATTACATGATTGTCCTTCATGTAAATGACTTTCCCCTTCTTTTGTCATACAAATCACTTCTGCTTCTTCTCGGGTGGACTTTGCTGCCTTCCTCCTTTTCGCTGCCTGTTTAATGTCTCTCCAGTCTCCCTTCAAGACTCTTTACTTGTTCTCTTCCCACTGTCTGATCTATTATTCACATCCCTCTCTGTCTCTTTCTCTCTGACACCTGAAATCTCTCCATCCCCTCCAGGGCGTTTTAGAGCCCCACCAGCAGCGCTTCCCCTTCTAGGAGATACAGACTAGAACAAATAAAAGAATAGAGCCAATAAAAGGCTGATAAAATGCTTCAGGAAGCGGTGATAAAACTTCCTAAGGTTGTATTGTGCTGGCTGACATTTTACAGACTGTCTCTGCAAGTTCTAGAATGAAAGCATTTCCAAAAAAAGAAATGTGGGAAATGACAACAGTTGCTTTCTGTTTGAACTGTTAGGAACACAGAGATAATGCAACACACAGAATGTCACATGAAAAGAAAAAAAAAATTTCATGTTCACTATTGTCACCCATCCTGTACGACTAACAATTTAATTGGACTTTTTTCCAATTTTAGAACAAGCCACAACATTGCAACAAAAAAGTCAAAGAAGAACAAAATCAATTAATGAATTAATGAACTGTGCTTGTTTGCATAGCACATTTCAGGAACTCAGCAGTTCAGAATGCTTTACAATGTGAAAATATAAAAAACAGATATCATAAACACAACATTGAGTCAACAGTTGTGATAACCAGTAACAGATTTTACATTTTGACAAGTGCTGTCGTTAAAATCATTGCTACACATAAGATTATTGATCAATGTTAAATTGGTTATGTTTCAAAAGCAATTCTGACCTGCTGGGATTTTATTCTGGAATTAAAGAAACTCAGTGTTTCGGTGGTTTTACAGTTTTCTGGAAGCTTGTTCCAGGGTTTTGGTGCATAGAAGCTGAATGCAGCTTCTCCTCATTTGGTTTTGGTTCTGGGGATGCAGAGCAGACCAGAACTAGAACTAGAACCCGAAGACCTGAGAGGTTCTGGAAGGTTCTGCCTAAATTCTCAGCTAATTTCTGGTGGCCATCTATGCACAAAGACGTAAAGGAATATGTTTTGGCCTGCTCAGTGTGTGCTCGTAACAAACCTTCTCACCAATCTTCTGCCGGGTTACTCCAGCCGTTACCTGTACTCAGATGTCGATGGTCTAATATCGCTGTTGACTTTGTCGCTGGACTCCCCACTTCTAAAGGTACGACAACAATCTTAACCATTGTAGACCGTTTCTCCAAATTATGTCATCTCGTTCCTTTGAGAAAACTTCCATCCGCATTTCAGACAGCACAACTCCTGGTGAAACACGTTTTTAAGCTTCATGGGATCCCAGAGGAGATTTTGTCATACCTCGGACCGCAACTTACAGCTCAGGTTTGGAGACATTTTTGTACTGCTCTTGGAGCTACAACATCTCTTACCTCAGGCTATCACCTGCAGTCTAATGGACAGACAGAACGACTGAACCAAGAACTGCAATCAACCCTCAGATGTCACACCTCATCCAGCCAGTTGAACTGGAGCCAATATCTACCATGGGTAGAGTATGCACACAATTCACATGTTTCATCTGCCACAGGTTTGTCCCCTTTTGAGGTCTCTCTGGGTTACCAGCCCTACTATTTCCCCTCTGATGAGAATATTGCAGTCACTTCTGTCCAGCACCATATCCGTCGTTGTAAGAATATTTAGAACCGCACCATCACCGCCTTCAACCATACCGCCGATCAGAATCGCCTCTTTGCTGACCGAAGAAGACGACCTGCTCCTTCCTACTCTGCTGGACAGAAGGTTTGGCTTTCCACGAAGGATATACCATTGAAATCGATGTCCAAGAAACTCTCCCCCGTTAGATTGGCCCATATAAAGTTGAATCCATTGTAAACCCATCTTCAGTCCATCTCAGCCTACCTTCGTGTCCACTCCACCTTCCACATGTCCCAGGTCAAGCCCGTCCAAACCAGCTCTTTGTGCCCTCCTTCCAAGCCCCCTCCGCCCGCCTGGGTCATTGACGGACACCCTGACTACAAGCTGCGCTGGGTCCACTCCACTTGTGGGTCCCTCGAACTTTTATTCTAGACCCTTCCCTTATCTCAGATTATTAGGCTTCCCTTCCTTCTGGGTCCTCTGGACCGCCAGGTGGCGGTCATCGAGGGGGGAGCACTGTTGGCTTCCCGCTTCCTCCTTCTCTGCCCCCGTACCTGAACTTACCTGTCCGCCCTCCGCCGCAGTCCCTGCCTCCAACTCGCAGCTACTCCTCCTGGATCTACACCCTGGTAACCTCGACCATTCCCCTCTCCATCTGAGTTTGGGTCAGCACAAGTAAGGACTTTAAATCATTTGAACATTTCTTGAGTCCCACTTCCCCTGAACTCACCATCTCTCTTCTGTGTTCAGTTTCCTGGAGTTCCTGGCCGAACCCCCTAGACATCGGAGGACCAGTATATTGTCATTGTTTGGTTAAAAGAAATAAATCTCTTTTATTATCTGAGTTTTCTGTTTTGTGTGATCTGCATGTGGGTTAGAAAATTAGAGACAATCATGACAGTCACTTGTTAAATCAACTTTAAAAACTTCAAGTTGAATTGCACTTCTAAGGCAGAAGGTGGATTTTATTTTCAAGTCAAACCACCTTCAACTGTTTCACAGTGTACAGATGGCATGTTTAAAAAGGAAGATTTCCAGCCTACCTTCCAGGTGCTGGGTCTGACTTCAATACCTTGTTGTATGAGTCAACCTAGTGTTGAATCATGATTCTATTTCTTCCTCACGACTTCAGTCCCTTTTCCAGGTTAATCCGTCCAATTTTTTTATTTTTTCATTTTCTTCTCACTCCCCCCATTAATGACATTGATGGCCAGGAGCGGGCCTTCTTTAACTTTCCTTTCTGTCTGCGTGATCATCTCTGCAGGTTTTTGTTCATCCTTCACTTCGGTGACATCTACTCCCACTGAGTAGACCCCTTAAACAGGAGTGCTACCATCTTTTCAGCCAGTTTCACTCCTCTGGTTGAGCCTGGATCCAGGAGCTCTCCCACCCGCAAGCAAGCATCTTTGGGCCTTGCTCATCGGGTTAGAAACATGTCTTTGATGCAGCCAGATACTCTGCTACTTTTTGCTTTGGTCTGCCACAGCTTCCTACCCACGCGTACAAAGCTGTAGTGAAGTAATGCAATCTGGTGCCTTGGACATTCTTCTCTTTCGGTATTTCAGGCAAATCCTCCAACATGAGATCTGGGTTATTGATAACCTCCATCACCCACATCCCCCAGGTTGTTAAGTTCCAGGACCCTGTCCATCCATATTCGCAGGCCTGCTCTCTGATGTCATCAGGCAGCTGTTTTAGCCCCCTCCAACGCCCTCAAGTGTGGCACAAACATTGAACCAGGGGGAACTGAGTGGTGCATGGGTGCATCCTATGGCCACTCATCTGAAACCGATTCAAATAGCAAGTCATGCTGCCAGGTCATCATGGAAACAGGCTGCTGGCCACCCTCCTACTGGGCACAGAGTTCTTGGTATAGAGGGGGTGTGGAGGACTGAACCTCCTGCTCACTGCGCACTTCAGGCTCTGCCCTTCCTCTTCTGGCAGATGAACTTTGGTGGCTGCCTGCAGCTCAAAAGCTCTGAACGTGACAAAAACTTCCTTGTTCGTCATCCACATGTGTGTACCACTTGCAGCAGGACCCCCTTTCTGATGCGTCTCACATAGTTCAATTTTGCCGTCCCACAAGCAGTGAAATTCAGGTACTTGATCCGTCAGGTCCAATTGAGTGATGAAGATAATCCCGCGGTATGGCAGAAACCCCACACTGGCCACAAATCAGGTGATTGTAACCTTGACAGGTACACATTCCAACCTCTCCAACTCCCAGCGGTTCACCTGGGTTAGCAGAGGCCTGGCCCCTCCCATCTCATGATCTGCAGCTGGGGAACAAGCAGATCATGCAGCCAATTCTCAGCTGTTTCCATGATGACGTATCATCATGAGGAGATAGGAATCTTTGTTTAGCATAGTCCAATTTCCTCTCTGTCACCGAGATGCAACTTAGGAAACAAGTTTGAACGAGAGGACTTGGTTTAGCTCAAGAAACTAGTCAGCTAACCCACAGAAGGCAGAGAGGAGGAGCAATTACAAAGATTATCCTGGAAATGTTCTACAGGCGATAGAAGACCGACTTTGGCTTTGGTCTTTATGTGGCTCTGAAGGTTCAGGTCAGATCTTTGGTTTCCAGCTGGAATAACTGAAGGTGTGCGTTGACTCTAGATCTTTAACTCTAGATCATTCCTCTTTAGGTCCAGAGAGAATAACTTCAGTTTTGTTTATGTTCAGAAAGTTTTGACACATCCACACATTTATCTGTTCTCAGTGAATGGATGATTCAGAGTCACCTGTTGACTTCGTCATATTTTGTAAATATATATAGTTGCTAATGTCTATGTTGAATAAACTATTTTGCATTGAAGTTCTTATACTAAGTAAGAAACACAATGAAAAACATTAAAAACCAAACCGTGCCATCATCCTCCAACCACTTCCTGTCGTCTTCTTCTTCGTGGTTTGCACCAGCTGCAATATTCGATTGTTGATCTTGTGACTCGTGTGATGCATAAAAAGTGTTTCCATCACAGTTTTGTGACAGAATCCAGTCTTGATACTGAAAAAACCCCACCTCATCCTGGCAGCAAAACATTTATCAAAAAAGGTGAGTTTTTTCGAGACTGGTGTTTTTTCCATTCAGTGAATATTCTTTTTCGAAATATGCATTTATATATTCAGTTGTAACTCAGCTAATTTTTAGAAACCATATGATAAATGCCAACCTGTCCTGCAAACTTCTGCACTCTTTTTTTGTTTTTGTCTATCTAATAAAAGTCCTGTAAGTATAGTAAACGTACATGGGCCAGGGTTCATGCCCCGGCCCTTCGTATCAGATCTAGAGATATGTAGACGGCTATGCACAATCTACATATCAGAGCGCCAGCACCCTTTCACATCACATGAGGAAAATGAATGGATGATTCAGAAATGGAACCTGGTCCTGTTCTACCTCACTGCTCACATCATCCATCAGAAATGCACAAATCCCTTCCTTTCCCATGCCAAGCTGTCCATCATAACATTCCCTGCTTATGGAAATAAGAGAGGAAAAACTGCATTCACCAGCACGTTACCTCCCATCCCGTCCGTCTGTCTGCCTCTCTCTGACTGCCCTACCAGTCGCACGCCTGCCCTCTCATCCAATCTCTGTGTGAGGTCATTTATTTGGATTTATTTGAATGGATAGGAAGCGTGTGTGTGTGAGTAACAGACAGATTTCATGGCCTGCCGCGTTAGCTAATACCAAGGCTGTTCCAGCTCACTGGGTCACTATCAGGGCCCCGCAAACAATTAATACACGCCACAGGTGGGTAGCTTCATGTGTGTGACTTTGGAAGGAAACTGGTTTTAAAGCCAGGAAGGATGAGCAAGAGGAGACGGTCCAGAGAGGCTGAGTGTGTTTGAGCAAAACCATTTTACAACAGACTTTTAGGGTCAAAAAGAATATTACAAGAATAGAGTCATAATATCTCGCGATTAAATTCATAATTATGAGAATTAAGTAAGACTATAACTGTATCCTCAAAATATTTCTCTTATTATTATGACTTCCATCCATTTTCCTACTCCCTTGTCCCTTCCTGGGGTCTGGAGGGTTGCTGGTGCCTATCTCCAGCTATCGTTTCGGGCGAGAGGCGGGGTCACCCTGGACAGGTCGCCAGTCTGTCGCAGGGCAACACGGAGACAGACAGGACAAACAAACATGCAGACACACACTCGCACCTAGGGACAATTTAGAGAGGCCAATCAACCTGACAGTCATGTTTTTGGACTGTGGGAGGAAGCCGGAGTACCCGGAGAGAACCCACACATGCCCAGGGAGAACATGCAAACTCCATGCAGAAGGACCGGAGCCAGGAATCGAACCCAGAACCTTCTTGCTGCAAGGCAACAGCTCTACCAGCTGCGCCACTGGGCAGCCCATTGTTATGACTTTATTCTCGTAATTTTATTCTGGAAATACTCCTATTTCTATTGCTCCGTTGTACCTTTTGACCTCAACAGCAGGAAGGGAGGAGTTTTATCAACATAACTAAACTTACAAAAACTGAATATTTTTTAAAAACATTGCCAGCATTGGCTAGCATGAGTAGCAACCAAACCTGCAGCTTAGCCATGGGACCATGGGACCGGGAAACAGGAGGAAGTGACAAAATGAGAGGAATATACAGCAAGGAAGGTGATTATTGAACATAGAAACATGTGGGGAATACTTAAAGGATGTTCTGAAGATGGACAGGCTGGGGCTTTCCAACACTCCAAAGCTCTCTGACGCCTCCTGAGGATGTGTGTTGGTTCATATGTCTGGTGTTTTTCTTGAGGGGAACAGAGCTACACATGAGCTTTAACACCATTAAACATTGGCTCTCCCCGTTCCTTGTCTCATCATTTTCCACTTTAGTAGCAGTTCTGAGAAAGAGGCTGTGAAGGGAAAGACAAGGCTTAAAGGCTGTGATGTGATTCACACTCAAGGAGAAAGAAACCATAGAAACAGAGCCTGTCGAGATCAGAGAGGAAACAGAAGTCAAGATTTCTCTGATATGTTATTATAACTGCTCTGTCTTTTATTTGTGAGGATGTTCCATGTTGAGCAGATTCTTTGGTAGCTTTACAGAGAAATAGAAAGATCTTCTCAGCAGATAGTCTCACAGATGGCCTGGAATAGGAAGTTTAAACACTGGAAGGTTCTTTGGGTTGATACCCTGCTCATTTCAAACAGTCACCTTGTTGGGATATTTACCAAGCTCTGTTGGTTTCATGCAGCTAACATGTTTAGATGTCAAATCAAGACAAAATTCTTACAGTAAATGGATATATCGACAAATACATTGTTCTATAATGATTTTAGAGTTAATTAGAAATATCAATCATTGTCCCATTTTATCGAAACTTTCTATCGAAAGTTACACAAATTTATGGGCAAAATTATAAACAAAGGCGAGATGACATACAGAAAACTGAAAATATACATTTTTGTTTCTCCTCAAATACATTAAAAGTCAAATAAATCAAACAGTGTTTTGCTGCAGTCCCAGTTTGATCGGCCCATTGTAGTTTTTTAAAATCTTAATTCTGTTGATTGTTGTTGCCTTTTTGTTTTCATGAGCAAAATAAAGACTTTCTGGATATCAAACTGTGATATAAAGAATCCGATCCTGATCTGTCCAGGACTTTTAAATGTTGAACCAGACGTGATACAACCCGAACTGAAAAGAACAGCATAGTGACACGTGTTCTTGCTAACAACAAAGCGCTAACTCATTTAACTGCTAATCTTTAGCCACTCATGGTGGCACCGCTAACAAATAACTGGCGCCTTCTCTGTTCCTCTGCTAGTTTTATTTACCAAGTAGCTGAAGTATTGCCTTATAAAAAATTGACTTTTGTTAGACGACTACGTTCTTACTTCAAAATAAGAGTCTCTAGAATTCAATGGACTGTGAAGCTGAGTCTGGAAATTTACAGATTAGTTTAAGTACTGTCTTTTTTTAATAAAAATTATTTGTAAAGAAAACATAAAGCAAAAGCAAAAGTGTATCAGGAAAATGTTATGCAACACACATAAACCTGTCCTATATCTGCAACTTGCATGAGAAATGCTGGAGTGATTTTGAGTAAGGGAAACAGACAACATTTAGCCTGTAGCTTAGTGAGTGTGTGCTTGAACTCCATTTCCTGCAGACTTCTTTACAAATGGCCAATCAGAATGGTGTTCACAAACAACCTGTCACAGACTGGTTGTAACTGAGCAAACAAAGTTGGATTTCCAACAATGGCTGACAAATCTCCAAAGTCTGTGGTTGGATTTATTTTCCATTTGGCTCACTGTCACCTAAGCAGGAAATAGACATGTCCAGTTTTAGATTCTGGCCATTTCTCCTGCTTTTATTTAAAGATGTAAATTTTTGAAAGCTATTGAAGATTTAAATGTACCATGAAAAACAAGGCTTTACTTGAATACTGATAAGTGTCTAATTTTTTCCACTTATTTTGTTAGTATTATTAATAATACTGTTAACTCTTATTGACTGATCCTACTATCCGACTGTTGGTAGGATTTGTTTCCCATTTGGTTCACTCAGTTCAGGTGGGTTACCAGGAACTGAAAATAGCAAACAGAGATTCTCAGTTTGAAGCAATAATTATTTCAACAGATATTCTTTCTGTTCTTCAAGCATTGACACATCCAGACCACAGGACACCTTGGAAATCTCCAAGGCCTCCTGCACCTGCTCATAGGAACAGTTCCCATCACAAAGACATTTTTCATCTGCTTTTCTGCCAAACGTATAAAAACAAAGTAAAATCATTTTTCAGGAGTTCACAAAAAATCCTAGAAGGTAATGAAGGAGAATATGGCTGTGACATTTCTTTCTGTTTTGTCATGAGACATACAAATTATAGAACGTCCAGATATATACATTTATAAAAACCAGTTAAAGTTAGTAACAAATATACACAAGTATCACAAATTGTAATCCTGGAATTCAACAGTAGCAGCTCAGGCATTCCTCAAAAACAGGTTTGTTGGAGTAAAAGCAGTTAGAATGGTCAGACCAAAGGACTTATTTTTAATAATAGGGAGAAAAATTGTAACAAAATGACTTTATTTTGAGTAACCTTGAAGTTATTGCTCTCCAGTCTCTTTTAAAGCCAATATCACTGTGTACTTGTTGGGTTTGGTCATCATTGGGAAAAGAGGTCAGACCAAGGAAGTATTTTAAAGCGAAAGTAGAAGCTTTAATCTCCAATCTGGCACCTTTCCAGATCATAAATGTAGAAACGCTTTACTGAGAACGTAAAGTAGGTGGCTTGTGAGTTTACACTCTGGTTTAGACAGAAGAGAAAAATAAGAGTAGAAGAAAAAACCGTTGCTGGCAGTTGCACGCTGAGAGAAAAGTAAGAATGTTATATGATTAACTCTGATGAACGGTTGACAGGATCAGGTTACTGCAAGGATCAGTGACCTGATCCTTGCAGTTAAATCAATTTCTGCTATGATTTTCTCTGGTTGTTTTTTTAGAACCACATTCAACTTGTAACATTGTCCAGCTGCGCACCACTGCAGGCCTGGATTGGATGCACTGAGCTCCAAATTTCAAACTGTTGTGAAAACGGGTTTGAACTGGTGAGATCTTTCCAGGTTGTTGCAGAAAACGGTTCATAAGAACCTGGGAGAAATAAGTAATCTTGTATTTTGATTATTATGTATGGTTGTAAAATGAATGATCATTGATTGAAAGTGTGAATCAAAGTAATAATCAAAATGATGAACTGAAAGTTAGTCAATGAAATTAAAACAGATGATTATTGAGGGAAAGAGGAACAAGTTGTTCTTATTTTCCCCGTGCTGAAGTCAAGTCAACAGGAAGATGCAGGCAGAGAATTAACGGACGACCGTACCCTGGAATCACAGAGGTGAAGACTCTGCACTGCTCTGGGGATAAGACCTGGATTAATCAGATATCACATTTTACAAATTACATATATGAACCTGGATTTAATAAATGACAATTCAATGCTTTTTTAAAACTTTATTCCATTTCTGAATTGCTCTGTAAACAGATTTTTGCAACAAATTTAATTGTACAATTAATTTAGTCTCTCCCCCAAAAAATAAAAAAAAATGCTTTCCTGCTATGATCACATGTTTTTGCATGTACATTTTCATTAATATGCACTTCTGAAACTAGAATAAAATAGAATTCAACTTTATTGTCATTGCCATGAGACAAGTACAAAGCAACTAAATGCAGTTTGCATTCAAGTTTTTTTAATGTACATTTGTAAGTATATGCAAATGTATGTGCTACAGTATGTGCTATGACTCTTCCAACAATAAGCAGTACAAAGTACAGAGAGTTGAGACAAATAGCTAAAAGTGCCGGTAAATAAGGTGAATAACAGTCCAAGTGTTTGATAAACTTGAATTGAAGAGTATCTGGTAAAATGATTATATATCTCACCAGAATAATTTAACTTTTCACAAAATGTCTACAGTCTCCTTGTTAGTATGACTTTGCTTATAAATATGAGGCCAAAGTAAAAGAGTGGTGCATTTCAATAACACTCACAGAGAAAGCACACGTTAACTCTAAATTTACTGGATCTACCTACACTTTTAACAAATCTGATTTGCCTGATTTATAATTACTATAAAATCATATCTAGAAAATATTCCTGTATTTTTCTATGAAAAAAAAAGAATTTTTTTATTTTAACAAATGACACTTTTTATTTCATAAATAGAAGTTATGCAACTCTCTCTATATTTTGTTTCAAAAATGTCACATTAGCATCACTGATGTAATTTAATCACACATTAGATTATACACTACACTTTTTGAAGGAAAATGCTCTCCCTGAATTTATTTAGGAATGTCAAACCCAGCACTATATATTTATATATATAAGAAATCCAAATTATGGATGAGAACCTTGACCTCACCTTTCATGGATACATATATATGCATACATATGTGTGTGTACCGTTATATGAACCACTGAGTCTTCATATACATATATTCATGGATGAACTCAAGGTTCTCATGCATGATTTGGATTTCTTAATGCCTGACTCAAGTCTGAGAGAAGAGTGTGTGAAGGAGGATTCAGACGGGATGAAGGCCTTAGAGGTGCAATATTGAGAAGAACACAGTGTTTTTGTAAATGATTCAAACAAAAATGTATGTTTTCATTAAAACATTTATTTCCTACTGCTGCTGCATCTTTGCGTCTCAATAATAAAGTGTTGGAGGATGTGGATAAATCATATTTTACAGACAGTAGGAAATCTTCTCCCAGGCATAGTGCTCTGTGCATTCATACTTTAAACATACAGTAGCACTCACTCAATCGCATTAAATCAGATGTTTGTATTGGAATGAGGTTGAATGTGGGTCACAGAACATTCCAGCATGTGAATATGGGTCAGAATACATCACAGTTGGACTTAATCTCCCTTCCTCTCTCCCAAGGACAGCAGGCAGAGAGACAGATTATCACACCCTGCTGGTCCATTTTCTTGCTTTCCTCCTGCTTAATCATTTGCCCGTTTTCAATGTATTCATCTCCCATGGCCCACAGCTCTTGTTACATCTATCTCCAGAACTAACTGTAGTTAGGATTCCAAACAGGAAAAATATCAAATCCTGTTTACATCTATGAACATTCTTAACATCCCTCTGCATGCTAACGGTCTGTCAGTGTAAAGATGAGCTGTCTGGGCCGTCGCCTCATATCTGAGCTTCCTTTCGCTGTGTGCGTTCCTGCAGTGAGCTCCAACCAGAGCCATGGGGAGTACCCAGACTGCCGCAGTGAGAGGGAGTCTGGAGGGGAGGCATCTCTCCTGGTGTCTCCGCTGGTGGTGGCTGGGATTGTTATAGGACTGGTCCTCTTCCTCTCCTGCATCACCATCATCATCGGCAGCATGCGGAAAGACAGTACACTCAGAAACCCACACTTTGGCGCCAGCTATGGTCAGTCTCTTTACAAAACTTTAACTGTGAAGCAACATTAAGTGTAGTGTGTGGTGAAAGCATAAAACTGTACAGCCACATTAGCATTTATTACCAGAGTAACATGAGGTTTGTCTGCAGGACAAGATGGATTTTCCTTTGGAGGTTCAGCAGGGGAACTGAGGTCCAGCTGCATAGAGGACTTTCCTCCTGGATTAGACTTTAACTCCTTCAGAGAGAGTCTTCCACAGATTACCAGCCTATATTCTGATTCTCCACCACAGTGAGTAACATGAATGTGTATTGTTGGGAAATATAAGTTTCATTATACTAAGTCTAGGACGAGTTAACTTTAGTGCATGTGAAAATAGTAGATTAAGTATGAATATTTTAAGTAGATTTTAATTTTGGTAGGTTTGGGTTAGTGATTCAGTCTAAACAATTGATGGGTATTTTTCTTAACTTACATAAAAGAGTTGCAGACACAGCCCTGAAAAGGCCTTCAGCCGAGGACTCAGGTCATAAACTAACTGTTGTACCAGGCAGTTTTCAGCTAAGGAGTTTGTGGACAGATAAGCAAACACAGGTGGAGAAACATAATTTAAGGTTGGGAAAGGCAAGTTTTGTCTCTTTACATAGTTAATCAAATTCTCCCAGAAGGGGAGAAATACATTAACACTTTGAGAAAAACAGAACTCGTACCTGGAGTACTAATGAATTGCTGACAAAAGATAACATAATACCTTTTAAAAAGCTTATAATCTAACTTGTAGGACATTTAAAATTAAGTTAGTAACAGCGTGTTTTGATTGAGAAATATCTAATTTGTAGTTATTATATTAATAGGACTAATCCATGACTAACAGACTAATTCAGACGAGGGTTGGTTTATTATAGTCAAAAAAGTAGGAGGTTAGTGTTGTAGTAGTGAAAAATATTCAGGCATATGATAAAAGAGTTTTTGAAGGATAATGGTGCTAATTCTATATATTCAAAATCAGTGTTGTGATCTAACAGCCTGGAGGGAACGCTGAACCACCTTCCTCCACCAGGCTCTGTGTCACTTTTAAGTTTACAGCAAAAGTCTGTTTTACTTGATTTGCAGGACAATAAAACAAGGTGTGTGTCTGGATAACCTTTTTCTGAACTGGTTTAAGATTTGTTTGGAAGGTTTGTAAAGAGGGAGCAGGAGAGAAGCCAAATTTCTAAATTGACATGAAGAATCCTGTCTGAATGAACTTTGCTCTCGGTCAGAAGAAGGAATAATTTCTCCCTGAGCTTTAACAGATCTGTAAGGAGGGTTATTAAATCATTTAGGCCATCCTCTCTTGATAATTTGAAACTTGTTGTAGTAATTGAAGAAGAAAACACACCTTTTTGCATACATTACAGAGAAGAGTATGTCTTTTCTATAAAAGTTTCCACCAACAGCCAGTGGGTCAGATTGCTTTGTTTACAGCCGCACGAGCGATCTCCAAAGACGCGTCTTTGCCTTTTGTTTTCATCCCATTTTTGTGTTTTGTCCATTTTTCTGCCTATCTCAGATAACTTATGTTTGTCTTGTGGTCTTGAGTTTCTGGTGTGTTGTTGGTGTGATTTCATGCATTTGATTGTCTGAATAAACTCTGCATATGTTTGAAGGAGAACAGTGAATTGTTGTGTGTCACTTTTACGCACGTGAGACCCTCTGGCCGGGGAACGAGAGGAGAGAACGAGCTAAAGGTTTAATATTTATCCTCTCAACAATGTACCAAGCTTCTCACTGAAGATCTGTGACTAAACCCATATGGATGTGGATCTGCTGCTGCTGTCACTCAACCAGCAATATGTTTCCTTTGGTGTGGCCTTTTGAAACAAAAGATGACCTATTCCAAAACAGTGGAGGATAAATGTAAACTAGCGCCAAATTTTGAAGTCTAGCTCTCTAGCTAGTTGTCCCAATATGCATAGTAACATGAAAATACGACAAAAACTCTCCTGGTTAAATGTTAAAATAGAAAAGTGTCTGTTGTTTTTTTCTAAATACATCATGTTTGATGCAGATTTGGTAGCTTTCTGGACAGACTGACTGACTGACTGACACCTGAGGGTTATTGTTAAGCTGTTGATTGATGTTAAAATCTTGTTTTGTTGTTGTCAGAGTCAGTCCTAGCATGTTTGGCTCCCTGGCAGAACCACCTTTCCAGCATCCTTCCACCCCAAGCCCCACTCCCACTCTCCTCCGCTGGCAAGAGGGGGTAAGGGGTAAATGGGGGTTGTATTGTGGGTGTTGATGTGATGGTCATCTACGTCTAAAGAGATACAAAAAGAGTTTGTATCTCTTTAGATTATTTCCTACAAATATTTCCCTGTGCTCCAATTCCTACACTTCAGTTTCTAATAACTGAAACATGAGTGCTTTAAAATGTCCCATTCTAGTGTCTTAAATAAACCTATTCATAACATCCAAATCTGTAGTATCTTTTACCACATTCTATTGATTAGAGCTTTAATATCAAACATTGAATGTATAAGACAAAGCGCAGCCCGAAGACCCCTTTCATGGAAGCAAACATTGGATTCATTGTTCCCTCGCCCGGACAAAGGTCACCGGAGCCCCACTTTGGAGCCAGGCCTGGAAGGGGGGCACGATGGCGAGCACCTGGTGGCCGGGCTTTTACCCATGTAGGCCAGCCAGGCTCAGCACGAAGCAGAAACATGGGTTCCCCTTCCAATGGGCTCACCAACTGTAGGAGGGGCAAAAGGGGCGGGTGCAATGTGTGCTGGGTGGTGGTCAAGGGAGGGGGCCCTGGCGGTCCGATCCTTGACTCTTGGGATGTGGAATGTCTTCTCTCTATTGGGGAAGGAGACAGAGCTAGTGTGTGAGGTTGACGCCTCGTTGGTGAGGTGTTCCGGGAATGACCCTCCGGGAAGCCCCGGGGAACACCCAGGACACGCTGGAGGGACTATGTTTCTCAGCTGGCCTGGGAACGCCTTGGGATTCCCCTGGAACTGGAACAAGTGGCTGGGGAGAGGGAAGTCTGGGCCTCCCTTCTTAGGCTGCTAAATGGAAGAAAATGGACGGACGGGCGGGTAGGCGGACGGGCGGGACTACTATTCTGACTAGGCACGTACAGAAGGGCTTCAGCTCCTGCCCCTTTTATCCTTGATGCCCCTAAAGCCCTTTTTGAGTTTTTTTTTTTCCATCCATTCATTTTCCTGCACCCTTGTCCCTTCCTGGGGTCGAGAGGGTTGCTGGTGCCTATCTCCAGCTATCGTTTCGGGCGAGAGGCGGGGTCACCCCGGACAGGTTGCCAGTCTGTCGGAGGGCAACACAGAGACACACAAGACAAACAAACATGCACACACACACTCACACCTAGGGACAATTTAGAGAGGCCAATTAGCCTGACAGTCATGTTTTTGGACTGTGGGAGGAAGCCGGAGTTCCCGGAGAGAACCCATGCATGCACAGGGAGAACATGCAAATTCCATGCAGAAAGACCGGGGCCGGGAATCGAACCCAGAACCTTCTTGCTGCAAGGCAACAGCTCTACTGTGCAGCCCTAGTTTTTTTTTTTTTTCAATATTTATTTATTTGTATCTGTGTGTCAGAAGGCCTGCTTGTGCCCTCAGCAACAATATTTAGCTAAATATAATAATTTAGCAAAAATAAACTAGTCTGGCTGCCCTCAGTCTAATAATGACTCAGTTCCTCAGCCTCCATGTTGTTCAGACACCGGGTCCATGGTGAGGGGCGGGGGGTCTGTGCCCTCTAACTATTAAATTATGGGCAAGAATATTTTTTCATGCACTGGTTTGTGAACAAAAATGTAGGACTGATATTGACGTTAGAAAAACTGTCACTATTTATATTTTGGTAATTGTCATCGCAATAGTGGGAAACAACCCGCCTCGCCCCTAAATACAGAAACACTTTGGTTGCAGAGAAAACTTCTGACTTTAACTGAATCAGGCTGCTGAATGCCCAGTTTGCTACACACGGCCTGAGTCGGTCCCACCGACAGATAGAAAGCATGTCTGTCACCACCCGGTCACCCGGTGCCGTCGGTCACCTGGGGTGCCGATCACCCGGTGCCACCTACTGACTGTTCCCTCTGCTTCTCCTTAAAGTTTCTACCAGGCGGGTAAAAGCCGCTGCTGACGGGATCTGGGCTGGAGGTGAGCGGCTGTAAATAGAGGTTATTGCAGAACCTCAAGTATTAAAGGAAGATTCTGCCCAATTGGAGTTCACAAAATAAACATCAGCCAAAATACTGTAGCAATAATTAGAACCGCAGCATAAAGCCAAACATGCCACAATTAAATGAATCAAAATGTCCCCAAAGCATCAGCGGGCTGACATAAGGGCCACCAGGGGATTCCAGGTAGATTCCAGGTACACGTTTAGATCTGTGGTCTGTGTTACAATTAAACCATTTCTAATGGCCCCTGAATGTCTGGGGGGCCCCTGAATGGCCCCTACCAGCAGCTACTGAGCTTTCTTTGATATCCCAATCTTACAATTCTAGATCTCAGAGGTGCTAACATCAAAAAAATTACATAGAGTTAACCCCTTTGAGCTTTTCTTATCTATAAAGCAGTCTGCAGCCAAGTTGTTGTAGAGATTAAATAGATATTATTAAGGCTTAATTAGTAAAATGGCAGCAAATTTGCTTATTTCATAACTTCATAACCAGCAACCTTCTCTCCTCTGGTCTGTTTAAAAGCAACAGTGTCAGATCAGCTCAGGCCTCCAGGACTGTCAGCAGTAGAAACAGCAACATTAAACCTGTCGGGGAAAATATACTACATTTGCTTTGCATTGTCCCAACATGATGACAATGATATTGTAGGATCCAATTAAATTCTTGATTAATATGGGTTGTTGCTGTGTTGATGTTCGGTATTTTAAGATCTTGTTCAATGGGCCTTTTTTAACTTTGAGCCCCTGCTCCTCCAAAGGTCTCTGCACGGCCCTCCTGCTATGGGCAGGCCCCAATATTATTAAAGAGACATTCTATTGACAGAATAACAATAGGTGCCTTCCATGCATTGCTATGGCAGGCCCCAATTAAATGAGTGAATATTTAAGGCAAAGAGGAGGAAGCTAAAGTTGCCAATTAGTCCAGCTGACATTTCGATCAAAAATGCCATGACACTGACTTTTAGCAGGCTCTGTCTTTCTCCCTTATCCTCACACATATGGAGCTGCACAAACCATTCAAAGGGCACAAGTTACTGACAAGGAAAACGGCTCAAACCAAGGAAACTGACACCACTGTGTAAATGACCAGCTGGCCTTTACCTTTGGCATAATCAGTATATTCCCCGCCGAGTTGTCTTATCAGGTCAGGATAGTGGTCAACCTGACCTGATAAGTGGTTCCCTCAAAATGTATTTGAACCGTGCAGATGTTAGAGAAAGAGTCATAATGTGATTTATAAACAGTTTTTTACATTATAAAGAGTATGTTTCACTCAATGTTTTGGTATGTAAACCTAATTTTCAAGTTACTCAAAATAAATTATTGAACACTTACATATTTTAGATGATTTTTAAAAGTTTTAAGTTTACATAAAATAAAAATGACATCTGCAGTTGTCTTAAATTATCTCAAAGTTATCTTAGAAATTTTGATATTTCTCAACTTATGATTAGGGAGTACTTCACTTAAACTTCAATATTTTCAACTAATATAATGCTTGAAATGGACTGGAATGTTTCTATATTAATCAATTATATGAAACTCAATTATAATGAAATACGGAAGTATGTGACAATTTAACAATTTTTTTATTCAATACAATGTGCTTTTTAAAAGACACAAATCATCCATCCATTTTCCTTCACCCTTATTGGGGTCGGGAGGGTTGCTGGTGCCTAACTCCAGCTGTCATTTCGGGCGGGAGGCGGGGTCACCCTGGACAGGTCGCCAGTCTGTCGCAGGGCAACACAGAGACACACAGGACAAACAAACATGCACACACACACTCACACCTAGGGACAATTTAGAGAGGCCAATTAACCTGACAGTCATGTTTTTGGAAGCCGGAGTACCCGGAGAGAACCCACGCATGCCCAGGGAGAACATGCAAACTCCATGCAGAAAGACCGGGGCCGGGAATCGAACCCAGAACCTTCTTGCTGCAAGGCAGCAGCTCTACCAGCTGCACCACTGGGCAGCCTAGGCACAAATCAGTCAAAACAAATTGTTTGTCATAAATTAAAACAAATGGAGTAGGAAATGACTCCAGCACCTATGATAAAATCTCACAAAGAATTCATAACATTCCAGATAATCAGTATAATCCATCCTCAACAACAATAATTATTACAATGTGGAGCCATTCAACACTTACTGCAACTTAAAAAAAAAAACAAAAAAAAAACATTCAAATAAAGTACTTGTTTCTACTGTGCCGTACTTCAACTGGCAACCTCAGGTAGAGCATCAAGGTAGGCATGAGGCAACAGGACATTAAACATGTATAGTGCATGAAATGAACAGTCGTTTCCCACAAGTTATTCAGTGCATAAGCTATGAGCAATATGCCAATGTTGCGATATTTATCTATTAACAATCAATGTATTAAATCTGAGGCAGAAGGGGAAAAACACTTCCTCAATACTCGCTTCAACAAATTGTCAATTCTGAGTGATTCACTCATTGAACAAAACATTCTTCAGCATCAGGAGACGCCCTTTCAGTGGTTTGTTGTCCTCAAGACACATCAGAACTTTTTGGATACATGTAAGCTCAAGATTCTTTGGGTACTGTAGGTCTAACACATAGATGCACCCAAAGAGCAGGAGAAATGAGTCAGCCAGATTGTGGGACCACTCAAGTATTTTGTCCTCCACACATATGCTCTCAGGGCTGATCTAGGCTGCATCAGTAGTGTCATCTGTGACGACTGTCAGAAGAGCCACCAGAGTGTCAGTGAAGTCTGGACCATCTGCTGACTACAAAACACAAATACAAGAATGAGTTCAGTCCCTCAAGGATACAAATCATGCTAATAATGTCTAGACATTACTGTCACTTAGCACTTTGGACTTAGACTGCAACTTAGCTACATGTTTAACCAATTATCTTTGCGTATGCTTACATCTTATGTTAGTTTCACACTTATCTGTTAGCATACTCTTTGTTTAGTGGAATTTACACTTACCTTTTAATTTATGTAATTTAATTTATGTAATTTCTACATGTCAGATTGCAGACTAACAAGTAAACTCCATAAACAGATCCTATTCCAGAAAG
Organism: Phalloptychus januarius; assembly: GCA_902982915.1. Lineage (NCBI taxonomy): Eukaryota > Metazoa > Chordata > Actinopteri > Cyprinodontiformes > Poeciliidae > Phalloptychus > Phalloptychus januarius. Next base: position 106,315 of record CADWAE010000197.1, on the reverse strand, counting down.
GAGGTTCAACAAAGTTGAGCTCGTGCCTGACAACTATTAAAAAGCCACCATCAATGGAGCTCCGATACCGTGATTCACCATGGCAACATGGGAGAAAACAGGAAGCAAACATTTTCTGGAGGGACAACACATCCACTGAGAGTTCAGAGTACAGTTAAAGTTTTATTTTTTATCAAACCAGTGCTGTGTGTTAGTACCTTGGCATGTTTTGATGACTTCCAGCTGATTTATGCAGGATTAAAGTCAGCTGGCAGACACGTCACAGTAACACCAGGTGACATCTGATGAAGTTTGCAGGAAGTAGTGGAAACATGTCAAGCACTGGTCTGATAAAAAATAAAACTTTAAGTATAATCTCTTGTAGACCAAATGAACCTGTTTGGAATATCAGAGTCCAGAGTTTGTTGAACCTCCTTTCTGGAATAGTCCTCTGGAATGGATAACACAGTTATCATCTCAGGGTTCACTCTGAGTTTTCACATAACCTGCTTGCTTTCTGGTTCTCCTAGAGTTCTTTAAGTGATGTCATATGTTTAAGTTGACTGAATATCTAGGCAAAGGGATTGATAGTGAGGCCAGTATATTTACGCACAGTACAGGTCCTGAAGAACTTGGAGGCATCTTCATTTCTGATATGCAGGAAGTGCCCGAAGGATGAGGGCCCATCTCATATTCGCATCATGTTGTTCCTATGGACAAAAAATATCCATTATAATATTATTATTGTCACGATGCAGGCACGGATAGACGCAGGGACTGAGCAGAGGAATACAGAACAGGTGTTTGTTAGGGAACAGGCTTAATCACAATCAGAACAGGCCAGGGTCAGAGCCAGGGAATCCAAATCCAGGTCAGGGGCTTCCAGATCTCAGGGTCAGACAAACAGAGGGTCCAAAGCCAGGAGGTCCAAATCCAGTGGGGATGGTCAGGATCGGGGACAGGAAGGGCAGCGCAGAGGGTTTGACAACAATCTGACGCCGTGCAGGAGGAAGATCTGTCCTTATATGGCAGCAGCTGGAGGTCAGGGTGATGACGATCAGGTGTGAGTGGTCACAGCTCAGCAGCAGCTGTGACAATTATTATATACATAGCAAACATTTTTTATTCAAATTAATAACTTTCTATTGTAAATAATAACTCACTATAACTATAACTCACTTTAATAATAACTCATGCTGCAAAATCCGCGAAGCAGAGACCGTGAAAAGTGAACCGTTTTATAGCGAGGGTTCACTGGACTCAGTACGGAGGCACATTACCGGCGAACAGTGGAAACAACCGGCAGAAACCGGAAAGCAGAGATAACGATATGCTTCAAACCTTAGACACGAATATGTCCCAGAGCTGCCGCCCTGCCAACAACGGCTTCAAACCGTTTCAAACTCACAGACCCAACTCCATTGTCAATGTCCCGGGCAAACATGCATTATGGGAAATGTGGTTCATACAAGAAACCCGCTGAAAACATTACACCTTGTAAGTTAAAGTAACATAACCTATTTGTCACATTCAACAACTTCTGAAGTTACAATAACATACATTCACTGTGCACATTATACACATTTATTCCCAGCTCCAAATTTAAGACTGTTGATCGGAATACAGTTTTAAAAAGAAAAAACAAAAAACGTTAGCTTACTTACCAAATCAGCGGTGATGATAAGATGGCGCTTAAGACAACGAGGGCAATAAGAATGAAAAAACTGAGGTGGTGGTGGTTTAAAGCGGCAGGGTGCGGGGTGAACGTCATGACACTCTGGTTATTAAATCTTTTGAGTGTTCCGCACAAATTAGCTATAAAATATCAATATTTTATAGCTCTATTTTACAGCTCTATTTAATTAAAATGTCATAAATGTCAACAGAGCTCAAAACTTTATAGTTTGGTCAACTCCTTAAGGACATTTGACTATTGTGGCCTTATTAGTTATGAGCTAGTACAACTGTTGGGGTTTACAGTGCACACATCAACTGCTGCATAGATATTGTTTAAATGGTTTTTATTGCTGCCATTGTTCTGTATGTTGAAATGTGCTTATAGAAAAACTGTAGAAGGTATTAAAATGTTGCAACTTTTATTTGTTATTTAGTGTTTTCTTTATATCTAATGAGCTCAGGCTTTGTAAACGTAATCACTGCTGTTGATTAAAGCAAATTTAATGCAAAACAGTTTCTGGGTGTGTTGGTGACAGACTGACTTTGAATTAAATGAAAGAAAAAAACTAAGTATAAATACTTTTTGGTTGCATCTTAATGGTGTGGTGGTTTTCCTCACAGAAGTTTCCAGGCATTGCTTCATTTGTGTAGCTCTCACTGTGCTCCACCAGTCAAACTTCAGGCATTGATGTGCAAATATCTAAGGGCATCAGGCCCATTGTGGTGATCGGGTTTTTACCAGCCCAGGCAGCATTACTGTGATCCTTAGAGTCAGAAACTGCACATGTTTACACCTTGTGTTAGTCGCCACACACTGTCCATCATCTTTTATTCTCACCTCAATGTGGCCTGTCTGCACAAGTTCAGCTTCCAAGTAGCTTGAATAATCACAGAAAGCTTCTTGAAAATGCCTCTTCTTGAAGAAAGGCAGCTTGACATTGCCACACCACGTTTCACTGTGGGGACGAGGTGTTCAGGTGCTATGTAAGTTTTGCACATCACAAAGTTGCATTTTGGTCTCATCAGAATGGAGAACATTGGTCTATGAAATCCCTATAGTTTGTGCTTAATTGTGCCAAAAATGTGGAAAAGTTATGAATACCTTTAAAGGCACTGTAACCTAATTCCCATATTTGTATTAATGTTCTTTCTGCCTTCATCTCTCCAGCTATGATGAGTGTGTGGGACCAGATTTGACTCAGATATACATACCGACCGATGACCCGCCCCCATACGCCCTGCGGGACCCGTGCTGGAGCCCGGCCGGCCCAGAGGAACAGCCTCCATGCTCGGGTCCACCAGATGCTTCTCAGTACTGTGGAGTGATATCCGCTAGCACTGCCTGGCCCTCATCGTTCTCCTCGTCTTCCTCCCACTGTTCCCTGGGACTACATGAGCGGGAGCAGCAGCACGGTGCATGTAGTTCCTTCCCAGTGGAGGCAGCACCCCCTTATGAGGCGGTGCTGGGAGAGCAGGGACAGCCCCTCCCCCTCATGCCGTGTAACCTTAACAAACACTCAGACAAGGATTATGATGAAAACTCCCAGCAACTCCCGGCCAACCACATCTCCTAAGACCGTTAATTTGATTTCCTCAGCAGAGCTTTCAGCTGTCTCCTGGTTCTTCAAGCTAACACTTTGTTAGTGAGCAGCTGGGCAGCAAGCAAGCAACAACGTATCTTCCATACAGTTGCTAACACACCAGGACCGTTTTGAAGCAAGAGGAAATCTTTTTTGTAATAAATAGGTGCTTCATCTGAAATGATGCTTCGCTGAACGACAGCCTGTTAAGCTATACAGCTGTTTTTTCTTTATATTTTTAAGGTTATCTACAATAACCTTCCACTAGATTGTTATAGATGGTGCTTGTCTACCATATAGTTTAGATGGTAGATGAGCACACGCAGCACAGTCTCTCAGATTTCTTTACATTTGCTCTAGTGTTATGTGTTATGTTCAAAACCAACCCAAGAATCTAGACATTAGAGCAGAGTGCTGGTCAGCGATGGCTGTTCTGTCATGATGGAGTCCCGGACAAGCCCCCTTTTTCTGCTCATCCCTCCCTATATACAATCACATCCACTAACAAACAAAATATTTACCCATGTATTAGTTATGGGGTGCCATTCAATAAAATACACAGTCAAAAAGGAACAGCAATAACTAAATATAAGCTAAATATTCCAATCCATTTCAGCTTTAGTTATAAAACACTATAAAAACAGCACAGATGACCAAAGTGCTGTACGCTATTATTTTAATTGAGAATGAAATATTTAGCATAACAGAATAAACATTTAGCTCCTAATGAAATATTTTGCTTGCTAACTAAATATTTAGTTTGTATCTAAATATTTAGACTGACATTTTGAAGGTAAATATTTAGTTTGTAACTAAATATTACTAAACTAATATTTAGTCAACTAAATATCTAGTTTACTAAGCTAAACTAAATATTTAGTTTGTATCTAAGCCAGGTCAGCTTCAAAATGGCTGACCTGGCCAGTGAGCCATACCACCCGTATCAAAACCTGCTACTGATGTTCAGTAACTTCCTGTGTGTCTGTTGTGACCTGCTGAGTAAAACTAAAGACTTTGTAGTAAAATAGTCAGTAGTCTAACTGAACATTAGCTAAGAACTAACAAATCGCCATTCTTCCTGTGGAAGTTATTAAAGCTTTCAGCACAGTAGAATGATGACAGTCTGAAGTTCTTGTTAATGCTAATTAATCGCAGCCTGAAAGTGTGGAGAGGCTCAGCTCCATCTGTTTTGTCATGATTCTTCCAATAAAGGGCTCTGGTTTTAATATTGTGCTAAAACTGGAGCAGCAACATGTAGCTTGGAGCATTCCTCCCTGAGGCTGGCCTGATGCAACGAAAACTTTAACACACTAACCTGTAGACTGCAACTCACTGCTGCTCCGCAAATAGAGTTCTGCTCCATGAAGGAAACAGCTGTGAAGCACAAGGGAAATTCCGGGTCGGAGTTTCATAATCAATCAGTTTATTTGTAAAGCACATTTCAGCAGCAAGACGGTTTAAGGTGCTTTACATCATTTTAACACAAAATGTTAAAGTTCTAAAGAAAACAGTCAACAACTGAGCAGACATTTTGTTTTCACCAAAATCACAAAATATGTTGGTCAATATTTAATTCATTACAATTCAAAAGCAACTCATTCAGGTGGGGTTTTAGTCTTATGTGTTTAACAAATACAAATCTGAAAAGTGTGGTGTGCATATGCATTTAGCCTTAAGGCATAAGCTATTCATTTGTTAAATTGAATAGCTTAGAGTATTTTCATGTGCTAAATGGGCCGAGTTAAGGTGCAATTGAGAATCTATTGAAGAAATTGACAGTTGATGTTCAAAGTTAGCCTCAACCAGTCTGACCAAGCCTGAGTTACTTTGCCTAGAAATATAGTAAAATGTGCAAAGCTGTGCAAAGTCAGACACCCAACACAGCTAGCTTCTAGAAGCTATGGACTGCTAGCACTCAATACAATACAGAAAAATGGAGAAATAAGTGTGATCTTCCTTCACAATCATCACATGAAATATTAATCCTAACTCGGTCATGTTTGAGCTTATAACCTGAAAAAGTATGGAAAAATCATCAAAGGGTCTAAATATGAAGCACATTTCAATAGTCATTCTTAATTTCTGGCCAGAACAAAATTAAAAAGAGAACAAAAAAAGAAAATAGTGGTTAAACTCAACTCTGGATCATTCTGTCAATCAGTCGAATTAAAAAAAAGAGGCAGTGTTTGTGTTTAGCAGAGTGGGAGTAAAAAACTCCAGTTTTCTTGGAGTCACTGACCTGTAGACTCATTTCATCGCTCGTTATTGAAGCAGGAAGTCATTCGTCGACAGCGCTTTGTAAATGTTTGTAACTTATAAAATAGTTTGCTTTGTGTGTTTAGCCTTCATGTTTTAATTTTATTCAACTAACTCCTTTCAAAAGTGTTTTGTAGGGAAAGAAAACTAAGCTAAACTACTAAGAAAAAGAAAAATACACCTGAAGTCCCAGGACTGTTTTGTACAGAAGATCATTAGGGCCACAAAACAAAAACAAATTCAGACTTTTGCTTCCTGAATTCTGTTTTTGTTTCTTTTTAGCTTGTAATTGAGAAGCTGGTCGCTCCCAAGTTCTCATGTCCATAGGGGATTCTGATTTTAAAGTCAGGATTCTGAGAGAAAAAAAAGTTATAATTAATTTTCTTTTCCCTATTACTTTTTTGTAGTTTTAATTTATTTGAACTCTATCAGATTAAATGTTTAACTTATTCATGCAAATTCAACAGATCCTGGACTATCACATTTTCCTTCTCTCAGCTCAGTTATGATGACTACAATAAAAAAGAAAATCAGTTACTTCTTTATCAGTAATGATTACAAATAACACAAATTTCTTTGTTTAATGAATTCAGCAACAAATAAACATCACATTCACAGAGCAAACAATTGAATTACACCACTAATCACCAATCACCAGCAGCATGCACACCTAATGTGTGCATTCTGCTGTTTGTGTGAGGTTTATGTGACTGTTTAAGTTAGATTGAAAATATAAAGCCAGTCAGTATTGCATATATTTCTTAGACCAACTAGAGAAAATGTCTTGCTTTTATTTCCATATTTTTTTTCTTCAATTACTACAATAGTTGTAGTAATTGATGTTTCATATGAAGTGCTGTAATGGTTTTGATAAAAGTTTTCTTTTGTGGAAAAAAGTTAATGCATTCTTGATATATTTGAGTGGCTGCTCACTGGAGGAAATGCACAAGAACACACAGGAACATCAATAAGAGTTATTAAAATCTGGACAAGCTTAGCATGTGAGGGGCTAATTTAGTGAAACTCCTAGCATTCGTGAGCATCCTAGCATTCGCCATCCACCTAGAAGAGAGGGTCAGTGGTCTGGGAAACCAGACCAACCAGACTCAAAGGTATGGGTCCCTCCCTGACTGGACAACCAGACTTCTAGAGTTATCCAGAATTCTGGTTTGAGCAGCTGACACTGAACGGACTGTGATGTGCCCAGTGTAAGGTTTGGCACAGGGCTTTCAGTTGTTGAGCTCAGCTTTTTTGTTCCAGGGTTACTCTGTATCTTTGAGAACTGTTCAGAGATGCTCCCCTTCAGGTAAAGCGTCTCAGCAAACCACTGCACAAAGCAAGACACTGGACGATTTTGGGATTAATCCAAGTGGCAAGTGTGCGCCAGCCTTTCTCACCTAAAATCTCACTAAAAAGCTTCTGGAAGAACGGTTCCTTGAAGATGTTCTTCACAGAAGAGATAACAGTATAATTGGTGTTTAGGCCCTGTGACCCAGGCTAACCCTCCAACACACCACATCACCTGTTCCCCTAAGAAGTGGACCCAGAACCTTCTCCTCTATAAGACAATACTGTCTTCCATGCATGGGTTAAGGTAAAAATTGATGTCAATTAACATGTGAAAAATACCCGGAATTACCATGAATGGAGTCAGAAGAGGCTTAGTTTTCCAGCTGCAATAAAGGCTTCAGCAAACATCCCGGCCGCCATTTTCAAAGAAATTAACTATTAACCAGATTTTTTGAAGTACACTTCTGCTAAAGCCTTAATTTGGTGACAGAAGTGTAGGTAGGTAACTTATTGTTGGTTCTAGCTTCTACAAAAGTACAATGAAGAGAGTCTCATGAACAATTCAGTCTCACCAGCTAAGCCACACAATTGGCTGTTCTCTGTTGTTCTTAAAAAAACAATGAGTGAGCTTCTTCAGTGACACATTTGGACCTGACTGAGTGACATTCATAAAATAGTTTGGAGACGCGCCCATTTTCATACCTGTTAGTTCGGTACGTGTTAACTCCAAAACCTCAGAGAGCCAATCACAATCAGATCTGCTGATAACTTCGAGCTAATGCGCTGCACCTGAGGTGAGCTATTGTTTAGTCTTATGTTTTTGATGCTCATAAACCAGTCGGGTCCCACTGATCGTCCGTGTCCTCTCAGAGAAAATGAAAGCCCAGGTTCTGTTTCTGCTCATCGTTGTTGTTGTCGGAGTTGAGTTGATGTCCGTCTGTTCCCATGGGGACTCCCCAGGTATAGTCCTTGTTTTAGCCTATGCCTAATTTGAATGAAACTTTAGGGTTTTTCCTGAAACTCTTGTGTGATCTTGGTTTCTCAGTTGTTCCAGAAGATGTGGCCCTTGCAGAAATGAGAGGGGAACAGAGAGAAGTGAAGCCTGCACCCCCTGAACCAATCACTGACCGTTTCTCAAAATCTTAAAAGTTTTCTCAGTGAGTGTAAAAAAGGATCACTTTCTTTCACTTTCATTTTCTTTCCATGACATTTCAAACATTCACCATAAATTTTTCTCCCCTCCAGATTTTGTGGTGATTTTTTTTAAATTAATGTTTCAGATCATCAAACAGGTTTTAAAGTAGCAGTTAAAGATAACCTGATAATGATTACTTTATTATAAAGTAAAAGCTGTGCAAACCAACCTGGTCCTATGTGGAAAAGCATGAATCTAGACTGAACAACTGAAGCATTTTGCTTATAATTTCTAACTGTAAGATACTTGAAAATGTGTTATGGTTTTGCTGAAATGTGTTTCTGCCATTTGTAATTCTGTCTTATTTTCTTCTCGTTGCAGGAATGTGAGGAAATGGAAAGAGGAAAGAAAATATCTTTCCATTTCTGCACCTAATAACCAGCCAAAGCTGTTCATGTGCTCATTATATCTAAGATGTTCCTTTTATGCACACTTCTAATTTGATAAAAAAAAATGCAAAAAACTTGTCATAAAACATGATCCTACAAATATTGCATTGCACTTACCTAAAACATAATTAGAAAATAAAATGTTAATCTTTGAAATCTACTTTTGTTTCTTGGAAAGGAAAGGTTTGAAGGGTGGAGGGTGAAGCAGCCTGAATTATTTGTTGTTTTTCTTTATGTAAAATATTACATACATGGATATTGGAATGACTAATTATGAGTTAATGAGGTCAGGTCAGAAAATTCCTAACTCGATTGCTGGAGGGAGTGGTAATTTGTAAAAACACAGACAACCGAATACTGCAAAATTAGTGAAGTGTATTAAATAATATTTACAACAATATATATATATACAGAGGGGGCTGCACAGTGGTGCTGTCGGTAGAGCTGCTGCCTTGAAGCAAGAATGTTCTGGGTTCGATTCCCGGCCCCGGTCTTTCTGCATGGAGTTTGCATGTTCTCCCTGTGCATGCGTGGGTTATCTCCGGGTACTCCGGCTCCCTAGGTGTGAGTGTGTGTGCATGGTTTTGTCCTGTCTGTCTCTGTGTTGCTCTACGACAGTATAGAAAATGGATGGATGGAATATATTTTCCGCACTTTACGGCACACCTAAAAACCTTTAATTTCCTAAAAAGCTGACGGTGCGCCTTATATGTGGGCCAATATTGAGCCACAACAGGTCTCGAAACTACGGTAAGCAGCTGTTGACTTCATTTTCCCTTGTAGAAGAAGAAGCGTGTGGTGCTTCTTCATGACTGCGCGAAGCGTGCCATTTCATTTCCATTTGTGTGTTTGTGTAAAGACCCCAGAATGGTTCCTATTAAGAGACAAGCTTACGGCGCATTTAAACTCAAGGCGATCAGACATGAGTTTAATCGCCTCACTCCCAACTGTTCACTCTGTTGGGAGTGAACAGAGTTGTCAGAACGCTGGTTTGTAATCTATTAATAAAGTTTGACTGACCTATCGGACTGTTTTGTTGACATCCCCTTTAGCGCACCTCCATCTAATGGATGCATAACATAACCCCAGCCTTTAGTGTAGCGTCTATTCTATGCGTCTTATAATATGAAAAAAGTTTTAAAATAGGCCATTCATCGAAGGTGCGCATTATAGTGCGGAAAATACGGTACTTCATATAGTCCATATAATCCAACAATTCAGCTCTTTGATGGAAAAGGGTCCAATTCAGTCCAGTCCAGAGTAAGAATGAAAGTGTGGCTGTGGGCTTGAATACTTCCTACCAGACTGGAAGGAGGTGAAAGGTTGTGACGTTTCTCTTGATTTGGTGTATAGTTAGCTCCCCAGTCTGGTCCGCTTGGCCACAGACAGAAGCAGATCCTGTCTCCTGATCTGGAATAGGATTTTTAACAGGAACCTGGCTTGTGTAAAACAGACCTGATAATCCATAACTCTGGGTTTTAACAACATCAAAAATCATTCTATTAATACAATCTATACATGTAAAAAAATTCTTATTACTATAGTAAATATGCTTATATTATAAAGATAATGAAATTCATGAGTACTCAATATTAGATTTCTCAACATTCCATTTTAGCACATAATAGAAATAGTATTTCACCATTCAAAGTACTTTTCAGTTAAATGCCTCAAAGTGACATAGAAACACTCAAATAAAGTTAGTTTGCACTGACAAACAGAGCCCAAACAAGAACATGGAGGCTAACACTAGCATGCTAGCTCCCAAAGAAGCAAACACCAGCTCCCACTTGTCAAAACATGTGATTTGTAGGTTTTGTTCCCACAATCAAACATCTAAAGGTTGAGAAGCAGCACTTTGATAGAGGCTTACAAATGCCTTGAAGCCAACCTGAGGCAGCGACAGACAGCGTCTCCCACATAGCCCGGTGAGTAGCAGCCATAAGATAACCGAATCCAAATCCAGGAGAAAAGCAATCGGATCCATCTCTCCATCAATGCTGGCTTTAAAAAATACAATGTTGATTTGTGCCCTACCCTGGTTGACTCATCAGCCAACACATTGATTTAACACCTATTTTCTATGATCTTACTCAGGAGTTCCTTTTTCATCTGTGAAGACCTGTGGTTAAATATATCAACTCAGATTGTTTTGATGTGCAAAACATGACCTAAATCAGCAGAATTAGCTTCCCAGCTAGCATTGAATGTTCAGAGGACGTCTGCTGACATTTTCCAGATGTCAAAATGAATCACCTTTAGTTTGTATAATCGCTGACAACTTTCAGCGTACATTCGCAGTAAGTGAAAATAAAATGCTGTATATGGTTCTGTTAGGTCAGTGGAAATGCTAACATATCAGCAACTTCATTGGAATGCAAGGTTTTCATGTGAAATAGTTGTCTTCCATTTCCAAGGCAAATTAATACAATGTTGTAACAGATTGTAAAATCAATGACAACCACCTGAAAAAACACTTGGTAAAGAATTTATCAATTTTACAGTATTAACAATAAAGACTACCCAAAACAAAAAATGATAATCACATTTATTCATACATATACATAATGTACTGTTGGAAATGATAATTCAATGATGCTAGTTTTAACTTTAAGCACGTTTAAATATTAGATCAACATTATCTTGAGTAGGCCTCAAATTTAAGTTAACATTTAGTTAGATTTAGCTCAATCAACAGTCTGATCAGTAGAACATTTTTCTTAGACATAATGTGCATGACTTGATAAAATTAATCTAATTTGTAGTTTTGTTTTAATAGTACTAATTAGTGTCAAAATCATACTAACTTGGATGTGTGTTAATGCATTATAATCAAAATAATAGGAGATTAATGTTGTAGTATTAAAACTGTTCAGGAATATGATAAGAGAGTTTTGGAAGATAAATGTGCTAATACTAAGATCCAAAAGCAGTGGTGTAATTTAACGGCCCGGGAAAGAGTTCTGAATTATCTTCCTCCAGCAGACTCTGTGTCACTTTAAGTTTGTAGCAAAAGTCAGTTTTACTTGATGTGCCAGTTGGTGGGACAAAAGAAGGGGGTCTGCGTAGAGATAACTGTTTCCTGAACCCATAGAAGGATTGGGGCCTTTTGTTACGTGTTTGTGGCAAAGGACACCTGGAGAGATTGTAGGATCTCACACGGAGATGTGAAATGCTGCTCAGGACTCACCAGCCCAGCAACGACAGTCATAAACATTTAGAGCATCTTCCCTTTGAAATTTGAAACTTATTCTACTTAGAGAGCAGGGAACCTCCCAGACTGCATAAATTAGAGAAGAGAACTCACCTTCCTTTAAAAGTTTCGGAGCTAAAAGAATTAATCAGATCGTTGGGTGCGGCGGCACCGGCACACCCAACAGCGCAGTGGTCTCTGTATTTGTGCATTTTTCTGTTTCTTTCAGGTGATTGATGTCTGTCTTGTGGTTTTGAGTTTAGGTGTTAATCATTATCCTCTCAATAGTACCAAAAATACATTAATAGGTGCTGTTTTACTTCTTAGGACAAAGTAAAACAGCATAGTATCAATTTTAATACAATGGGTTTTCAGAAAAGACATTCACAATAATAATAAATCAAGGTGAAGTCAGCATTTAAGAACCACCCACTGCTTAAAAAGATGTTAAAAGAAATATTTACACCAGAACTGATTTCATGAGCGTTGCCCCTTTAACCGCCAACGGTGCAGATCTTTGTGGTGGAAGCAAATATTTGAGAAGACGTTTCCAAGAAGATGCTGGATCTTCAATATCCTAAAGTTTGAAGTATCAGGCAGCGAAAAACCGCATGTTAGCGTTAGTGAAAATAACTCAGTTGTTATACCAGTAGGTCGCAGATATTTTCACTTTTGCGTCTCGTTCATGGTACAGCTTGGAGCTATGGCTGAAAACAATAGGAGCAAATAGTAGCCGGAAACGGTCTATGGTGACGAAAATTTAAACAGAAGTATGTCTCCACTAACTTGTGGCATGTGAACACTGTATGTCAAGTCGTTCTAACATAAATGTGGTTTCGTCTGACTATCCGTAATTACATTCCAGATATCGAAAGATGCATTTTGACTATTTTTTTACAATCTGACTAGTAAGTATAATAATTCAATTACATTCACTCTCGTCAAATACATTTTGACGAGTCAAAATTCCTTTCAAGATATCTCAAATGACGTCACTGGGATCTGTCATTTTTGGCAAGCCATTTTAACATAAATTCGGTTTCGTCTGACTATCCATAATTACATTCCACATATCTAAAAATGAAACTACATTTTGACTATCCGGAATGGTAATTTAAGATATCTGTGGCAAGCCATTTTAACATAAATTCGATTTTACCACCCTTACATTCGAGATATCTGAAATTGTTTTATGACTAGATGTTTTAGCGATTTAAGATATCTCTAATTATATTTTGACTAGATAAAATACCTATTTGAGATATCTCTAATTACATTCTGACTAGTCGAAATGATTCACCATTGACTTTTGGAGACTTCAATTCAAGATATCAATGAATTACTGACTATCTGAAATACACATTTCAGATATTTACAAAAATAAGGATGTTGGCTAATGTCAAAATTTAATTAATTGAGTTTGATGGATTAAAACGCCCCACCCAATGAAAAATCGATGCTATCGCTCTCAAACATCTGTTGCTTATCAAAAACCGTTGGTAACGCCCTGGAACATCTGTTGCTTATCAAAATCATTCCTATTGTCCGCAAACACTTGTTGTGTTAACATGACAAAATTTAATTAATTGAATTTGATGGGTTAAAACGGCCCACCCAAATGAAAAATCAAAGCTATCTCTCTCTGACACTTGTTTTCTGTTATACTAGGCAGTTCCTGTTCCGCTCTAGCATTTGCCCATCCTACTTTATAGTTTATGTTTGAATGAACCAATAGAGATAAAGGGGAGGGATTTGTTGCTTTATTTTTTAATTTTTTTCTGCTTTAAATATGATCTGAAGTCCTCCCATTCTACTTGTAGCTTTCGGAGAGTAAGAACCACTTGTATATGTATAAAAGTGATATGAAAACTCAGTCCCCTGCTATTGATTCATAATAAGATGCAAAACGTATTGCAAACACTGATGTTGCACTCTGTCACTACATTTTTCTTTTTGTTATTCTAAAACTGTTTAGTTGTTGAAAATGTAACTTTCCTGTGAATTTCTAAATTTAAATTGTGGCAAAGTTTGTTCCTTTAGCTTTATTTTCCTGACCCAAATTAAGGAGCAAGAATTTTTTCAAAAGGTTTTTGGTTTTTTGGGGGGGTTTTTTTGTCATCACTTCATCGTGATTCTTATGCTTGTTTTTAGACTTTTTAGACTGTGAATTGTGTTGTGCATTATTATGTTGTGTCTTTGAAAATTGCTTTGTAAATAAAACTAAAAAAAAGATCATGGTTTCTGCCAACAGCTTATTATTGCAAGAGATGACCTTTACCTACTCAGACCCTCAGACCAGGCTATGGTATGAGGGAAAATGGATTGGGAAAAATTTTTACAATTTCTTAGTTTTGCCTAAAAAATTTACTTTTTTTGATGTTACAAAAACAAACAAACAAACAAAGAAAACAATCTTTGCTTTCAGTAGCCTTAAAAATTGCTCATCATTTTTCTTCAGTCCAGTCAGTAGGGAAAATTGTAACCTTTTTTAATACAATTCAGTTGATTTAAATATTGATAATTTACAATTGGTAATCTCAAGACAATTTACAAAAAAGTCATTTCATTCTACTGGTCTGAGGGTCTGAGTAGGTAAAGGTCATCCCTTGCAATAATAAGCTGTTGGCAGAAACCATGATATTTTTTTTTATATATAGTTTTATTTACAAAGCAATTTTCAAAGACACAACATAATAGTGCACAACACAATTCACAGTCTAAAAAGTCTAAAAACAAGCATAAGAATCACGATGAAGTGATGACAAAAAAACCGCCCAAAAAAACCAAAAACCTTTTGAAAACATTCTTGCTCCTTAATTTGGGTCAGGAAAATAAAGCTAAAGGAACAAACTTTGCCACAATTTAGATTTAGAAATTCACAGAAAAGTTACATTTTCAACAACTAAACAGTTTTAGAATAACAAAAAAAAAAATGTAGTGACAGAGTGCAACATCAGTGTTTGCAATACGTTTTGCATCTTATGAATCAATAGCAGGGAACTGAGTTTTCATATCACTTTTATACCTTAGATAAAAGTGCTGCAGAGTTTGTAAATCTAGTGAATATGAATTCTATGTTTCAGGAAAATACATACAATTATTTTACCATGAAGGTAAAATGAACTAAACTATATTTGATATGATTTGTGGAAAAGGACACAATGTTGTATTTACCCCCATTTGTTTATTTTACATCAACTGGATGTTAAAAGTTTTGTATCTAAACATCTTATGAGGAAGTTTTTATAGTTTCCTTAAAACTGTTTAAGGAGCGTTGATTTCATTCATGGATGGATGGATGGATGGATGGATGGATGGATGGATGGATGGATGGATGGATGGATGGATGGATGGATGGATGGATGGATGGATGGATGGATGGATGGATGGATGTTTGCTTGTTTTTAAGCTGAAAACAAACAAACAATGGAAAGTACTACATGGCATCATTTGAAGCTTTAAGCCAACGCAGGGAAGGCTGTAGACTGTGATGGAGATATTTGTCTCTTTAAATACCTGTTCCAGGATGTTCCAGGATCTTTGACACCTTTGACCACTGCAGCTGGTCCAGGCCACAGCCAATTCTGAGGGAGTCACGAGACAAACAAATTGCTTAATTATTCCCAATAAAGAAGAAGGATATTAAGGGTATTTATTATAGTAGTTATTTATCCATAGTAGTTCCTACAAACTGGGGTTTTGATATCCTATTGACACCATAAAGTCTTGAGTTGGTAACAGCGCTTACTTCAGCCTTGCTTAACTCCTCTCCATCTATCCCAACAGTTGGCTGAGTCACTCTGTGCCTCAAAGCACCGCCCACTTTAACTGAAATTTTTTTTTTTTTTTTTCAGATTTGTCCAGGGGTTTTCAGTGCCAGTTTGTAGTAAACTACAAAAAGCTGAACTATAATTGCTGGATTGAATAATTATGGAATTGTATGTTTTTATTCAGATTTTAAAGGTACCTACTTTTAGGACTACCATCTAGGAAAAAGCTGCATGAGCTGCCTGCTGGTGTTTAAAACTCAGTCACTGTGTCTTCTCTTCTTCTGAGGGAGATGGACAGCTTGACAAACAGTTTGCTTTGTGAAGCTCCGCCTCACTGGGACGGAATCGAAGGCTAACATTGATAATTTATAAGTTTATCAATTACAAGAGGTGTACTGTCTGTTAGTGAACACTAGTGAACAGATAACATCATTAGGACCAAGGGAAAAAGCACAGATTCACTGATTGAATTGCTGGTTAATAGCTTTCATATATTTGAATTTTTGCAGCAAACATTGAAAGAAAAAAAAACTATATAAAACCTGAATGGCCATTCAGTTTGATAAACATTTACAAAGATTCAGTAATTCCATAGAAATCCAAGTGCTGACATCAAAACATCAAATCTAAATAAATAATACGAATTGTACTCAATATTTGAATACAGCCTGACGAGTCACATCAGTGTTGATTTAACAGCAGAAAAAAGACTGACCCAAAGTAGCATTCACAATGATGTGAGGCCAAAGGGAGTGATGTTAGATGTTGTCTTTCACTTTAGCTGCAGAAAACTAAGAGTTGAGCTTGAGTAGCCTCACAGAGGCCTTTCTACTGCCTCTCTCAGATCCTTAAGAAATACATGAATGAATGAGGAACATTTACTGAAATGTATCACACTAACAAGTGTCACAGAGAAAAATCTATAAGAGTTTAAAATTTAAGTGACAGTTTTCGGAACGGATGAAGGAAATTACTCACTCATAGTCAGCACTGACTAGTCGTGTTACCATAAACAACGCAGTAAAACAGTTAAACTGTAGGTTTTCTTTAGAGGAATGTGTTCACTCTTATGCAGGTTTATACATGGATGCACAAATGGTGTGGTGAGCAGGGCAGGGGTCACCGCTCTCCCCTTTACGCTGAGTATCAGGAAGACAATTTATCTCACAGAGGCCTGTTTACTGCCTGTAACATATTCTTAAGAAATACATGTACAAATGAGGAAGAGTTACTGAAGTGTGTCACACTAGCAAGTGTTACAGAAAAAATCTATAAGAGAAGTATGTTCTTGCTAGTGCTATGGGTTTTTTTCTTATTCCTTTTTTTGTTTGTTTGTTTGTTTGTTTGTTTGTCTGTTTCTCTAGATAAGAGAGGAGTTTAAGATGATAAATAGAAAACTAAGAAAACCTGGAAAAAAAATTAAAACATGGTAAGCAATTCTAACTTAATTTAAAATGATTAACATATACTAATATTGGCAATTTTGTACATGTTTGATGACTGAGTAAATACTTGTTGAGTTAGGGAACAGTAGAACCAGATTTCCTTGACTTCGGATGGCATGTCCCTCTGTAATCTCTGAAGTTGGAGCAGATGAGCTACATGCTAGTTAATTAGCTTCCTGCATAAACTGAAAAGTAATTGAAAGCAGATGTTACATCAGCCAGCTTGGAACAGATGAGCTACATGCTAGTAGATTAGCTTCCTGCAGTCTTCTCTTTTGAGGCTTTTCTTTTTTATGGCATACCATTTTTTTTTCTTCAAAAAGCAAGCGGTTCTTACTCTCCAAATGCTACAAGTAGAATGGGAGGACTTCAGATCATATTTAAAGCAGAAAAAATAAAAAAAAAATAAAGCAACAAAACCCTCCCCTTTATCTCTATTGGTTCATTCAAACATAAACTATAAAGTAGGATGGGCAAATGCTAGAGCGGAACAGGAACTGCCTAGTATAACAGAAAACAAGTGTCAGAGAGAGATAGCTTCGATTTTTCATTTGGGTGGGGCGTTTTAACCCATCAAATTCAATTAATTAAATTTTTTCATGTTAACACAAGTGTTTGCGGACGATAGCAATGATTTTGATAAGCAACAGATGTTCCAGGGCGTTACCAACGGTTTTTGATAAGCAACAGATGTTTGAGAGCGATAGCATCGATTTTTCATTGGGTGGGGCGTTTTAATCCATTAAACTCAATTAATTAAATTTTGACATTAGCCAACATCCTTATTTTTATCTACAATTAAATTATATGACTAGTCACAAAGTAAATTCAAGATATCTCGATTTTAATTTTGACTAGTCATAATTCTAATTAAAGATATCTTGAATTACTCCATAATTCAAGATATCTTAAATTGATTTTTGGGTAGGAGATATGTAGTTTTGTCTAGCCAAAATGCATTTTTAAATATCTGGAATGTAATTATAGGTAGTCAGACGAAACCGAATTTATGTTAAAATGGTTTGCCAAACCTGTTCTTCTCCTTCTACTTCTTTTTTTATGGCGGTTATCAAGCAACTTACTGTTAACCGCCAGTAAGTTGCTTGCTACTCAAAATGTCCTGAATAGCAGGATATTCTGCAAACATTAATTAAAATTAATGCAAACCAATTGTTTTCTGTACATTATTT
This sequence comes from Phalloptychus januarius, assembly GCA_902982915.1. Taxonomy (NCBI): domain Eukaryota; kingdom Metazoa; phylum Chordata; class Actinopteri; order Cyprinodontiformes; family Poeciliidae; genus Phalloptychus; species Phalloptychus januarius. Next base: position 88,351 of record CADWAE010000197.1, on the reverse strand, counting down.
GTTCCACCACTTTTCCATTGGCATCATTCCTGTTACCTCACAAAGTACTAAAATCATTAAAATCTCCACAACAAATTAGCTTTCTTCTTACATTTTTAAACATTTCATCCATTTGATCTAAATACAGTTGTTTACACGGATTATAAAAATGTAATATTTTAATACTTTTTTTATTAATCCAAATTTCCCCAGATAACCATTCTAGTGTTGTGCCTTTTCCTAAAAATTTATACTGTATAGATTTCACATGTATAGATTTTAACTCAAAACGCTTGTGACTTTTTGAGCTAAAAGGTGGATTTATGGAAATGTTTTGAGGGTATTTTTACAGTCTTTATAGAAAATTCAAAGAAAATGGCATGGCAACGCAAACATTAACAATAAAAAGCTTGATATGATAAACTGAGAAGAAAAAAGAAGAAATAAAACAAATATTCACAAACTGTGAGGAAAGTAAAACAAAATCGAAGACAAATTTCAAATCTGTTAGCATATTGGTATAACGATTGGGCTTTTGTGATTTTGTAACGTTTACAGTCTCTTAAATAAAACTATTTCACTTTAAAATTGAGGTGATTTTTAGAAAGCAGTATTTGTGGATAAAACTTAGCCAGAGGATTAGAGTTAAATATATCATAATTTAACTCTTCATCCCATGTTAGAAGACTAAATTTTATTAAATTAAAACTTAAGATTCTTGACGATCTTTCTAAAAACATTAATGAAGACGCAATTGTCTGAGTATCGTCAATTTCATATTGTTTAGTCAATTCTGAAAATTAAAGTAATTTATTATATTGAAAAATATGTTCAAAATGTGTAATGCCTTTAGGGAACCACAAGCTAAAAAGGAGGGTTTTTTTTAATTTATTGTAAGATCTGGATTGTTCCAAAGTGGTGTGTATTTTGAGGTGGTAAATTTTGAGTTGATGGTATCATTGAATTTCCACCAAGCTGAAAGAGTGGCTTTAATAGTTGGTGATTTAAAGCAACCATGTTTCTTAATTGTTTGACTAATGAATGATGTTCCAGTTCATTTAAATCATTGTGCTGCTGGTTTTGGGTCCACTTAATTATGTAGTATAGCTGATTGGCTAAATAATAATAAAAATTTGGTGCATCTAGCCCTCCATGCTGTTTTGAGTTTTGTAAAGTTGCACTCGAACCCTTGACTGAATCCACAGTTCAGAGAGGGGCGCCGGGTGCGCACTGAGCATTGGGACAGGGTCTCTGACGTATGACTAGTCATGTGACACTAGTATGAAAATCACGTGAGAACAGACGCACTGAATGGTCTTTGTTCTCGTTTGATTTATTTTTGTGCTTAAAAGAAATTAAGGAAAGGAGGAGTTTTTTTTACAATAAATCTTCAAATGAATAAATTAAATAAAACTGAATCTAACAGGAAAGGAGAAAAATACACTGGTTACATTTACAATAAACCATAAAATGTCAAATTATACGAATACATAATATTTGAACAATATTTATAAATATCACCTTTGTGACACACTTTACAAATAATAATTGTTTTTCTTTATCTTTTACTCTTTTATTGTTTAAATTATTCAAACTTATCATGGATTGCTATGCTTTTATCACCTTTATTTCAATGGTTTCGGGACACAACAGTTCATATTGTTACTCATCCATCTGTATGCATAAAATGTGGCATAAGGAGCAGGAGAGGCAGCAGGAAAACAATGAAACGTTTGAACTTTATTTGCTTGCCAAACAGGTGAAAATAAATCATTTGAAGCAATCTTCAAATTTGGACATTGGACTCTTTTGCCTGCGTACAAAACTTCAAACCACTGCAGCAGTAGAGACTCATTGATGGAACTTAGTGAGCAATGTTTTATTTCATTTATAAATTCTTAAATGAATATTTATCAATTATATGCTAATTCCATAGTAAACACAGTTAATAGAGCCACTGGCTGACATTGAAATATCACTACGTTTCACTTTTAAACGGAAATTTAAGTAGTTGTATTTATCTGCCTCCTAGTGGTCGTTGTGTTAAATTGCATGTTTACGTTGCATGCAAAAATATTTCACAGAAATGAAGAATATTTCTATACTGTTGGAAATAGTATCTGCTAGCTAAGTAGAGAAAAAACATTTCCATGTACTGAAGAAAACTGTCTCCCTCCAGGCTGCCATACGATCCGGGCACCGACCCCTGGCAGAATGTCAACCGCAATATGCGGGGAAAATGACACCCACTTTTAGCCGGTGCCGTCCAACGGAACCAGAACACGTCAACCTGTCGTCCACCCGGCGGACTTCCTCTGCGCTTAAACTGAGTTGGTGGTGAAAGTTGCCGGTCAGCAGGAAAGTTTCTCTGGACGGGACAACATGCGCTCTTTAGCGGGACTAACTGTCATCGTGGCGACCGCAAGTGTCTACCTCTACCTGCTGTCGACGCACCTTCCCCCGGGACCCGCGCAGCTCCAGCCGCGGTCTGAGCCGGAGCGCGAGGCCGTCCGAGACTTCCGGTACAAACACGCTGACTCCAACCTGACGCTGCAGACACAGATACTGCTTTCTTTGTCTGCATTAGTGCATATGTACAAGTCTGCCAGAAAGTTCAATCAACTATTTTGTCTCCTTTTATTATTATAGGAGTAATAAGATAAAATTGTGATATTTGTATCTTATCTTTTAACTTAAATGAAAGTCATCAGCCTGTAGACTTCAGTTTAATAAGCCAAAGGGCTATTATGTATTTTAGGCATTGTGGTAGATAGGATCCACAATGTCAGAAATTTCTGCATTATTTTGTTGGGGTCAGAACTCCACTGGGGGTCGATTTCCAAATCAACTTAGACTTGAAATCAAAGTAAATAATCACAACAATAATAAAAATAATACAAAGGGATGTTTTTATTGTTGCTACTAAAAAAATGTAACTACAAATAAACTGAAAGACAATACTGGTAGTTGATGTTTGTGATGTTATTTTGTGTTATTTTCTTCTTATTTTGAGGTTTGCAAGCTAGAAATATAAATGATAAACTGCTTTTAATGTTGGTAGTTTTTTTTCAAGGGCTTATTGTTCAAAACACCTCATTCATTTAGATTTTTAGATTGGACCTTTATCTACTAATCCAGTTATCATCAGACAAGAATAAGATGCTAATATTAGTTGGTTAAGTAATTTAACTGGCTGATTAACCAGCTCAATTAGCTGGTTAATTGAGCTGGTTCAACTAACAGTCAGCTGCTTAGAAAAAATGCCCCTAAACTCATTAACTCTATTCTGAATACTCTGTTAGCTTAACAGAGATTAGATCAGTTTCCACACCATGACTGTCAAAAAATGTTTACATTCTTTTAAGTGTTAGCCTTTTTCTGCCAGACAACTAACAGCAGGCAATAAGGTAGGATCCAGAGTTTTTTTTCTATTAAATAAGAAACACAATTAAAATCAGTCATGAATAAGATTGTTCATCAAAAAACATTCTATGCCACAATCCTCCGACTAACATCTGATTGTTGATCATGTGATGTGAAAAAATTGTTTCCATTGGACTTTGGAGGAATTAACCAATTTCAATACAACAAAAACCCACCTCATTCTGGGACTAACATTTTTCAAAAATGCCATTTCCGTTATGATCAAATTTATTTTTGAAATGTCAAATTGCGCAACTACATGGTCAATGGAAACACAGTTAATGACTCCATTTATTACTATTAGACCTTTGGAAGTGGAATAAAAAGGTAAATAATAGGAAGCAGCAAATCTTCTGCTGAGCCACTCATATCTATTTCAAAAGCTTAAGGGGATTCCCTGAAGATGAGACAAGGTGACCCGTCATCCAAGTGAACGGGTCAGACTTACCACCAGGAGATTTCAGCAATTTAAAAACCAGAAATGATGTTTCACACATTTCAGAATACCAAAATAATCCCCTGTGCTATTTTTTAAGCTAAACTTGAAGATCTTGTGCATTAAATAAAACCCTCGGGGTAACAACCCTTGGTGAGTTTAAATTTATGGTTAGATGTGACACTGCAGAGGGATGATAGAATAACACTGATCCAGACACTGTGAGGCCAAATGCAGGAAGCATTTATGTGTGTGGAGGTGCGTGCGGGAGTGTGTGGGGGGGTGTTTGTGCGTGTGTTTGTGTGTTTGTGTGTGCACATGCGGGGGTGCATGTGTGTGTGTATGCTTGTGCCCAGTAAATTATTACTCATGATCATGACTAACTGCACCAGGCATCTTCCAAACTAAATTCCCTTTAGCAGTTTTTTTTCTTGGCCAAAGGAGACTGAAGGGTTTCACTGCTCATGTTGGAATGAGTGATATTAACCCTGATGTGATTGTTGGGTTGATCCCACATCTGTCCATTCCTGTGGGCGTGTGTGTGTGTGTGTGCGTGTGTGTGTGTGGGTATAGAGTGTCCAGCCAAGGCAGAGCATGTTTCGTAGAGTCAGCCGTAAGTATCCCTCCTCAAATACTGTACATACATCCATTCAGTTTCACATGTCAGCCTGTTTCCACGTCAACCACCCAGTGGACCAGTAAGAAGGCTGGATGTTTATCTTCTGACCAGTAAGAATAAGCAATGCTGGACGTGAAAGCAGGTGGCAGAGGAAAGTCGGCAGCTTGAGTTTCAAGTCGGGGTGGGGAGGCAGACAGACTGACAGACGCAAGATTTTTTTGCAGTGTGAGTTTTCAGAAGTGTCTTCTAGTCTGCAAGCAGTGATGCTATTTCTATCTTTGCATTGGATGTATCCATTTACTCTTTGACTCAGCGTCACCAAGATGGTCACTGACTCTTCTATAATTCAGTTTTTTATATCTGGTTTCAAGTTTTTGCTCTGTTTGAATTTTAACTACTTAAACTGAGATGAAAGCCGTTTTCTTTGGAAGATTAGGGATGCACCGAGCTCAAAATTTGGGTTAATATTGATAACCAATATTAATGTTACTTAGCAGGTAACTGAATGTTATCCTGAGCAGTAACTGTCCTGGCAGAAAATCTCCAAGACTTAAAACATTATTTGTTTTTTGAAGTTAAATGTGTAACCGGATCTTTTCTGCGTTGTGCTGGTTTTATTGAATGATCAGGGCCGTCACATGGGATTTCTTTGAAATTGATGGTTTCTCGATTTATTTCTGACAAGAACAAACAGACAACAACTGTGTTATGGCTGTGCTCTCCCAGTCGTCTCCTGCAGGACAACATGACAAAAGCAAAATAAACTTTTTTTACGCAAAATACCTGACAAGAATGTAGTGCGTTGAGAAACAGTAAAAGAAAAAAAAATACATTAATACACCCCCTATTTTTGAATTAGAATTAGTCCTGTCTTCTATCTTTTTTTATGTGTTGTGTGCATGCGGCTTCTTGCCAGTGGGGGCTCTCGTCCTGCTGTGGGTCTAACAGGCAGAGCAGCTTTTCCTAATAAATACTGATGTGTTGTAGTGGCTCTTGAAGGTGTGTGTTATTTAAATTATAACGTGTTAAGTTGCTTTATTTTTAAACCTTTTTTGGTTTTCCGGGTACTCAAGGACCGGCCCAAGGCATAAGCAAATTAAGCAGCCGATTAGGGCCCAAGGGACACTAAGGGGGCCCCTCAGTGGAGCTAATTTTTATTTTATTTTTTATAATTTCTTTGTCATTATGTGGGGGACCAGTTGCTGGGGACTTTAGATCAAGGACCCCTTTGCCCCCTTCTATTTAAATATTATATTATTCTATTCTCCTTCCTACTAATATGTTTTGTTTGGTTAGTAAAAAGCACTGTTTCATTGTCTATGGTTGGCTGAATATTCATATCTGATAACAGTTCTAGCTGAAAGAGAGGCGAGGTTGGAAAGAGAGCAGTTTTCAACAGGCGCTTGGGGCAGCCTCGGGTCCTAAGTTTCAGTTAGTGAGTTTGTGAAGAAAAAGAAAAAAAGAAGAGAACAGCTACAGTGTAACGCACGTCGGATTGCTACATGTGTTTCTTTTTGTGTATGTTCAGAAGAAAAGAAGAAAGTAAAGGAAATTTACAACCACCGCATGTCTCGACATCAATTTTGTTCGAGTGTGCAACAATTATAATATCAAAAAGACACAATCTCACTATGAGGTGACACGTAGTGAAATTGTGTCTTTTTGATATTATAAAACGACACATAATTTTTATAATATCAAAAAATAAAAATAAAATTGTAATATTTTTTATTATTTCAAAAAAATATATTATATATATTTGAATGAATTTTTTTTTATAATTCATTCATAGTGAATGAATGAAATCATTATTTTATTGATAAAAAGAAAACAAAAATTGCTCTTGGTGGTCACGGTTGTTTCTTTTGCCTTTTTATATTGATGTTTAAATACAACGGTTTCCTTCATGATTTCAATTCTAGATTATTCCAAGACTGAACCCCTACTTGTGGTCAATGTTCCCAGTATTATGTAAATAAATGTGTGTTTTATTGTACACTTTTATTCTTTGACTTTATGTATTATGTATTTATGTAGCTAATGTTTTACAATTACTGATTTATCCAAGTTTATTGTTTTTACAGTAAAGTATAAAAAAAGAAAAGAAAAGAAAATATTTTCTTCATATCTTGAAACATTAAATATACATTCAATTATGGAATCATGTAAATATGTTCTTGAATAAAACACTGTCAAAGTGTTTGCAGCATCTCTCTGCTGTTAATATAAAATATAAAAATAACAGAATTTATCTGTTCTGTTAGAAAAAAAGAGCACAAATAAAGACATTTTGTTCTTTATTCAGAAATTTCCCAAAACAATTAAATAATCACATCAAAAGTTAGAAACACTGTCATTAGTGCTTTCTTTGTGTGTGTTAGAGAATGTGTCAGTGACATGTTTTGCAGAGCGGCCCTTTGTGAAGTCTTGTATTAGCTTACTGGCCACATTAAATATGGCGGACGCTGTGACGTTTCGCAGCAAATGGACCGACCGGCTCAATGAGACGTCTATGCTTTGATGTCTAAATTACAATCATTCACACACCTGCGTATGTCCATAAGGTGTAAGGGGTGCAAATAATTTAAAGACAATACCACAGAAGAAGAAACAAAAAAGAGGGTCTTCCAATCTTACAGTAACATGGTTTTTAGAGGTGTTTCAGTCAGGTAAGGAACAACATGAATAACCAAAAAATAGACTTTTTTTGTAATTATAACAAAAGAGAAATACAACCAGGTCACAAAAGCACCATAGCAAAGTGACTAATTTAGAGATGGATGAAGTTTCCAGATTGACCATCAGGTATATTAAGATAACCAATACTTTTGCTTTGGAGAAGCGTCTCATTGCTGTAAATTGGAGACATTACTTTTAGATTTTCAGACATAAATAGAAAATATTATGCTAAATGTTTTACCATAAACCATAAACCATACCATAAACGTTTAGCGTAACACGTTTATGCTAAAACATGAAGGAAGATTTTCAAACCAACCCCAAATTTTGGGAAATGAATGCAAAGGTTCTTGAAAGTACTGCTTAGTCAATGTGATTTTCCATTTGAATCAGGTTAAGGTTGGGACTTTGAATGGGCCATTTTGCTCTCTTTTTCAATCTGTTGTAAATTATCTTTGTTGTTATTGATGGACAATAAGTCCATCAATAAAACTGATGGACTTATTTTGTTCCATCAGTCATATCAAAACTTGACTTTAGTAGAAAATGAAAAAACTCACATGTGTGTACTATTGTGTGTTCCTCTGGCTTTTCATCCAGGCTGAAGTTCCCATCAGACCTGGAGTCACTGCGGGAACTGGCCAAGATGCTCAAGCTTTACAAAACAGAGAACTACAGCTACGTTCTGCTACTGTTCTGTAGCGCCTACCTCTACAAGCAGTCCTTCGCCATACCTGGATCCTCCTTCCTGGTGAGACACACACTGACAGAAATGAGACAGAAAGCAGGGAAACTAAAACCCTCCCTCCATGTAATCTGTCCTGTTTCAGAACATGTTGGGGGGGGCGATATTTGGACCCTGGGTGGGTCTGATTCTAACCTGCCTGCTCGCCACTTTTGGCTCCACGTTCTGCTTCCTGCTGTCCTCGGCATTTGGGAAGCAGTATGTGGTTCACTTCTTCCCTGAGAAAGTGGCTCTGCTGCAGATGAAGGTAGGCGGGTCAATCTTCACCAGATTTATCCTTTATTTATGTGATAAACTGGAATGTGGACATTTTTTTAAGGATTTAACTAGTTTTCTGGTGATATTCTGGAAAAAATAAGCATGTAAGCTAATGATGAATTTTAATTAATCGAGTTTGATGGATTAAAGGCCCCACCCCAAAAAAAATTGATTGTTATCGCATCGGCCATCTCCTCTCAGATATGAGCTGCACCAGATGCCAGAATTTCCCATTTATTTCCCTATCTTGATATAATTCCTGCATGTTTTATTAAGATAAGAGTTACATCTAAATAGCTCAAAGGGGCCCCAACTGATGTAATTCTGAGTATAAGTTACATCAGGCCACTTGCATGAATTAAGAAAGTGGGCAGGGAAGAGTTAGAACTTACTCGAGATTTCCAGAAAATCTCAGCAGGTTATGCAAGAGAAATAAATCATGCATGTTTTATTAAGATAAGGATTTAATGCAACAATAATAACATACTTTTCAATCTATTTTCTCCAATAAATGATGAATGGATGTAATATTTCCATATGCGATGCACGATAATTACACAATAAAAACAGATGTTTGATACAATAAGGCTTTAGAGGATGTCATTACAACAGATGGCCAATGCGATAACGATCCATTTTTTATTTGGGTGGGGCCTTTAATCCATCAAACTCGATTAATTAAAATTTATCATTAGCTTACATGCTTATTTTTTCTGGATGTTTTCCAAGTGTCAGAAATGTTGACCCAACTGGAAATGAAGCAGGAAAACTTGAATCCAACATGGAAGTTAAGTCAGATATTCTGGAATCTGGTGCAGCTCATATCTGAGAGGAACCTGCAGCCGCTGTGTAACTCATTGAAACTACAGCCAGATTTAAATGGATTCATTAATGTTCATATTAAATGCTGCTAGTTTGTGAAGATACACAATCAATGATAAACTACAATAATCTGGGTTATTGACTTGTCATAAGAACAAAAAGGTTAATTTTTAAAAGTCATATAAATGAATGAATGAATGAATGAAATATTTTTGTTTGAAGTTACAACATTTAGTTAGCAAGCTAAATATTTGAATTACAAACTAAATATGTAGCTCAAAATTAAATATTTAGTAAGCAAGAGAAATGAGTGGCTTGCTAACTAAATATTTAATTATTTAGCTTGCAAACAGAATATTTAGTTTGTAAAGTAAATTAATTTGAGACTAAATATGTAGCTTCAGACTAAATAATTTAAAGCTAATAAATGTTTAGTTTGAAGTTGTGGCACTTAAATGAAAGAATAACATGGTGCAAAAATGACTGAAAAATGAACCTGGCAGATCAAGCTGATGATAATCTGGTCTAATGGAAAACATGAAAGGGTAACAAAATGCCTCTGTGGGTTTTCTGTTCATCTTTTCTATAAATAAATCAATAAAATGCAAAAGAAATCTAAAAGTGTCAAATTAATCTATAAGTTCTAATGCTTGCAGATTGACATTTTTTTATTTCCCATCAGAAACTTTTTGGTTTAATGAAAATCTCTTTCAATTTAAACTAAACTCATAATAAAGTTGTTGGACTGAATAAAGCTTTTTTGCTTAGAATTTTGGGTTGAACTTTTTTCTTTCCTAACCACATCTTGTTTTTTCTTTTGAATCCTTGCAGAGCCTTTGTCTTTTTTACATTTTCTTTCCTGGACTCTCCTGTTCTCGTTTTCCTGTCAGGTGGAGGAGAATCGTAGCAGCTTATTCTTCTTCCTCCTCTTCCTTCGTTTCTTCCCCATGACTCCTAACTGGTTCCTTAACATCACCTGTCCTGTCCTCAACATCCCTCTATCCATTTTCTTCTTCTCTGTATTAATAGGTGAGCTAAAAAACATAAAAATGAATAAACAGCCAGATGCGTCACAGATTCGATGACACAGCTGCTGATTCTGTCTTGTCTTCCTCCTCTCAGGTTTAATACCGTACAACTTCATCTGTGTGCGAACGGGCTCCGTCCTGTCCCAGCTGTCCTCTCTGGACGACATCTTCTCGTGGGGGACGCTTGCTCAGCTGCTGGCCATCGCGCTCATGGCTCTGCTGCCTGGAGCACTCATCAAACAGTATGGCGCTGCTCACCTCAAGCTGGACAGCGCCACCAGCAATGGAACCGGCCAGGACAAGAAGAGGAGATGACACTGAATGCTAACGCTGGTCAGTTAGAGATGGACGCTTGTGACCTCTAGACCTCTGCAAGGTCACTCTGGAAACTCCAGACAAAGTGGTGCTTGTTTTGAACTGAATTTTTATCAGGTTATGCCAAGTCTTCATTAACATGAACTTATTGCCTTAAAGCACCTTAGAAGTTGCTGTGGTGAAAATTCTCCTCTTGAATGGATGGAATGTCACATTTTAGCTAGAAATTGTAATTATTTTGCACAGAGTTAAGTGTCACCTTCAAGATGAATGAATTATTTTTTTCCTGTTAAAGATTTGATGCATGCAGTGCAAAAACACTAAATATTACAGAGTATTTTTATCTAGTAACTTAATAAACTTCAAATCAGACATACTGACTATCAAGTAAGTTCTGAAAAATATATTTGAGCTTTTTCAGATAAATAATTCATCAGTATGGATAAAAACAATGGATTCATTCCATTGACAGATTATTTGTTGTTAAAAGTGAAGAAATTTGCCAGGGGAGCTTGTACTTTTTCTTTTATATAATCAGTACTAAGGAATTATTCACTTATTTAAACAAACTCGTACAACTTACTGAGAACTTCTTGTAACTTAAAATAAGAAAAAAATGAAGATATTTGCAGTAGAAACTAGAGAACGACACTGAGATGTTTTTGCAGTGTGCTAAGGTTGCTAATCATAATTAGCTTCACCATCACTTATTCTGCGGTTTGTTGAATGGATTTATGGGAGAGGTCTCATGGCAGTGGCTCAAAGTTGTTTTTAATCACTTAATCGTTTTTTCTTTATCGCTTCTTAAGAGTATTAAATGGTTATCAATTATTTGGCAACATGTTAGTAAAATATGTCTAATAAATGAAAAATAACAATTAGAAAACTTTACAACATCCATCCATCCATTTTCCTAAACCCTTGTCCCTTCCTGGGGTCGGGAGGCTTGCTGGTGCCTATCTCCAACTATCGTTTCGGGTGAGAGGCGGGGTCACCCTGGACAGGTCGCCAGTCTGTCGCAGGGCAACACAGAGACATACAGGACAAACAACCATGCAAACAACCATTACACCCCTAAGTGTTATTCTCGCACTTAGGGAGAATTGGAGAAACCTGACAGTCATGTTTTTGGACTGTGGGAGGAAGCCGGAGTACCCGGAGAGAACCCACGCATGCACAGGCAGAACATGCAAACTCCATGCAGAAAGACCGGGGCCGGGAATCAAACCCAGAACCTTCAATTGCAAGGCAACAGCTCTACCAGCTGTGCCAACTGGGCAGCCGGACTTTACAACAGTCTGTATTTTTTAACACTTAGACATAAGTCGATAGATTTTAGATGTTACAAACAGCATCTAAGTTTAGTCCTTTTCTGAATTGGTTGTTTCTGACCAAGCAGCGGATATCTACAAATGTGATTTTTTTTTCACAGATTATCTGTTTCATGTTATGCTGCCATGACACAGCGATTCATGTTAATGTAAAAAATACTTAGAATAATTACTTACTGCGGCTTTAAGAGCTGACTGTTTAAATCAGGGGGCTGCCCAGTGGCGCAGTTGGTAGAGCTGTTGCCTTGCAGCAAGAAGGTTCTGGGTCTGATTCCCGGCCCCGGTCTTTCTGCATAGAGTTTGCATGTTCTCCCTGTGCATGCGTGGGTTCTCTCCAGGTACTCTGGCTTCCTCCCACAGTCCAAAAACATGACTGTCAGGTTAATTGGCCTCTCTAAATTGTCCCTAGGTGTAAGTGTGTGTGTGCATGGTTGTTTCTTCTGTGTGTCTCTGTGTTGCCCTGCGACAGACTGGCGACCTGTCCAGGGTGACCCCGCCTCTCACCCGAAAAGATAGCTGGAGATAGGCACCAGCAACCCTCCCGACCCCAGGAAGGGACAAGGGTGTAGGAAAATGGATGGATGGATGTTTAAATCAGGAGTTGAATCAGATGTAATTATATAAAACATAAAAACCTTGGAGACAGAATTGTATTTTGTGCAGCATTTTTTAAAACATGAATAAATCAGTAAATGTCATAGAGTGATCATTGCTTGGAGCAATAATCAGTGCTCAAACACATTAGATGTAAAACTCCTCTAGGTTTATGCATCTGGCTCCAGATGCCTCCTTCTGCTAACAACGTTTCTGTTTTCACATGTTTTTACTGACTGTGTTCATTGCAGCTGCCTAAACTTCATAGTGGCAATCCCGTTTTGGTTTGTTTAAATATTTACAGTGTTATAGTCAAGCTACTGTTTTTTCTTTCTTAAAGCACTGAGACACGTCTTAATGTAGCTGGAACTGTCCTGTGAAGGAATAATAAAGATTAAACAGATGGTTGTGACCACCTAGGTTTGATTTTACCTGAATCTATTCCATTTTGTATGCTATTTTAATAAGTATCATCCATGGTGGCAGCACATTTTGAACTCCCATGGTGAGGTGAGACTTCCCTCTGGTTCACTCTGTATATTTAATCCCTGCAAACGTTAATATGGCTGCAGCCACTTCTGGTCTTTTCCCATATTAACATCCTTCTGACCTTGTTTTGCCACTTAAATTAAACTCAGTGGTTGCAAAATCACATCATGGAGAACTCTCTATGTGAAATTACATTTTTCAGATATATTATAACTTTTAAAGGGAAATAAAAAAATGCTACATTTCAAATTTTAATGGTTTCGGAATGCTTCATAAAGCACAAAGCAATTTGTTTGGAGAGCCTTTTATCAGTCCTATTAATTTTTTGTCTTCTGATTATACTGATTTCAAATTCTTGTTTTGATGTTTTGTTTTTGCATATTTCAGCCCGTTTTCTATGGAAAATGGAATAAAATATATTTCACTCTATTGTCTTTATTGGTACACACTAATTATATGACGGTCTGACAAAGTGAAACGGAGCCATTTTGGGATGTAAATAGTATTTAACCTTAACCCGCTCTTCTCAAATGGAGTGGTATACAAGAAAAGACTGTCTTTGTTAAGTCACAAAAGAGGAAAACCTTTCAGCACAATAAAACAAGCAATTTGTAAGACTAGTTAATACCTAGAACCTCTCTAGACATTGACTAATTCATTATTTCTTCACTGAATAGCGTAGCGACGTCACCACAACACAATGCTCCATCCGTGTTGTGGTGGTGGAATCAGGCCAATAATTTTGATGTCTCCAATTATAATTTTGTCTCTCTATTTTCCAAACAATTTGCCAGAAACACCTCGTTTTAACTCCAATTCACTTATCAAATTTGGTCGCCCATTTGTCGCATATAATTTGGCCTGTAATGGCTTTTCTCCTTCTCCCCCTAAAGCTAAGATTAAATCATCAATTTGGAGTCTATTTCAAGGGTGTAGGAACGAGTTTGTCATCTGGGGAGGTTGGTGGAGGGGGTGGAGGTGGTGCAGAGGGTGGAGAGGGTGGTGCACATTTTGGAAACTTGATAGTTTGAGCAGAAATGTCAAAAACGCCAGTAACAAGTATTCTAACACGTTACTATTTACAATCCAATAATCAGATTAAAGTTACTCCAAGTCACTACGTGTTACTATATTTGTCATTTTTATTTAGTAAAAGCATTTATTGTTGCTTTTCTCTATTTCATTGGGGAGTTATATCACAAATGTCAACATTGGAGAGAAGAGATGCACATTTCCTAGCTGATGGATGTATTTTTCATTGAGTTATCAACTTACTTGTTCAGAGTAACTTTGCCATCCCTGGTAATAAATTAACTACACTATATCATATATGTGTTATGTTTTATGATCGGAAGGTGGCAAACTGCCCAAAAATCTTCAAGTTCCATTTCCCCTTGAACAAAATGTCACGAGTCTTTACTCAGCTTCACTCCAGGACACTGAACTTTACCGTTTGCCTCACAACTGGCAAGATAAATACTCTGGTAGCACACAAGCTACCAGATTCTGATATATTTTATTGGTCAAAAGACATTTGATTATTCTTCAAAAATGCATTGATATGAGTTAACTGGAAATTGAACTGATTCTCTCTCTTCCTAAAACCAAAGTAAAAAAACAGAAGATAGGACTCATCAGCTTTAAACCCAATATATCAGTTTCACCAACAAAAATAAAAAGTAACAAACTTTTGAACAACTCTCTACATCAGTGCAACAATTTGCCCTACAAAAATAAATAAAAATACTTTTCACATCCGACACCTGAGCTCCTCCATGATAGCTCAGTCTCACTTTCCAGCCCTGCATTCAATAACTTAACCAAACATGAGCCACAGCTTTCGAACGGTTGAACATCGAAAACAAATGAGGCAATAAAGCCGAGATGGGTTTTTCCTCTTATTTTCAGCCACAACATTAAATTACGTATCTACAGTTATGTTTCTGACTCTCTGCATCCTGATGTCCCTACTGACACTAAAAACAGCTGCATTTGACACTTTGTACCTCAGTAACAGCCTCCACATTGAAGAGTGTTAGTATGCTGACCTGGAGCTCCGATAGGAATTATTGGAAAAGCCTGGATGTTGAGTTTATGAACCCCAGTCAGAGGTTAAGACTACTTTTGTTGTTTTTCTTATGAAAACGGAGAAGAACTACTCAATACTTTTACAGTGCAAAAAGATTCTCTCCCCATAAAACAGATTTTGGTGGGAAATGTAATTCTGCACAGAGTCTTTGGGTCTTGCAACCATCCAGCTAGTATCTTGTGGTAACTTCACCATAAGGCACTTCCTGTTTGGCACCTCAAAGTTTCTGTTCGTCCTCTCAGATGTTCCTGGGCTGCCCTCCTCCTGTAGGAAGTAGTAGGTTAGAGTGGGCTCGTCCCTGAAGCTCTGCTGGCCTGTCAGGTGACTCACCACCCCCCCCTGCTGAAGATGGACTGCGTAATGTTTGGCCTCAGTCCATCTGGCGCACAAACCTCTCTCTGTTAGCCAGTCCACCAAGTCACTCCCTCGAAAGACCCTTTCTGGGCTGGACTGGGGCGAGCTTGAGTAGAGGTCATTGTGTCCCTGAAGGGTAGGAATGTATCCGAGCTGTTCATCCGGAGCCTCTCTGTTGGAAGGAAGTGAAGTTTGGTTGCGTGATTCATCTGGACTGTAATTCCGATGCAGATTCTGTGACTTGCTATGTCTCTGAGTGTTTGTGTTTAAATACTGGGGATGATGGGAAAGGCAACATCCAATTCCATTCTCTGGCTTCACTCCTCCAAACCTGTGACAATCAGAGGAATGATTCACCTGCAGAAGCATTCACACTCTCCCCTGAGCCACTAGGTGGTGATGAGCAGAAGGGGAGCAAAGGAAGCAGCCAAACAAAAGATGGCAGAGAAAGGGAAGGAAACAGCAAGAAAAGGATTAATTCATCTGAGGTGAAAGAAGGATAGGAACCTGTTTGGAGAAAAGCCAAGAGTCATAAAACTGAAGCGCCTGGGTTTTCTCAATAGGGTGGAAAGGTTTCATTTTTGGCTCTATTTATGCTAGCTGGTGCTCTGAATGAAACAAGACAGTAACACTTGAAGATTCATGCAGCATCACTAGTAAAAAGTGATGCTGCATGAAACAGCATAACTTTTTACAGCAAATTCCAAACAAGAAATATTTATTCATGCTTCTTGACCTTTTATATTTTGCCTCACTTCACTACCTCAGACTGAGCAATTGTGAAATAGACAGTAAATGAAAATAGAAAGATTGTCCTACATTTATGTTCAACCCCCTTTTTGTGTTAGTGATGAAGAAAATCCATATAAAACTGTCCAAGTGTTATTAAATCAGGAGGGTGCTAGAGAACATTAGAATCATGAAGACCAAACAAAATAACACACAGAGCAGAGTTAAAGTCATGAAGAAGCTGAAAAGATTATAGTACATCAAACAATATCCCAGAACAAGGGGACAATTCCAATAGCTACCAAGATGTGTCTGTCTCCTCAAGCTGACATAGTAAATGAGGAAGGCATCGATCAAGAAGCCTTTGGTAACTAACGCCAGGCAAGGTTAGTGCTAGCATATTCAAAGCTACTATTATCATATCCCAACATTCAGTTACTGTTGAAAGATTTAGATGGAAGTCTGCCTACATATCCAACTGGCAATCATTGGAAAAACTTGAAAACTGATATCTAGAGATGTTCTCCATGCAGTTAGACTGACTGAGTTATTTTGCAGAGCAGAATGGACAAAGATATTCCTGGAATACCTGTAGCTGTAATTAAAGCAAAAAGTGTCATTCAAAGTATTGAATGGCTGAATACAAATGCAAGGCACACTTTATAGATTTTTATTTATCAAGACACTCATTAAACGGTTATGCAATACTCTTAAAATACACTGCAAAATGTGCCAACTGTGTTCCTCATACCTGCGTACTATGTCTTGTACACACTGGTCTTTGTGGTAGCGGACAAACTGGGTACAGGTGAGTCGAACGTCCTCAGGCACAGCAGACGGACTCGGATCCTCTCCGTCTCGGCTGTGCCACAGGCTGAGAAACCTGGACAACATCATTATTTCAGGACTTTCTTAAAAGACGTTACAAAAGCAATGTGAAATCACTGCTGAAGTCTCGGCCCACCTCTTCTTGAATGGCACAATGATGAGGTGTCTGTCCAGACCAAATATTCCAAATGAAAGGAAACCCTGGGAAACAGCAAGCATAAACAAGCACAAGCTACAGCCTTCCGTACAACAGCACACACATGCGTTTCCATTGACCATATAATAGTTCAAATTTGAAATGCAAAAATAAATTTGGCAATTTTGAAAAAATATATTTTTTATAAAAGCTTTTGCATGAGGATGAGTGCTGCATTGAAATTAGTGTATTTCACAAAACTTCAATGGAAACACTTATCACATCGCACAAGTCACATGATCAGCGACCAGATGATCAACATGATCAACGACAAAGACGACAACAGGATGATGATAGGAGGATGATGGTGCGGCGTGCTTTCAATGATTTACCACTCTAAACTTATTGACGTGTGATTTTAATTGGATTTATTTAATGGAAGCACCGCATTTAAGAAATATTGTTTTTTCAATATTAGCAGAGCATCAACAAAGTTTTGCTGACATTTGTAAAGGAAACGGAGCCACAGATACAAGGCATAGTCATGCTGAGGTACCTGCCCATAGTTGGCCACAGCACAGAAAAACTGCAGCTCCAGGTAAAGCCGCCCTGGATCTTGGTTGAACAGCCACCACAGACAGCTGGACAGATTCTACATGACGAGACAGCAATACATCTTCCACTGCTTACACTTCATTTATGATCTCAATCCAAGGCAGTGAAGTTAGCACTTGAAGGCGGTTATTAACTCTTTGCTTCCTGCTTACCGCCAGCAGACTGATGCTGAGCAACAGACAGAGCAAAATGTGTCTCACAGTCTGCTTATCATCGCTGCTCTGTAGGCCTGGCGGTGGCAAATCCAGTGGCTGCTCCGAGTCCGATGAACTCAGCTGCTGTCCGTCGCACGGCGTCTCGCTGTGGCCTGGAGCAGGACAACAGAAATTAGAAATGAGGTTCCTTCAGCCTTCCTTGAAGCTGCAGCATATGACTATTACTAAACAATAATGGTTTTCACATATTTGTTAAAGCTATCACCATGTTGTTAATATGATTAAAAAAAGTTAAAAATTTTAATATGTTAAAAAATATATAACATTAATAAGCAAGCTCCTTTACCTCCTCCTAGTGCTACAACTGCCACCTGAAGAAATGCACTGCTCCCAGTCAAAAACAGCCAATCAGAAAATGGAGGGTCATTGCGCTGTCAATAAACCTCGGGTACACGCTGCTCAACGTTCTGCTGGCAAAGGTTTGAGCAACATGTACACAAAAGTGATGAACAGCGCTAAGACCCTACTCCTGGCTGAGACAGGTTGTGTCTGACCAAGCGGTGTATTTCTGTAGTTAGGGTTGGGAACACTGGGAGAAGAGAGAGCAGGTACATTTTTGACTCAAACCATACTCTCATGACATAGTAATAGTTTTAACAAATATGTAAAAAACACATTATTTATAAAAGTTACATGCTTCAGTTTTAATACTACTACTGATAATAATAGTGTTGCGATGTTGAATGTGTAAAATGACAGACTACTATCAGCTGTTTCTATGAATATCTATCAGAATTGTTAAAAAAGCAAAGAAAATTAAAATCTTCCTCCTGTCATGTCTAAATGCTGCCTATGTTAGCTTCGAGTTTGTGCATTTCTGAAGGTATTACTGTAGTTTTGCTACCTGTGCTGTTCCCGCGCTCGCTCTGTGTGCTGGCCATCATGTCAGGCCTGGTCTGGAGAGGAGAAATGTTGTGGAAATCTCCTCAACGAGACAAGTCAAAGGGCAAAAAGAGAACCAACTATTAACTAGAGACTAACAGTCACATACTTGTCCATCTGGGGATAAAAACAAGGTTTGAAACACTCAAATGTTTTAAAATTAAAGAGAGAAACAGAGCAGCACTATGCGAATTGATGCTGCAGGTTGCAGAATTTGTGGAGTTGGCCTCCTGCTGCTGTTGTTGTTGATCTTCCAGGTCAGCAGGGGCCCTCAGTTCGTCGTTGACAGCAGCCCGACTCAGGGCTTCGTACCCGATCTGCTCCCGATCCCCCTGGCTCAGACCCATCAGAGAAACGGCACCGAGGGCCAGGCTCACAGCCAGAACCACAGCAGAGCTGATTATCTGAGGGAGAAGGAGATCGTCTTTTTTGTCAGGACGATAGAAATACATACAAATAACACAATTCTGTTATTTTAGACTGCTATTCCTAACCAGGTAACAGTAAAATATTTCAAACTAAGAGTGGTGATGTGCCAATAAAAAAAAAAAACAACCAAAATTGGTGTTTGGCCAGTTGGAAACTCAAAAATCCCAAGTTTTTCTGATTTCTGAATGCACCATAGAAGTACAACATTCTTCAGTGTTGAAGTTAGCTACTTTCAGCATCAGAGAAGTGGGAAGAACGATCCAAAATATTGATAATATCAATACCCAGTTAGTATCGGGTCAACACTAGCATGGTAGGATCGATACTTTAGATACAGGCTCACTCTTACAAATAGATTTTATTTTTGGTTCTGTAGTTTTCTAACAATTTGATACATTTAATTTTGATTGTTCTCAAATAATAATTTTTTGCACTTTGTTTATGTAGGAAAACGTAAAAATATGTTTTGTTTTTCTATTGATTATGGGCGTAATGTTAATGTGTTATCAAAGTATTTTACATAAACTTACACATAAACTTTGTCTGAGGTTATGACAAAAAAGTCAAAGAAAAACCACAACACCTAAAAAGTCTGATGCTTGATGCTGCAAAAGTGAATAAAAAGTATCAGTGTCAGTATCAGCGATACCGATGCTGTGTATCAGATTCAAACCAAAATATGCAATACTCATATACTCAGTACTAGGCGTGCAGTACTAGTACTGATGTAGAAATCTTTGTTTTCTGTGTCATGTAAAGACGCAGAGATGACTGCAGTTTGTTCAGCTTCCCAGAGAACAGGAAGGCTGAAAAGAAAAGTTGCTGCTTTTTATCCTGGTGAGCTCACAGCAAATCACCTCATCATGTTACATTTCTTAAAGAGAACTTAGAATTGGCAGTCAAAGCTGTACAAAAACAGGAAAATCAAAGTCATTCAGAGAGTTCTGATCAGTGGATCTCCAAAAAAATATGAAATTCCAACCTGAGCTCTGCCATAGAAGAAGGCAGAGTCAAGGGTTTCCGTCCTTTCTCCTGATATGAGAAGGAGTCCAACCATCACAAAGGGAATCCTACAAAAACACACCAAAGTCAGAATACTTCTACTAAATGATTTCTCTCTGGAGCTTCAGTGGGCCGAGACTTCAGCAGTGATTCCAGAGAATCATCTTCAAGTCATACAAAGGCACACAGTTATCTTATTCAATCAAGACAGAAATATAAAGCCAAATAATAAATAAAAGACCATCTTTTCTGTGTGGATGCCACCGCTCCTGTCCCTGAATTCTCACCCCCAGCCCACAGCCATGAAGAGCCCAGGTCTGAGTCTGAGCAGATCATCTCTGTTAGTCAGAGCCAGACACAGAGGGATCAAACCTGGAGACACAAAGAAGCCTAAATGTCTCTGAAGCAAATAATAAAATGTTCATCTGGCTGCTTACAGAAACTGACGTCGTTTTAAGCATCTGACAAATACAAACCTGTCCAGATGTAGGTGCTGTACAGAGATCCGTACAATAGAGTGAAGGTGACAATTTTACTGAGGAAATTATCTTCTTGTTTCACCAGGAAGTTCCACAGGATCATGCTAACACACACTAGGAACTGTCACACAAAGCAGAGTGTTAAGGTAGCAGACTGGAGCAAATATGAACAAATATGCATTATACTAACACAAACTGCATCAAATTTAACTGACCTGAGCCAGGAAAAGGTTCAACATGAATAAATGAGGGAACTCATTAAATTTCCTGCTAAGCAGCATCACAGCGATGGTCCAGACCTGAGAGGAAAACAAACTGAGTTTCTCTTTTAAAATATCGATGCTGATCCCTGGTAGAGACTCAACTCTTGTCACTTCTAATACCAACACCCATATGTGAGGCTTAGTATCAGTCGATACCGATCAGATACAAAAAAAAACAGCTGAGTGGACTTAAAACATTTGTAACAGTTATGTTAGAAATGTTTGCAAATGTACAGAATTACAAAATTATTTGCCAACTCTGCACCAGTACAGCACATTTAAATCCACCAACAGCTTGACAAGGCAGTGAAACATGGTAAAACAGCTTTCATTAGATCAGTCAGAGCAGAACGGTCAAAGTAAAATAAATCATAAAGAAACTGAAAGTGCCAAAAACAATATGTTGACTACTTTGGGTCAAACATGTAAAAAAGAAACAGCAACAAAACTTTCAAAAAATTAAGAGCAAGAGCAAATAGGAAAATTTATCATAATCTCAAATAAATAATAAAGAATGATGCCGCTCAGAGAACAAAGCATACAACTAGACTGAATAGATTTTGACCTTATGGATTGGGCACATTGTCACTGACACCCAATCTAGAATGTTTTTCAAACACAGAGACTGATCCATATGTTGATATGATATCGGTGAACCTGAGGGAGCAGCGATGTAGAAGAACCAAAACCACGAACCAGTCCTATGAGGCTGATGATGCTGATGTTGAAGCTGACGTTTTCCAGCTCTGCCACCAGGGGGCTTGGATCCATCAAAGGAATGGTCAACAGCCAGGCTGACACATACATGATCGGAGCTGACAAAAAAGTGCTGATCACCATCCCAGACGTCACCTAGAGCATAGAAAAACTGCTTCAAGTCAAAAGACTTCTGGTCACAGTTTAACAACTTTTCTCTCTGCTAGGCTTTCTAGTTGAACAGAGACTTAAAGAGAAGCAGCAAAACAAATGAGATGGATCAGCAGATTCATGCAGTTTGGTTGGCATCAAGCCTGTTGCAATAAGTAATTGATCAATTAATCACATTATGAATTAAAATAAGCTTGATAATTAGAATTTTGATGATTAATATTTTTTGAAGGATAATTTTGTTTTCAGACTTTATAATCAATTTTATTTAAAGTTTTGGTTGTGTCTGGTTTTTATTTATTGTTTTTGATTGTTGTGTTTTAATGTTTAAATGATCTTCCAGATCAGTACAAAATTGAAGTTTGTGAGTCTTAGAGGGGGAGAACTTGTGTTATTATGCAGTTATCAATGTATTACTTGAAAATGATCTCAAAAACAACAAGATTGTTTATTGGTAACAAATTGTCCAGCAGCAATTGTCACCATAACAGAATTACTTCAAAATAAAAAATATTGTGTAGAAATAAATTACTTTATATTATTAGATTATATAATATTACATTAGATTATACAGCACCCAACTCTGAGTGATTTATTATACATACATACATACATACATACATACCTATACCGTATATCACAAAAGTGAGTACACCCCTCACATTTCTGCAGATATTTAAGTATGTCTTTTCATGGGACAACACTGACAAAATGACACAATGAAAAGTCGTCTGTGTGCAGCTTATATAACAGTGTAAATGTATTCTTCCCTCTAAATAACTCTATATACTGCCATTAAGGTCTAAACAACCGGCAGCAAAAGTGAGTACACCCCTAAGAGACTACACCCTTAATGTCCAAAATGTGCACTGCTTGTCATTTTCCCTCCAAAATATCTAATGTTTAAGGTGTGTATAAGAAGCAGGTGTTCAATTTTGCAGTACAGCTCTCACATACTAGTCACTGAAGTGTCACTTACTCTTAGTAGTGTAAGAGTAAGTGACTCTTACACTAGTCACTTACACTAGTTACCATGTGGTGCCAGCATGGCACCTCATGGTAAAGAGCTCTCTGAGGATCTTAAAAGATGAGTTGTTGCACTACATGAAGATTACCAAGGCTACAAGAGGTTTGCTAACACCCTGGAAGTCAGCTGCAGCACAGTGGCCAAGGTCATCCAGCATTTTTAACTGAGTCAACTCAGAACAAATCTTCCATTGGTCGTTCAAAGAAGCTCAGTGCACATGCTCAGCATCACATCCAAATGTCTTTGAAAGACAGGCGCAGGAGTGCTGTCAGGACTGCTGCAGAGATTGAAGAGGTGGGAGGTCAGCCTGTCTCAGACCATATGCCGCACTCTACATGAAATTAGTCTGCACGGTTGCCACTCCAGAAGGAAGTCTCTTCTGAAGTCTGCACACAAAAAAGCTTGCAAACAGTTTGCTGAAGACATGTCAACAAAGGACATGGATTACTGGAACCAGGTCCTGTGGTCTGATGAGATCAAGATTAATTTGTTTGGTTCAGATGGTCTCCAGCATGTGTGGTGGCTATCAGGTGTGGAGTACAAAGATAAGTGTGTGATGCCTACAGTAAAGCATGGTGGTGGGAATGCCAGGGTCTGGGGCTGCATGAGTGCAGCACAGGTCCAATTTATTGAGGGACACATGAACTGAAGCAGAAAACTATCCCCTCCCAGCACAAATTGGATCACAGGGCAGTTCACAGGGCAGTTCCAGCATGATAACGACCTCAAACACACCTTTAAGACGACCACTGCTGTATTGAAGGGGCTGCAGGTGAAGGTGATGGACTGACCAAGCATGTCTCCACACCTAAACCCAATAGAACATTCTTTATTATTTATTTGAGATTATGATAAATTTTCCTAGTTGCTCATGCCCTTAATTTTTTGAAAGTTTTGTTGCTGTTTCTTTTTTACATGTTTGACCCAAAGTAGTCAACATATTGTTTTTGGCACTTTCAGTTTCTTTATGATTTATTTTACTTTGACCGTTCTGCTCTGACTGATCTAATGAAAGCTGTTTTACCATGTTTCACTGCCTTGTCAAGCTGTTGGTGGATTTAAATGTGCTGTACTGGTGCAGAGTTAATAATTTTGTAATTCTGTACATTTGCAAACATTTCTAACATAACTGTTACAAATGTTTTAAGTCCACTCAGCTGTTTTTCTGTATCTGATCGGTATCGACTGATACTAAGTCTCACATATGGGTGTTGGTATTAGAAGTGACAAGAGTTGAGTCTCTACCAGGGATCAGCATCGATATTTTAAAAGAGAAACTCAGTTTGTTTTCCTCTCAGGTCTGGACCATCGCTGTGATGCTGCTCAGGAGGAAATTTAATGAGCTCCCTCATTTATTCATGTTGAACCTTTTCCTGGCTCAGTTCAGTAAAATTTGATGCAGTTTGTGTTAATATAATGCATATTTGTTCATATCTGCAGAAATGTGAGGGATGTACTCACTTTTGTGATACACTGATTATATACATATATATATACACATATATATACATATATATATATACACATATATATATACACATATATATTGTATATATACATATATATACATATATGTGTATATATACATATATATACATATATGTATATATACATATATATATAAATATATATATATATACTCCATGTTCCAAATTATTATGCAAATTGGATTTAAGTGTCATAAAGATTTATTTTTTGTTGTGCTATTAAATTCATAGATTGTTTTGTGTCTCAGGCTCTTTTAATCACTATAATTACTTTCAGAGACCTGGGTTGATTAGTTTATCAGGTGAGCTCAATTAAAGGAAATCTACTGAAGAAGGATGTTCCACATTATTAAGCAGGCCACAGGTTTTAAGCAATAAGGGAAAGAGAAAGGATCTCTGCTACTGAAAATCATCAGATAATGTAGTGCAGTGGCCAAGATATGAAAGCATGAGATATTTAACAAAAACTGAAGCGTTATCATCATACTGTGAAGAGATTTGTGGCTGATTCAGAACAAAGATGGGTTTGTGCAGATTAAGCATTATGAGTAAGGTTTCTGTTAGAAAATTTATCGGATTAAGAGAGAACCTGCTAAAATGCCCTTACAAAGCAGCACACAGTTATTTGAAGCTGCTGATGCCTCTGGAGCCTCAAGGTGGAGGATCCTCCAGAGGCTTGTTGTGCATGAACCGAGTATTCGGCCCTAACCATTGCTCACAAGCAGAAACGGTCGCAGTGGGTCCAGCCATGCATGAAGATTAATTTTCAAACAGACTTGTTCAGTGATGACTGCTGTGCAACCCTGGATGGTCCAGACGGACGCAATAGTGGATTGGTGGTGGACGGCCACCACGTTTCACCACGGCTGTAACATCAGTAAGAGGTGGTGGAGTCATGCTGTGGGCCAAAATCCTGGGGCGAGAAGCTGGTTGGCCCCTTTAGGGCCCCTGAAGGTGTGAAAATGAACTCAGCAAAGTCCTTGTGTATTACAAGGACTTTCTAATTGATCATTTTCTTTCATGGTTCAAAAAGAAGAGCCACACCTTCAGTAGCAAAATCATCCTCATGCATGACACCATCTCATGCTGCAAGGAATATCTCTATGTCATTGGCTGCTCTGGGCATAAAAGAGGAGAAATTCATGGTGTGGTCACCATCCTCCTCTAACCTCTGACCCTATTGAGAACCTTTGGAGTACCAAGCAGAAGATCTGAGGGTGGGATGCAGTTCATATCAAAACAGCTCTGGGAAGGTATTCTGACATCCTGCAAAGACATTCAAGCAGAAACTATCCACAAACTCACAAGTTCAATGGATGCAAGAATTGTGCATGCTAACATGTAACTCAGTCTGTTAAGATGTTTTTGATTGAAAAAGCTTTTGATTTTAGTACATGTGACCACTTAATGCTGCACATTCAAAGAATGACCATTTGTAGTTCTTTATAATCCATAAAATGTTCAGAAAATCTGCTGTGCATAATAATTTGGAAAATTGCATTTTGAGTTTTTTATTTTTGAAAAAAATACTGCTCTCATTGGGTGGTTTGTTCAGTAAAATTTGATTTTTACTGTAATAGTTCATGACTTGAAAATTATCATTTGCATTGAACATTTATGAAAATCTGAGAAAATATCACTTGCATAATAATTTGGAACACGGTGTATATATATATGCTACTCCTTTCTTTAAAAGATGAAAGCTTCATGCTGCTCCTGCTTCACTCCTCATTCATGGATTAACCTGCTGAAATGTTTGAAATGCTGTACGGCACTAGTAATGTAAAGTAGTTTGTTGTTTCAAACAGAACTCACCACCTCCAGCTCCATGTTGTAGTGGCCGGCGTATATAGCCACGCTTGGTGCAGTTGGAAAGACTCCGTAAAGAAAAGCAAAATTGGATAAACTGGTGTGGTTCGGGCTTGTGCTGTTCACCCCGACATCCAGGATGTCCACCATGTCTTTGCAGACTAATGGCATTACCAAGCTGGACGGGACAAACACCACATAATTACTGAAACACTCAACACTTCTACCTACATGTTACACTTTGTAGCTTGGTTTTAGATCCCCAAACTTTTCAGCTTATGCATACTTTACCGTGTGAAGATGATAGAGCCCAGAAGGGGGAAGTGTAATGCATTTTCCAGGCCCAAAATGCAATTTTATAGCACAACCTTATTTGGTTGTGCTATGTTAACTTCAGTTGCTATAAAAATGCTACATAAAATATGATTTAAAAGCTTCTGCTTCTCTTTAAGCAGAAGCGTAAGCTGAAGCTTAAAGAGAAGCAGAAGCTTTCCAAATTCAGGAAGTCATCCCAACATGGCTCCTCTATTAATCCGTTATTAATCCTGTTACCAACTCTTTGCAAGTATTGCATTGGAAGTGAGGGACAGCAGTACTGAACTGTAAGATTGTTGTTTTTGACAATATTACCATGGCTTCTATTTGTTTCAGTCAAGCTAATTTATCCGTGGCAGTGTCAGCCAGGTTCAGGGTCAGGTTTTTTGCTGATTTCGATACTGATCATCCATGAGGCCGATCTCTGCCAATCACCGATCACTGCCGATCGCCTGGAATGGCTATTAATTTTTTACCTTAGGTATAAATGATACCATGTTATTTGTCAAAATGGAAAAAATTATCTGGTAATAAATTCACCTAATTTAGACATATTATAATACATATCTAAAATCTTTTTTAAGCTACATGCTACAGCTTTAAGGAGCATGTAACAGTTGAGAGTTCACCGTCTGCTAGAGGTTAAGCGGCTCCAGGTCTGTGAAATATTACTACCATAGCGGCGGTTCAAGAGCGAGAGCAGAACCAGCTCGAAGACTTGAATTATTTAATTATTCAGCTTATTTGTTTGGGTTCTGATCGTGATGCTAAGCCAGGTAAGTGTTGGTAATTGCATGCTGCTTTACCTGTTATCTGGCTGCTCCGGATATCCTTTTTTTCCTGCATTGAGCCTCGATGTAGCCAGACTCAGTCAAGTGCAAGTGATGTTCAAATAGTCAGCATTTAATTTTACAAAAATAAAACTGACTGTAAATGAAAACTTCTGACATCCTCCTCTGTCTGCCTCTTACTTACAGTTTGGCTGTTATGAGAAGAATCAGGGCAACTCCAGTGTCTCTGGTTAGTTTTCTTAGCTGGCCGACCTGCCTCATAGGAACAGAGAAACATGTCAGTAAACCTTTTAGGCTTGTGACCGTAAAAAAAAGAAGAAAAAAAAAAGATGCAATCTCCAAAAGCTCACCATAGTGAGGCCGAGGTAAAACAACGCTGCTCCTCCAAAGGAGTTGGCCAGGCCGTCTATGAACTCAGAAAGAACGGAGGGAATCCGTTCTCCCAGGGCAAAATGAGAGATGATCCCCACTATCACCATGAACACTATTGGGTTCTTCAACACCTTGAGAGGCAGAGAGAGAAATTTAAAAGAATGAACCAAAGATTAATAAACTTGACTCATATTATTATTACCTGTAAAACTACAATTCCCAGAATGCCAAGACTACTGTGTTGCAGATGGCTGGCCTGCCTCCACTTTTGCACCTCACAGAGAGCAAAGCCGATGGGGTTGAGGAGCATGAGGGAAACCGGGGCGACTAGGTAGATGTACTGCAGGTATTCTGGGTACGTGCTTCGATACAAAGCGTCGACTGGAAGAGAAGACACAGCCAGACCTGAGAAATTATCTCAGATCAAATGTCCATGCTGGGTGGGTCTTACCGATTGGGTATCCCAAGGCAAAGTCATTACTCTGGGTAGCAAAGATGGCGTAGAGACCAGCCTTACTGTATCTATTGTCTGAACTGGCCACCATCAGCGTCAGCACACACACCAGTACAAACACGGTAACCTGCCAGCAAGACAAGGTTATTCATTTTCTTCAAATATAGCAATAATAATATAATAAATATGTATAGACACATTGCATGTTACGCATGCGCACAATGCTGGAGGGAAAAGCAGCGATTCTTTTACATGTCAATCACAGCACTGATATAGTAGAACCTGGGGCGCCGCCAGAAACCTTGGGCCCCAGGACAAAAAATTTCATTGGGCCCCACTTCACTGCTGTTACAGTTTCTTGAGTCTATCTGACCCATTATAAGCATCACAATTTTAAAGGCTTGCAACTGCATTGCTTTCGTTGGTCCGATACTGACTCTAGCACAATATTCACTGCTAGTGAATTTTACATGCAGCAGTCCGTAACTGCACGCAAATAGGTTTCTTAAATTTTTATTAGTTTTAGCTTATTGAAATGTCTCTCCCCACCAACAGTCGTAGGCAATGTGCAAAATATACATAGAACAATCCAGACTTCTCAAAAAATGCTATGTTGTTGCATTTTTTAAAGTTGCAGTACATAACTTAAATAAAAAATATGTTTTTTCCAAGTTTGTTAAGGCTGTCACTATGTTGGGACAGTTTGCTATGAAACAGATAAATCTGTGAAAAGATCAATCTCCTCCAGCTTCTCCATAAGCTGCTACTGCTATCGAAAGAAATGCATCATTCCAACCAAAAACAACCAACCAGAACCAGGAAGATAGTCTTAGCGCTCTCAATCGACCTCATTCACTCACTGCTAGAGGGGCTAATGGAAGATTTTATAAAGACTGTTTGAATTTGTCAGTAATAAATAAATTGTTTTTGTTGTGTAACTGTAAAAAGAGTAGAGAAACAGGAAAAGTCCACACAGATTCCCTTGAATGATTCTAACTAGCTTGTCACTAAACACAGTGTTGCTCACCTTTTACACTGTGGCAGGTATCCATTAGTGCTGCTGACTAACTTTTCTGTTAAGTGTGGTAAAAGATACAAGGACAAGTTAAATATATGAATATGTTGTTAAATTCTTTCCTTAATTCATTAAATGCTAGTGAAATGGAGGCAAACAGTCTTTAGCTAAGCTAACTATGCTAAATGGTTGACAATCTCACACAGTTTGCCCACCTCTTTTGGAGAAAAACTGGCTTAAGCAGCTCTTCCATTTCGTCTATTTTGTTTTTAATAAGGGCCACAGAAACTATTTTGGTTGGTCGAGTTTATGGGACGAGTTTCTCAGATCTCCGCCCATTAACTCTGGTTGACTAAGTGGACAAAACCTTTGATATGGTTTGATAAATCATGTAACCGGAAAAAAATAATTCTAAAAATAATAATAAAATGATATAAAACCAGCATGATAGGTGACTGCGAGGAGAGCGCGAAGGCTCCTCACCCGGCTGAACCTGCATGAGGGTTCGTTAACCACCGTACCGGCCAACCCCGAACACAGACAGAAACCTGATCAGCGCAGACAGAGCCGTGCGATGGGCAGCGTTTTGAGATGGAAAAGCCGCACAAAATTCTTTGTCGACAAATATAAATCATTCTCACCACTCGCTCAGCGCACCTCTGAAAGCGCGACTCCTGCGGTTCACGTAGAGCTGCGCAACCACAGCAACGCGGTGGGGTTTAAACTCCTACCTTGATCACAAACTCTGGAAAGAATCAGAATTCCTCGCAGGGGATTCATGTAAATATCCATACAGGTCAGCCTGTGTCCAGTTTGAGTTAAAGGAGGCGCTCGCGATCCGTGCTGAGGTCAGACATCCAGCTGCTGCAGCGCGCGAGGCAATGCGCAGTGGTGCAGCGTGTGATTGGTCCGGCTTTAAATGCATAAACAATAAACTCATCTTCTACAAACATATCTTTTAGGAATAAATCTGTCCCGCCAGTGAAACGCTCCTTGAACTTTACTACCTGCTAGTCATAATGTTGACAGAAAGTAGCAAAGCGCTGCATCCCTTTTTCTTTTATGTCATGTGTACATTTAAGATTTAGCGCGTTATGTTGACAACTTGACAGCTAAAAATAGTAGTCATCATCAGCAATCAGTCATTTGTGCGTGGCGCCACGTTGCAGCGTGTCTAGAAAAATAAAATATAAACCTTTGCAACCAGGACACTCCAAAGAAAAGCCCAAATGACGTCCCCAAAGTCCAACAGGACCATGTTTTTAAAGAGCAAAGCAGGAAGGGCGAATTTAGAGACAAATTTCCCCAAACCCTTTGCCTGGCTCTCCGTGATCATGTCAGTCCTGTGGGAAGACAAAGATGTAAATCTTCCAAGTTCAAATTCTTTGACAGGTCACACACATGTCTCTGTTTCCATGCACCTACCGTCCAGCTATATAACCACATAGTACAATTCCAAAGCACTCAAGGAGAGCCGGAAACAACTTGTCGATGGACATGTGGGGCCCCATAGCAGAGTCAGTCAGCGGGTTGTGGGAGATGTTCTTCCCATGGATGAACACATAGTTGTTGGGTGTCTCCATGGCAACAACGGGTTGAGAATTGGATCTTTTCTGTTGTTGGCTCTGGAACCTGGTATAGACTGGTACAAATCAGATGATGCTTTGAAGAAGTTGACATCTGAGGCTTATTGTGATTAAAAATATAACAGATAAAACAATTTCAACAGCCAATATTTACAGAGTTAAATTTTTCTCACAATTATTCTTAAAAAAGAAAAATTCTGTCAAACAAAAAAGGAAAAAAAAATTGTGATCAAGACTTTTCGATTTGGATGTTTGTTTGTTTCAAACAAAAAAAAAACTTATCTCAATGAAAATGAAATTGTGGTCAAAACTTTATGAATTGTAATAATTATTTTTTTTATTATTGTTTAAAAAGCTTTTTTGTTTATTAAAATCACTCATTTTTGTTTGATGAAGTGGCAGCCTAAGTTTTTAGTTGAGATTCTCAAAGTTTTATTTGTTTCTCCCTTTTTTAGGTTGAACTCAACGTGTTTTGCTTGTGATTCTCATATGAACGTCCTGGATGGGGCCTAAAGATGAACAATGCAAGTTCATTGTTCATCTTTATTCATGAACAATGTTCCCAGCAATTCATTCAAAGTGTCTGAATTGCTGGGTTTCAGACACTTACTCGGAGGATGCACGAAATTCAGATGGAGGGCCAGAAGTGGATTTCTCCGGTTCATAACAAAGCTAAATTGATCACAACGAGTACGCGAATGCCCTAAATAGGCTAGACGAGGCCTCTCCAAAAACTCTGTGTATATTTAGGATATGATCTGTATTATTTCAGTAAAAAATACTTCTCTTGTAATCTTGAGGATTTATCACATAACTAACTATCTGGAGCCGACTACATGACGAGCTAGAAGAAAGTTTTCAAAGCCTTTATTTAGTTTCAAGTTGGGTCAAGCATTTAGGATCAAAAGAAGCATTAAATGGCTGTCGACTTGTATGTGTCAGGTGAGTAGTGAGTTGTGCTATTTTAAGTAATTACTCTATGATAACGGTGCTATCGCTAACAACAAACTAACCCATGTCTTTTCTAAGAGCTTGGATCTCCTGCTAAATCATTTATTTAGCTTCTCTAAACCCAAATTCATGCTGGAGTTGTTTGTTAATGTTGAGACATTACAGGACGCTGGATTCAGGGCCAATGCAGGTCAACTATTCACTCCGATCTACAGAAGCCCCATGTTCGTATCTGGACACAAATATAGCTCGTGGCCAGACAAGAACCATGTGGGGGAATAGTCACAGTGCGCTATTACTGTGTGATTGGGTAAGTTATATTAAATTCATTTCGCTTTATTTTTTACCTTGAAAGTCCTGCTGAATAAACATTATATTTACCATCTGTGACTTGGCACTGAGCTAGCTACTAACAACATTAGCACTCCGAGTATAAAGATAACATAACTTGCCTTACATATGAATGCTTGTCTTTCTAAGTAACTGTCCAATAAAACATCTGAAAATACAATTTAAACGATGCGATCGTTACCTGTCAGAAAGTGGGCAATGCAAACTCAGGCAATGATAGTTTCTGCACCTCCTGTTTTTAGCTGTAGATTGTTGACCCACTTTTCTGTTTTTTTGTACGTTTTTTTAAAATTAACTCCCTTATGACCAACTACCTTCGAAACACAAAAATAACATTTATCTTACTACTCTATGAGAACACTAGGAACAACCGTACATGACTCCGATTTTAGAGTCCTCCATCTACATTGGGTGACAACGGTGCTACCTCATCTGAAACCCAACAATTAGTTAGCTAACAGGGATCTTGGCAGATATGTGACTGTTGTGTAAGATTTCTAATTTGGAAAGAAAAGTGGACAGTTTAGTACCTGTTAAACAGTGTAATTTTGTGAAGATTACTTACCATTCACATTCTATGTTCCATCACGGAAGTGAAGCAGAAAGCCCTGCAGTTTGGGAGAGATAGCAGGGAGTCAGAGTCATCCACTTTAGTCAGCGCTAACTAATGTTAGCACTAGGTAAAGTGTATAAACTACGCTTGTATAATATTCGCCTGTCTTCAAAAAGTTTTGACAAGTTTCTTTTTCTTTTTTATTTATATCATTTTTTTTGTTTGCAACAAATTTTTTTATTGCAAACCCAAAAGTTTTGACCACAATTTTATTTCTTTTTGTTTGACATGATTTTATTTTTGATTGAATAATTGTGAAAGAAATTTAATTCCATAAATATTTGTACTGCAAAGTAAGAAGCAACATACCTATCGATTATCCCGTTTTGGCTGGGAAACCGCCGTATTCAACCCATTTTAATATTACTAATTGGGTTATAGTTATTACATCACCAAACAGTTCTAACATTGCATGAGTTGCCCTCTTCCCTCCCGATGCTCCCGTTTAGGAGTATCCATCCTAATTTGCCCTACATGTATGATATTGGCTGGCTGCCATCCATCCATCCATCTATCCATCCATCCAACCAACCAACCAACACCTTTGTCCCTGATGGGGTCGGAAGGGTTGCTGGTGCCTATGTTCCGGGTTATACCCTGGACAGGTCGCCAGTCTGTCACATATATTGGTATTATTTCAAATGTATTCTAATGCTCTTTGAAATGAATGGAATGAGAACATTAGTTTTGAAAAGGTAATATATATTGAAAAGAGGGATTTGGAGGACACCAGCAGCTGGCGAACCTTGCCCACGGATTTTCTTGTTACGCCTCTGTATTGTCTCCCAAACAGAGTTTGAGTCGGTCTCTTCTATCAGTACCAGATCATTTGAAACGAAATACGACGGTGCAAAACCCAAAGCCGCGGCTGTATAAGCGACGCGGGATCCGGGATTCCCTCGTCGTCATTGCCAGCTGACCGTTAGCTACCAGACCCGCATGCTAAAAACACATCCTGGGCGCGGTAAGCCGTGCCCTTCTGATCGTTTCTGCTGTTTAAAATTATTGGGCGAATATACTTCTTACCTCTGTCCTAGAAGCACGGCACTACACAGACGACCGGCATTCCTCTGTCTTTTTTATTCTTTAAGCTCTCTTGTTTCTGCTGTTTGAGTTGAAGGCTGCTTCCAATCTGACAGCTGCAACGAGTAAACACGTCCCCATAAATGACTGACAGAAGCTTCAGCCAATCATCGTAAGGAACACTTTCTACTGGCCTCTGTGATTGGTTCACTTAAGAGGACCGTTCTTCAGAGAGAAATATGCAGAAACAAGAATCTTGAGTTTATAACATTGTGGCAAGCCGTTTTAACTTAAATTCGGTTTCCTCTGACTATCCATAATTACATTCCAGATATCTAAAAATGCACTTTGACTGGACAAAACTACATTTGACTATCCAGAATGGTAAATAAAGATATCTGCATTTACATTCTGACTAGTAAGAATAATAATTCAAGATATCTTCAATTGACTAGTCAAAATTCGTTTCAAGATATCTCAAATGACGTCACCGGATTCGTCATTGGAAGGGTCACACATCCGTAATTATAATTTAAGATATCTTGAACATAATTATGACTAGTTGGAATTACGGTTTTAGATATCTGAAGTAAGCAATTGCGTGTAAGCCCCTCTCTGGCTGTGCCAGACATGCTAAAGGGCATCAGGCTTACAGGGCCCTCCTTTAGCTCCTCTGAAAATAAAAGCGTACCTCAGGTTCATATCGGATTTACACTTTTAGTTGGTTTCCAGCTTCTATAAAAGTGTAAAGCTTTGTTTTCATGTATTTGCAACAGAAAATTTTGTATATCAAAATAAATGTATACATTGGGTGGAATGCATAGTGTCACCCTTAAGAGACACAGGGACACCTCAAGAGGATAGATAGACTGTCTGTCTATCTATCCGCATCAACGGACATTCTCGCTTAATTACTTACTTGAAGTCTAGCGCAGACAATCGCGCCTCAACAGTGCTCATTTTCTCAAGGCAACAGGCCTTTCTGGCTTACCTTCCAGAGTGAGGTCAGATCATGGTGGCGAGAATGTGCAAGTGGCACTGGTGATGAACCTTCTACAGGGGATTGAACGTCGGAGTCATATCACTGGGGAATCCACCATAATCAGAGAATAGAGCGTCTTTGGAGGGATGTGTTTGTACAGGTTCTGGAACCATTTTATAGCATGTTTTATAATCTTCAAGATTCAGCCCTCTTGGATCCCAGCGACGATGTGCACAAAGTTTCTCTTCACATAGTTTTTCTTCCTGAGATTCAAAGCCGACTAGAACAATTCAG
Source organism: Phalloptychus januarius (assembly GCA_902982915.1). Taxonomy (NCBI): domain Eukaryota; kingdom Metazoa; phylum Chordata; class Actinopteri; order Cyprinodontiformes; family Poeciliidae; genus Phalloptychus; species Phalloptychus januarius. The sequence goes on along the minus strand of CADWAE010000197.1, from coordinate 53,675 downwards.
GAAGGCATGGAACCACCATTCCTTGTGTACAGAAAACAACAAAACACCAACATAAATCTGGACTGAACGGATGTTGGCAAACATGGGTACCAACAGCTCAGCAACTAACGTGTTTGGTGAACATCCCAATGCACCAGAGACTCTTGAAGAACTTCTGCAACAGCATGGCCTTCAGCCACTACCAACCACTGATGCTGAGCAGGTCCCTGGTGTTGGAGTTCATTCATTTTGTCTCTGTGCTCCACCAGATCCGTTTACCAGTTTCAGGACCTGACCACAACTGATGCTGATTCTAGTTAGTGGGGTTAATACCCACCAGCACATACTCACATGTAAAGTTGTGACGTTGTCTTGGTTACCAATAAAAATAACCGCAGCATCCACATCGGTGTCCGGATCGCTCCTTCATCAAAATCATCATAATTAACAGAAATAAAGACGGGAAAAACATCCATCCATCCATCCACCTATCTGCTATACTCCCTTATTCCCTTTGTGGGGTCGGGAGGTGCTGGTTCCTCCCCAGCTAACTTTCCAGGCGAGAGGCGAGGTCATCCTTGACAGGTCGCCAGTCTGTCGCAGGGCAACACAGAGACACACAACCATGCACACACACACTCTCACCAAGGCCAATTAACCTGACAGTCATGTTTTTGGACTGTGGGAGGAAGCCGGAGTACCTGGAGAGAACCCACGCATGCACAGGGAGAACATGCAAACTCCATGCAGAAAGACCGGGGCCGGGAATCGAACCCAGAACCTTCTTGCTGCGAGACAACAGCTCTACCAACTGCTCCACTGGGCAGCCCAACTGGAAAAACAAGTGTGTGTAAATAATTAACATATGTTTTAGTGATGAAATTCCTAACATAAAAGGACTTTTAGTAATATTCTGAATTAAATGGATCTGTACGTTAGTAGAAATCATTTACAATAAACAAGTTTAAAACAATGCCACACTTTTGTTTACATTTATTTTCCTTTTATTGCACATTTATGTAAATGAATAATACAGTTTATGTGGTAAAATATTGTTTATCTGATTGACTCTACAGCTCACTGTCCTTTTCTGTTCCTAAACAGTAATTGTTCAGGAATATTGGTGTATAATTCACTAAAAGCGCTCCCCTTTTTCACCTAAAGTAAAGCATTTTAAACGCAAATAGTTTCCTTTCATATTATAGCCTCACAGAAAACGTTTCTTTAAAACAAAACAAAGCAGAACATTATAGCAAACATAATACTGCAAACATAACTTATCCCATAGTTCAATACTGGTTGATTACATCATACACAGACATACAGACTCTTTGCTGTGCATCAAGAGATTTTAACAAAATATTCAGTTACATTTTTCAACCATGATGTAAAACTCAGCAGAAATGTCCATAAAAACGAATCAAGCATCCTGCAAAATTAAAACGTACCACTCCAGTGGTTGTAGCCGAAACAAACTGGTGAAAAAAACTAAGTGTACATTCATGCTGTAGAGGCACATGTGGCTTTGGCAACACAGAGAGGCTGAGATCATTTAAACTTCGTCTTTGTCTGAATCTAAGGCACTTTGATTGATTTCCTCATGCGTTCATATAGTTACCACCTTTAATTTGGCCATTTCAAGCAAAGTGAAGGGGGAGGGAGGTGGTCAACCAAAATGGATCTATCAATATAAAAAAAGCCACCTGGACTTAATTCCCTTTATATTTACGATCAGAACAGAAAGACACAGTGTTCATATTCTCCTCAAAATCTTTGACTTGTTTATAAAAATCTAAAACTCAGTTATGGCATCGACTGAAAACAGACGAAATAGAATAATTACAAAAACAAAATTTAATGTCAAAATCAATTAAGCCTTCCAAGGAGGAACAGCATGGTTGTAATGTAAAAAACATCAACAAAACAAATAATTTTCCCCAGAACATAAATGTACACGATATAAAGAGTTTCTAGGTCACCATTTCTCTGCTACAGAGGCACATGATGTGAACTCCACTATGCTTTTATTTGAATTCCTGGAGCCCTGCCCTGTTATGGTCCTCACATGAGGACTTCTAGTCAACTGAGAAAGAGAGAGACGAGAAGAGAAGAGGTGGTAGGCCCAAGTATTGTGGTGGCAGCCATCTTTACTTCACCTGGGTATAGGGGGCAGGGGAGGAGCTCCTCGCTCTTTTTTACCAGAACCTGGAAAATACAGAATGTTTTTTAATATTACACAAAATATGTTCTTCCACCAGAGGGCACTGTGTCACAAATATGAAGACATTAATTTTTGTAAATACAGTGGACATAAAAACTCTATAGAAATTGAAAAACATTAGACATTAGACCGTTCACATAATTCACTTTAACACTTTTTCCACATTTAATGTGCCATAGGTCCTTCATTATTCATATTAAAAATAAAAATTTGTTTTAGGGAAAACATTTTTTAAAATCCTGAATGAATAAATGCACAAACCCTTAAAGTAATATTTGATTCCGTTTCAGCACTTGGTATTTTTTAGTTCACACCTTCCATCAATTGTAGTGGGATTGGAACAAAATGAAAGCAATTTGGAATGACCATAAAGTGGCAATTTGTAAAATCAGTGAGAGGACAACACATGTTGAGAGAAAAATTAAGCAGAAATCACCAAACCTCTGCACTAAAGACTGTTTTCAAAAACAAGTAAAAAGCATGTATTTCTGCTGCAATGAAACTAAAGAATCGAAAAAGTGTTGCTGTTAAAAACATGAATACTATTTGGACCTAACATTTCTCAAAAATCAATGTAAAAACATACAAAGATATTTTGGACAATGAGAACGTTTTTTTATTTTGAGTTTCTGGTCGTATTTGTCTGGAAGCACCTCCTATGTGAACATGAGGGCTATTTAATTAGCTATGGTGTACCTCAAGGCTGAATGTTGGGAACCTCATGTTTTCACTGTCTATGTTGCCCCTGGAGTCAATTTTTGCACACTATAATTTCTTTTCACTGCTTTGCTGATAATTTGCAGATATATCTGCCCTTAAAAACAGAGAAAGACTTAGGTTGTTAGCTCACTGTCTTGAAGATGTTTAATAGTGAATGTCCATAATATTTTTCTTACCTAAATGAAAACAAAACACACATTGTCATCATTAACTAAGATAATTAAAGTGCACTGGATCCTTTATCGTCTTATTGCAAAACAAATGTTTGGAACAGTCTGATAAATTTGACATTGATAACATGTGAGCAAATGTTGACATAATTTGTGAAGAACAAAAACAAAAAATATGTTTTTCGCGTTGTGTTAGTCACCTTTGCCCTCCGTCTTAGAGATCTTACTGGGGTAGGTTTTCTGCGAGGGCACATAAGGGTCGGGTGGAGGAAGGTCCGAAATGGGGTGAAAGGTGAACCTGTTCTCAAAGTCATCTGTTGAAGGAAAGAAAACAGAGGAATTATTGCTGTTAGACTGGATGATCTGACATTATGCAAAACAAATGGAGCTGAACCAGTTTGTGTAAAGGTGCTTGAATAGGATCTAGAATCCACAGCTGTTTTAGGCAGAACAATTTTTTGCCCACATTGCCTTCCAAAATGAAGGTTGGTTGGTCTGCGGTTGATTGAAGAAAAACAATTGAATTGGAGGTCAGGGGTTTTTTCTACCTTAAAGAAGCTGGTGGTAAAAACAACAATGAGGGCAACAGGAATCAGTCTGAAAAATGCTCGATTGGACTTTTTTAAAATCAGGCTTTCATAATGTGTACAGTTTCCTTTATTTGAATTTCTGGAGACGTACCCCACTGTGGTCCTCACATGAGGACGCAAGTATTCATGCCCTAAGGGTTCTGTCCACATTTTGTTATGGTCTAACAGCTAGCCCTCAATAAGTAGGACTTTAACTGAAATACCAACTCAAAGTAGCTTGTAATTGTGAAATGGCAGTATGCATGCTTTTTAAAGTTTTTTCCGTAAATAATCAAGAAAAGGGTATTGTGTATTGGATTTGTGACATAAATATGAACAGATTCTTGAGGGGTCAAGAGTATTACATTGGAGTTCTTCAACTTTACTCTTCAATTTATGTTGCTCATTTTCATTTTTCAGTCTTTCTCCAAACTAAAGTTAGCACATTGACAGGTTTACAGACCTTGCATTTGATTGTGGTGAGAGTTTTGGAAACCGTTCCCCATCGGTGGTGGAGGTGGTAGACCCCCACCGGGTCGGTCAGGTGGCAGTGGGGGCCTACTGCCAGGGCCGCCACGAGGAGGCTCCGGGCCTGGCTGACCGACGGGAGGGGCAGCTTGGGCTGCTCTGAGGCTGCCTCCGCCCATGCTGCGACCTGAAGGAGGTGGTGGAGGAAGAGGACCTTTGGAAGAAGAATGAACTTTATTCAATAAACACAAACAACAATTTTCTACAACATTTCGTATCTATTGTTTGAAAAGAAGTGATCCATTATTTCTGTAACCAAGTGACTAATGGTGGGTTACCTGTGCGTGGTGACGACTGGTTTCTTCCAACAGATGGCGGTCTCTCGTTTGGAGGAGGAGGGAGGGGTCCTGACCGACCAGAAGGGGGTGCTGGAGTGTGGCTGGAAGAGATGAAGGAAAGATGATCAAAATAAATGCCTTCTTTTTTTTTTTTTTTTTAATAAAGGAGCAGTATTATGCGCTTTCAGGCATACCGTGACATTTTATAGCACAATGAAATAACTATGTTACCTTCAGTTGTTACAAAAATGCTGAATATATTAAATATGACTTAACAGAAAATTGACTTTGATATTTAACATCTTGAAATTGTGTCTCTGTCTCTTTAAAAACTCCTGCTCTTTCTGAAGCTCCACCTTCAGGAAGTCATCCCAACATGGCTCCTCTATTAACCCTTAAAAAATTTTACCAGCATTGCTCTGAGAAGTAGCTCAGCAGTTCCAGTAGGTGTGTGTTTAGTCTAAAGGAGCTGAGGGGGGCAGGGGCTGCGTCTTAAAGGCGCAGCCCCTGCCCCTTTAACGGGGTTTGGAAGATGAATGGGGTTTGGTTCATCTTCCAAATGGTTGCCATGGAGATTAAAGGATTTCTCAAACATGAAAGAATCAAAGGAACAGTCCAAGTGTGTTTTTGATGGAGTAAAATCATAGCATGATGCAAAGTTAAAAAAATATGATTTTATATGATACTGCCCCTTAAAGACAAAACATGCAACATTTTTTTTAATTTCTTGGATTATGACATACACATCCAATTTTTGCAAGAAGTCCAACTACTTTGTTTAAATTATTGTATGCTTAGTTTATTGTTGGGGAGGTAAAGAAAGCTTTGATATCATTTTCAACTGTTTTAGAAATTTCTCTTTGCAAGTAATTTAGAAAATACTATTTGGCCCGTGACAAAAAGTTGGACACAACTGTGCTATAATAGTTGTTTTTTTTAATTCAATTAAAAATACTTTATTAATCTCAAATGGAAATGGAATGTTGTAACGCACCAATTTAAAAAAATTCAAAAAGTTATTGTAGATGATGATGGTTGTTGGCAGGAAGGATCTCCAGTAGCAGTCTGTATTACAGTGAATCCAAAGAAGCCTCTGACCGACACTTTGTTCTCCCAAGACACCCTCAAGAAGAAGATGTTCAGGGTTGCCCATAATATTTGTGATTCTATGAAGAATCCTTCTAAGGCTGAAACGATTCCTCAATTAATAAAATTACTCCAGGAAAATTTATCTGGCTCGAAGCTTCATTAAATTGTGTTTTATTAAGCAGTGCACCGTGTTCCGCCCCGATGAGTATTTGCGGTGGGCAGCGCTCTTACTTCCACCTATGAGTTGTTGTGAAGTGCTGGCAGCATGGTGTAGAATTACGCGGCGATTTGGGCAGAAATAAGGATAGTTGCTGTGTGGTGAGTGGATTACGGAATCGCGTCATGACGGTTTTGGGGGGAGAGAGAGAAACAGAGAAAGAGAGAGTGAGCGCCAATTCTTCGGACAATCGTAAAAATATTCCATAGAGTACTCGATTACAAAAATATTCTTTTAGAACATCCCTAAATCCTTCTTTGCATAATCATCTTCAGAGGTTCCACAGACATCCCTAGAACAGAACCGGAACAGAACCAGCCTTCTTCATCAGGCTGTTGAGCCTTTTTAGATCCCTGGGTCTGATGCTGCCGCCCTAACATCTTTCTCCTCTTTGCTCCTGCTCTCCGTCCATGATGCCTCCTTTTCAATCCTATGTGATTTCTGGCTTCAGCTTTTCTGATGTTGATGAGCTACGCCGTGGTATTAAACCACCCTGTTGCTGTGGTTACACATAATAACAAAAGAGCAAAAATATGACAAATATTGCCCAAAATAAGTCCAACTACAGAGTATCCAAATAAGAAGGAACAGTTGCCCAAAAAAGCCATTTTCCTCCAAATAGACAGGAATGAATGTTTGAAAAAGCGAAAAAATCTCAATGAGAGTACCAAGCTGCTCCAACATGCTGCCACCTTCAGCGACACAATTCTACAATTATTGATTTTTTTATTTTAATGGATGTTTGGAGCCAAAGTTGAACAATAAATTTGATCAGCTGATCCAGTCCTAAGCATTTCCATCAACTATTTTCCCAAATCTTACCTGTTGAGTGAGCTGTTCCTCTGGGGCAGGCGGGGTGTGTTTTGGTCCTCTCCTCCTCCCGGGATTGGAGGTGGACCCGGTCGTCCTGGAGGCAGAGGGGGCACCCCGCTGCCGGCCGGGGAGCGGCCTGTTGAGGAAGGCGAGGCAGAGGGTTTGGAGTTGATGGACGGGGGAGGAGGCGGCATGTCGCGGGGCATCGACGGTCTGTGACCTCCTACAGGAGCCGGTGGTGGCGGCGGACGGTCGTCAGGAAGCGAAGGCCTCCCTCCTGGAGCTGGAGGTAAAGGAGGTCGGCTGCTGTTTGACGGCGGAGGAGGGGGCGCGGAGAAGCTTGACCGAGGCCCAGTGGAGGAGCCCCCTGCGGGTGGCGGGGGAGGAAGACACCCGTGCCTCCCTGGTGGAACACTGGGTGGCGCAGAGGAGCTGGCCTGACCGGGTCTGGGTCCTCCAGGGAGCGATGGCGGAGAGGGGCCCCCACGCGATGGGAGGCTGTGGGGCGGTCTGGGGGTGTTGGGTACTGGAGGAGGCGGTCCACCTGGAGTGTCCTGTCTGGATGAGAAATTAGGACGGCCCTTTGGGAGATCAGGGGCGCCACCACGGGGCACAGCGGGGATGCCCGGCAGCTTAGGTGGTCCGGATGGACTCCCACCGCAGCTGAAAGGACTCGGTCCACTGGAACGGGAACCCGGAGGAAGAGCAGGTCCACGACTGGGACCTGAGTCTGGGAATGAAAATCAGAAAGTGTTTTTATCCTTAAAGCTAACAAGGATCTTTTTCTGTTACAGTTTTGCTCTTCACATCTTTTCTTACCATTGTCTCTGTTTGCTGCAGACCTCAGTTTTGGCATCCCTCCTGCAAAGAGGCCTCCTAAAGCAGCAGGAGACCCACCACCAGAACCTCCTCCTCCACCACCACAGGATCCACCTCCTCCACTTCCTCCACTTCCTCCTTTGGGTTCTAAGAAAGAAAAACTACCTTAATGCATGATAGTAGTGTTGACTGTATAAGGGCACTAAAAGTCAACATAGGGAAGCAGTTGGTCATTTGTGCCATGCTGTTGGTGACTTCTTTTCAAATAAAAAGAAACACTTGTTGTTTTATACATCATTAAAGGTTGCACAGGGTTTCCTCCAGGAAACCTGCTGTGCCCAGTGGTGGGGTGTTGGAGCAGTCCACCATTGTATCAAAAAAGTTAAAAAAATGTAGAGGTACATGAGCAAACATCATAATTTGGAAATAGGAGAAAGAGGCCAACAGGCAGCAAAGAAGGAGACGGGGTGTGCAGCCCCTCACGCCCGGTTCAATGCATCAACTAAAAACTTAACTTCATCCTTGTCTCCTGTTGCCATTAATGATGCATAACAAAAAACAAAAACAAAAAAAAGCTAAAACTATGTTTAGCCTGGTGGAGGAAAGTAAAGCCTGGTGACCCACCAGGCTCATGATTTTTGTGTTTGTCAGAACAGAAGCCAGTGTCTCTAATGTGACAAAAACCGACCACTTTTCACTTCATTGTCTTGAAGTCATTCTTAATGTGACGCAAACTGCTTACTCAACACATTTTGCAGGTTAATCGTATTTCTCCTGGTTCTTTATTCAGTTTCTGTATTTTTTCTATTATTCTAGGGCTGCACCAATAAATCTGCCCTCATTTCCTTCACTTTGGGGGATCAGTACTCACATGTGAAGCTGATCTTATCCTCCGATCTTATCTACCTCAGCAAATGTCTGAACATCAACCACTGTCCTCTTCTGCTCTGCAGTTAGAGGTTTGACTGGTTGACAGACCCACCAGGGCAGGTCTGCATGCTTGCCATTAACAATTGTCACCCCACTGTTATGGAGTGAAAATAGTCTCAAAAGATTTGTGCGTGAAAAAAGGATTTGTAACTCATGTGACGAAGATTAGGATTTGTAACTCTTGTGAAAAAGATTTGTGCCTGAAAAATAGATTTGTAACTCGTGTAAGCATCTTTGTGTGTAAGTTTGTACAGTTGTATCTGTGAAATATGATTTGTAAGCCGTAAAAAGAAAATAAACCTTTTCCTATGCCTACAAATGTTGAAAAAGTACGCACGAGTCGCCAGATACACACACACAAAACTGCAGTTACGTACAGATCCAGTTACGAGTGCACAACTACTTTTGAGTGATCCGAACTAAATCAGAACTAAGGTGATATTTCGGCTGGAGGTAAAACTCTGAGGGATGGGTCCGTCGGGTCTCAGAACCGAGACAAGGTGACCAAACTGACGGGTTTAACACTGGAACAGGGTCGTTCTGCAGCTACGCCTCCAGAACCGCATGTCCCGAACCTCAGGAGAACTCGGCTGCAGGTAGAGCCATCCGGAACATCCACTAACTCCTGAGGGCCAGAAGACCACCACCACCACCATGATTACTGGGCCGACCCGACCCGCCATTCTGGAGTGTTTGACTGAACGCTTCTCCCAGTCAGAGCAGAATAAACTTCCGCCACCTAGTGGTGGAATCTTTTACCCATGTAATTACAGTTGTACAGGTCACAAACGTGGATTCATATATAAACAATATTATGATATTAAAAAGTAGATGTGGGTCTAATGACACATATATTTTTCACAAAAATATGTCTTAGCCACGAGACGAGACAAGCAGAGAGGGAAATACCTGTTGAATTATGGAAAAAAACTATTTCCGAAGTAAACTCAGATGACCGAGCTTTTACTAGCATGTGAACGCACCATCTACAATACAAATCAGGGAGGTGTGAAATGAGTCTCAAAAGTAGTTGTGCACTCGTGACTGGATCTGTACGTAACTGCAGTTTTGTGTGTGTGTGTGTGTGTGTATCTGGCGACTCGTGCGTATTTTTTCAAGATTTGTAGGCATAGGAAAAGGTTTATTTTCTTTTTACGGCTTACAAATCATATTTCACAGATACAACTATACAAACTTACACAGAAAGATGCTTACAGGAGTTACAAATCTATTTTTCACGCACAAATCTTTTTCACACGAGTTACAAATCCTAATCTTCGTCACACGAGTTACAATTCTTTTGAGACTATTTTCACTCCATACACTGTTACCAACTCAAGAACATTCTTGCTATATTCAGCAACATTTCAGACAAAAAAAATAAAAATTGGTATCGGCAGGTCAGGTTTATTAACCAGAAATTGGTAAAGCCCTATTTTATATTCTTGCTTCTATTCTAAAAAAACAAATCTAGGCAGTTTTCCCAGCTTACCGAAGCAAATTCCAGATTTTTTTTTAAACCATACCTGTGTAAGGTCATTTATGCGCTTCTCAATGTGATGAATGGTTAAAACAGGTCTAGGAAACGAGCAAGTAAAAAAATCCTCTTTATGTTTCCATATAGGAATGCTAATATTTTTTTTGACTTATTGAGCATCAGAGTAAATAATTCTTAAAATGATTATTTTAAGAATTATTATTTAATTCAGAAATGAGCTGATTTTTCCTTGGGATACAGCCATACATGTTGGTGCCAATAAGATGCGCCAAGATGACTTACTGTCAAAAACAGGTACACTGCGGTCATTTGTGACGGCTTTCTTTAGCCTGGTGCCTTTGCAAATGTCGGACAGAAGAGCGCCGCGTCCCTGCTGCTCCGTTCGGCTCAGAGTCGGCTTTTCTGTGTTGGCCTGAAACACAAACGACCCAAAAAGTTCAAAGGAAGAAATGACCGAAGCTGCAGGAAAAAATTTTTTAGAAAATTCTAATTAAAATTAAATTTAGATCCGCATTGTTACAATTATGGGAGTGGACAGATGCACAAAAGGGCCAGTATCATGCATTTTCCAGGCACATAGTGACATTTAATAGCATAATCCAGTAACTGTGTTGCTTTCTGTTACAAAAATGCTAACTGCATTAAATTTGACTTTGTGACTTAATGCCCTCTGATGGACCTGTGACCTTTCCAGGTGACCTGCCTGTTGACGTCTGAAGATAGGGTCATTGTCTTCCATATAATTGTGTCAGACATAATAAAATACATTGATTTAAAATATATATTTTCTAATCGATTTTTTTCAATATTCCAATATTTTAAGAAACTGAACTTTGGATTCTGTTCATCAGCTATAATAATTCAAATTAGTAGAAACCCATAGGAACACCAGTGTGTATTAAAATATGATTGCTTGAGTTGAATTATTATAATAAATAAATGGAACCAGAAAGAAAAAAAATCTCAATGTGTCACGCTTTTATAGTTTTCAAATCCAATCCTTGATATAGTCACCTTCCTAAAATAATGGCCTTGCTTAAAAATTTAGCAAAATTGAAGCTTTAATTTTTTTAAGAGAATATATTTTATATTTTTTTAGGATACAGCTGTTCAGTCCTAATCCATACATTGATTCTGCCATAGACTGGGTTTGTCCACTGGATGTCTCTGCTGAGCATGACCTCTGAGAGGAACAGAGAGACTCACCAGAGCCAGAGTGGGAGGCGGCGGCGGCCCTGGGGGTGGGGGAGGAGGCGGGGCTGGCATTTTCTGCTCTTAGCTGGTCTCTGTGCTGGATTCCTGAGCCTGTCACAGAACACACATCGTCACCAAAGGCTGCATTCAAATCACCAAGTCCAATTTTAAGGTGCTCAAACTAGAGGTAAACCCGTCTGATTAAAGATTAGAGTAATCTGAGACACCTGCTTCCAAGGTGCAGAAAAAAGTTAAAACATCTGATAGAACAGAGGAAATCTATTCAGCCTCAGCAGAATATCAGTCAGCATTAAAACAGAAACCAACTTCATCACAATATGTGGAAGTTTCCGTTTCTTACTTCTCATTTTGTTCCCATGTTTAATGGTAATGCTGAACGTTTTTCCCCCCTTTTAATCCACCAGAGCAACAAAAAACACTGAAGGGGTTCTTCATAAACTTAAAAAGTTTAAAAGTAAAACTACAAGTTTTAAAGTCCTAAAAACTTGGAGAATTAGCTCTGGATTTATCTAGAAATTTTATAATAATCCTGGTGAAAAAAAACATGTTCAAAATATTGAAAAGTAAAGTGTGAATGAAGTGTGAGTGAAAACACACACCAAGGTTTTAAAATCACCACAATTTTCCATTATACGGTTCTTCAGGTTAAAATAATTGAAATGAAATGCCTGAAAAAACAATGATGTGAACAGACTAGATCACTGAGAAGACAGTCTTTGTTTGTTGAACACTGGTTGAAAAATGGCTGCAATAGTCAGTCACTAATATTATGAGAATGAAGTTGTAATTTTATACGACAACTTAAGCAGATCAAAATGAATGGATCAGATCAACTTATTTATGGCAACTTCACATCAAATAAACAGTTTTAAATTGTTTTGTAATTTGCAGATTTTTTCTGACACTATTTTATGGTTTATTACAGTGAGGTATACAGATGTTTTTTTTTTACAGTGTTTGTCTGTTAATGTTAGTTCCAATTTGTCTGACCCGTTAGCATGACATGAGGCTGTCATTTAGCAACAGTCTTCAGTCAAAGTGAATTTTCTGAAAGACTGACTGCTGTTGGAGATCCTTCTTGCCCGCAGGAGGAAACACCAGGATGACGAGTTAGACAGCAATTCATTTTCCTTCTGGTTAAACTTTTTTTTTTACCCAAACTGACCTGCTAGTATCGAGGAAACCTGAAAGTTCTCTGCAACACCTCAGAGTTCAAGCCTGAGAATAACTTTTCTGCAGTTGTCACAATAGTTGCTTTCAGTTCCATAAATGATATATGATATGATAAAACGTTAGAGGAAATGTTTGACAGAATGCAAACAAACATACTGACTGACCCGAGTCCTGGAACCCAGCATTAAATGTATGTGGTGTAGAAGCGTCTTTGTTAGGCTTTTAGCATTTAATTTTAACCCTCCCAATGAAAAAACAAATGACGGAAATAATTCTCATCTGGAAAACTGCTTGCAAGGAAATTTTCTTGAGATGCTTCATTCTTAGTTTCTAGTAAATTTATGGACTGCAGAGAAAAGATCTGAGCAAAGACTTTACTCAGGAAAAGTGTAAGAAGACACAGGTAATCAATGCAAACAGTTTACAGTGGAGTTAAAAAATGCAATATTCTGTTCAAGTGAGCAGGAACTTGAAGGATAAGTTCCCTAAAATCTGGTTCTCTCTATTTAGCCTGTAAATATTCTCAGCCTAGTTTCTGACAAACTGCTCTGGACTTGGACTTAGATGAGCCAATATGTCATATTAACAATAAACACATAATTTTCCTAACAAAAACCACAAATGTTGTGAAAGTTTTAACCCCTCTGTCTTTTGTCACTAAAATGCTTAACATCCTCTAATTTTAATATCAGTAAGATAATGATGTTTAAAAATTAGTTTTTAAAAGATTTCCACTGCGATGGTCTGGCGACCTGTCCAGGGTGACCACGCCTCTCCCCCTTTGAAAGCTGGAGATAGGCACCAGCACCCTGCTGATCCCAATGGGACAGGGTAAGAGCAATTTAAACCAACTTGAATGTGTGAAACAACTATAGTTCCCTAAAACTACTGACTGGTTGTGTCACCGTTGCTGCAACAAGTCAAGCTCTGTGATAGCTGGAAACTATCGCTGATATTTTACCCGCCCTTCCTGCAGAGCTGTGTTAGGATGAATGGACATTTTTATTCCACTTTAATCCAACTCTAATTTTTCTAGAAAGTCTGGCTTGTTTGGGTACGTGTGAATGCACATCAAACTCTGTAGCGGATCAAAGAAAGAAAAATCGATGTGCCTAAAAAGCTCGGTCTGGGTCTGGTTGAAATGAACTCTGGTTCGGTTTGAATGCATGTGTGAACACTAAGGGTACCGAGACCACTCCAGAAGCAGGAAATGGAGTACAGTAAAGGGCATTCTGGGTAAAGACAACCAAAACCAACACCCTAAGCTAGCACTACGGGAAGAAATGCTTCGTGGTCTTTAGCCAGAAACAAAAGAGAAAACCTCCAACCGCCAAAAACTATTGCTGCTCCTCAGTCCTGGAGGAGCCTGAGATCGTCACACTGTAGTTGGTTGATAAGGACAAAAAACGTTCCAACAATAAGTTCTGGTATTTATTGCAAAAAAATTAGTGATGCACATATGAAAATCTAGGCCAAAACCAATATTAATATTTTATCTATGGTTGATATTCCATATTTACCATTACAGTTATTTTATTACTCTCACAACATCTTGAAAAAATGACTGATGATGCTGCTCTGCGTCAAACTATCCCACAATCCTGTGCTACATCATTGTCACAATGACATGACCAAACACATCCCAGATGTCTGCTTCCCCCATCCCAATTCTGCCTGGACTCTTAACTTCTAAATCAAATCTTTAGAATCTTTAGAACTCTTCTGAGTTTGAAGAGAACAAAAGCAAATAAAATGATAAAGTCTCTAACTTCAGCTTTTTATTTAATGCCAAAAACAACTAATGTGAAGAATTGAGAAAGAACTCAGCTATAAAAACACATGCTAGAGCTTAATGCATATGCATCCATTTTCACACTTGAATCGCTCTGTTCCACCAAACAAAAATATTCACAACTCTGCTTCACACTTCAGATCATCCTCGAGGGGCCTCTTACTTCCTCTATGCAGCAACAAACAGGAAGTCACATAGCGCCTGCAGCACCGCAGCCATCCGGCTGCCAGAATGATGTTGATAGCTTCATCGCAGCAACACTTTATTTTCTGATTCTTGCTCTTTGTTTTTTCTCAGATTTGCTTTTCCTGACACATTTTTCTTTAGCACTTTACTTTATTCCTCCTCCTGCTCCATCTCTTTAACAAACTTCACACTTGGATGAAATAGAGAGGTATTTTTAACCATTTTACCCCCCATTTCATCTTACTTGATCCTGCTCAGTTGGACCAACAAAAACATTTCTGTTGCGACTAAACAGGAGTTTAGTCAGGAGACTAAAGCTCGGCAGTGAACTTTGACCCCAGCCTCAAGTCTGGTGTACATAAACAAATGAGATTTTAGTGGTTGGAGATTTTTTTTTGTCTTTGGCCAAAGCCCACAGCCATTTCTTCCACTAGATAGATTTGTGTTTGTTTTCGTTGCATTTACTCACAATGCCCTGCACTACAGTACTCTTCCTGCTTTTGGAGCGATCTCCTGTCCAATTAGTATTCGGACTAGCTTTCAAACTGCACCAGCGTTCACTTCAAACTGAGGCCAATGTTTGCAGACGGACCAGAGTTTGCTTTTCTGGTCTGTATCAGATGTTGGTTAAGTATCCCCAATCAAACCAGACTTTCTCGATAAACAAACTAGAGTTGGATTAAAATGGACTAAATAGGGCTGTTAATGTTCTTCATATTTCTGAGAAGTTTAAATTTGACAGCAGAACTGTCTCTGGTTCCATGAACTCTAACTTCCTCCCAAGACGTCCTGGCCTTAGTTACCAATTCAAATATGCAGTCACAATCTGATGCACACGTCTTTAAGCTTGGCTCTGAAATTAGAGACATGAGATTGCATTAGATGCCCATCCTTCCATTTTCTCTATACCTTTGTCCCCAGTGAGGTCGGGAGCTGGTACCTATCTCTAGCGAGACATTTCGGGCGAGAGGTGGGATACGCCCTGGGCAGGTCACTAGTCCATCGCAGGGCAACACACAGACAGACAGAACCCACGCATGCACAGGGAGAACATGCAAACTCAATGCAGAAAGACCCCAGACTTTCTTGCTGAAAGACAACAGTGCTACCAACTGCGCCACTGTGCAGCCCATTCGATGTGCATTGGATGTGTTGAGAATAAATAATTATGTGTTTTCCTCCATCTCTTGTAGCTATTTGCATGCTCATACATACAAACACGCACACACATAGAGCACATGCCTGCAAACCTAAGGATAAAGGAAACGACACGTTGGGGCACGCCTTCTTCAGGGCGCAGAGGCCAATAAAGAGAACTAGCAACTGTTGTCAATTGCCATTTTGTTCTGCTAGCACATACAGATGGCATGAGCAATGGACCAGCTGTATTTTGGTATTATTAAATTAAATTCATGAATTCAACCCACTGACTCTTCAACGTCATACATCAAGAGCCTAGCTGGAGAAAGGATAATTCTTCTGACAGATATTATTTTATAAAGTAAAGAGGGCCAAATACAAACAAACACCACACTTTCCAGTTTTTTATATGGGTAAGGATTTGATGTTTACTTCATATTTACATGTCTGGCCCATCATATAAAAGCCCAGCTACATGAATTGAAGCTTGTGACTTGAAGTGACAAGAAGTTGAAATATATCCTTCAAATGCCTCATAATGGTTTCCTGGTGGGCCACCAGGCTTTACTGCGCCCCACCAGGCAAACGGTTGTTTTCTATTTTAAACAGTTTTATTCACCAGTAGCAGTGACATTGAAGATGGATTAAGGTAGGTTTACAGTTGACACACTGAACTGTGCATTATGGCATGTAACCAACTGGGCCATTCCTGCGCCTCCCCGTTGGCCGCAGGCTATTCTTTATGAATTATGATTGCTGCTTATGCTCCTCCAAATCTTTGTAATTTTTAACATTTTTTAAAATAAAAACACGATGGACTGCACTACTGCCGGGAAATCATCCCCCCTGATGATTGAACAGGCTTGTCATATGTAGACAGATCCAAGCTTAAAATCGTGTACATCAGATTGTGACTGAATATTTGAATTTGAAACTAAAAGGCCAAAAGATCTAAGGAGGAATCATGCAGACTTCTGCTGTCACATTTAAACTTCTCAGAAATAATAGGAGCATTTGATTCTGATCAAGAACATTTTCACCAAGCACAAATGTGCGTTAGTCTGAAAGCGTATAATATGTGCCATTTAGTAGATTATTAGTGTTTAAGAGCAGAAATACAAAAAATACATACTGTCACACTTCACATGCTGTTAACCAAGACAGAAAAAATACACTCAACCCTTGTATGGATGGCTACAAATACAAAGTTACAATCTGTGACGCTCATGCAAATGAAAAGCAGAAGAGTCATCTGCACTAATGAAACACATTGATGAAGAGATAATATGTGGTATATCTGGGCAAAATGTTAAAAAAAAAAACATTTAGCCAGCATGATGGCGCATGGCAAATAGCTAGCTTCTGAACTTTAATCAAAAAATCTTGAGTTTTCCATGCATGTATTCTAAAAAGCCACAAGCAAATCACAGCACAATTTCCTCTGCAAGCCTCTTCAACTCTCAGAGAAATCTGTTATATTTCAGACACTCTGAAGCGACAACTGCAAGTTAGGATTTTCTCTGCTGGTTTCAAAACCCCAGCTAACATTCAGCTGTTTGAACACCAACTTTACAAAAATGCATAATTTTCTAATCCAATATCTTTTAAGTCATGATACTGAACAAATGCGAGTATCAGAAGTGACCCCATAATGCCTCAGTAGAGATGCAATGCTTGCACTTTTACACCAAAATGGAATAAAATTTCTGTAAAATTCAGACCATTTGACAAGATTTTGAATTTCACAGATTTTCATAAAAAACTATATAGGTGACAGCATTAAAAATATTTCAAATAAAAAAATAAACAAAATTTCACTGTTCACAACAAAGGTATTTAAGAGGTAAAAAAAATAATTGCAAAAGAAGTAATTTATTCATCGTATCTCGTTAGACACTCAACAGTGTTTCTTCCAGAGTCAGATGATTTCCACCAACTGCATTTTGCTAAATGTCAAAGCAGCCCCTTTAGACAATCTCTATAAAATAAATTTTCTATATAAAAAAAATGCCATTTTCAAATTTGAGAGTTGAAAACTGAAAGCTCAAGTTTTTTTCTTTTACTTCTGCTAACAGATGCTAGAACAATATCACTCTGTGTGGTGGTGGCCGTGGACAGTAGTGACTTCCCATAGAAAAACTAAACAAAAAGTTTAGGGTATATGCAATGCAACATCCAACTTTTTGAAAGAAAAAACATCTTACTGATAGAATACCGGTTATGTTTCAGTGTGTTCACTGTGGTAAATAAAACTGCTTTACTAATCAGTAAACTAAAAGTTATCACTTTCTGTAGCTTTGTGCCTACAAGACATGAGCCAGTACTAGGAAATACTTTTACTCCAGGCAAATGTAAAAGTGCCTGGAGTTCTACATGGCATAATTAATTTTACTCAAAGCAGTTCCTTTCAACTACATGAACAATGTTGTTCCGTTGTAATAACATTGCGCCTGAAGTGTTCATATTTACCTGTGGTTTCCTGTTCTGTGAGGGGAACACTATACTTATTATTTTAATCTGAATAAAACTGGCCAGCATCAGAGAATGATGGAGACTTGAGGCTCTTCAGCCTGACTTTAATCTGCAGTTAAAATTACCGTTACTATGACTCACTGGCTTTCACAGTTTTACTGCAGATACTGAGGGTAACATGTCAACTCATTTCCTGTAGCAATCATGAAATGACACATGAAACAGCAGCAGTTTGGACTCCAGTTACCAGCGTGCTAAGGTGAGCAGGCCTGTGGCAGAAAGCTCCTCTCTGACTTTCCAAGGCTAACCACTTGCCATTTATTCATTTTAAGCAGATGTCTGGAAGGTAAAGAGTGGCTGCAATTTGCAGAGGAACTCTGCAACAGCTCTGAGCAAATGCAGAAACTTGCAGAATACAAAACAAGTCAGTGTGTTGAAATGACCAAAGGAAATAACCCACTTCTCTTTCTTCTTCTCTTTCTGAGATGGAGCCTAATATTAGTAAAGTATGAACAATGGTTTCTCTGACAGAGAGGGAAGAGGAGCAGAGGAGAAGATGTGACTAGATTAAAGCTGGTGAATCCTTTGAAAAGACAGTCATGTGACACACTCACACACCCCCACACACACGCAATAAGGTTAACATATGTTTCCATTTACAAGTGGCTATAATAAGGCTTCCTTAGCCTTCCACTGAATCCCTTTTGCAAAACAACACAGAGATTCATCCAAATATTAAATTAAGTTATTAAAGTTATTCACATGATGAGATAAGTCTGCTGCTTGTAAAGTATCATGTAAATTCAAACCAGAAATGACACAGGCCAAAGAAGTTTACTTTGTAACTTTGATTTTTAATACTGACCATGTGAGAGTTTGTGTAAGTTATGTACGTAAATAATGTGTTCATCTAGAATACATTAAAATTTTTTCAGAAAAAAATTATTCCAATGTGGATTAGTTTCTTTGCCAATTTCAATCCCCAGTTTGTATCAGTTCACTGCCATTTTATTTCAGTCTACTTTCATTGTGTCCCTGTAAATTTAACCACCATGTAGCTATACATAATGAATATATATCATTAATTATAGGGATAAACGGTCCTAAAATGGTCTCAAATGTATTTAATTTCATGGGGGGGGGTTTTCGTGAAAAGTTTGTATTCCACTCTCTTCTCATGTATTTTGATGCCTACCCCAGATTAAGCTTTATGAAGTCAAATATTACAGTTTTGACTGAAATCAAACAAGGGTAACAGTAACAGTACAGAGAATCCTGGCCTGAATTTGTTCAGTACTCACAAATTCATCTAATTGGGGAACAAACCCTAAATTCTCCTATTTGCAGATTTTTTTAAGAGCTATCCCACTGGGACAGCACTTCATGTTCATAAAGCTGTTGTTTTTTTCAAATTAAAAAGAATAGAATGACATAGCAAAGTACTGGAATGACCACCATCTACTGAAAATATATAACACCTATTAAATATAAAATTTGTAAAATATTCACAGCTCTTCACTTTTTCCAACTTCTTTTACAGACATTTTCCAAGATGGATTAAATTCACAATTTACCTTAAAACTCTACACAAAACACTCAATAAAGACAATGTAATTCCTCTTAGTTTTGCACAAAAAAAGAAAGAAAATAACCAAGAAGTGACATGTACACCAGTATTCACTGTCTTTGCCTTAACGCTCAAAGTTGAGCTCATGTTTATCTTGTTTCCACTCATCATCCTTGAAATGCTTCTACTCATCAACCGAAGTCCACATCCTGATTTGGCAGGATTTGGAAAGGCAGACACCTGTCTATACAAAGTGTCACACTCTAGAGTCTGACCACAAACCAAGTCTGAAGTCAAAGGATCAATTTGGGGCCTGGAAGAAAGGGACATGGCGAGCGGGTCACCTAAAGTTGCCATAAGGAACCTGAATGCTAAACCCTTGAACATTCTAATTCTCTGGTCTGCTGAGACAGAGACTGAACTATTTCACATAAATGTCAGCGATCATGTGTAGAGAAAACCAAGCATCATTCTTTAAGATGCATCTAGCAATACAGCAAAACCACCAGGACAAAAACCTCCTACAGTGAAAAAGAAAATAGTTGGACCAACTTAATTGAATTGCTTCAATTGGTAAGTAAGTAAAATAAGTTTATCCAGATTAATTTATTAAGCTGGTCTAACTTGGCAAATGTATATCAGCCTTACCCAAATTACTTTAAACAAAAAAAGTAGAGGAATAAAGGATCTTTTTTAAAAAAAAAAAAAAAAGGGTTTATTTTGGCTCATTCAGCCTTTAGCTGAGAGTAGTTGGACAGGAAAGTGGGTAATGACAAAGAGGGAAGACATGCAGCAAAGGTCATCAGGCTGGAATTGAAGTGAAAATGGACACATGGAGAACTAAGGTCTCCTTGAGTTGGGCTCTAACCCCTGCGTCACCACAGCAGCTGGTTCTGTCCCGAGTGAAGCTTGTATCATGACGTCAGTAATAGGATACGAACGCAGCATTGAACTTAATTGTTTCAAGTCAAAGTAAAAAGTTCCTTTAAATTAAAAAAATTACCTTTTAAGTTAATTCAACACAAATAAGTAAGTTATCATTAAACCAAAAATAATTAAGTGAGATTTCTTACAGCTTTTTAGTCCAACATATTTTCAAATATTTTACAAAATACATATATTCCCGTTGTCATGATTGGTTATTGTGTGTAAAGATTTGAGCATAAAAACAAATGCAATATCACTTGCAATACCATTTTCATTGCTAGATTTGCATTGCTAAACTGACTTTGTCCACACACAATGCTGCTCAACCAGGTGTCAGAATGTAGGACTTTGGTGAATGTTGGAAAGGTGTACCACTGACCAAAAACCTCTTATCACGCTTCCTCCACAGATGCCTTTAGAGGCCAAAGACGAACCGATCCAAACCTCACACAACTCTTCATTGCAGTTCTCTTCTATTAATGTTGTACAGCAACCAAACAGGTGTGTTGGTGATCAGAACGCTCAGACGGACTGATGTCTTGAATTCTGGGAAACTGTAGATGTGAATGCCGTTCAGGAACGTGATAAATGTGTCCGAGGCTGTGCAAAAACAGTGCTGATTGGCTAAGCTAACAACCTATGGTAAGTGTGTGAACTCGCTCACACACATTCAGCAATTGCTGTTACTTTAGTACTCGATTGAGCAGGGTAATGTTGCACAGTTTCTTATGCTAGCATGCATAACATGCAAAACTGACTGCTATGTAGCTAACAAGACACATCAATAAAAGTGAACTGTGTCCTCCTCTTTGCAGATAGGATTTTTTAGAAGCTTGTACTGAGTTAGACTCAACTACATCATCCTTATGAAGCAACAATAAGAGAAGAGAACCAGATCTGAAAAGGGAACAAAAATCTATTGCACACATTAGAATTATAACTGAAAAAACAAAAAAAAATACACTGAAAATATCAAGCTGTTATAGGTAGCAGAAGTTCATATGCAGCTTGAAGGAAAACATCAAAGAAAACTAAATCAAAAGAACTCTCGAACAGGTATGGATACTGACTCGAATTGGACTGAATTTATAGAATGCTTTTCTAGTCCTAGTGCCTTGACCAGAAGGAAACTGGTATAAAACCCATAACTTTTGGGTTGGGTCATCCCTGTTGGCTTTCAGAGGGACTGATTGCATCTGAATTTACAACTATACAAGTTTTAGTGGAACAGCAGAATACTGACCAATTACTTTGATTGATTAAAGTAAGAGAAATTGTGATAAATTCTGAAATTAAACATTGAACTCAAATCATATGATGCATCATCTTGAGTTCATGAGAATAAGACAAGATATTAGCAAGGGTTTTGGAATAACTAATGATAACAATTTAAGAAGCACAAATAGCAAAGCTAGTTGAAATGCTATTGGCTGGTGTTTTCAAAGCAGCCAATCCAGGAGCACCATTCATTTTTCTTAGCACTAATTGGCTGAACCTTCAAGAGCGGAAATAAGGAAGAGTGTGGGTGCTGACTTCTCCAGTAGTCTAGGGCAGTTTCTACTGTGAGAATTAATTCTTAAGGTATACTTTGGGTTTGAACTATTAAAATAGGCAGTTATGTTTTTCAAAGGGATCTTTAAGTGTCAACATATTTTACTCATTCGATTGTAGTTGTGGTCCATAATAGAAGCTTACCCGGTATAAATCTCAAGCCATGTTGCCTGTTTAGCATAGCATAGCATAGCATAGCATTCCACACTTCAACTTTAATTAGTTAAAGTGTAATATTTCAACAACATCTTCAAGATAGTTACCGATTAGCAAAGAACATGCTTGTCAACAGGCCCAACAAGAAACCTTAATGAGCCAATTGTGCCAACACAACATCCCAACTTAAGAACTACTTCAATTCTTCCTTCAAAATAAGAGTTTAAATCGTCAGGACAACCAGATATAATGTATAAAACACACATCTGCACATCTGTGAATCATATTATCTTATACTTCCTTCTGCAAATAAATTTATGTGCAGACAGCGACTGGATCCCATTCATCCATTAATTTTCTTCCGCTTATCTGGGGTTGGGTCGCGGGGGTAAGTAGCTTAAGAAGGGAGGCCCAGACTTCTCTCTCCCCAGCCACTTGGCCCAGCTCCTCCGGGGGAATCCCAAGGCGTCCCCAGGTCAGCTGAGAAACATAGTCCCTCCAGCGTGTCCTGGGTCTTCCCCGGGGCCTCCTCCCTGTGGGACGTGCCCAGAACACCTCACCAGGGAGGCGTCCAGGAAGCATCCGGACCAGATGCCCGAGCCACCTCAACTGGCTCCTCTCAACACGGAGGAGCAGCGGCTCTACTCTGAGTCCCTCCCAGATGACTGAGTTTCTCTCTCCAAGGGAGAGCCCAGCCACCCTACGGAGAAAACCCATTTCGGCTGCTTGTATCAGGGAGCTCGTTCATTCAGTCATGACCCAAAGCTCATGGTCATAGATGAGGGTAGGAACATAGATCGACCGGTACATCAAGGGCTTTCCGTTTTGACTCAGCTCTCTCTTCATCATGACGGACCGGTACAGCGCCCGCTTCACTACAGACGCTGCGCCAATCCATCTGTCAATCTCCCGCTCCCTTCTCCCCTCATTTGTGAACAAAATCCCGAGATACTTAAACTCCTCCACTTGGGGCTGGATCCCTCTAGAAACATTGCGACATTTGAATTGGGAGATTGTGTAACACCTTATTGACTTACTCTCATCCTTAAGCTTTTAAAAACAAATATCCTTGTGGGTGGTGTCCATTGTTGTATTTGGGCATTTAAAATCAAGCACTGAATGGTTGTGTCTTGTGGACCTGTCACCATCTGTTTACATCAAATATCACACCTCTGTCAAGAAAGCCTCCTCGCTTCACTTCTTAAAACGACTCATGAAAGCAATTCTCAAATACAACCATGTTGCCTATGGCGTGTGTGCACATAAATGCAACTAGCCATAATGACAACAATAAAACAGCGACTTGATCTGAGAGTTCTCAGAGAAAATGGCAGCCTGGCCTGAATTTCTTTTTTTACAATAACCCTGCTGTTATTGTTCAGCAGGGTCATCGAACAGCACCAGGTATCCCTTCAAAGCTTTACTTAGCAGCTTTAAAGATAAACAGTTAGAATGTTTTTCACTTGGCGAAAACATTTAAGTTAAATTGATGAGTTTAGGATTGAGGACAATTTTTGCTGGATGATATACGTTTCCATAAGTTGAAATAAACAATAATATTGTCATTTAAAGCATTTTTAATTAACGTGATGATACTAATAATGACATATTTAAGCGAGTACACCCTCTCACAGACCAAACAACAAACTTTGTTTTCTAAAACGGATATTTAAAATTCTAGCTGGAAAATATTTAACATCTCTGTAACCAAAATTTCAGTTAAAAAAAAAAAATCATTCATCTTAGACAGGCAGATAGTGCAAGCTAACCATTTTGTACTGGATGTCAAATGTCTGCAGCATTTCCCAAAACACCAACTTTTCAACAACATTAAAAGAGAAGCAACTCTTTATTGACTGATGTCCAAATTGAAATGATCATGTTTTAATTTATAATGCGATTAATAAATTAAAGCTTATTGTGACAGGCTTAAATGAACGGCAGATTAAAAAAAAAAAAGGTGAAATGTCACAGCAACCAACTGATGAAGACCGTGGCGAAATGAACAAATAAGAGAAATTCACAGGGTTTGTTTTTATTTTTTGCAAAAATTACATTTTAAAAAAAGTGAATTTTGTTTAACTTCACTTGTTCCTGCTGAATGACTTCTGCAGGCCGGTCTTCTGGGACTGCCTCTCTTAAATAACTCCTTCTCACAGCGCAGAGATTTGGCTTTTAAATGAAAGCTCCATTATTAGACTGAAACTGAACCTGCAGTGCAAATTATGTCAACACAACTCTCCAAGTACCAGACTGCAGCGAGAATGCTTGGTAACTCTTGGAAGTTCAGCTCTTCACGCTACTACAATACATAGTTGGCCACGAGTTGCAGAAAAACGCTGCCATGTTTGCAAACTCATTTTTGCATTTACAAATGACTGAATATGCGACGATGGAAGGAAATTAAGGTGACTTACTCAATCTGAGTCCACAGAAGAATAACCAGTACGTTCAGAAGGCAGTAGAAGAAGCACCTCAGTTCATTCCGCAGAAAAAGGCAAAAGGCTAACAGCAGCCATAGGTGGCTGAAAACGGAAAGGCAGAAGTTAGCTGAATGCAGCAAGTTTTAAAATGGCACTCAGAGTTGCAGAATTTCCTGATTCCTCTTTCTCTAATCTCATAGCAAACACTTTGAGAGAACTGTCACTTCAGCAGCCACTTTATATATGCTGCACACCACTTCCTCTTTTTCAGTTCCCTGCTTGTTGGAGCATGCTTACTATAGGCTGAAGATTAAAACAGGAGCTTAGAAAAAAAAAATCTAAAAAAGGGGCTAATGTTAAAACAGGACATACTTGATAAAAAAAGAAGTAGAAAATAATTCAGTCAAAATTAATAATGTACATGGGAACCATTGTTCTTTTGTAGATAAATCTGTAATTGAATTTTAAATGGAAATTATAACTACCATATTTTCCGGACTATAAGTCACACCAGCCATAAAATGCATAATAAAGAAGGAAAAAAATTTATGCAGTATATATGTCGCACTGGAGTATGTCGCATTTTGGGGGACAATTTATTTGATAAAATCCAACACCAAGAACAGACATGTCATTTTGAAAGGCAATTTATTTATTTTATTTTATTTTTTTTGTCAAAGGTTTTATTGGCTCTAGTGGCCTTTATTTAACAGTGAATGGACAGGAAAGAGGGAAATGAGAGAGGGGGAAGACATGCGGCAAAGGTCGGCAGGCCGGGAATCGAATCTGGGACGGCCGGGTCGAGGACTAAGGCCTCCGTATGTGGGTTGTGCTAATCCCCTGCGCCACCACAGCACCCCTTGAAAGGCAATTTAAATAAAAATAGAATCGAGGCAACAACAGATTGAATAATTGTACGGTATGCTTACGTTACATGACACAACTGAGAATGTTATGTTAATAACATAACATATTAAGAGTTATTCAGATAACTGTAGCATAAATAACATGCCAAGAAGTTTACCAAACCATCCGTGTCACTCCAAATAACTAAAATCCAATGAAATCTTCATCCTCGGTGTCACTATTAAACAACTCCACTAATTCCAGAGGTACAAGATACGGCACTCTCTCTTTTACGTCGCTTACGTCAGACTCACCGTCAGTTACAGTTCCAATTATTCCAGCCATTCTGAATCCCTCTAGCACCCTCTTGCGATTTAGCGTGAAAATAACATGTGAAATGATCTACCGGTAATAATGTGTTAATAATTTCACAAGGAGTCGCTCCAGAGTATAAATTATGAAAAAAAAAACGCAAATTATAGTCCGGAAAATACAGTACAGTTTTGTAGATCTGGCTACAAAGGCACAAAAAAATGTAATGTTTCAAAACTAAACATACTAGCTACAGTTGTGATTAAACTAAAAGGTGCATCTTAGCAAATTTAAATAACATTTATTACTGCAATCCAATCAATTAACAGTTTTCTGCAACACTTTTCTTCCACTCAACTTTCTACTAATAAGCATGGACTCAATTCAATAAACAGCCAGCTTTATTTAACACTGGGGAAACCATCTACTGCATAACTGTCAAGTCAGCCCATTTCAGCATAACCTTGCTGAAATACCAAACTACAGACTATTTCTGTTGGTCTTTGTTACGGTCCGCACAGGACACACAACATAAGGAGTCCAGACCAAGTTACGGATGACAGATGTTTTATTCAATCCAAGTCTGGACACCGTGGTACAGGGGATCGAGGCAAAAATAAACAAAAGTGTGGGAGCGCTCACGAACCAGCCAGCAGTTGGCCGTCGGATTCGGACCGCTCCCCTCACCCTGCCTCACAGGATCACAAGCCCTACAAACAAAAACCGGAAAAGTCAGCTTAGCCTGCGATCCCCCTACCAGAAAACACAAACAGGTGGCCAACAGCAAAAGGGTGGCATCAATAAAAGGAGCGGGAGCGGGAGCGAGGCTCGGCGTTCCACGAACACAACGGCGCTCATCCGAACTTCCTCGCTCCCCTGGTGGGTGGGGCCGGTCCTTTTAAACCCCTTCCAGCCAATCAACTGCAAGGAAAAACAGCCATTAAAATGGGCACTCATTCACATCACGTGACAGGGCACGTCACAGTCTTATGTAATATTTGAAATTGATTAAATAAATCTCAGGTTGTCAATTAGTTGTAGAGCCTTATTAAAATTTACAGAAATAAAAACATGTTGAAGGGGTGCTGTGGTGGCGCAGGGGCAAAGCACAACCCACATATGGAGGCCCTAGTCCCCATGCCGGCAGTCGCAGGTTCGATTCCCGGCCTGGTGACATTCCCCCTCTCTCATTTCCCTATTTTCTGTCAAGCTACTTTCAAAAAAAGGCCACTTGAGCCAAAAAAAAAAGTTAAAAAAAAACATGCTGAATGTAGCATTCAGCCTGTTCTATCTCTGTAAAATCTTATATATAAAATATATAGGACATTCTGTCACTGTTAACCTGCGACAGACTGGCGACCTGTAAAGGGTGACCCCGCCTCTCGCCCGGAACGTTAGCTGGAGAGGCACCTGCACCTCCCGACCCCACTAAGGGGACAAGGCTGTACAGAAAATGGATGAGTATTAACAGTAGCATCAATAAGTCCAAGAAGTTTCATGACGTCTCATGTCTTCAACTCCCAAGATTCCATGCTTTGTTTGTGTTGTGAACTGCACTGTGAACCATGGGACCGGGTCTGGCCTTCTGGAAAGCTGGAGAAGCAACTCAATGAGGAGCTGAATGTAGAGTTACAAGGGAAAAAAATAAGAGTTTCATCCGTTCTGGATTACAGACTAACAACAAAATATGGAAAAAAAAAGCAATCTCCAATATCCCAAACATAAAGGAAATGGGGCCAATGTATCAGCAAGCCAACAAGAAATGTAGAAATAAATGAGGTAAAAATCTTTGTAGCCCTGTTGATTTGCTGTTTTCATCGGTTTAAAAATGTGTTTAGAATAACAAAGGACTGTGCAGTTATTCAGCATTCAGTTCCAGATTGGCCTCG
The DNA here is from genome assembly GCA_902982915.1 of Phalloptychus januarius. Lineage (NCBI taxonomy): Eukaryota > Metazoa > Chordata > Actinopteri > Cyprinodontiformes > Poeciliidae > Phalloptychus > Phalloptychus januarius. The sequence continues at coordinate 26,195 of CADWAE010000197.1, read as the reverse complement.
AAACAATCATGAAAACAATATAGTCAAAAGAAATGATATTATTTTGTCATAGTCCACTTTGAAAGTAAGTTCTCATTTTGTCATGTTGTTGTAACAATTTTTTTACTATCTTTAATTTATTTATGCAGTCATATAATTTTTGGTTTTTTATTTTTGATCCTAACATAAGTGCAACAAATGATGTCAATGTTGACAGATATCAATCTGTATACCGAGTTGAGCTGCCCTACTTGAAGCCCATATCAAACATGCAGCAGGCAATTCTCACTATATAACTATACGTTAGCTTAAGATGGCTATTCCTCATGAAAGCATGTTCACACAAATCTATGAAAAATGTATGTGCTTTTTAGAGGTGCACTGATAAATTGAGCACATTTTCCTTTCTTTTTTTTCTCTTCTGCACATACACACGTAATAGTGACCACACTGTTACCTACTTAGCAACTTTGCTGCTAAAATTTGCAATTTTCAGACAAAAACGTCAATATGTGCTCCTCAAAAAACAGACACAAAACAAACAAGCATTTTAAATGTGTAACAAGCAACATTATTATATGGATCTTTCTATCCATATTTTGCCATCTCAAAACATGTAAACATTTGTTTCAAATGTTTGAGAGAAACATGACCCACAGCAGATCTTCATTTATATTATGTCACTGTTTCTGCTCTGACCTTGTTGTCATCACATCTTCCCATTTTTCCCCTGTGAAATTCCATCCACATTGACCGTATTTGAGCTCGGTGCTTCAGTTGTTCCCCATTGTAGAACACTTCACTGGTCCTAAGTCTGTCTATCTGGATGCTCTGTAATAATTGTTCCACCAGAGAGAAAGAACAGGTTCTGTCTGAAAGTCAACTGCTTAAAGTCTATGATGCTGCTAGACAAAAAAGGGGAGCACAGGTTCACATCAGCCACTTCCTGTACTCTCAGTTACACTTCCTGCTTTGCAACACACAGTCCAAGGCAATCTGCCAAAACACTGTCGTCTTCGTTTCAGTCCTCTGCCTGCTGCTCCATGTTAGCAGCCAACTCTAGCAGCACAGAAGAGACACTTCGACTTTCTCCACCGCCCACAGCTGTTTTTCTTTACCAGAATCTGGTATTTGTTGAGGGAAAAAAATGCAGGAGCTGGTAATGTAGTTTTAAAAAGACCAGTGTTCCCCACTCTGCCACTGGCTTAATGCACTGAGGAAAAACAACACCAGGCCTTCACAGAGATCCTTCTGACACTTAATGTGTTTTTATCACGTTAAGCTACAAAGGCTTTCAGAAGCACTGCAGGTAGAGAAAGACTCAACTAAATGCTCCAATCTGGAATGTTTTTGTAACCAATTTGAACAGTGGAAGGCAAGAAGATAAATTTACTGGAGAAATTAAATGGAAATTGAGCCAATATGTTAGTCATGAGTCATGAAATAACTGGATCAGTCTGCAGATGTAGACATCCTTCACTACATCAGTGCTCATTCTAACTTTTACTGAAATGCAATTTTTTTTCCTTTTGCCCATTACATCATGCTGCAATTAACTGCAGCATCAGCATTTCACACTGTCAATACAGTAAACTCCAACCAAAATTCACATGCAAGTCATATTCAGCTGAAGAGTGACTTGGCAGAAATGATTAAATCCCCAAGGTTTTAAAGTGAGCAGGGCTTATGGGTAACTGGTCATTTTCCTGGTGTCGCTGCACATATGAAGGAAGCAGCAAAGGGACTTTGTGGCAGATAAGGATCCATTTCAATAAAGGTGCAGGACTCACTTTGCCACAGTGTAGTGACTATACTTTGCTTTGTGCTATAGCCCTTTGACATCTCAAGATATAAAAGGCATTATAATATCTATGATTATTATTATTATTATTATTCTGAGTGCTCTCCCTCATTGCCTAATGAATTGTGTCCATTTTGGGGTGTTACAGGCACTCCATAGTATATCTGCTGGTGTTATGTTGGAAAAAATAGAAACAAAAAAATAAATATTTTTACAACAATCCTATTTTTCAGACAAAGATAAACTTACATATAAAGCCTAGAGCTATGATAAAAACGGGATTTCTGTGAAGAACAGTAGGGTTCATACTTTGGCTAATCAGCTAATGTGCTAATCATAGACATAATATAAGAGTAGACCCCGCATTGGCTGCTCTGGCACAGGAAATACGGCGGCCATCTTGGAGCGGTCGTCCCCCCTACTTTGCTCAAACAAAATAGCAGAAGATGCTGTGTCATCTTCACTGCAGGTTAATGTTAACAGACTACTGATGCGAGGACTCGACAGACAACATTTCACAAGCAAGATGGACACATTACTGTTTATATTTTGTGATTAGAATATTACTTTACTGTATTTATGTCCACCAGCAAGCTACCAGCTAATATTATATTAGCTACAGTGCTTGATGTAATTCAACCCTGGAAAGCATTCCAGAATGTCCAACAAATGGAGGCCAGGATGCTGAGAATGTGGCTGACAGGTCAGCTTATTTAAAGAGAGTCACCCATCTGGCAGCCACACATTTGGACCTCCATTCATTTTCAGCATCTTCTTTGAGCCTCTTAAGAATTGGTTTTGCTATGAAGCATTCATCATAAAGTGCATCCGTGCTGACTTTATGGATTAGGTTGAGGTTAGTGGTCACCCTCTCAATGTCACTGAAGGTCAAGGTGGCATGGTGTAGAGAAAGAGGTTGCAGTGAGAACAGCCAGTTTTCTTCAGAAAAGTTGAACCATCAGAAGATAAATCTCCACTATGTCTCCATCTTCCTCAGTTGATTCCTTACTTGAGGTGTGTCTGGGACACTCCTCCGCTTGACTGATAAGTATTAACTTCACTGCAGTCTAGGTTTGCAGCAGGTGGGTGATGGCTGAATTTAGAGACATCCACCTGGTTGTGACTAGGCCAATCATAACAGATTTTGCTGAGCGATTAATTGTCTCAAAAAATTATTGCGATAGACGATAATATTGTTTGAAGACCCTTTTACACTGATTTAATGGAAATGACATAATAATGCAAGCGTTATCCTGCCGAAAATAGATACACGTTCTTTTCAAAAGAACATTTAACACTGGAACTGGTAAACAAAGAACCAAAAACTAAAATAAAATTAACTCTGTCTACAAATGCACTTGAACAAAAACTAAATATAAAACCAAAGTGGAAATAAAAACTACACTCAACCAAAGAGTGCAGATTATGAAGTTTGTATACTATATTGCCTTCCAATAAGGATTAGATTTAAAGAGAGAAGATGGCATATCGACCATCTGATGCAATAGTTCACTCCTCCCTTAAGCCCAGTTCACACAACATGATTTATGACAATGTTAGAAAAGTTAAACTTCTAAGTTTAGCGTTCTAAGTTTGTCGCTTGCGATTTCGTAACCGATCGTCCTGTAGTGTGTCGTGTGTTACAAATGATCGGGTCCAGTTGGTATAACTTCGTGGCCGCTCCGATCTACGGTGTTGAATGTGACGGGTAGCCAATCAGAAAGCACGGATTCCTCTCAGAAAGCACGGAGGGGAATCCCAAACAGCTGACGGCGCAACCCGGAGAGCAGCGGACATCGGAGATGATATGTGGAAACAACATTAATGTTTATTCAACATTTGGTGCAAAGAATATCCACAGAAATGACCAGGAGAGGAGCTGGAGCCAAACTGCTATGCAGTTGATAAACCAGGTAACTTTTCAGCTGTTCATCGTTAATGTGACATAAATAGGTTCTAATAATATTCATTCAGTCAGGACTTTATGCTGATACTGGCCACATGCATTCCAGGTAGAGTGTAATAAAACGTTGATTAATGCCTGGTTTTAAAATGAGTTAAGTGGATTCTAGCCATTATTTTGTGCCCATTGTTGGACACCACACGCTGTGGTCTGCTAGTGTTGGTCTCTCGGGTTTTGAAAATGGGCCGACAATCAGTTCTAGGATCTGTAGTGTGATCTGGGCATTACAAGAAATGAGGAAGGGAGGGTCAGTGGAGAGCACCGGAGTTGAGCTTTCTCATCCAGTGTCATGGAAAAATGCAGGGAGAAAAGATAATGACGATAAATTAAATTAACTCGATAGCTTTTTTTTAATTGTCCGATTAATTGATTTATCGTTTATTGTGACAGACCTAGTCACGATAAACGACTAGTCCTGTCGTTTATCGGATAGGCCTAGTTGTAACATGTCGCAGAATTTCCTGGAACTCAATATCATAAAACCTGCAAAACTCTTTGAGTGACTCCCTTCTTCTGGCTCATGTGGAAAAGTAGCTGTAGATTTTCCACATCTACAATGAGCTGGACAAGGCCATGCTTCAATATGCTGTCCATTATTTGCGCATAACAGTTTCCTTGTAGAAGATTTTTTGCATCAGTTGTGAATTCCGTAATTGGTATGGGTGTTGTCTGTACTGAAAGCTGTCACTTGATCAAGTGATAAACCAAATTTTTCAAGCGACTGCTTTATCAGTGCTGCAATCCTAGCAGCAGACTCATCTGAATTCTCTATGAAATCAAGCATTTTGCTGGTGATCCCACATTCTGGAGTGAAATAATGAATAGCAAGAATAGCACCTTCCAGTTGCTTTATTAGTGGCATCTGTCTGCATTGAAAAAGGGAGTGGCTTATCCAAAGTGAGGGCCTTGACAACATTGCTCCACTGCCTTTAGAGCTAGGACATCTTCAACTATTGCTTCTGCCTTTGTCCTCTCGAAAGTCATTTTCTTCACAGTTTTTGAATGAGTTAGGCATTTTTGATTCAGCTTGTGTGAACAGTCACTTCACACATGTTGAATCTACCTGTTGTAGCTCTGGCTATGCCTCAGCTGATCTGACTACCTCTCCGTCAGCTCAGCTTCAGTAACATGGAATGAATGATTGAGATTCAAAATTATTTAAATACAGTCAGAACATCCAAACAAAAATACAAAAATGTATAAAATGATAAATGAACTTTGAATTATTTATAATTTGACAAAAACATACACAGAAAGCTCTACAAAAGGTCTAAAAAAATATATATGTGGGGCTGCAAAGTGGCGCCGCTGGTAGAGTTGTTGCCTTGCAGCAAGAAGGTTCTGGGTTCGATTCCTGGCCCCGGTCTTTCTGCATGCAGTTTGCATGTTCTCCCTGTGCATGCGTGGGTTCTCTCCGGGTACTCTGGCTTCCTCCCACAGTCCAAAAACATGAATGTCAGGTTAATTGGCCTCTCCAAATGCTCCCTAGGTGTGAGTGTGTTTGTGCATGTTTGTTTGTCCTGTGTGTCTCTGTGTTGCCCTGCGACAGACTGGCGACCTGTCCAGTGTGACCCCGCCTCTCGCCTGGAACGTTAACTGGAAATAGGCACCAACAACCATCCCGACCCCACTAAGGGAAAAAGGGAGTATATAAAATGGATGGATGAATGGAAAATATACATGTAAAGGTTTGAATTTAGAAAAATGTAAATGTTTTACATGAAAATATATACTAATAACTAATAGCACCATAAAAGGCTGTCTTGGCTACCAGACAACATTATGGTGCAAAGTCATAATTTTGTGTTTTGCCATAAAAATTCAGAAAATACCTTGTTGTTAACACCATTAGACAGACAAACAGATGGTGTTGATGTCTGATAGTGGTGACAAAAACAAAACACACCTTTAGAGGTAGGTATAAAAAGAGAAATTGTTCACAGTAGAAACTTTTCTTTGACCTTTGCTGATAACCCTAATCCTTATATGATTATATGCATATAAATCATATGAATATATTTATGCATAAATATATGCATAAATCATATATTTATGCAATCATTTAAATAAAGTCTTCATGTTTGAATTAGATGGTATGTCAGTACCAACTAATATTGCAGCAACATTATGGTTGCTGCAATATAAAAAATTATAATCAAATTGATATTTAAGTTTAATAAATTTATTTATAAGAAGGCCACTTTTTTAATTTTTCAGTTTGTGGCCCACCAGTGGACAATAACATGAAGACAAAAATACTGGATGAAGATTAAATTCACTTATGTCAAAATATAGACGAGTGAAATGTTTACCGGAAATTTTGTCTAAAGTTACCTGGCTGAAAACATTTGGCTACAAATGCTCTGAAAAAACATTGACCATTTTTAAATAGTTTGTGAGGCAACAATTTGTGTTAACACTAGAAAAGAAACAGTAACAAACAAGGTACAAATCATTTTCCAACATTGGAACAATCCCACAAGTGGCAGTGAAGTTGGCGTCTGATTAGCTGCTAATCTAATATGCCGTTTCACAATTTGATTTAATCTGGATTATCTCGAGGTCAGAATCTAAAATACTTGGCCCGATTAAACCTGAACAGGATCATTCTACCATAAACATGAAATCTATGGAAAAAAGAAAGAATCTGAACTCATTGTTGTTAGGACCATAGATTGAAGGGTTTCCCTCAGTGTATTATCAGCCTGGCAGGCAACCAGGCTTTAAACTTGCCCTCACCAGGCTAAGCATTGTTAATTTATTGGATTTTTTTTTTATATTTACTTTTTCTAAGACCTTATAGATGATGTTTAGGTATTGTCAATAATGTCTTCCACTGACATAACTATAAAGTGATATTTTCCAATTCCGTCAGCTTGAACAATTTTTTTACTCAAAAACACAGTAGATTACCGTAGATCACCAGAAAACACAGCAAGTTTTCTGGTAGAAATCCTGGATTTTATAAAACACTGATCTGTAAAAACTTTTCCTCATCTATTGTAAAAAACAGTAATGCAGTTTTCCCACAAATCCTACAAAAATTTTCTCATGAACATGATTGTATTTATTATTTGTTCTTCAAGAACTAAAAGTAGTATATCAGTAACATCAAATGGTACTTAGGTATACCAAATTTTGCAAGTCTGATTAATAGTTTAAAAATTAGAGATTTACAGTCTAGGCCGTGAATTCCAATGCTTTGGTATAAACTAGTATGACTGGGTGTGATGTCTGCCCAAAAATAAATTAAATTTAAAAACTTGACTCCAAATCTTCCCAGAAAAAACAAAAAGACAATTCTGTCCTCTATGAATTAGAAGCAAGGTTTTGCACCCGATTTGTATTTTAAATGTATAAACAGTAAGGAGCTTTGTGTTTACAGACATCTAATAAAGAATAAAGCCTTGGATGTGTCATTTAGCCTTTGCCATTTTTGGTATTAATATGCAAAAACAAAACAAAAAAAAAGAGAGAAAAAAAAACATGAAAACTGCACCATCAGCAAAGTCAGTTGCACGTGTGGAACGTTATCTTCATTTCACTCCCATGTTTACACATTAGAGCATCTAACACCTCAGTCATTCTGCCAGGATTTAAATAGAGTGACCTTTTACAAGCTTTGTGGACGTTGATCAGATACAAAAGAAAGGAGAATTTTAGATCATGGTTTTTAGTGCCAATTTTCAAGCATGGTACAAGCATTAGGGGAGCAGTTTTCTACTAAATCAATTGCAGAAACAATTGTCCAGCCTCATATTGGCCTTTACAAGAGGTCACATCCCACCAACTCTTTGACCTTCACTTCACAAATTATCAAAACAAAAACTATGCATTCATGGGACTTATTAAAGTAACTACAGTAGCACTGATGCAACACAAAGATCACCAGTGGGAAGACAAACTCACAGCAGTTACAGAGAAGCTCAGCATGACTCAAGTTGGAGGAAGAGTCCAATTGGTACCAATTTTTCTAGCTCACTGGAATTAGAATTTTTGGCCAGAATAGATGAAGAAGATTTAAATATTCATTCTCTCTTCAGCTGCCCTGTCAACTCTACACAGAAAAGCTAACCGAATAAGATTGTAAATACAAGTTATTGAAGGAAACACTAAAAATACATAATGCTACAGTGTCATGAGTGTCACTGTAGGGTGGATAGAGTGATGCAGAGCTCACATGTTCCATACAGGAAACTGAACTCCATAATATCATTCGTTTCTACCACTACTGACAAACAATGAGCAGCTATGAGAATGTTTAGAGGCCACAAGCAAAAGTGTAATCCAAAACCCTGATGGCGCTCATGTTGGGTCTACTCTCCATTTATAGCAGTGAGAAGCTCTTAAAAGTTACATTTAAATAAAACATAACTGGCACCCCCACTCCCATGATATCCCAACAAGTGCTGGGGTGATCCCACTGTGACACGCCAAGGCTGTAAGCCGTTTTTACACTGAATAGTCCGGTATACTCGGTTCAACTGGGGACAAAAATTGTAACGTTTGTTACATTTTCAGCTGGTGTGGTTCACACTGCACCATGTCAAATTAACCAAACTGTTTGAAAAATTTTTGGGGCATTGCACCAAGAGCCACTGAAGGAAAAGACACCAAAACCTCTGAATACGACACTGAACCATACCTGTCAAGTTTTGAACTTGAGAATACGGGAAATGTCACCATCGGGTGCTGCTGTCGGAAAGGGGGTTAGGGGATGAAGAGGCTAACATGAGAGCGAGGAGTTGGACGGAAGCAGCATACAGGATATTGACAGGAAAATATGCTGAAGCACGGCGGGAAAAGGAGGTAAAAACAGTAGTTTCCCAGACAAAATGAGAAACTTGACAGTTCTGCACTGATCAGATTTCTTTTTCAGGAAATTTTAGCAAAAAGGGAATGGCATGAGAATTTAGCGGTTGTACAATTTTCCTTTTGGCAAAAGACCAAAAGTAATTTCTGTCTAGAGTATTAGACTTGTGTTTCTTTTGGTTGTATTTACTCAGAATGCTCTGCGTAGTCCGTTTCCTGCCTTTAGAGCAATCTGTTGTCTGCTTGCATTCACATATGCATTTGAACCACACCACAGTTCACGTCAACCAAATAGAGGCCAAGGGGAAACACAGTTTGCTTTTTTAGTCTGCATTAGAGTTCGATTGTGGGTTCACACCCCAGCAAATAAACTAGAATTGGATAAAAGTGGACTAAAAAGGGCTGTGAATGCCCCCTTAAAGCCACAAGCTTAACTAATTCCATGAGCAAGCATTTGAGTTAAAGAAGTCTCATGATCTCATCCATAAGAGTTTTCAATACTATTGTGTAACAACCAAAACATGACTGATGAAACCCTACCACACACTAACTGATGAAATAACTGGAATGCCTTTACAAGCCCAAAGTTCTCACTGAGTTTCAGCCAACGCAGGAACAATCTGAATTCCAAATAAACTAACTCTACTACAAAATGTGCAAGCAGATGGTTTGTTTATCACTCACTGCTCGATGAGGCCAAGTCATACTTTAATGAACTGATGTAAACTTCCTTTTGTAGGCTGAAACAAGAACTCCAGTTAAACTTGGTGTTGGTCCCAACAAATGTCTGCTTGGGCTCTCAGGATGAATACAGAAGAACAGCAGCACCTTAATAAGAGTTTTATTTTTGTGATTTGGGGAAGGAGGAAAGATGTCTGCTTGAAAATATCAAACCAGAATTACAAAATCAGCTCAGCCACAAAGGCCAAATGGAAATAGCTCCATGATTACATACTTTAAATTGGCATTGCAGAATCAGCTAAACATCATTCATGTAAATGCTGAGTAAATGCATAATTTCTATCTCTACAACTAAAGGTTACCTTTAGTCAACATCACTGGTTTTGGCCTTCAAGAAACTTAACATTTCTTGATAAAATGATCACCTGCACCTTTTGTAATTTCTAAAACATTTTTAATGCAATATTAAACAAGTGTCACCACATATATTATTGGCACAAACAGCATAAATACTTTTTAAAAATCCTGGGAGATTATGTTCAATAACACTACATTTGCAATAAATTGTGCGCTCCTAGCAGACTGTTATGAACCACTTAGCCATGGTACACGATGGCAAAGTGTACCACGGCTTCATCCAAGCCAAATGAATCAAAGCCCAAGTCAATTCTTAAATTTTTAGAGCGACCAAAGGTGAATTCACTCTAGCCCCATTTCATCTGCTGACCCTAATTCGCCTGTTTAAAAAGTCTGGTTTGTTTAGGGAAGTGTGAATGCGCAATCAAACTTGGATGTGGAACAAAAATGTTAACTGTGGTTCGACTAAAGACCAAGTGGTTTGGTTGAAGTAAACTCTTGTTCTGTTTGAATGTATATGTGGGGATCTCTGCAAAAGCAGGACACACACTACTGCACAGGGCATTCAGGGTGAATGCATCCAAAACAAACATGCTATCAGAAGAATTAGCTTGTAGATTATTACCGAAGATAAAAAAAACCCTACAACTGCTAAAATCTCACACCTCTTCATTTTTGTTTACATTTTGTCAACAAGTAGTTGTGCTTATATCTTTTCCAGAGGTTTTGTCATTTCCTTTAGTAGTTCTTGGTGCAGCGCCCCCAAAGGTGAGGAGATAAACAGGTTTTTCAAATGGCTTGGTTTGTTTGGCATCAAGCAGTGTGAAAGTAAACACCACCAGCTGAAAATGTAGCAAAATGTTGCAACTTTAGCTCCAAATAAAACCAAGTTTACTGGAGTATCAGGTGTGAAAACAGCCTGTTACTGTCTAAGGTTTGCTTTTGCAACTTAACTGCAATATGGATCCAAGTCTGAAACTCCAGTCACATCTCTGATTAGAGCCAACACAATCCATCCTGATCATTGAACTGGTGGTAATTTTTGAAAGAACTCCGCAACTACATATCAGACTTCAAATTGACTTTCTAAAACATGCAGGATGCTGGCCCTCGAGGACCGACTTTGGGCACCAATGAAATTCTCTATCAATAGGCCATAAGGTGGCAGGAGCAAAAAACATTATGCCTTCTGGACAGGACTTTTCCTATTTCATAAGAAATCCCAGGAAGTCCTGATTGGTCCCGTCCACTGTCAGATTAGTCATTGTCGTAATCAGATCCACCTAAAAGTCCTGAGCAATTTCAGTATTTATCGAACAGCAGACAGGAACTAAAAAGTTCTGCCCAGAATGTTTGCAAAGAAAAAACATGCAAAAACTCCCAAATCGGACCCACAGGAACAGACAGATGTTGGTCATGCGTCCCTGGGAAACAGAAATGATTTCTCTACTACTGCAGAGAGCATGCCTTAAGAGGCCATGCCTTTTTTTACCTGTTAGAAACTGTGGAGTACTCCCTATTTAATCCAGAAAATTGTTATTTTAGTTTATTAGTAATATCAGAAATTGTGGAGTACACACTATTTAGATCAATATCATACAAACCAGAAAATGATTTGGACTTAGAATTAGAATTACTACCAACTTAGAATCCAGAAATAATTTAACGGAACAGTCACCACTTAGTTACTTTTATACTACTACTTGTTAGAAACTGTGACCACTCACTTTTAGCCCAGAAAAGGATTTAGAACAAACTCAAGCTCATTTTTTAGAAACTGTGAAGTCACTATCTAGACCAATACAACATTTCTTAGATTCATCCTTAGATTAATGTCACTCACTATATAAATGTAGAGACCAGAAGCCCAGAGGACACTTTTGGACCAACATTGTTAGACTACTTTTCAGACTCCTGTTCTTCCCACACAGACATGGAATCAGACCAGAGTAAACTTTGTAACCTGAACAGGAGCAGCTAGTTTGCATACTTTAGATCAACATTAGATTCATTTTCTTCTTTTGCTCTTTCCTTTGGTTTGTTATTTTGTTTGTATTTCCTTTGTATTGCCTTGTTACGGAGCCCCTAAGGGGACATGGAGAAAAAAAAAAAAGGAAAGAAATCCCGACTTATTATCTCGAGATCCCGACTTTTTTTTTTTTTCGCGGGATCTCTAGAAACTAAGTCGGGATCTCGAGATAATAAGTCGGGATCTCGAGATAAAAAGTCGGGATCTTGAGATAATAAGTCGGGATCTCAAGATAATAAGTCGGGATCTCGAGATAATAAGTCGGGATCTCGAGATAATAACTCGGGATCTCGAGAAAGTAAGTCGGGATTTCGTTCCTTTTTTTTTTTCTCCATGTCCCCTTAGGGGCTCCGTACCTTGTTGCTAAAAATGTGCTATACAAGTAAAATTACATTTCCCTTTAAGAATAGATTCATTGCATTGCACAAAACTGTGCTCTCCAAATGAATGAAGTTATTTATTAATCATCAGCAAACTTTATTAGCAGACTTGGGTCCATAATCAAAAATCGTGGCAGAAGAGAATACGAACAAGATACTGAAAACATTGTTTAAAAATAAAGAAAGATTAATTTAAATACAGAGATGTTGCCTGGTGCTTCCTCAGTCATAGCGAGTCGTGTGATTAACACAAAGTAGGTTCTTTGAGCACAAAAAAAACCATTTTGACACAATTACCTAAAGTTAAACATTAAGCTTCTCACACAGCCATAAAAATATATCAGTCAAATCTATGAGTTGCATGACACTATTAATCATGCAACCCACAGATCTGGCAAGAATGGAACAAATGGAACAGTCCAAGAAGAAACCCACTGATGAAAGAAAGAAATTCATTTTACAATGCAACACAAAAGATGTGGAATAATGAACTGTTGTTTTTGAGACTAAGACAGAACTTAAAAGTAAGGTGAAGCACTATGTTTGGCACATAGCCAAAGGACCATTTTGGTTTTTAACAACGGTGACAGTCAGAGAAGGGTACATGAATAGAATTCATATAAAAATAAATCATACACAATTTTCAATTAAAAAAAAGAAAGAAGTTAGCCAAATAAAAAATTAGTTTAAAAAAAATAGCAGGCATGCCTTTATATTAAATATTGTTTTATTTTTCTTGCTATTGTTGAATTGATTAAAGCATAATTAAAATATTTAATTAAGGTCAAAACAAACTGCAACCTTCTGTGTCACCCAGTCATGAATCTTAGTGCATCACTGAGGGGAACAAATGTTCTGCAAAGTAGGGGGCACTGACCCAAATGCAAGAATCAAACTACAGACTCAGGAAAAGCTCATCTAAATATTTTACAACCTACTTTTTATGCAATGTTGTGAGCAACTGATGAGCAACAATTGTGCTGCAATCCATTAACATAATGTCTTAGCATGTGATGATCGTTAAGCAACTTCATAAATGTCATGATTTCAGAAATGTACACGACTGCAGAACGATTTTTCACAGCTAAAGCAGCATTTTTGTCTTGGAGGTAGTAAACAAACAATGCAACTTACATGCATTACATTTTAAAGCATCCAAAGCCCATTTGTTCCAATTGCGGTTTTTAACATATATATCAACCAGAAAGCTAAAATGTCAAAACACTGCAGCCGAGTCTGACGCTTACATGGCAATACAAAACACATGCCTAGCCCAGCCACGTCGTTCCGAACAATTATGGACTTTAAGTAGGACCATAATCTTCACGCAGATGATATTGATCGGTGGATAAAAGCAACAACAAGCTACAAAACTCTAAAGGTTTCTATAACTGTCCTCAAGAGTTCTTCAGTCTGAAATAAACAAGCCCCGTTGACTCGCCATCACTGCTGGAATTACTCCCAGCTGCTTTCCAGAAGTTGACAACTTCTCTGGCTCTCGGAGGCGAACTCTGGTCTCGGCCTTTTCCGCTACGCCGAAACTATGTTCCGCGGCCTCATCAAAACTTACAGATAATGTCTGTTTTAGCTTACCTCTGGAAGCATGAAACGCTCGGCACAGCTAATAATCCTCCATGATCGTCAGTGATGAGGACCTCCGCGCAACCAACCCTGAGGTCTGCAGAGGAGAAGCGGCGGCGGGCGGTGGGCGGGCGGTCAGCCGCCCCGCAGAAACGAGGCTGCGCGCTGTTAGCTGGGAGTTCTAAGGGGAGAACGAGTTCAGGCTACACAAGAGATTCTATTCACCAAGTGAACCAGCGCAGCTCATTTCATTCACAGAACTAGATGAGTTGACTGACCAGTCTGACCCTACTAAGGTATTAATTTACCATCAAAATTATTATTTCTTTAACTTCTATGATTATTGTTGCTGCATATATTTCAAATATTTATGCATTAGCCGATTTTCCTCTCTATTCTACTCTGTCTGGTATTAAAGTTGGTTTGATCTGAAATATTTAATGTAAGAAAATGTAAAAGCAATAGAAATACTTTTTCAAGGGATTACATTTTCATTCTTTTTGCATCTGATGCTCTGTCTCATTTCCTTCTTGCTGTCTTGAAGGCTGCAGGGTCCGTCCCTGCTGTTGTCAGCAGGAGTCAGCAGGACCTAATGATGTGCAAAGCAATGTGTATCGGTATTGCCTACTCATCCAACATTGGTGGTATCGCCACACTGCCAAACCTCATCTTCTCTGAGTATCTGAATCAGTGGGTGGCTGACTTTATTATATACATTATTCTTTGTTTGGATATGACAAAAAGGAGGAACATAACATAGGGTAAACCAGCAGTGTAAGAATAAAAGTGTTAGTGAAACTTTTAGGCAAGTATTAACAAGACTATGATCGAAAATGTTCATGTAAGTGTTGCATCCTAGAAGTATTTTATTTAAATGAACACTCTACTCATTTATTTAATATATCTGCCCAGTCGTTTTTGTTCAGCCGCGGAAGCATTACAGAAGCTGAGCTGCGTGCTACGTCACTGATTGGTTCTGGTTGCGGAAGTGTCAGTTGGTCAGGGGGAAACATTGTAGCGCGAGACAAGTGAAACATTGTAACGGTTTTCTGTTACAATGCACAGGCCCGGCTGCTTCGGAGGAGAACAAATCCAAAAAAATACACACAGCATGGGGCAAATAAAGTTGCCGAAACTGAAGGAGTCTTGTCTGTTTCGTGAGTGCAACATCAGTAGTGTTTGCATTCAGATGATCCACTCTTAACACTGTCTTTACCTTAAGGATTTACCCAGAATGCAATTGCATCAACTTTGGGAACTGGCTCCTGATGTGCCTTCCTATCAGTGTCATCATGCTCCTGCTCACATGGATTTGGCTGTACTGGTTGTTCCTCGGCTCAGAGTGAGTGTCAACACCCCATCCTGATCTTAACTCGTGTGGTTTTAAATCATGTAATCTAGCTCTGCTTTGTAATAATTAATAACTCTTCACCTCTTCTCATGGTTTAATAAGATTTACTGTAATATCACTAGATATTTATATTCATCATTTTATCCATCCATTTTCAAACATGCTTACTCCTAGTGGGGTCACTAGTGCCTATCTCCAAAGGTCAATGGGTGGGAGGCAGGCTCACCATGGACAGGTTGCCAGTCCATTACCAGGCAGACATTTATATATTTAAAAAAATAAAACCCCCCACAGTGTGATGTAATGCAAAGTCTGAGTTGCTCTTGTGGAGTTTTAGCTGTTCACAGTAATGTTATTCATTTCTTAATGGGTAATTTGACCTGAGGTTTTACATAAATAATTGTGGTTAACCTCAGGCTGACCACTGTAATGTATGTACCTATTACTTTGACCGGTCATATGGTTGTTAACCCATTTCATACAGGACAGTTAAGAGAAACAGCAAAAAAAGCAGAAACCCAGTACAAAACATTTATTTGCTTAGTTCGGATTATGAAAATAAAAATAATCAATTAAGTTTATATATATAGCACATTTCAACAGCAAGGCAGTTGAAAGTGCTTTACATGATAATTAAAACTCAAAAATACAAAGACGTAAAACACAAAGTCAACAATTGAGGCATCACATTTTGTGAAGTGCCACCGTTACACATCAGAATGTTGATTAACATTTGATTCATAATTCATTAGTTTTATTAGTCAATTTTTCTGAGTTACATGCAAACCAGTCATGCTTTTTTTTATTCCAGTGTACAAACGATTTGTTCTACAGCTATGATGGTAGTTATAAACAGAGGCGCCACCAGGAATCTTGGGCCTCATGACAAAAAATTTAATTGGGCCCTCCCTTTGCAGCTGCTCTTACAATTTTCTTGAATCTATCTGACCCATCCAAGCGTTACAATTTTAAATGCTTGCATCTGCCTTGCTTTTGTTGGTCCAATACTGATGCTAGCATAATATTCACTGCTAGTGAATTTTACATGCAGCAGTCCATATTCTGCATGCAAATAGGTTGCTTAAATTATTTTTATTATCAGTTTTAGCTCATTGAAATGTCTCTCCCCACCAGCAAGTCACAGGCAACATGCAAAATATACATAAAGCAATCCAGACTTCTCAAAAAATTCTATGTAGTTGCATTTCACTCAAGCGGCAGAATATGACTTTAACAAATATGGGGAAAACATTTTTATTAAACTTGTTACCATGTTGTGACAGTTTGCTATGAAACAGATAATCTGTGAAAAGATCAATCTCCTCCACCTCCTCCCTGAGCTGCTACTGCTATCTAAAGGAAATGCACTGTTCTGACCAAAAACAACCAATTAGAACCAAAGGGGGGTCTTAGTGCTGTCAATCACCCTCATTCACTCACTGCTAATTGTGCTAATGGAAGACTTTATAAAGATTGTTTGAATTTCTGTGAGTAATAAATAAATTGTTTTTGTTGTGTAACTAAAAATTGTAGAGAGACATGAAATATCCACAAAGATAGAACACAGTGTTGCTCACCTTTTTCACTGTTACAGGGGTTAAAGGTTATGCTGGTATGGGGCTTAGAGCTGCTGCTGACTGACTCCTCTGTCGTTAAGTGTAGCAAGAGGTACAAGGACAAGTTATGAAAGTTGTTAAATTCTTTCTTTCATTCATTAAATGTTAGTGGAGTGAATATGGAGTGAATGGAGTGAAAATAGTCTCAAAAGATTTGTGCGTGAAAAAAGGATTTGTAACTCGTGTGACAAAGATTAGGATTTGTAACTCATGTGAAAAAGATTTGTGCGTGAAAAATAGATTTGAAACTCGTGTAAGCATCTTTCTGTGTAAGTTTGTACAGTTGTATCTCTGAAATATGATTTGTAAGCCGTAAAAAGAAAATAAACCTTTTCCTATGCCTACAAATGTTGAAAAAGTACGCACGAGTCGCCAGATATGTACACACAAAACTGCAGTTACGTACAGATCCAGTTATGAGGCCACAACTACTTTTGAGACTCATTTCACGCCTCCCAGATTTGTGTGTAGATGGTGCGTTCGCATGCTAGTAAAAGCTCGGTCATCTGAGTTTACTTCGGAAATAGTTTTTTCCATAGTTTAACACGTATTTCCCTCTCTCCTTGTCTCATCTCGTGGCTAAGACATTTTTTTGTGAAAATACATGTCATTAGACCAGAGGTGTGACCAAGTCACTGAGTTGCAAGTCTCAAGTAAGTCTTGAGTCTTTGTCCTCAAGTCCGAGTCAAGTCTCAAGTCAAGGCAGGCAAAAGTTGACACAAGTCTCAAGTCGGGAGCTTGGAATTTCAAGTCTTTTCGAGTCGTGTTTTTTGTTTAGTTTTTTTTTTTTAAACAATGTTCCAATGATGCTCAATCTAAATAATTGCCCATGGTTATAAATAGTCAAGTATGTTCCACCTTTCTTGAGGTAAGAGTTAATATAAATAACTCTGTTATTATAGCATTTGGCACTATAATAACACTTAATGACATCTTTATAAATATTGCTACTTATTTCACTTTATTTGAAGAGTTAATATTAATGTTACTGTTATTACATAGCATTTGACACTAATAATATGAAATGACATCTTTACAACTGTCACTACTTGATTCGCTTTACTTGCGTTAAGAGAGAATATTAATGACACTGTAATAACACTTCATGATGTCTGCAAAATTGGTGCTAGTCTGTAATATTGGCTGACTAGTCCAATGTCGACAATTAATTTGTAAATTACATAAAAAATTTATTTTTCCCAAATTTTTTGATGGAAAATATTAATCACACAATTATAATGATCTCGTAACTGTCACAGTTAAAATGAACAGTAGAAGGAGTAAGTAGTAATCTAATAAAACAAAAGATACAAAACATTTTAAATTTTGATAATTAACTATTATGACTTGTCACAACAAAGACATTTTTGTCTAGGTTCATATCAAGATGTCATAACAGACAATTTGAATAATGTAAACGTTGCATTAAAAGTGTCAATATTTACCGAATGACACTGAATGACAACAGCCATAAATATTCATGAAGACTTATTAACAGGTGTTATGTCATGTTTATGACAGTCATGTCAATCTTATGCACACCCCTTCAAATAAGTGTTACCGAAAAGTCACTGTTTAGAACTTGTGGAAACAACTATGTGTTGCCAGATGAAATAAGATCTGACTGTGATCAACAAGCAATACACGGTTGCAACTATTAATAGCCTTCTGTGTAATTGCATCAATCATTTTGGGAAAGATTTCTAGATTCCCTTTTATTTCTGGGAACTGCAAAAATCTGACACAAAGACAATGCTGAATAACAAAATTAAAGTACATTTTATAGATTCCACTAGCACGCTCCACTCCATAGGCTCCAACCTTATTGCGGAGGAGGGGTTTGAGTATACCAGTGATCCTCAGAGCCATGCTATCTAGGGCTTCATGCCCCTGGTAGGGTTTCCCAAGGAAGACAGGTCCTAGGTGAGGAACCAGACAAAGCGCAACCTGAATACCCCTAATGAAGAAAAACAACATTGGACTTAGTCTTCTCTTGCCCAGACGCGGGTCACCGGGGCCCCATTCTGGAGTCAGGCCTTCGGCTGAGGCACGTTGGCGAGGGTTTGTCAGATAGACAAACCTTGGATTCAGGAAGAGCAGTGTGGTTTTCGTCCTGGTTGTGGAACACTGGATCAGCTGTGTGGGAGTTCACCCATCCAGTCTACATGTGTTTTGTTGTCTTGGAGAAGGCATTCGACCTTGTCCCTCTGGGAACCGTGTGGGGGTGAGCAGGAGGTTCTCCAGGAGTATGGGGTACCGGGCCCTTTGACACAGGCTGTCAGGTCCCTGAATGACCCTCTTTGCCGGCAGATAGTCGGGCTATTTTCCAGTAGGAGTTGGACTCCGCCAGGGCTGCCCTTTGTCACCAATCCTGTTCATTACTTTTATGGACAGAATTTCTAGGCACAGCCAGGGTGTTAAGGGGATCCATTTTGATGGCCTTAGGATCGCGTCTCTGCTTTTTGTGGATGATGTGGTCCTGTTGGCTTCATCTACCGTGATCTGCGGGCCGTGATCTACAGCTCTTGTTGGAGAGAAAATTAAAGAGTTAGTTTTTCAAAGTCATATTTTCACCACTTTGTTTATAATTCCAAACCAGGTCGCTGCCAGGTCCTGTTAGCTGCTAAGAAGGGGCAGCTAACAGGCCTGCAGCACCTGGGATTCCAAGGTGGTCTCCCACCAAGTACTGACCAGGCCTGCCCCTGCTTTGCTTCTGCGATCAGACGAGAACAGGCTTACCCGGGTAGCCAGGCCGTAGATGAGAGCTTCATGCAATCAAAAATTGATGTGCTGTTTGCTGTCCATGAGGTAGTCCAAAAAGTCGTGTCCAGTCCCATGTCTTGTTGTCCATTTTTGAGTTCGGAAAGATGCTGGTGATGGTAATTTTGATTCTTTCCCAGAAGATGGTGCAGCCGGGACAGCGGAGGAACAGGTGCTCTAAAGTCTCGGAGTCACAAAGACAAACTGCACAGTCTCTGCCGAACCTTTCCTTGTGTATCTGGTGGAGGATGACGCCCGTATAAATCCTTCTATGCCTTATCAGAAAATCTGATTAAATCTGAAAAGTAAACTTGACCAAATGTTGTAAACCGGTGTACTGGGGAATGATTTCAGCCATTGTTTATGAGCTGCGGGTTCTTTGATAATTTGTGAGATGAGTATGGAGTACCATTTCTTTGTCCTGACCAAATTTATGTTTAATTTGTGAACCCCGGTTGACAGAAGGAAAGTCGGAGCGTCATCCTGCACCTCCTGATGTCGTCCTCTCCTACCAATGATCAAAGAGCAGTGGAATGGCAATGCGGCCTGGATTTTCTTAGATAGCTGAACTATTTTGTATCTTTTATATGGTGTTCCAGAAACTCTGAAATGACTGAGAATTTTGTTAATATCCACTGATCCTCGATCATTCAGGACCTGCCCAAAGGTGTGAATGCCTACTCTTTCCCAGGACGGGAGATTCAGCATCCTGCCTTCGCAGACCACTTCAGGGTTGTTGAAAATCGGCAGCGAGAGACAAGACCTGTACTTCACGTGCGTGACCAAATTGAATCGGATTCTATTCCAGGCTTTGAGACATTCAATGTATAATTAATCGATTCTGGTTTGTTTCAGGTTTGGGATCGAACAGAGGTTATAGATGCTTTTTGTACCAAAGGAATTTAACAGGGATTGGAAATAATCGTGCCAGGCGTGTTTGATGGGAGAAGTCAAAAATCTGGTGATTAGTTGTATTCTTATTGCTTGTTTTTTTGATTCTATGTCACATAGCTTGAGTCCTCCATCCTTAAATGGAGCGATTATTGTTTTATGGCTTACCAGATTGTATTTGCTTTTCCAGATGAACAATCAGATTAGACTGTTGAGTTTATTGAGCACTTGTTTTGGGAGGTCATAATCGGTAAGCGGATAAATGATTTTTGAGATGATAAGACTGTTTATGATGACTACTGGTGATGGTTAACTTTCTTTGATTCCATAAATTGAGCAGGTAGTCGATAGTCTCTGCTGCTGCAACATAAGCACAACACAATGCAGTTAGTTAACAAATAGGTTAAGATAAAAGTCGATTGGTCACACTTACCACAAAAGTGCTGAGAGTTGAATAATTAAATTCAGAAACAGGTTGCACCAAGCCAGCTGCAATTGGTTGATGTGGTTGGGACATACCAGTGGTGTAAAATGGGGGAGGTGGACCACCTGACTCCTTGTAGTGATTTCTACGTTGTTTTTGTGTCAACATATCAGACACAAATAGTCAGTCATAAGATTAACAGACAAGTAAGAAGATGAACAGAACAGAATCACAACCCAATGTTGTCACACATAGAGCTTAAATTATAACATGATTAACCCTCACCAAAAATAAAGTAGTTTCACCCAGAGCCAAAGGAGGAGGGGAGGGGAGTGGAAAGGGGGAAGGGCCAGGTGAGAGGGGGGTGGAGGTGATGGGGGGGGGGGGGGGGGGGGGGAGTGGGGGTGGTGGGGGTTGTATGGGGGCGGAGGGATGCGAAAAACAACTGACATTGATTGAATATTTAGATTAATAGTTCTTCCCCAGACCTGGTCCCCAAGACAAACTGACCTGCGTTTTTCAGTTCAGCAAAACCCTGTTAATCAGATGTCAATTAAAATCATGTGAGCTGAATTAGGGAAATGCCCAAGACCTGTAGGGCCTGGAGGACCAGTGCTGGAAAACACTGGATTTGACTGGCATTTAATTTATTAGATTTCAACCACAAAACAGCATTGATTCAATGACACAATTTCAACACTATTTAATTGGCCAGCATTGGATGGTTGTTTGATGGTTGATCCACCATCAGTTGTCAACCTCAACCACACATGCAACCTTTGTGATGATAATTCAATTTTTGAATTAACATCTTTTGCCAACAGTGAAGCGGCTGTGTGGTTGGGCCATCCCACTCATGTAAACAGTAGGGGTGGACCGCTCCACACCTTGGAGTAAGATGTAGATGTTTTTGTGTCAATATATCACAGTCAGTAAGAATTATTATGAACAAGTAAGAAAATGTACAGAAAGGAATCAGCACCAACTATCCTCTACCGTGTTTAATTTGAAACAAGATAACCCCGTGCAGTAATAAAATGGTCTGACCCAGAGTGCGGCAAACAGCTGACATTGATCAGATGTTGATCAGATGTTGATCAGATGTTGATCAGATGTTGATCAGATGTTGATCAGATGTTGATCAGATGTTGATCAGATGTTGATCAGATGTTGATCAGATGTTGATCAGATGTTGATCAGACATCGGCATTTCAGCCATTAGATTTCAACCACAAAGCAACATTGATTCAATGATACAGTTTCAACGGTCAGAATTGGATGGTTGTTTCATGGTTGATCCACCATCAGTTGTCGACTTCAACCAAATATCAACCAATCTGACTATAATTCAACGTTGATTTAACATCGTGTGCTATCTGGGTCTGACTCATTGAACCAAACTCCGCCCACAGGACTTAACCGGAGTAGTCTGGTAGTAGGTGCCAGCTTCATACAATAACTAAATTTAAAGACTAACCTCTTTACTATGTAAAGTAAAAAAAAATATAGCACCTGGGATTCCAATGTGGTCTCCCATTCAAGTATCGACCAGGCGTACCCCTTCTTCACCTGCCCTTTTGTGATCAGACAAGAACAGGCTTAACCGGAGAAGTCTGGTTGTGGGTGAGAACTTTTATAGGATATCTGTATTTTAAATACTCTCGATCGCACTTTAAAGCTTTCCATCGCTGAGAGAAAGCTTTTTTGGCATCTTGCATTCAAAAATGTTGAAACTTAAAATTTACAATAAGTTACTGCGTGAAACAACCAGAATAGCTGATTTTCAGCATTTCTGAGCTGCTCCACAGCTAATAAGGCTGAAAACTGAATGTGGAGTGCAAATTCACATTTTGTCCAAAAAAGCTTTCCCTCACCAAGAGAAAGCTTTTTTGGCCTCTTACATTCAATTTTTTGAAACTTAAAATTTACACCTAGTTCCTGCTTCAAACAACCAGAATAGCTGATTTGTCTTGCCGAGAAAAAGTTTTTGGACAAAATGTGAATTTGCAGCTCCACATTCAGTTTTCAGCCTTCTTAGCTGTGGGACAGCTCAGAAATGCTGAACATCATCTAATCTGGTGGTTTGAAGTAGGAACTAGGTGTAAATTTTAAGTTTCAACAAAGTTGAATGTAACAGGTGTAACGCTTATTAAGGCTAGGCGCCTGACTATGGCCAGTATTGTTATTGGCAATCAGAAAGGTTCGGCTGAGGGAGCTCATGTGTGTGAATAAAACACCATCAGACAGAAAGTAAAGTTAAAGTATTGTATTTAAAGTTGTATTTGTATGTATATTTAGTTAGATATATTATAATAATAATAATTTCCAATAAACATAAGCAATAAACACAACAGGGAAGACACAAAACAATAGCAGGAAAAAGAATAAACAAACCCCGATTACACCCAAGAGTTTTTTTTTCCCTTTTCTTTAAGTCCGTTCTGGAGTCTAGAGTGATTATTGTCCATAAATCAATACTCCACAGTTTTAAATCCAGGATCCAGGCAATATGTCCAGGAAAACAATTGGTGCAACTTAGTCCTACCTGAAGCTGCGGTGATCTGGTAGCTCGCCATCCTGGGTGGAAACAGGGTGTGGAAAAAAAACCTGACCTAAACAAGGTCATAAATAAAACAAAAATTAACCCTCATATTTGAACAGGGTTAAACTGTTATCAAAAATAATTAAACATACATGAAAGATCAAATAGCTATATCCCATTAAGCATTTCTCAGGGACCATATGTATTAATTCCAAATTAAAGATTACATTACCGTTACAGATCAAAGCTAAAGTGCACTTTCAAGTAATATCTAAGTTTAATTGACATCACATTCAATTAAACTTAATTGCCTTCAATAAACAATTAATTGTTGTTTTTTTTCTTTAGTTTTGTTGCGCAACTCTACTGGAATTTACCAGTTCCAGACTTCCATCGGCCATCACCAAAATCAAGGAAAAGTAAATAAAACTATCCTAAAAGGACGAATTTACAAAAATCAAAGGGCTTACTTAATACTTTGAGGGTATATCTTTTATTCGGCCACAAAACTAACACAAAGAGAATAATCTTTTAGTTAATAAGACCATTTTTGAGTCATAAATGCATAGCTTGAGTGGGTGTGTCACCACCGCATTTCTATTATATATAAAAAAAACCAAAGTACGTAAAACGAACGACTTGCCGTAGAGTGATTGCCAGTAAACGCGCAATGGGAAGACGCCAAGCTCACGCAGCTAGCCACAGTGACAGCAGCAACAGCAGTGGAGGGGATCTGAGTTCACCTCTAACCCGGAACTTATAGTGTGGCATCAGTTTCACCCGCCAAAATAAAATACGGGTCAATTATCTTGTACAGGTTACACAGGCCAAAAAAAATTTGCAGCTCCACATTCAGTTTTCAGCTTCTTAGCTGTGGGACAGCTCAGAAATGCTGAAAGAAAAACACCATCAGACAGAAAGTAAAGTTAAAGTATTGTATTTAAAGTTGTATTTGTATGTATATTTAGTTAGATATATTATAATAATAATAATTTCCAATAAACATAAGCAATAAACACAACAGGGAAGACACAAAACAATAGCAGGAAAAAGAATAAACAAACCCCGATTACACCCAAGAGTTTTTTTTTCCCTTTTCTTTAAGTCCGTTCTGGAGTCTAGAGTGATTATTGTCCATCAATTAATACTCCACAGTTTTGAATCCAGGATCCAGGCAATATGTCCAGGATAACAATTGGTGCAACTTAGTCCTACCGCGAAGCTGCGGTGATCTGGTAGCTCGCCATCCTGGGTGGAAACAGGGTGTGGAAAAAAAACCTGACCTAAACAAGGTCATAAATAAAACAAAAATTAACCCTCATATTTGAACAGGGTTAAACTGTTATCAAAAATAATTAAACATACATGAAAGATCAAATAGCTATATCCCATTAAGCATTTCTCAGGGACCATATGTATTAATTCCAAATTAAAGATTACATTACCGTTACAGATCAAAGCTAAAGTGCACTTTCAAGTAATATCTAAGTTTAATTGACATCACATTCAATTAAACTTAATTGCCTTCAATAAACAATTAATTGTTGTTTTTTTTCTTTAGTTTTGTTGCGCAACTCTACTGGAATTTACCAGTTCCAGACTTCCATCGGCCATCACCAAAATCAAGGAAAAGTAAATAAAACTATCCTAAAAGGACGAATTTACAAAAATCAAAGGGCTTACTTAATACTTTGAGGGTATATCTTTTATTCGGCCACAAAACTAACACAAAGAGAATAATCTTTTAGTTAATAAGACCATTTTTGAGTCATAAATGCATAGCTTGAGTGGGTGTGTCACCACCGCATTTCTATTATATATAAAAAAAACCAAAGTACGTAAAACGAACGACTTGCCGTAGAGTGATTGCCAGTAAACGCGCAATTTAAGCTCTCGGTCGTGTTAATTTGGCTTGATCCAGCCGTATTTCTTCCGTGTGTTGGGAAGACGCCAAGCTCACGCAGCTAGCCACAGTGACAGCAGCAACAGCAGTGGAGGGGATCCGAGTTCACCTCTTACCCGGAACTTATAGTGTGGCATCAGTTTGACCCGCCAAAATAAAATACGGGTCAATTATCTTGTACAGGTTACACAGGCCAAAAAAGCTTTGTCTCGGCGAGGGAAAGCTTTTTTGGACAAAATGTGAATTTGCAGCTCCACATTCAGTTTTCAGCCTCTTAGCGGACAGTCATCTCTACGTGGTGACAGATTTTTCAGAAACCAGTGTCTAGGAAACATTTCATCAATTCTTGTCAGCTTTAGCGGGGAAGTAGAATGCAATCTACGTGGTAGCAATTTTTAAGTTTTAACATAGTTGAATGTAGGTCACAAGCTTTCTCTCGAAGAAGCTATTTTGAAAAGATTCAGCATTCAGTTTCCTTCTGGAAGCTGAATGTAGTCAGCTAATCTGGTGGACCAAAACTAGAATTTAAGTTTACAAGTTATGAGGCACAAAAGCTTTTCTCGAATTCAGTTCAGCCTTCCTGGGACATAGAAATGCTAACATAATCTGGTGGTTTAAGCTGAAAGTATTTAGTTAACAATTGATAAGAGCCAAAGCTTTCTCTCGAGCTTTTACAAAATGCACTCCAACAGTTCTTCTGGACAGCTCATGTGAAGCAATCTGTGTTTGACTTCAAGTGTAATTTAAGTTAACAAGTTAATTAAAGGCCAAAGCTTTCTCCGACTCAAATGTATTTCCACTTCATTTTCAGCTTTTACTGTGGATAAAATGCAAATAGCTAATCTGGTGGTTTGAAGCATACATTAAATTTCAAGTTTCTACAATTTGAATGTAAGAGCCAAAAGCTTTTCTGCGGGAAGCTTTAAAAATGTAATTTATCCACATTCAGTTTAGCCATTACTTGGCAGAAAGCTAATAGTAATCTGTGGTTTGAAGCTAATAGTTCATTTTAGTTTAGACATTAATTAAGGCATAAGCTTCTGGTGGTTTGAAAATGAATTGCCGGGGGAAAGTTTTTTCCTCTTAATTCAATTTTTTGAAACTTAAAATGTACACTTAGTTTTG